>CM065721.1:38529600-38604600 GCA_033310375.1 Conus canariensis | reverse complement strand
ATAATAGCAATTGTTGTTGTTGTTGCTATCATCATTATTATTATTGCTGTCGTTGTTGTTGATATTGCTGTTGTTGTCGTTACTGTTGTTGCATCATCATCATCATCATCATCATCATTGTCATCATTGTAATCATCGTCGTCATGAAAAAGTGTGAAATGTGTGACTAACGCACTTCGCACTCTCGAACTACCAACCACTGTGGGCAGTCAATGCTATTCCTGGCTTAAAATTTGATACACAGATTCAATGACCAAAACGATATTGTACTCTTCACAAACACGTGGATTTAAGAAATATTCAGCTGTGTGCACTATTGCCACACATACACAGACGAGCACATTGGCAGACGGAAGGACATACTTGTTTTTATTAAAACTAAAACACAATAGCTTATATCTTTTTAAAACCCTACCTTCGTGAACAACATCAAACAAAATCAAAACTGGCACATATATTATACACAAGGAGAAAATAACAAATATGCTTACAAAAGACAAAACACGAAAAAAAAAAACATTATCTACCAAACAAAGTTTAGTCACAATTTGTCAACTATATGAATTTAAAGGAAAAAAGTGTGCGTATGCGTTGCCTTTTTAAAAACTAATCCTTATAAATCAAACTGGTTCATACCTGTATCCACCATAGCAGCCTTTGTGAAATCAAAGTGTTTCCTACTTGCATGCACTAGCATTAAAATAATATAAAGTATACAGAATCATCATGATAACGATCATGATCATCATCATCACTGTCATTATTGTAGTTATTGTTGTGTTGTTATTTTGTTGTTGCTGTTGATGTTGTTGTTATTTTGTTTTGTTGTTGTTGTTTTTTTTATAATATTGTTGTTGTTTTTAAAACTATTACTAGTATAAAAAGAAAAGATGAAAAGAATATTTTGTTTAGCAAACAAACACAGTAGTTTACATATAACACATAACAATGATATTATACAGGATATTTTGTTTGCAAGCACACAAACGTTTTAAGTAATTTAGCTTCATGATTCATATTGTGTTTCCCCTTCCACCAGAGGGTGTGAAAGGTGTGTCCAGAATCCAGGCTGTGGTCTTTGTCACGACAAGACGTCCGGATTTTGTCTGCCCAAACTGAATGTGTACCACTCAACACTGGGGCCGTGCGCAATGGATGATCAAAGAGATGACAACTTCACCTTCGCTCTGGGTTATTGTCCCAGTCCCTATGCCTGGATCGTTGTTACTGGCATCTGTCTGTATTGCTTTTTCTCACAAGGTGATTTGAATCTTTATTTCGCTGAAGATACTCAAGATAACTGACTTTACTCAAGATAACCGACTTTTAATCCTTTTTACGGTTGGTCAGTACATGTGGATTTCGACTTTGCTCAATCAGTCATGGAATCAACTCACCATAATATTCTTAATACATTAAAAATAAGCTGAACTCACAGGGCTCTAAATGTATTGCAAATCGATCCAGTGCTCATCTTTTCAAATGAGAGCAAGATGACTTAGGCTATTATTATTATAATTATTATTATTATTAACATTGCCTGTTCTATCATCCATTTTTTTGTTTTTTGCTGTTCTTTTTTAATCACCCCGTGCAACCAGTCGTAGAGCCCAGCAGTTCGAAATGAGCTATAATGCTCAGCTGGTGATAAGATGTAACCGGAACGATCAAAACTGACTCTAATTAGCGTCTGGCTAAGATGGAGTGATCTCATCACTCATTAAGGTTACCTTGTAAAGATAAGCAATGTACTGTTATGTTGAATCACTTGAGTGGTGTTTGATGTTAGTTTGTATCCAATCCAACGTTTACGAAAAACCACTACTAAAAACTAACCAATGAATCGAGATGGCTATAATCTGCCATGTCACCTTTTGCATAGTTTCCTTCCATTGTTCTGGTCTGTCCTTTTAAAGGATGATCAGGTTGGAAAACAGGCACCGCTGGTCAAATGGTCTGTAATCACATAAAGTAGAAACGTTACATAGAAAATTTACTTTCGATGTAAAACCGCTTGTTATTTATATCCAGCAGCTGTTATGCAAAAGCTACCCCGTTTCATTCAGCAAACTAGCTACCATCTCCAGAATACCTCATACCAAAAATGTGTTGTAATGCTTGTCATCTTTAAACATTTCATAACAAAATTTCATACGTATCAGGTTTGTTAACCCATGTCTTAGATGTGTATTTGTTCATATTTTCAGTTACATGAAATGCGGATACTGAGTTCTGTAAACGAACAATCTCTTTACACGATACAGGAATGGCTTCACTGGCCTTTTCTATCAACGCCGAGATCTACCCCATGTGGGCTCGCAGTGTCTGTGTCTCAGTGGTGGTGACCGTGTTCTGGATATCCAACGTAGTCATCACTTTTAGTTTTCTTACCATTGTGGAGACATTCAGAATGTATGGTAAGTCACACTTATACTTGTATCTTTATGCTGAATATACCTTATGAAATGCTGACAAATGCGCAGTCTGTTACACAACATATTCTAGGAATGTCCAAAGCCCCATTACATTTACCTAATGCTAACAGAAACAACATTTAGTGCGTACAGAGACAACGTTTAGCCAAGCGTTTTATACTGCAACATGACTGAAGTACATGATGGACACTTAGAATGCAACAGTAAGCCTGTGTACAACAAAACAAAACTTACCCTGACACGACTACAATATGGCAGTACTAGATACTAGTTCAATTTGTAAAGAAAATACAACGTATATGATGTATTGCATCTATATTTGTTACATCTAAATTTTCTGGTAAGCAGTCGTGTTTTGGAGAATTGCCCATGCAGTGTCATTTGTGCATAATCATTTGTCGTTGTGGTCCAGAGCTTTAGGGTGACTGAAGAATGCAAGTAAGCACTGGTTCTTTTAACCGTTTTTCATTGCAAAAGGAACGTCTGTTTTTGTTATTTTAACAATTTCAAAAAGCCTTTGGAGATCGATCGTATATTGATTCTTTGAAAGGCAGAAGAGGGGAACTTAACCGAGCAAATATCAGAAGCGAGTCTGTAATTAATCAGCCAGGATGTCTTCTTGGAAAATACAAAAGCCAGTGCCTATTGTCCGTGTTGATCCCAGCGTTCCTTCGCTTCAACTGATATATATTATAGAGCAGACATGGTGAAATCAATGGAGACTAAAATGACCAACATGAGGAAGTACATAAGAAAATGGCTTGGTGTCTCATCTGGTCTCACTGACGTTGCGCTCTGCTGTCGCCAACCAAATCTGACGTTAACTTTGAATTTCATCCTCGAGGAGTGTCGCCTTGGCTTAAGGCTGTTTCAGACTAATTGACATAGGCTAGAACACCAAGGCTACATCAAAATGTTGTTATGCTCTGCATAGTTATGCGGGGATTGTCCTCAGTCGTGACAAGCTCCTAGCATAACATTATCAGTCTCCAAAATCCCTCGAAGTCGGAGTGTGGCTGCCCACGTGGCAGGGTAATCAAAAACGGTCACACACGTAATGTTTTCATCCCTGGCTGATGTATTTGTACCATAGTGTTCAAGTGCTTCGGCTGTTCGGGTGATCCCTGGAGTCTTTTTGCCAGGGTACGACAACAACACCTATGAGTGCAAAGTGGGAAACGTATGGCTGCTAGCAATGATTACTTGACAGAGTTTACAGAGATCAGTCCAGCCCAAGCTGAAGACTGGCAGACAATGGAAAATTTAGGAAACTGAAAACATAGTAAAGGAAACTCTCAAGGCCAGAGGCATAAAAGGGCCAAGAGAGGGGGATGGTGATACAAAGAAATAAGGTTTGGGGTAATGGCAAACTGGAAAGTGGAGAGAGTAATTCAGGTTCAGAAAAAAAAACAGAGGTCCCAAAGAATCCAGGGGTAATCCAGCAAGATTAACGGTTGCTATGCATGCGGAAAAAGCACTCTTCGCTGAAGAAGACTTCTTTGAAATAACATATGTCTGACCCTTGGATTTGTGTATAATTTCCTGCCCTCGAATGCGGAACATCTACGACAATCTAATGCATACGAAATGATTACTGGACTGCTGGCTGACTGCGAAAGCACAGCAGATTTATCAGAATGGTAAAACCATCCAAAGACCATCAGGGAGTGTGGCATCAGACTGTATATAGTATTCCACTAAGTTCTATAAAATGCAAATAAATGATTCTGACTGAAATGACTGTGCAATATGAAAGCGGAACAGAGGGAGTTTACGTGTACAAAACTGAGAGGTATGCCACTCTACCTAGCCAGCAGCTTGAACGAATCTATTTCGAAGCCAAAGTCCTCGCCTCAGCGTTTGGAGCAAGTGGGTTTGTACACCCATCGGTTTATGATCCATGAAACAGTTCTCGACTTCTGAAAAGAGCAGGACCAGAACCTTAACAAGACAGAGGGGAGGGGGTGGGTAGGGCTTTCTTCCTTGAATACCTTTTTGTATGTTGGCTTTCATAAAGTACCAATGGAATGAATGGCTAATGGGTTAAACAGTTTCGAATTGTATGCAGTATTGGCGAGTCTTAAAGTTGCCCATGCGGTACAGCCCCAATGACAGTGGAACACTTCCTGCAGGACTGTCCCGCACATGAAAAGCTAAGGGCAGAGACCTGGCCTGCTGACACACCGACAAGGGAAAAGCTTTATGTATCACTGGAGGGCCTCCGCCGTACAGCAGCCTTCGTCAATGCCTCTGGAGTTCCCGTCTGAGTGAACGAAGAAGAAGAGTATGCAGTCTGGCCCTAGGGAGACACCAGACTGACGGACTTCACATATGTGGGCATTTACTACATGTAAGGACATTGCCCTTCCCTGATATGAGACTCTTCCAGGGCGACTGTTTATGATTCCTCAGCACTAAGAATTTCTTTTTATGGATTTTCAAAAACATTTCATTGCTTGCGTCATGGGGATCATCGGGTGCAAGCTTTGGGACTTAGAAGTGGATCTCCTCAAAAGAACAATCGACGAGACAAAAGAGGTAGAAGAGGAAGACAGATAGGTATGAATATAGCAAAAGTTTAAAGACTATCTATGAAATATTTCATGATTTGTACTTGGAACCATTGCAGTGACAGAAAGAGGGTCTCAACAATTGAAAACCCAGTACTGCCTACAGCCCCTTACATTTGGAGGATTTTATCATCTTTCAAAAGCACTATGCACGAGAACTAGCCATGATAATAACAAACAACTTGAAAAACAAACTGTCCAGGATAGACTAAGAAAAAATGGTGCAGCAGCAAACGTGAACTAATGGATGTGAGACTGGATAGACTTGATAGTAATGAGAATAGCCTTGTGCTCGTCAATATATACACACATCTCGATTCCCAAATAACAAAAAGGCATGGACCTTTTGGAGAAAATAGAAGATGAATTTGGAGATTCTCTAATACTATGTAGGGATCTTAATGCACGGTCACAATTGTGGGATCAGCATGGCACCAGCCCTCAAGGAACTGCGCTGAAAGAGATGTTGGATGAAGTACTTCTCAGCGCACGGACAAAATCTTCTCTGACATATACAGAGCGGCAGGGCGACGTCGTGACACTGACAGCGTCACCAGCTTTGCTCTCTTTGGACCAAAATTCACAGCAGGAATGAGTACGGAAGCACTTCTACATCATGGAAGTGACCGTTTCTTTCTCTTATTCAGCTTACAGAAACTATCAAAAGTAAAACAAACGAAACAAGGACCCTTTTCAATATGATAACAACGACGGAAATATCACAGGAAAGTTAAGGAGTAAAATATGCTAAAGAAACAATGCTAAAACCAAGCAATTCAGTCAACGCTTTTGGTGGAACAGAGACGCAGAAACAGCCTAGGAAGAGAAAGGCGAGGCTGTGAGAACCTGTCCAAGAGAAAGAAGAAAAACTTGCCCTGATCCAGCTATTGAAACAGACATGAATCAAAAGACTGAACAATTCAAAAGAGTAGCTGAAGAAGCAACAGAAACTAAATGACAACAATTTTGTGAGTCACTTAATCATGACACAATACGCACTCAGTTCTGGCAGTTTTCTCATCGCATGGAAAGAAAGCAAAGTACAAACACGGCCCCAGATATCCTAGATACCGATGGGATTACAAAACTCAAGACAAATGAGGAGAAAGGGTTGGCTCTACTGAAATGTTTCAGAAAACAGGATGATCAGAGAAATTTGGAGGAAAAACAAGAAATATTTGACCAAGTTAAATCACCATCTAGCTCAAACTGTTATCGATGATAAAATTACAGTACATCAGCTGGTCGCAGCAGTAGCTAAATGCACTGAGGATAGCGCTCCAGATGCAGACAACGTATGTTGAAGGTTCAAAATTCGCGAATATATGTTTCGGATGTTTGCAGGAGAAAAATGTCTTACTGAAGCGTTATCTTTTCATGTGTTACGAATGCACGTAATACACGAACACTGTGTTCACTTTACATGAATTTGGGGATAAGAAAGCACTTACAAATGCTACGATGAAATGCCATTAACTTTTAAGAAGTAAACATTTCATTGGTAAAATGGCTTAAAAAGAAATATGTCAATGTTTGGTGCGTTTTCCTTGAAACGTGTTTGGTTGAAACACCCATAAGAGTTTATTTTATGGCCACAGAGATCAATACTATCTTTATTGCGCATTGGACACTTCTTTGAATACAAAGACATATTCATGATCACGTTTCATTTTCAGGAACATTCTGGTTCTTTGCCGCCATGTGCACACTTGGCTTTGTGCTGTTGGCCATTTTCCTGCCTGAAACCAAGAACCGCAGTCTGGAGGAAGTGGAGGAACTCTTTATGACGTCACAGCAACTGCAGCGTCATCGTCAGCAAAGGGAGAGCAGTCAAACAGACACTGGTGGAATAAAGCAACAACAAATTTTCTTTGTGTCTGGCCAGGAATCAACTAGACTCTGAAGTTTCCGCCACATTACGGTGCTTCGTGCTGTTTGGTTTTGGTTTGGTCTTACTCTCTTTTGTCGTCGGTTTAAATGTAAAGAACATTTAACAAAAATGTACTTTGACTAATGTGTGAAATGCTCATCATATGTTATCATTTGTGGTTGTTGTTGCTGTTCTTGTGACTAAAGTAGAAACTCTATTATTTTTCGTGACATTCAGTTACATTTAAGACTTGAACTTGATATCTCCTTGAAAAGGTTGATTGCTAAAAATAGACTTGGTGTGTTTGAAATGAAACTTCATTTTTGAAGACATGAATATCGTAAACATTAAAGACAAACTAACTTAGTCTGCCCGGTGTGCATGCAGGGAAAGGGAAATGAAATGCATTATATTATATCTTATTGTCAGTTCTGGAAGATAATTACCAAACGCTTATATTAGGGACAATTTATACACATCCTTGCATGCTTAGAATCTATTCTTACTTAGTTCGAAGAAGTATGATGTTGTGACTAAATCTGGTTCTTTTTCTGTGTAAAGCATTTCAGATAAAAGAAGCATTGACTTACTAGATTGCATGTTATTTTTGTTGTTGTTGTTGTTGCCGCTGCTGCTGCTGCTGCTGCAATGTAAGAGTTATAAGTATTTTTTATCTTTGTGTGTGAAGTATTACGTAGCTACGCCTTCAAATGGGCCACTGACCTCTCTGAATAAAGTATATTGAATCTCGAGTCTTAAATTCTCTCTCTCTCTCTCTCTCTCTCTCTCTCTCTCTCTCTCTCTCTCTCTCTCTCTCTCTGTATGCACATCTGCGCTGATTCATATTCGCGTGCGCGCGTGCTTGTATGTGTGTGTGTGTGTGTGTGTGTGTGTGTGTGTGTGTGTGTGTGTGTGTGTGTGTGTGTGTGTGCGTGCGTGCGTGCGTGCGTGCGTGCATGCGTGTGTGTATGTGTGTGTGTGTGTGTGTGTGCGTGCATGCGTGCGTGCGTGCCTTCGTGTGTGCGTACGTGCGTGCGTGTGTGTGGACGTGTGTGTGTGTGTGTGTGTGTGTGTGTGTGTGTGTGTGTGTGTGTGTGTGTGTGTGTGTGCCAGTTAGATTTGAGGATCTTGCAGATTATGACTGTGTGAGGGTGAAAGTGGAGGCTGGCAATGGATATGTCTTGTTTCTTTGGGGGATTGTACTTCTAAAGCAGGGATTCTAGACACAGTTGTGGCACTACTAATAGCGTCATGACGTCACTGATGTAGGTACTGGGAGGGCAAAGTTGTGACATTATTGATAGTTTCGGTATTGGCGGTACTCTCTCGTCACACCTACTGACCTCACTGTTCAACAAAGTGTGGCACTCCTCTATTCAACGTTTCATGGGAGACAGACCACTAGCAGTCCATGTGTATCATCAATTTTCAAACCAGGAAAACATTGGGCTGATCAAGAAGTTGGTGAGTTAAAAAAGGTATTCTCAGCTGCACCGCAGATATCTGCAAAGACAATTGCAGACGCTCTGGACAATGTCACATCAACGATATTTCAACCAGTCACTGGCGATCTGTGAAGCAGACAGCTGGCGCCTACACTAAGAACCACTCCAGTCAAGTGGTACCATCCTTCCGTCACCATTAACCCAACTCATTCACCCATCACCCCCTTTCTGACTGAGGACATTAGCTTTTCCTTGAATTCTGGGTTGTCACATCACCATCTGTTCTATCCAAGAAAAGTCCTGCTTTGCATCCCTCCAGCGTTCAGATAACGGTAGTTTTTTATGTCATTCAGACACTTTACACTCAATCACACCTCTTGCACGCAGTAAAGAACTGACCTACCATTTGATTCTCCCACCCTGCCTCCAGTAATCTAAAACCACGAGTGGATTTACCGATCATCTCCAGTCCCGACCCTCCCACAGGCACTCACCTTAATTCCAGCTTCTCACAGGGTATCACATTTCAGTGGCAATGTAACATTCCTTCTACACTTTCCAAGCATAGTCACAGTCACCCACTTCCTAAAACAACACATCTCTGCCACACAAGGACCATCTCTATACATGAAACAAGCATACAAATTCTGACCATTAACTTGCGCACTAAAATCAGCAAGGAGAACGAAACACCTTAGCACAAGAGATGCAGAAGTAAGTGTAAGTCGATAATACACTACATTCTCTTTAATTTGGAAGAGATCATGCTCAACAGTACTCCAAGTGGCACAGCAAGCAGCGCAGCGATTCTTCTGAGGCTGGCCTCATTGCAACCTAACACTTATAGCCCCATTCAGCTTATCAGCGCTGCCACAGGAGGAGCTTGAATAGCAGCTGTGGTTGGGAAGACGGAATTACCAGCATAGAAGTGATCTGTGACTCCATGAAGTGCTCATGGAGGACGAATCAACACGACGACTACGACAATTTGTTTTTACACAACATTTGAGCTACCGATAAAATTTCCAAAAAAAAGGTGGACTTGTTGCTTGGATGAAATCATTGTCTTATTACAAATGCAATATTACTTTATTGAAAGTGTTGCATATGGAACACCAGTTGTACCTGGTGTTATGTTTGAGCGTGAAGTTTGTTTCTAGAGACCTCAAGTTGCTCTTATGTACTTTAATTGCTTTCGATGACGATATTTTTAAATAACTTATTAGGCAATGTAAAAATATAAAGAAAAAGGCAAGACAGTATCAATGAAAAAAGAAGAAGAAAAAAGACGTTATGGAGGATGGAGGCCCACACTAAAACGTAAAACAGAAAGGAAAGAAAGAAAGGAAGGGAAAATACATTAATATTGCATAAGCATTTGTGAACGCAAGTACACACACTCCAAAAAATGATGGTTCAACACTTTTATTTTACAGACAATTTTTAAGAATATTACGATGCGCTCTGGTTAAAACAGTGAGTGATAGTTGAGAATATGAAATGTGGTCTTATTTCCATTCCCAAAAGACACAATCTTCCTTACGCATAAGGGAAAAAAATGGACAAAATTAACCTATCCAAGTATACACTAGCCTTGAATAATACTAATTTCAAAATCATAACAGATATAGACTCCAGAGATTAATTATAACTATTGTAAATGAAGACCAGGCCGGTTTTATTAGAAACAATATTGCTACCCAGTTGAGGATGTTTGATAACATCACACACCACTGAAACAAGACTAACAGTTCAGGGGCAATACTTGCTTCAGAAATTTTTAAGGGATAGGGCCACAATATATCAGCCAATTACTCATGGTAATGCAGAACACAAAAAGCTGTATTTACAATGAGAGATGGATGTCTTATTTTTTCACAACTTAATGAACTCCATGAAGAATGACACGCTCAGCTCCTTACTTTATGTAATAGAAGTAGATTAGAGCTACGTAAGCTTCAAGAGAGATGGCATCCGTCTGTCTCGAGAAACAATGGCATTGCGACGCGGATCAGTCAGTTGTGGAGCTGCAACGTCTACTGTGGCTGAAGAGCCCGATTCTTGAGCGGCAGACTCTATTGCAGTTGCTGCAGGTGAAGTCTCAGTCATGAGTGTCTGTTGGTGCCGACGCAATTGTTTGTCGTCTGCAGCGCCTCTGTTCTTCCCACTGGGCCTCTCTCCTCTGCTCTGCTTGTTTTACGACGGCCTTGATGGTGGACCGTCTGCTGACCCGTTCTGAAGCTGCTGTCTCCAGGTCTGCCTGCCATCAGGTCGCACTTGCATATCTCGTTGTAGCGTAGGGAGGGCCGTCCTGTGGGTCTGGCGCCTGTAGCCAGCTTACAGCATGTCCTGTGAGATGCGACCGTCTTCCATGCGGCTGACGTGGCCAAGCCAGCGCAGGCGCCTCTGTGTCAGCATAGCGAACATGCTAGGCATCCCCGCCTGGGCCAGGACGCCATTGTTGGTGATGCTGTCCTGCCAAATGATGCTCATGAGTCTTCTGAGGCAGCGCAGGTGGAAGGCGTTCAGTCTGCGTTCTTGTCGAGAGTACAGGGTCCATGCTTTGCTTCCATAGAGAAGAGTGCTCAGCACGCAGGCTTGGTACCTTTTCATCTTGGTGTTTGACGTTAGCATGGTGTTGTCCCAGACTCTCTTCGCTAGACGGGCCATCGCTGTTGCTGCCTTGCTGATCCGCACGTTCAGCAAGGCGTCCAGAGAGAGATTGCTGGAGATGGTAGAGCCCAGGTAAGTAAAGTCGTTGACCACTTCGAGGGTGTGATCGCCGATGGAGATGCGGGGAGTGCTGCTGACCTCTTGGTCCATGATGTTTGTTTTCTTCAAGTTGATGGTGAGGCCAAACTCGGTTCAGGCATCAACGAAGCAAGTGATGAGCAGTTGCAGCGCTTCCTCAGTGTGGGCAGTGAGGACGGCGTCGTCTGCGAAGAGCATCTCCCTAATGAGGACTTTCCGCACCTTCGTCTTTGCTCGGTAGCGCGTCAGGTTGAAGATACTTCTGTCAGTCCTAGTGTGGAGGAAGTTGCCGTCTTCAGACTGTCGGAAGGCATAGCCCAGCGGCAGGGAGAAGAAGATGCCGAAGAGTGGCGGAGCACGTATCCTTGTTTGACACCGCTCTTGCTTGGGAAGGGGTCCGAAGATGAACCGTCGTAATGGACAGTGCCATTCATGTTGTCATGGAAG
This sequence comes from Conus canariensis, assembly GCA_033310375.1. NCBI lineage: Eukaryota > Metazoa > Mollusca > Gastropoda > Neogastropoda > Conidae > Conus > Conus canariensis. The sequence continues at coordinate 38,593,082 of CM065721.1, read as the reverse complement.
GACGTGATCACCTTCAGGAGCTTGGGGTGTGGGGGTGTGGGGAGGGGTGCGGGGGGGGATCCAATCCGGTGTAGTATGATGAAGAGGCCTGACCTACTAATCAAGTCGAACAACTTGGCCAGGTCGATGAAGGCAATGAACAAGGATCTTCTCTGCTCGCGGCACTTCTCTTGTAGCTGCCTTTCGTCTACCTCGCAGCTCTGAAGCCGCACTGTGCCTCTGGATACAGTCTTTCGGCGAGTAGCTGCAGCCTGTTGAGGACGACGTAGGCGAAGGCTTTGACAACAACGCTGTGGAGGGATATTCCGCGATAGTTATTGCAGTCGCTGCGGTCCCCTTTGCTCTTGTATGGCGTGATAATGTTTGCATCCAGATATATTGCTAAAAAAAAGAAAACAAGGCAGGCCCAAGTACGCAAAAAAGGAACGTCGGAAGAAACTGAAAATCACAAATTAGGGAAGATGTGTATCTCTTGATCCGAGCTTTTATCCAGAAAATCATGCGCAATTAAATTGTAGATCTATGTACAAGCTGCCACATAGAATGACTGAACTGCTTGCATGTTTCTCTGCGTGCAAAGAGTGTTGTAGGCATATCTGTCTTCACTTATCTTCTTTGATAACAGAGCAACTGATGATTTATTGAGTGCGTAAACGAGCTGAGAACAACCATATCGGAATCACCAGATAAGGGACAGGCGAAGCGGGATGGTCAGCGGCTGTAAACTGATGCCAGTTTATCGTTGTCCTGCAATGGCCAGTGCATGGACAGACTCTTGGCAACTGAGCCTAGGTGCTGCCTGACAACTAGAATCTCGCATTCAAGTGGTTGGTGTCTGTGCTCTTTGAAATAGACCTACGTGACTCTCCCTTCGCTCCGGACGACTTCAGTTTGTGTAGAACGACAATGCCCCCTTCGCTTAGGTCATCACTAAAAGTCTGTATCATTGCCGGTATATTCAGCATCAGTGCGTTTACATTCATATGACAAATAACCTCTGTCTCTAATTCTATTTCCTTTCCATTAACATTCTTAATGTATGAATAGACGTCCTGCTGTAAATTGAATATTTCTCCAAACTGACTTTTCCACTTTGTCAAAATACTCAGGCGTCTTTATCAGAAAATTAGTTAGTGGTTACATTTGCATACATGTAATTGACACTTTTTCGTCGAAATATGAAATGTTACATATTTGATGAAACAAAAATACGTACATTAACATATGGAGTGGTATGATTAATACTTCATATACACGTCAGTGCCCATTTTCTTGGCTAATCATTTTTTTCTATGTAGAAGAACAAGAAATGAAAATAGAAATAGAAAATAAAAGAAAGGTTGCAACTCTCTGGTGGATAGCTGCTTCAGAACCTGGTTGATTCTTTGCCCGACACAAACCAAATCTGTTTTTGCTCCGCTTCATCTGTGCATGTTTGCTTGCTTTCCATCTGCTGACGATTGTGCTGCTGTTGGTGTGATGTCATGAAGAGTTTCTCCACTTCCTCCAGACTGCGGTTCTTGGTTTCAGGCAGGAAAATGGCCAGCAACACAAAGCCAAGTGTTGCCATGGCGGCAAAGAACCAGAATGTTCCTGAGAGTACAAAATGGCTATGAAAATGTCTTGGAATTATAAAAAGGGCGTTTCATCGCAATAAAAATAGTACTGGTCACTGCAGAAAAAACAAAAATCTTTTAGTAGCTTGAGTGTTTCAAACACGCACTTGCATTATGAAAAGCGCTCATAGCACACATTCACACGTCTGGTTTTATATTTTCTACCAGTGACACTCCTCATTTCTGATATTGTATTAGAACGTCAGCTAGCTTGAGTAAATACCTTTTTTTATCCCCAAATGTATCTAAGATGAATACAGTATTCCTGCACAACGTACATTTTCTTTTGTCATCAATGAACATGAACAGAAAAAAGCTGAACAAATCAACAACAACAACAAAGTATGAGGGCTTCCTATGAAACAATCTTTGCTATTAATGCATTCCAAAGGTGTCAACAACTGAATAATACTTTATCGTATCTTTAATAAATACACTTTTGCCCCTAACTCACATTACAGAAGAATGGTGATACTTCATGAGTTGCCCTAAACGCTGAACGTATTTGCTGCTTAATCTTATTCTTTCAGAAGAGTCGTATTCTCTTTATCCTCCATCCCTCCCTCCCTCCCTCTCTCTCTCTCTCTCTCTCTCTCTCTCTCTCTCTCTCTCTCTTTCACACACACACACACTTCAACATACACACACACACACAACACACGCACGCATGCACGCACGCACACGCACACACACACACACACACACACACACACACACACACACACACACACAAACATACATGCACACCACTGTGAACCCTTTAGAGCTTTCACTGAAAATGCTTTGTTGGAACAGCTTGACAACAGGTCTTCTGAGAAGAAAACCCCTTCATACAAATGTTTCTGTTCTGAACTCATGTCCCTTGAGGGGGCTGGGCCATACCCAGGATACAAATGCTACTAGTTAGCTGTTAGAAGGTGTCATTTTCTTTTTCTTTTTCCATTATTTTTCTGCCATGATCTTGAACGTGAATTTTCTGGATGGTCGTGGCCTCAAGGCCATGTCGTGGCGTGAGGGATGGCTGACTCGCATAGCTATTGGACACATGTTTTGATTGGGATCTTTAAACCTTTAAAGTTCACTTTTCTTTTTCTGCAACCAAACCCAGCTGGAACTCTTTTCAGTTGTCTCTGTTCTTGCTTTTAGGTCTCTGTTCCTCTTCTTACCAGAAATCGACAGCTTTTTCACGAGATCAAGGCAGAAAAGTCTAAAAGGTACCTTGTTCCAACCTATGTAGTGAGAACTTTGTCTTGGAAGCACGTTTCCCTCAAACAACTGGCTAGACTCAGTCCTGCAAATGTGAGCTTCCCACAGTCTGCTTTCATTTAGCGCAGTGAGTTTGATCAGTATGATTTGTTTTGAAGAACCTGGATGGTGTACTATGTCAGGTCTATGTCACTCTCCCTGATGATCCCAGGATGGAGTTTTCATTCCACAAGATCTGCTGAGCACTCCAAGCCATCCACTCCATCCAGTAAACCGGGCTTTCATGGCTCAATGCCACACGTTCTCTTCACACCATGTTTTGTGGCATCCTGCTGTGTAGAACGTCCGTACTAGATCTTCTGGTGATGTAGCGTTTCTTCTTGCAGTATTAACCACATGTACGATCTCCTTAGCCCTTGGCAGTGTGTCTGTGTGTACCTTCCAGTTTGTTCGCAGGGTCATCTGGTTTCCTCTGTTTCATCAAGGTCATAATCGAGGGCAGAAGGTTATATACAGACCTGAGAATGAAGTGCTTCTGAAGAAGGGCCATATTCCATATTTCATTACAGCTCAGACTTCTTTAGAATGTGCTTTCCCACGTACTGCATTGTCTTCACTGGCCTTGCTGCGCTCTCATTTTGATTATTTTGACATCCTCTTCTGCCTTCAGCTCCAACATTACTGTGCCTTTCGTTTTTGCTTTTCCCGTTGCCTTTGACCACTGTCTAGTTTCTGTTGATCCCAGTCTCTGCTTGTGCGTTTCAGTATGTGTTGTTATTTCGCGGGTCTTGAGGAATTCCTTTGCCTTGTCTACTTCCTCCTGAACTTTTAAAATTCTGTTAATCTTTTGTTCTGTTGGACTGATATCTTAATCTTGTCTCCTGAGTCCTCACGTATGGTCAGTCACCTTGAGCATCCCACGTCGTACTTCTCGAAGACAGATTTCAGAGGTAGCTTCAGATTTGCTTTTGGTGAGAATACAACACATCGGACACGAAGCCCCTTTACTTATAGTCTTTGTTGATGTTGGCCTCCATCGATTGCACTCAGTGCTGATTCCTACACATGAAGAGGTCAGAGGAGCTTTGGGATCAGCATGAATTGCAGGCAGAACAGTTTGTGTGTTCCCAGGAAGGCCAATTTGGCGTATTACCTGAAGGTTTTCTTCTGCTATTTTCTTGACTTTGTTACCCCATGTTATCTTTTTCATCCAGTAATAATACCACCTAACAGGGCTTCTGACAGCTTTATAATAACAAACATGAAACTTCCTTGTTAGAGCATATGCAATATCAGTTACAAGTACTGTTGCTCACTTGCCTCGTTCAGTCACCGCACAGCCCCAGAGCACAATGATCAATGATTACGTGCAAATGACACCACATTGGCAATGATCAAACCACTACCATTTGCATGTTTGTGTTCCATTTTTGTGCTTGTGCTGAGTGTTGAAATGTATCTATATACGTCGTATTCTCTTCATGACAGTGTTGTGTTATTTGATGATTGAGGTGTCAGAACGCTTTGTGCAACAACATGGTCACTGATGCTCTCCAAGAGTCAATTACAGTATTCGTATTGTGTATTAGAAGAAAGCTTGGCATTACAGCTGTCTAACAAATATTTAACGCATGTTGTAAGAGTTTGAGCATTTCTAAAATTTTTACATAATGCCATGCGCGTTTCACAAATTCACTTAAACAGTACCAGACGTGTTTACTACAACAATAAGCATTACTTACCATACATCTTGAGAGTCTCCACAATATCTAGAAACATGAAAGTGAGAACAATGTTGGATATCCAGAACACAGCCACCGCCACTGAAGTACAGGTACTGCGAGCCCACATGGGGTAGATCTCAGCGTTGATAGAAAAAGTCAGTGAAGACATCCCTGTATCATTCAGAGAAAAGTTTCGTTCAAATAACTGAATATTAATTAAATATCTAGATTGTTTGAAACTGACAATTTAATACAATGCAAAATTAGGACGTTGGTGTATATGTCATAACATAATTCACACGTAAAACATGTATCACCAAAAGTTCAACACATGACGGTGAAGAAATGCATTACTCTCAAATCAAAACTATCCTGTTGATGCTAGCTGGCTTTTTGTGTGACTCAGAGTAGCTTGTGCTTTTGTGCTGCTGGATACAAATGAAAGGCAGATTTCACGCGATATGTTTAGAATTTACATGTGATTGCAATGAATAAGAAAGAAGTCTGGATGGCAGCGGCTGTTTTACCACTGAACCATCCTCAAAAAAGATAGACCAGAATACTGCAAGAAATATATGTCACAGATCACATTACAACTTACAGCCATGTGGCGCATTGGTTAGATTTTGCAGTTGGCGTCCCGAATATGTTAGATCAGGGAAAACAAACTCTTAGTGTGTGGTGAGATTACTCTATATTAGCCACACGCTCTTTGGATCGTCCAGGTTATTTAGAATGACTGACACTAATATGCTAGTCACAACAAGTTAAGGGCCATCTCACAACAGCACCACCAAAGACAAAAAGGCACAGACGAGGCAATTTAAATATGAAATTGTTCATGTCATCATTAACCAACGATTTCGTAGAGGCTGCGATCAAATTCATTCAAAAACAGAGCAACAGTACAAGTTCAAATCACCACATCCCTCTTTTCAAAAGTCAGGAAATCAGGTAAGCACATTTCAGCTATGTCAATATCGGGTGTGACTCCCGTTAGCCGCCAGACATTCAAGGCAGCGCCGGCGCATGGAATGCACAAGATTTCTGAGAGTGTTTTGGGGAATGCTCTGCCACTCCTGTTGCAGAAATTGTGCCAGCCGGTTGACTTCCGCAGGAGGGAGGTGATTGTTGGCCACCCTTTGTCCCAGAACTCCCACAGGCGTTCAATTGGTGCCAGGTCAAGTGAACGAGCAGGCCAGTCCATCCTTGGGATCCCTTGCTGATGCATGAAGTCAGTGGCTACTCGTGCTCGATGAGGAGCGTTATCGTCCAGCAAGGTTGCCCTCAGTCCCATGGCTTGCAGAGCTGGCTGGATGAGAGGCTGAACAATCTTATGCCTGTAGCGCAGTCCGGTCACAGAACCCTGGATGACCTACAAAGGTGTTCCGCCGTTGACATGGAAACCTCCCCACACTATCACTGAGCCTCCTCCATAGCGGTCAACCTCACGAACAGCGCAGTCTACAAACCGCTCTCCTTGCCAGCGCCAGACCCGTCTTCTGCCGTCATTGAAGGCAACAGTGAGGCGGGGCTCATCGGTGAACAAGACCTGGGACCATTGCTGCCTGGTTCAGTGCTGATGTTGCTGACACCAGGCCACACGGGCCTGGCGATGACCAGGTGTCAGGGGGATCCTGTTGAATGCTCGTCTTGAGTGGAGGTCAAACTCGTGTAGCCGGTTGCGGATGGTGCTGGTGCTGACGTTCCTGTTGACAGCTGTCCTCAGTTCAAGTCTCAGAGTGTTGGCAGTAGCAATATGATTGCGCAGCGTCGACAGCCGGAGGAAACGATCGTCCTGTCTGTTGGTGCTGCGTGGACGTCCGGGGCGAGGGTGTTCTTCTGTTGTGCCTGTGGCCTGGAAACGTTCCTGCGGCCTCTGGATTACAGAGTGGCTCACTCCCAGTCGTCTTCCAACTTCTCGTGATGACAGGCCTTCGTTCAGCCATGCCAGGGCGCGTCCGTGGTCAAGGGTGCAAAGTTTTGTTCTCGGAGGCATGCTTGTAGGAGCCCAGGTTTTCGTAACTTTTATACCCATCCCTGGCTAGCTAATGCTGACACGTGTTAACATTAACCTGAACGTTCATGTACGTCCTACAGTTTTTGTCCTTTGATCCTGCTTTCGCAGCTAAAGCAGCCGAAAGTTGACACAATAATTCACGAATATCACTGATGTTCACAAAGCTTTCACTCAATGCATAAAGTGACTGCGAGTGAAAGCATAATGCACGTGCTTTCATCGGTGGATAGGCTACACTTGTAACTTGGTCTACCGGTCCATTTGTCATAACATTTTTTTTTTATACACGTATCTTTCTTGCAGTGGTCGAAATCGACTTGTTGTGACTAGTATATTTATAGCTGCTGGACCCTGGGTTTACTGTTCATGGTGATTCAGAAAGAATGTGCCAGAGCAGTGTCAGAGAAAATAACTGAAGACAGTTAAAAAGGAAAGAAATTAAACGTCCTGCTGTTACTTGAAAAGTTGAATATTTATCAATTTGAAATACATCTGAAGCTTGTAAAGTCATTTTAATGTGTTAGGAAAGTTGTCCTAATTTGATTCCGTGACAGACACTCACATGCATCGACCAACTGTGAAGATAAATGAAACACAAATCAGACTGATTTAGCATAAAATGTAAAGCAAAGATTAAAATCACCTGATGAAAGCAAAAAAGAAAACAGACAGATGCCAGCGACTACAATCCAAGCGTAGGGACTGGGACAGTAATCCAGAGCGAAGGTGAAGTTGTCATCTCTTTGATCATCCATTGCGCAAGGCCCCAGTGTTGAGTGGTACACATTCAGTTTCGGCAGACAAAATCCAGACGACTTGTTGTGACAAAGACCACAGCCTGGATTCTGGACACACGTTTCACACCCCCTGGTGGAAGAAGGGAAAATGTTATGAGTCACGAAGCCATACACCCCGAGAAACTTTGTATTGTGGAAACAAAACATCATTGTCATGTAATCTATGTATTATTCTATATATCTATCCATGTGTTTATTTATGTACCTATCTATGTGTCTAGCTATCTCTACCTACCCACCTTTCTATCTACCTATCTACCTATCTGTCTGTCTGTCTGTCTGTCTGTCTGTCTATCTATCTATCTATCTATCTATCTATCTATCTATCTATCTCTTAAGTATTGAATTCCATTGCAAAAGAACACAGTAGTTTCGCCTGTTTTGTTTTCATCATAACAATAGTAACAAAACCGACTTCAACAACAACAATAATAATAATATTAATGATAATAATATTAATGATAATGACAATGATAATAATAATAATAATGATAATGGTAATAGTAATAATGATGATAATAATAATAATATAAATGAGACACACCCACACCCCACACACATGCACAGAAAGAGAGAGAGAGAGAGAGAGAAAAATAGAGAGAGAGAGGGATGGGGGTGGGGGGAGGAAGACGGGAAGGAGAAAGCGACAGAGGACCTACGAGTACACTAACGTGAAATTGTGGCAGGGAGACTGTTGCAGGAACAGGGGAGTGTTGGTCACATTAAAGAAGTGGACATCAGGAAGGTTGGCTGCGGTCAGATGGAATCCCACCGACACCAGCATCAGGCTCAGTGCTGATCCTTAAATTTACAGAATGCACGTTCACTTACTGGACATGACAGTGGTGGAGCAAAATCAGTCAGCCAGTCAATGCAATCAGCTTAACTGTCTTTTTCTGATAGCCTCAGCATAGATATTTTGCTGTTTCTGAAACTGATCCTCGTATCCCTGAGCTAATATGGATACTTAAAAATTCATTTACTGTTAATTGATCGTTACTCATTGTTCTACAGCTATCTGAGTCAGTACTAATACATTTCATTTATAAAGGGCTACAGATACTTATTTGTTGATCTCCTTTTCTAAGTCAGATAATCTGATCATATATACTTCAAATAGAGAAAATGATGACACAACTATCAAGAAGGATGATCTTACAGAATGCATGCTAATAATCATGATCTCTTTTCTTTTCTAAATTGAAATTAGCTATTCATTTAAAGTTAGGAAACGCATTTTATCGAGATGTATCCAAACTACTAACTGCTCAACTTTCGTGAACCCTTGGGGGAAAAGCCTTTGTTTGTTACAGCAGACGAACTGCATGCTACAGTGAAAAAAATCGAAGTCAAAGGGAAAGGCAATCTGCAAATTACCACAAGTCGTTCATCGTCATCATCAAAGGGTTCGAGTACACGATCTAGGCAGACGAGATGGGTAAGATATCTTTGGGAGAGTGTCTTTTGAACCTGTTGCTTTCTGACAATAGTTTCTTCTGTCAATCAAGCAAGTGCTTGGCTATAGTAATGATGTCATTGGACTGCTTGGCACTGCTCAAAAATATTGTCAGAAGGCATCAGGTTCAAAAGACACTCTCCCAAAGATATCTTACCCATATTGTCTACCTAGATCGTGTACTCGAACCCTTTGATGATGACAATGAATGACTTGTCACTGCAGAGGAGCAAAGACCTACCTAGTGTGGCGCAAGTGACGTGCGACTCAACCTCACATATCGACATTATATCGCGAGAGAGTTCCATCTGCCATGCCATTTTTTTCTTCCTTTTTTTTTCTTTCATATAGTGGGAGCATACGCTAATATTGCCTGTGTAAGGGTATGTTAGCAGAACAGACGACATAGGTTTTTGTTCTTTAAGGGTTTTTTGATAGATTTTTAAAAACATTCTGCCACGTTTTATAAACATATTGATTATTGTTTATGAAGCAGGTACGTGCGCCTGTGAATCTTTATTGTTACTATTATCATTATCGTTATTCTTTTTACTATTACCATCGGTATTTTACTGTTGTTGTTTATATAATCATCACTACTATTATCATTTCCTAGGAAGAGAAAAGCAGTTCAATAAATCCATTTTGACTGCCGATGGTCTTCAGAACCTCTCCGCTATTCAATGTTTGGTCAAATGTTTACATCTAGGAACACTCCTTTACATGGCAGGAAGGGAAATGTAGGTTCTTCAAATAAACAAATACTGGTGGGTAAAATCTGATGATCAGCAATGCTGAGTTATGAAGGAAAAAACACATGACACTAAAACAGACGTATTACTGTAAATCGCAATGTAAACACTCCAACCTCCAATGCTGATAAGGACAATAGGTCTTCTGCCATATCTTTCCACAGCAAGAACACTGGGAATTTTGCTTGCTAGCGTGACCAGGGGAACCAGGCCTTGTAGCCACACAGCATGTTCCACTGGGAAACCCACTGTCTTCATGATCATCCCACAGAAAAATCTGAAACAAAAGCCACAAAAAGTGTATGTGACGTGCCCACCACTGTCGCCTTGTTTCCGTATCCGCTATTACTCATACAGTCTATATCTGTATGCATCGGTCAGCAACTTATAGACAGTTCCGCAGATTTTCATCAAGTTTTACAGTGTTTGTAGGGCAATGACTAAAGATGATTGAAATCTAAAGTCCTCGGATGCAAATGGTACAAACCTCAGAGGGAAAAGTCAGTCACAAACGAAAAGCAGGTCCGCAGTTTAACGCGGAGTTTCAACCAAGTCAGCGAGGCTCTACACACTATCTGCTTTGGTTCATCTCACCTTATTTGCATAACGAGAGATCGAGAGTCAGAGGTGTTCCCATCACAACAGGATCATCTGAATGGGTGGTGAAAATTACGTCCGTTGGATTTCAGCCTCTGAAGACATTGCCCACGTACTTAAAGAATGCAGGATAGTGAAATGCGTTGGAACTGCAAATATGTACAGGATTTGTGTCATTGTCTTGAATTCCAGTTTCATTTGTAAATCAAGAGTGTTGAAACCCCACCGATCCACCCCCACCCCACCCACCTATTTTTTTTGACAAATCTGTATTTAAGTATTTAGTACCAGCCTCTGCATGAACACTGCAACTGTCATCATTTTGAATGACCGCAGCACTTTTTTGTCATCACTCGATAATAGCGGTTCTTGTTGAAAAGTGCACTGTATTGCCTCAAACTGCAATTGGTCACTGGACTCTCCTCTCTCTCTCTCTCTCTCTCTCTCTCTCTCTCTCTCTCTCTCTCTCTGTGTGTGTGTGTGTGTGTGTGTGTGTGTGTGTGTGTGTGTGTGTGTGTGTGATAGAGACAGAGAGAGAGAGACAGAGACACAGAGAAAGAGAGAGACCATGTACTGTTCATTCGATACGTTGTGCTATATTCAAAGACTATTTTGATTACATTATCAATATTGCTCAGATCATTATTCTGTTTATCTTATCTGTTATTCAGTTCTACCACTCTTCTTTATTAACTTTACAGACATCAAACTTTTAAAAGTGGTCACTATCAGACGTTTTAGTTTAAATGTTTAGTGTCACTTTTACATCTATACATGAAAATGAAACCAAATGCTGGTGTGTTATTTATTTCGATAGCTGCTAAGCTGACTTTTACGTGTTCTCATATTCACTGTATAAATTCCATTAAAAAAAAAAAACTAAACTAAAAACCCACACGAAACACTGTAAAGTTCTGAACAATTCCAAATTATTCGTCATTCTCACATTCCCGTTCACGTGTTTGATTACGCTGTTAAAGTAGGACTTCTGTAGACCCATTTCAATCCAAGTGAGAAACACACTAATTTCCTTAAACATGCGTACCAAAATGAGAAAGCAATCGAGTCCTTAAGGTGATACAATACTGCTTTTGTAATACAGTCCCTTACCATGCAGTCATGGTATTTAAGGAACATTACTGGTGCCGAGAAATATTATCCACTGGAGCAATGCTTGTTATGGCACCAGCTGATTTAGCCATTACTTACTGGAATTAAGCACAAAATCGAAGGTGAACTGCTTCCAAACTATGCTAAAGCTATTACCATCTGATTTTATGTATGAAAAATAATTCTTGATTGAATGAAACGAAGAAAGTGAGTGGTATTTTAACTTTTAAAGTATCAGTCGAGCGCAAGCTCACACGCGCTCCATAAATGCCACACCCTTATCACTTTCATCCGGCTTATCATTTTCCTTCTGCTGAGCTCATAAATAATGGCGAAGCTTTAATTTGCCGGGTGAGTTATTCGGCGAAGGTTGTCATTGAGTAACTATCATTTTGATTTGTTTCCTGTTCGTATTAAGACAAAGTTAGTGCCATAACACACGCCCCTTTTACAAAATCGCATGAAGTGTAACTTTAACGACTGTTGATACAAACTTTAGAGGATTAAAACAGTAGTACTCACATAGCCTGGTTGATTCCTGACCAAGCAAAGAAGAAGGCTAGACCGCCACCAACAGCTAACGCCCTCAGCACGTGTGGCGTTTTCACAACCCGTGACAAAGTGTAACACGCACCTGTACGTCATAAACATGTTCAGTGTACACACACACACGCACCTACACACACACACACACACACACACACACACACACACACACACACACACACACACACACACACACACACACAATGACAATTACATTTTAAACACTTGCACACACTCACACGTACGTTCATATCAAACGTTTACTGCAGTCAACTCCTTTACACTCCCCCTTCCCTTCTCCCCCATCTTTTCCCACCGTCTAATATCACTTTTAGTGAACAGACGTTAAACAGACTAACAACAACAACAACAACAACAACACACACATACACACTCTCTCTCTCTCTCTCTCTGTCTCTCTCTCTCTGTCTCTGTCTCTCTCTCTCTCTCTCTCTCTCTCTCTCTCTCTCTCTCTCTCAATCACTCACTCACTCACTAACTATTGACGGATGATTTTCTCTGGAAAATTCTGAAAAGCTGATTTGTGAACAGACAGCAAAAAAGGACAACTTTTTTAAAGTCCATATCTGGATCAATAACGTTGCTTGAACAATGCAAAAGCCACTTACTGACGACACATGGCAATTGTTGTGGTTCTATCCCGAACGCTTCTTTCCATCTCAACACCGTATGAATTTTTATACTGCTCTACCCTCTATCGTCATCAACATCATCATCACCATCATCATCGTCATCATCCTCATCCTCATCGTTACATGTATCATCATCATTATCATCATCATCGTTACATGTATCATCATCATCACCCCACTATAATATTCTCCTTTCTTCTTCTTCTTCTTCTTCTTCTTCTTCTCCTCCTCCTCCTCCTCCTCCTCCTCCTTCTTTTCCTCCACCTCCTCCTCGTCCTTCTCTTCCTCCTCCTCCTGCTCCTCTTGACTTCAATGAGAGATGGGGTGAGGGTGGAGGGTCCTGTTGGGGCGCCACACAGAAGAACCCTTCACCGTGTTTCTTCAGTTCTATTGGCTGTGTGACAATGCCTAGGTCTCTGCAAATGCTTCCCCTGTTGACCTTTTTCTAGCCTCTGTCCATGAACAGTTATATCAATATCGCTGGTGGCGTTGTGGCCTATCCATCAACTTCGTCTTCTTGGCGCTGATTTCTATACGATGTTGATGTTTAAACCACTCTTTTAAACAGTTGGGCGAGTTCTTGTTCACTGTCTGCCAGGCTTTCGGTGTCATCTGCGAAGCAAAGGTTTATTTTGGTTCTTCCTTCAATGATGTCTGTGCTGATATAGTCTTTTTACTCCATACATTATCTTTTTCACTCCCCACACCGAGCACATAGTACTGGATTACATAGCCATCGGCAGCAGAAGAGAACACCTGACCAGATTGAATCCAAACGCACATAGAAACCAAAGTTCTTACCTGTTGGTGAATCTGACAATACAGACGCCTCAATTTTACTGAAATGATGGCTGACATCTTCACACCCATAGATACGTTGCAGAACCTGAGTAGCCTCTTGGTGATGACCCCTTGTTACCAACCACCGTGGACTTTCGGGAAGGCTGAACATGACGACACTGGACAACAGGCCAGGCATTGCGGAGAATCCCAGCATGTAGCTGCCAAACACGAAGTTGTTATCTGTTAGTACCAATATGTTGAGCAATAACGCGAGCCTATGTGTGCGTGAGTGTTGGAGTGTGCGTGTGACGCTGAATCGCAAACATGATTGATTTAAAAATGGCCATTCGAAACAACAGACAGCAAAGAGTTAATCAGTCTCTCTCTCTCTCTCTCTCTCTCTCTCTCTCTCTCTCTCTCTCTCTCTCTCTCTCTCTCTCTCTCTCTGGATAGAGTAACCGATCCATCAGTGAACTTTTCTGTAAGGTGATTTGGATAAACACTTGGAGCAACGAAGCTGTGAGGACAGTTTTACAATTAATGCTTTTTGCCCGCTGTACTCCCCTTTTTTTCTCTGCCTGATCATTGTCACCTAGACGGCGACGTTCTTCTGGCTCTCTTTCATAGAGGAACTGATGGGAAGCAGTGGACGCTTCTAAAAAAAAACGCCGTAAAGGGCGCTTTAAAAGTAATTTATGTACGTCTAGCCGTAATATCCTAATGCAAAAATTAATAGACAACATTGCTTAACATGTATGAACGAGCCTATACACTATTCCAATAACCATTTTCCCTAAACCTACTCAGTCACCACTTATTACCGGTTTTAGATAATAAATTCACTTTTGGAACTATTTCTGAAGTATATCAAAATGTGTTTCTTCCTTTCTTCTTGTTTTATCAGACCAAGTACTTTTATCAAAATTCACTTCATGAGCGTTCTAAACTATACACATTAAGGAGGACACGTAAACAGGCAGGCAGACTGAGAGACATGCAGGCAAACAAGGAAACAAATGTACCGCCAGTTGTGAGAGGGGAAGTAGCTGAAGATTCCAGACATGACAGCAGACAGAACCATCCCTATGGAGATATTGAGCTGGACAAGTGTCAAAAGCCGTCCTCTGATGGTGGCTGGAGACATCTCAGCTACGTACAGTGGGCCGAACGCCATAGTAAGAGCTGGAGCAGATTGGGACTCAGTTAGTCACAACTGTGTATGGGAAAAAAGATAAGCGAGTGTTTGAGCCTAAGAAACGGACAAAAACTGAGTTGCAAAATGAACTTCACAGAACAAAGAGATATATAGTCTTGGTTCACAGCTTATTTATCACACAGAAAAAAGAGGTGAATTACGCTTCAAGAAGCTTAAATACTGCAAACGTGTGTGCCAAAGCTATTTTCAGTGAGGCAGATGAAAAAGCAGTAACTGAGTGGACGTGAATAACATAAGTGTGGATATGTGTTTAAAGGGAGTGCGCTCCTGCTTTCGCCACTAAAATCATTAACGGTGTTGGGTTTAGAAACTACTCACGGAAGGTGATCCCCGTAATGAGCCTGCCAACTGAAAGCACCTCTTTGTTGGGTGCCGCCGCTGCCAGCACAGGTCCCACAACACACAGGACCGCTGTCAGCAACAGTGTCCGCCGACGTCCCAGCTTGTCAGTGACAGGTCCGGCCGTCATCGATGACACCGTCGCTGAGACCACTGCTGCTCCCACGATTATACTCTGTGGCAAACAATGATTGTGTCATCGTCTTGAAGCTGCGGTGAGCCAGTCCTGGATAAAGTAACCATGTGAGTCACTCCTGGTTTTAGGATACTATGGGCAGGGTTGGGAGAATCAGATGGAGGATCAGATCTTGGCTGGGTACAAGGCTGGGTGATGATTGAGTGTAACACGTCTATGGGACATGAAAAACTGATTTCCTCGGGTAGAACATAAGGTGGGGATGTGGCGAGACAAAGTCCAAGGGAAAGCTGATATCGTCAGTCAGTAAGGGCATGTTGGACTGAGGGGAGACTCGGGATTGAGGGATGATGCCACTTGACCGGAGTGTTCTTAGTGTAGTGTCAGCTGTCTATGCTCTGCAGCTTGCCAGTGACTGGTTGAAATGATATTGATGAGACACTGTCCAGAGCTTCTGCTGCTGTCTGCAGATATCTCCAGTGCAACCGGCAATAACTTTTTAAGTCATCAGAATCATTATCAACCCAGTCTTCAAATGTTTTGAAAGTTAGTAGTACTCGTGGATAACCAGTACTTTGTATCCATTAAAAAAGGGGATAGAAGAGTGCAATGGTTTGCTGAACTATGCGGTCTCTGCGTGAAACGATATACTTTTTGTAGGTGGTTTGTTGTCCTGGGTGTGGATCTCGAACATAGTGGAAGTTCATGATAGATGACATTTGCCTCAGTATCATTTATGAAACATAAATGCCCGTAAAGGGAAACTGGCATAAGAAATGCGTATGCCACTCAGCAAGGGTCTTAAGTGAAACGTAAAGTCTGTTAATGTAGGGTTCACAGACCTTGTAGAACAAGGGATTTTCAATGCCCAAACTTTGCAGGTGTTATTCACTAAATCAGAGAAGCACATATTAGACAGCAAAAGGCAAAGGGTATTTTCATATTAACAGAGACTTTTCCACAAGATACAGAACATTGGCCGTCGCAATCTGATCTATTGTTTTCCATTTTTACAGCACACTAGCCATATCTTGCTTTAGACGAAAGCTGTTATGTACTCATGGGGTCTTTACCTGGCACTATATCTAAAAACAGCGCACCTGATCTATGCTCATAGGGTCTGTACCTAGCACTGCATCTAAACACAGCCCACCACAGTCAGTACTTCAAACAACTTACTTTTCAACACCGGTCTTTGATATCACTGAAAACCCACGAAATGACACCGCATCGTCAATAGGTATATAAGAACATTACACGGTCAAAAAAAATAAACACCACATTCTTTGAATCATACGATGAAATGCTTTGTCTCGTCTGGAACTATCTTTAGAGACACGAAAAGCTCTCCATGGACACATTAGTCTGATATTGCTGTCTCCTTTGGTGAAACAGAGAGAGAGAGAGAGAGAGAGAGAGAGAGAGAGAGAGAGAGAGAGAGAGAGAGGGTGGAGATGGATGGGGTAGAAAGAGAAAGAGAGAGAATAAGAGAGAGATAGATAGGCAGACAGACAGACAAACAGAGAGAGAGAGAGAAAGAGAGAGAGAGAGAGAGAGAGAGAGAGAGAGAGAGAGAGAGAGTGATATTGAGTGAGTGAGAGAGAGGAGACAGAGACAGAGAAGCCCACCTGCCATGTCGTATCCAGACGAAAGACGGGTTGTGCATACAGCATTGCCCCGGAGATAATGACCAGATCATATCCTAAGCACAGTGAAGCTAATGACACACCAAATATCGTCAGGTACACGAAGGAGCACGAAAACTGCTCGGTTTCACTTGTGCTGCTGTCTTTCTGTGCTTCCCCCATTTCAGAATTCGTAGGTCAGACCTCCGTCAGCTGACTGACCGATTCCTGTCAGGCTGCCAATAATGTTTTTAAAACGTTCTCATTCGATTGTAAGAAAGTTTGCATAGTGAAAACACATGAAAATGTATAGATCGGCCGAACATTTTGAAATAGTACAGAAAAAAAAGAAAAATTTTTGGTGGAGAGAGACAGACAGACAGACAGACACAGACACACAGACAAAGACAAAGACAGAGAGACTTTACTCTGAAAGGCCAAAAAGCCAATCAACGGGCTGTGGGTCTATCTGAGGAACAAAACTGACAAATTTAACAGCTAGCTTCTTTGCTTTTGTACACTAGTATGAGAAACTATAAGTCTGTCGAACCAGCTGCCATCAATGTTTGGAGCAGGGATCTTTCTTAGATTTTGAAAGCTCTACATACAAACGCATTAAAACTTCTGATTGTCAACCCGCTCCTTGACGCCATTAATGACAATTTGAAACCATGAGGATAATTGTAATGTGTGTATGTGTGTGTGTGTAGGGGGGGGGGGGGGGGAGGGGGGTTACTTCAAATCTTATCATTAGAGCAGTTTGCATTGAAAAACATATTTCGTTCTCAGTACATGACATACATAATGTTCATATTGTATTCTTGTGTGCATGTGTACGTAATGTGATGCGATGTGATGTGATGTGAAACGATGTGATGTGATGTGTCTGTGTGTATGTATGTGCGTGCGTGTGTGTGTGTGTGTGTGTGTGTGTGTGTGTGTGTGTGTGTGTGTGTGTGTGTGTGTGTGTGTGTGCGTGTGTGTTATTTGGGAGAGAGAGAGAGAGAGAGGGGGTGGGGGGAATTACAATCATGCTATGGTGAGTTCATACATTTCACTTGAAGATAGTAAAGTGTTCGAGTCAGAGAGATGTAACTGCAGGTAGTAAATATTCGAGGCAGAGAAAGGTAATATCTTGCAGATCTGAACATAACATTTCTTCGTCCGTTTTTGCTAATATGTTTGTTTCTTAAAAGCTTTTTTGTACGAAAAGCGCAACAGTTTGCAACAGACCAGTAGTTTTTGCCATTAGAAAGTTAGATGATCATCAGGCAGACGGAAGGACGAATGGAATATTTTGGAGGTGTTAATTCTTTTTCTCAAATCATGATCGGCAGAACAACAAAAATTTAATAAGAAATGTATTCCATTCTCGATAGCTCCGTGTTAAAATAGACAGCCGTTTTCAGTATATGACCGATTACTATACGTTGTAGAATGAATGTTAATGTCCGATATCAAGGCATATTTGACAAACCTGTTTACGTCTAAATTTATACAGGGCTTCAATGTAAATGGCAATTTGTGATTACCGCCAAATGGCAGTCTATCATTTCGTGAAATGTAGCTTCTCCAGTTGTGTTTCTGGTTGTTAAGGAACTTCTGTTTGAAGCACTTTGAACAGTTGTTGATGTGCCCACACAAAATAGAAACCAATTTTGAATAGCGTTATCATATATCCTACGCACGTATTCATTTTCCTCATTCATTAGGTTACGTAGCAAAACAAAAGCTTTGTTTGGAGAGTCTGCATTGATAAATTGTATTTATTTTAAGCCAGTGTCGAGTGCACCTGGTAATGCTATTAACACACAAATGACACTGTCTCTCTTCCAGATAGATCATCTTACCAGGTGTTCTTCTAACCACTCCCAGATACCGTTTCATGGTCAATATATGTGACTCGTCTCATTTCTGTGTATACCCCGGACTTCCTTCAGCTGAGTCATACGACAGCACTGGCTGTATTTGATCATAAAATAATTCAATAAAAACAATAATCGAGTTGCTTTTCAGATTGTTCGAAACATTTAAAGCACTTAACACAATCTTCTTAACAAATTTTAAATGTAATTAATAGCGAACCGGCAAGAAAACGTAGACAAACGAATCACAACACAAAACACGACGCGTTTTGACCTCTTAGGTCTTCTTCAGGCAAGATACAAAACACTCAGGACAACAAAAATGAACGAGTAATCACTTATCTCCATTCACTTCAGCACAAGATGGCCGTTTAATTTTACATTTAAAATTTGTTTAGATATCCGCCTGCAGTCGCCTCACTTTACAACCTTCTTAGTTTTAGTGCAAGTTCACTATTCCGCTTCAGAAAAAAAAATGAGCAAGGTAATGAAATAGACACCAGTATATTTATGTGTACCTAGAGTCAGCACCTGTACTCCACCGAAAGAACCCTTTTCATCACCCTTAATGGAAAAAGATGATATAACTTTTATCCATGTTCATAGGTAAGTTAGTTCTAGGCGCTTGGATGAATCGTATGAAATTTCAGTCTGATTATTGCAGGTTCAGACAAGAGGACTGTATCATCAGAAAACAACAACGCGAATAATTGCCGGTCTGTGGTAATAAAATTGCGCCGTTCCTGCCATATTTAATAATACCGATGCATATTATTCCTTGTCTAAGATCGCATGTACATGATAACGAGTGCTTTGACAGACGCATACATTTTAACACTATCAACACAGACCCTCGTTCTGCTGTATGTGGCCAGTTTACACTGCAGTCACAGCACTAAAATTCCCTCAGGACACCTGATTTTGACCATTTTTAAAAATTGATTTTCCCTAAAAGCCTAAATTCGACAATGACTTTATTTTTGTATAGTGAAATAGAGCTATCTTTCATCTTCTTGATGATAAATGTTTTAAAAATTCAAAATACTTATTTTGTTGTTGTTTGATTGGGTTGAAAATGACATATTTCAAACAAGGAGCACTGACTCAGTGCTTGAAGACGCCAACGCGTTGGTTGTTTTCTCTTCAAATTAACCGATGGAATCGACTGTTAGTAGCCTGCTAACTGGTATGATATGACGTAGGAAGGACTGTATTTGTACGGTGACACCACTGGTTAAAAATTATCTGAGAAATTCGGTCATATTTATTCTTAGAAGACCGTCGCTATCATTCTTACGACGCGTCCTGAGTGACAGATCGCTTGCAGCGAGTATTTCCGCTCCACGTCGCCGAGTGGTAAGTCGGGCGCCGCGATCATCCTTGCGGCGTGTTGCGAAAAAGTTAAAGAACATTTTCTGCCTGTATCATTTTTATGTAGACTGTACGTTGGCCACAACAGATATTTTGAAACAGGATTGCATGCTTTCTTAACATCTAAGAAGGCATCATGTTACTTTCCATCACACAACAATAGCTTCTGAATGACTGCAAAGAGAGTAAATAATTATGCGATCAGCGGTGGAATATCCCAATATTCAAAAGCCTGCCTGTCTTTATGCAGTATTGTCCTGCATGTCTACCCATATGTTCAATCTATTATTGATAATAAAGCCATACATCTCACTATACACATTTATAGCTAGATTTCCCTGTACTTGTCAGAATCGCTATCGTTTTCCCTTTTTAAACAAAGCTTGAACGATTGACTCTATACAACATTCTGGACAGATTCCCTCATTGAACAATACATTGAAAAAGTAACAGGAAGCTGTTTGATGCTGTCATTTGATCGATTTCTTAACTTAACCTCTACAGTGACAGTTTCTGGTCTGGCTTACTTATTCTCCAACAAGCAAATCGTACGTTCAGACTCATGCAAAGTGATAGGGCCGTTTTAGATATAATATTCTGCTTTACTGAGAGCGTGCCGCTCTGGCAAACGCTTTCCGGCACAGGATTCTCCAAGTCAGTTCTAGACTGACATTGCATAGTTAATTTTCTTTCCAAAGATGACAATTTTAAGAATGGTGTTCCAGAAATCCCTTGGATTAGAAAGTACTGCCGTCGGTGAATACGAAAGCTTTGGGTTATGTACCTCCACTTTTCTTTCTCAATGTGACTTTGAAGTGTGAATGCATCCAAATGTATAAGCTATTGTATCTTGCTCATCAAACGGTTTTCTACACTTTCATACGGAATCCTTGTGTCATGTTTCACCTCAGTACGCTCCAAATCGTACCAGGACTGTGCGGGTTGTTGCATAACACATACATGAGATAAGATTCAAAGATTTATTTATTATGCATTCTTTGGGACATGGAGGTCGTAAATTGGAGATAATAAAGAATGAGAGCGACACAAAGCACGTGCAGTATGAAAAACGGCGCAGCTTGTTGAGACCACATAGTCAGAATGGCAAAATGAACAGAGACTAAAGGAAAATTAATAGAATTAAACGACATGACACGATTTTATAAATTTACTCAGATTTAACAACTCTTTCCCGTACTTTAATAATCTGCACACATTATAATCTGCAGTGTACTTTTGAAGTATTAACTGTCAATCTGCACTTCGGGGTGTAACGAAAAGTTTTAACTCCCCGAATGGTTTAACTCCCAGGGAGTTAAACTGTTCATATACCCGCCGCCGTGGCGAAGTGGTTAGCGTCACGGACTCCCGGCTGGGAGGTCGTGGGTTCGAATCCCATCAGAAGTCATGTGGGTTTTTCTGCCCCGACCGGCTCCTACCCAGAGTTGAGTTGCTGCGGACTCAGTTGGGAAGACTGGGACTACACAGTCGAGTTTCATCCACTTAATGGATGCGTTTCTGAGAGTGTTGCTCAAATTTCCTGACCAACACTGCAGGTGCCTGTATCTCTCGGGCCTGGTTGACGCCGGGATATATTATGAAAGGAAGAGTAGAGTACAGCCCTGTCATGTAGTCTCAGACCGAAATGGAAATCCGTAGCATCATCTTAATCATCCTCATTCTCATCGATCAGCATAAAAAAAATGTCTCAAATTCTGTGGCCCTTCATGCCCTGCTCTCATGGTGACCTCAATTTCGATGTCCTCTCCACGTCTGTGGCCTTGGTTTGGTTCCGTCGGGGTCACCGGTATCGGCGAGTCCATGGGGGCTGTCGTTGGACGGACGTGGTGGCGCCCTCCGGAGGGAGAGCTCACTCACGCCGGCTCCGCGACTAAGCAATTATTGTCGTCAGTAGGGGGCTTAGTAGGTGGTGTCCTGCGTATGTTAGATCAGAACAGGCGCCACTGAACACCACCGAAGTGACTCGGCAGCAGTGCAGTGTCTCCTCCGGTGGGTTGCCTCTTGACGACTTGACATTGACTGCTTCCTGTGGATTGCCGGTGCCGGGGCTGCGGCGGAGCCGACCGGGCTGTGGCTGTGGACGGGGTGTCGGAATGAGCGGCGTGGGTGCACTGCCTCTGAGGTGGCGCAGAGGTTGGGACAGCAAAAAAAAAAAAAAAAAAAAAGAAACCTGTTCATATGTAAATTTTAACTCCCTGGGAGTTAAACTAGAATGACTCCCACCCTGTGCCAAAATAACTCCACTCAGTAAAACTTCAAAATGTTCTAAAATCTTTTTTTGTACAAGTCTCAACAAATTCTTGAAACGTTAAGGGGGGGGGGGAGTCATTTTGTACATATATCAGACTTAACTCCCACCCTGTAACAGAATGACCCCCCTGGGAGTTAGTACAGATTAACTCCAGGAATTAATCCAGGTGTGTAAAAGTTTAACTCCCTGCCCACTAAGGGGAGTCCGTTTTTCACAGTTTAGAATAACTCCCCTGGGAGTTAATGTGTACACTGTTTTCTGACTCCCAGGGAGTTACTTTGTAACAGAGGGGGAGTTAATCTGATCATGACTAAGATGACTCCCCACCCACCTATTCCCAGGTGTCTTTCGGTAAGAGAATGGAGAAGGGGATTTAATGTTCATGATCATCATCATCATAGGGAAAGGAAATGTCCGTGTACATATTCATGTGCTCATCTTGCATGTCCTTGATATTTTACTATGCCTTTTTGTATATAATCTGTATGTAAAGTCTGTATATACATGAATTAATGGTTTGATGCCTTTGGTAGAAATACTGTACCTTCAGTCTTTGGCGTTCTCTCTCTCTCTCTCTCTCTCTCTCTCTCTCTCTCTCTCTCTCTCTCTCTCTCTCTCTTGGAATCTATGCGACTATCAAACAGTCACCCATAAGTGTAAGCGATTACACTCAAATGGTGTAGAAATGGAAAATTGTCAAGTTTTCATTGTGTCATGCCGCCAAATTAGGGAGTGAAGGGGGGGGGGGGGGTGAGAGGGTAAGGAAGGTGGGGAGAGAATGACGAGTAGTCGCGACGTGACGTAAAATTGTTTGTATTGACTCGCTACATCTGGGAGAGAAGGAAGGAGAAAAAGGGTTGGCATAGATCAGAAATTTGTGTGTGAGACACATGGGATAGAGAGAAAAAAAAAGGGGGGGGGGGGGGGCTGTTTTTGTACAATTTGTACAAGAGGGTGGCTGCTTGGGGACCGATCTGATGAAGTTGTCAAGTGACGTCACAGGTGTGGTGGTGTGCGTGTGCCAAGCTAAAAATGAAAGTCGGCCAGCCAATCAGAAAAACACACATTTTTCAATAAAATTCAGGACACCTGACTAATTCACAGACACCAATAATATCGAAGGAAACAATTCTACCTGACAAATCTTGATCTGGCAAGTTAGTGTAAGAACACACACACACACACACACACACACACACACACACACACACACACACACACACACACATTTCGAAAATATATATATAAGATGCATGGGTGGTAGTGAGGTGCGGGGAGTGGGTGGTGGGTGGGAGTCATTCTGGTGGTATGTCAGAATAACTCCCCTGGAGTCAAACTGAAACACTGAGGGAGTTAGTTTTTATATTCTAGTTTAACTCCCAGGGAGTTAAAATTTACAAATGAACAGTTTAACTCCCTGGGAGTTAAATCATTCGGGGAGTTAAAACTTTTCGTTACAGGGGCATTGCATATTAAATCATACTCTTTTCCTATCTCCCATTTATCCCATTCTCTACAAAAGAGTTCTTTGCGATCAAGTCATACACCTCATTTGACCTGAAATCATAGATTTGCGACTGCTATAGCAACATTTATTGGAGTGGACTAAATTAGTGATCTGGCAGTCGATATATCATTGTATCCTGACCTGAAGAAGCTGTGTGGGTGAAAATTTGTGCAAAAACACATTTAAGTGTGAAGTCACGAAAACTGCTGTTTTCATTCTTATATCTATCTATATATCTATCTGTCAGTCTGTCTGGCTGTCTGTCTGCCAGTCTGTCTATCAGACTGTCTGTCTTTCTGTCTGTCTGTCTATTCACTTTTTTTTTAACTGTAGTAGAATATTCTGCACACCTTATACATATAAACATATTCAATATGCGCACACCATTGTATTATGGTGTACACACACACACACACACACACACACCACACACACACATATATATATATATATATATATATATATATATATATATATATATATTCTCCTATTTACAGTAAGTTTTTGGCATTCCTGTCAACCAGAAATTTATCACTGAAACTAGAACTTCGTTCCACGAACGAACATAGTTGTCTTATAGAGCAATGCAAATTTCACTTCACATACTTTTGGCACTAGTAAATTCCGTTTTCCAGTCACAGTCTCTTTCAAATGATTTTTTATACAGATTAGCCATTTAGACATATAGAAATCACTTTCGCACAAATTTGGTAGAACTGTATAAACTGTACATGAGCTTTTTTTAGGTGAAAATGAAGGACGTCCAACATCTAATCATTCGAGCTTTAACTTGCACGGAAACTGCATATTTTCCCAATTCTTCATAAAGAACAAATCATAGGACAGTGCCTTGAAAAGACCCAATGGAATACGTTTTGCAGTTGAAAGATATTTTTATTGGAAATATACACACAGAGACATATAAGCCAGAAACTGGAGTGTTGTTCGTTTTAACTGAAACGGAATTACCTGCAGAAATGAATTAATTCCTGTCAAGAGATAAGATGTCTCGCCTGTTCTGTCAACAATGAAGCTCTAAATGTCGTCACTGTGCCTTCCTGCAAAAGCCAACAGCGAAGCTCTTGATGGTGTTAAAACAGTGTCTGGAATCCCTGCTTTATTAGCACAAATCCCCAACAGAAACGGAGAGATCCACCACCATCCTCCATTTTCACCCTCGCACACGCATCACCTGCAAGATCCTCAAATCTGTCTGGCGCATAGTACAGTACCACGCACCTGCTTCCCGACTAAACCTATGATTATCTTTAGACATGAAAAAAACTGGAAGGCCTACTTTGCTCAGAACTTAACACAACTACAAAAAAGCACCACCAGCTACTACCTTTCTTTGCTCCAAAGCCAAATGCAAAACCTGCTATCTCACCAACCAGTCACTGTCCTACATGGCGTTGAACGTCAATTCAAAATTAAATTCAAAGTCTCTTACTGGAACCACAACGTTACCTATGCCATATATTGCGAACTGTGCGGCAACATCTGTGCAGGTGAGACATCCTCCACACTTAGCATGTGCATCTGTGAACAATAACTTATTTGTTGACAGCTGTCACCACCTAACTAAACAGTGGCTTTACATTTCACCCGTCCTCAACTCAACATCAACCATATCAGCTGTATTTAATATCACAGCTCGCTGGAGGTTGCAAAGTGACGACTTTGAACACACCGTGTAGATTGGGGGCGCTTTGTCCACTGGACATCACTACACACAAATAGCCGGTGTACACGTCCCTGCAGTATAACACACACACACACACACACACACACACACGCGCGCGCGCGCGCGCACACACACACACTGTACAATATTTTCTGAATGGCGTAGCCTTTATTCTTTTTTTTTCTATCCTTTGATGGTTTAATTGGCTGATGCTACAATCAGATCAGCTTACTTGTATATTTCAAATAATTTATTGGCACACGTACACTTTATTCTTTGTTTCAATTGTTTCTTCTGGATAGAAGTGGTAAATATGATAAGTATGAAAGCGCCAGCACATCAAACATTAGTACATGAGAAAAGTCCAGACGCTTTGTATTAAACGACGAAGTACTAAAATCGGCAAGTGAATGTCTAATAGTAACTGAACACACATGGTGAGTGAGTATCAGCTTGATCTAAAAAGAGAAAAAGGAAAACAAACTGGGGAAAAATAGCAGTTTGGAGGCCACACTAAAAACAGGAGAAAAAGAAAGAAAAAAAAAGAGAAAAAAAACTTTAAAAAAGAAGAAACTGAGGTTAGAGTATTGGAACAAAACGCTTTTCAACAAGACATTTTAAGTATATTACTAAATATGACATCAAAGGCTCACGTACTAATAAAATAGCCCCACAATTTTTTTTTTCACAGCTGGTACGGTAGATTCACCTAGACTAATTCCAGAGTCAGCAGGGTATGGTCGAAAGTTGTAGCAGTGGATACACTGAGTTTTGTTTACTTAAAGAAGAAAAACCAGTTCCCTCAGGCCACTGTCCGATCTTACCAATGCAAAACTTTGCTTACTGAGTTGACCATGTCATTAATTTCCTTGTAAAATCACTGCGTATCCCTGTCTATCTGTCTGTCTGTCTGTCTGTCTATCTGTCTGTCTGTCTGTCTCTCTCTCTCTCTCTCTCTCTCTCTCTCTCTCTCTCTCTCTTTCACACACACATACACATGCATATATAATATATATATATATATATTATATATATATTGAGAGAGAGAGAGACAGACAGACAGACAGAGACAGACAGACAGAGACAGAGAGACAGAGAGATAGATACACACACACACACATGCACGCACTCACGCATGCACACACACACACACACACACACACACACACACACACACGCACACGCACCACACACACACGCAAAACACACACACACACACACACACACACCACACACACTGCGAACAGGATCTGTTGACAGATATCACCATATATTTCTATGATCAGTCTTGAGATAGAAAACATTCGTGAGTACAATCACTTGAATGAATGGCTCTCTCGCAAATGTAATACAATTGAGTTCAGGATTAAGCGTTGAATGCTATAGTTCATGCAAAGCAAGACAGGCGGACATTTGTTTTCAACTTTCATTATCTTCGATAAAGTCAACAGAAACAAAAGCATATATTGCCTTCTGGAAATGGTGTCGTCTCAAAATCCAGTGTGTCAATACAAATACAAAGAAGAAACTGATTGGCTGTCTTTACAAAACTAGATGTAGTTTGTTATTAAAATGGACGAAATCACTATAACTCTGAAGGGAGAACGGCTCCAGAGAGAATGAATTTCGAATGTTCAGAGCCAGACAGATCACCAACGGAGGCAGATACACAGACGGAAAAAAAATGGACAGCTGAAGAAGCTGAAACCTGTAGCTGGGGAACAGGTCCGTCTTCGAACGAAATACGGAACATCATATATCATTTCACTTTAAGACAAAGCGCACTCTAACGATTGCAATCTCAGATCATAATGGCCGGTGCCTGTGGGTGTTAAATTGGAGCAAAACGCCGCTCTCGTCGTTACGAAAGACATTCATTTCGTGTTGACTACGCTGTGTTTACTCTAGTCATCGTTACAGGTCTGTATTATTGTCGGTGTATTCAGCAGCAATAGATATATGTGAATTATCACGCATGAACAAATGATAAACCAGAACTGAAATTAAACGATAAAATTCTTTTTGAATTTGATTTTCTTTCTGCTAGTACTCTGCTCGTTACTATAGAATCAACAGCTGTAAAATGCGTCGTTTCCTAAATGGACTTCCCGACAGGACATCTTTTTTTCGTACATATGTATAATTTGCTCTTTCTGTCAAATGTACTAGTCATTGTATGGTATATGATGAAAAACAAAACACAACAAACGATCAACACATAGCTACAATAAGTGACAATTCATACACTAGTCAATGTCCGTTTCTGGTTAAATGTGACGTTTCATAACATTAGTCAATGCCCATTTTAGGTTGAATGTTTTTTTTACATCTAAATCAAGAACGAAAGTGAGTAAAACAAAAACAAAAACAAGCAACAAAAAGCTCGGCATAGATTTGGAGGATAGCTATTTTAGAGTCTAGTTGATTCCCGATCTGACACAGAAAAGATTTGTTGTTGATTTATTCCACTAGTGTCTGTTTGCTTGCTCTCCCTTTGCTGACGATGACGCTGTAGTTGTTGTGACGTCATGAAGAGTTCCTCCACTTCCTCCAGACTGTGGTTCTTGGTTTCTGGCAGGAAAATGGCCAACAGCACAAAGCCAAGTGTGCACATGGCGGCAAAGAACCAGAATGTTCCTGAAAGTGAAAAATGGTTATGAATGTGTTCTGTAATTTAAAGAAGCGTCCAATGTGCAACAAAAATAGCACCGGTCTCTGAAGGGACAGAAGATCTTCTAAATCCATAGGCATTTCAATCAAATACGTTTGTTCAAGGAACAGGCACAAACAACCATTCCCACATTTCTTTTTCATCCTTTCTGCCGATGGAGTTCCTCACAAATTTACAGCAGTTCATCTTAGCTTTTGTAACAACCTTCTTGTCCCCAAACTTATCTAAAATGAAGGTAGTGTTTCTGCATCACTTGCATTCTTATCATCAAGAAACATAAAAAGGTATAATGTTTCAGCACGACATCTTCCTCATTCAAAACGCCCAAAAGATGAATTTGCATACTTTTAATCCTGTCTTCCAGAGCGTATCCTTGCTATCAGCAAATGAACATATATTCCTTATGAAGAAAACACTGTCAAAACTGTGACTTACCATACATTTTGAATGTCTCCACAATAGTTAGAAAACTGAAAGTGATGATGATGTTGGATATCCAGAACACGGCCACTGCCACTGAGACACAGACACTGCGAGCCCACATGGGGTAGATCTCGGCGTTGATAGAAAAGGCCATTGCAGCGATTCCTGTATTATATATAGATAGTTGTTCGTTTAGAGAACTCGGTGTCCAGATTATTTGAAAATGACAATCTGATCAGGTACACATCTTAAACATAGGCTTACATTGGTAAGCACTCATGATTGATCTGAAATTTTGTTACGAAACGTTTGAAAAAAGTTGACGATGAAAAGCATCACAAACCAATGGAGGTATTCTGGAGATTGCAAGTGGTTTGTTGTGTGAAACAGGACAGCATCTGCCTGAAACCAGGACAGCATCTGCCTGATAGTTTTTGGGAATAAATAAAAAGCACACTTTACATGTGGGGGAACCAAAAAAAAAAAAGAATTGAGAGCAATCCCTATGGAAACCATGGAACATGGCGTAGGCAACATAACTAAACAAATGAATAAATAAATTAATCAATAAATAAATCAGTTAACTGATTAATTGATAAATACGTAGATAAATGAATAAACCAAACGAGAAGGAATCTGGTGTAACTTGAAAATTTCAACATTCAATCGATTTGCAATACTTTTAGAGCTTTGTGTGAGCTCAACTTGATTAAATTAATGAGTTAAAATGTTATGATGATTTGTTTCCATCACTGATGGGGCAAAACCGAAATCCACATGCACTGACAGCTGTGAAAACAACTGAAAAGCAGTTACTTTGGGTGTAAAGTGCATACTAAAGATTCGAATTACCTTGCGAAAAAAAGCAGTACAGACAGACCCCAGCGACTACGATCCAGGCATAGGGACTGGGACAATAATCCAGGGTGAAGGTGAAGTTGTCATCCATCTGATTATCTGTTGCACATGGCCCCAGTGTTGAGTGGTACTCGTTTAGTTTCGGCAGACAAAACCCGGACGTGTTGTTGTGACAAAGACCACAGCCTGGATTCTGGACACACCTTTCACACCCTCTGGTGGAAGTGGGAAATATAAATCATGAAGCCAGATTACTTCAGAAAGTTTGTATGTGTGCGAACAAAATATCACTGAATCATTTTTCCATCTCTTTTGTTTTCAATAATTAATATAATGACAATAGTAATACTTTTAACACCAAAAACGACGACGACGATGACGACAACGATAACGACGACGACATCAACAATAACAACAGTATCAATACTACTACTACTACCTACTACTACTATGTGTTTATGTTATATATATATAATATATATATATATATATATATATATGTGTGTGTGTGTGTGTGTGTGTGTGTGTGTGTGTGTGTGTGTGTGTGTGTAACAGAGAGAGAGAGAGAGAGAGAGAGAGAGAGAGAGAGAGAGAGAGAAGTGGGAAGAAAGTACTTACGTTAAAGTTTGGCAGGCAGACCGCTGAAGGGAGAGAGAGGCGTTGGTAACATTCAAAATGTGAACATCAGGAAGGTTGGCTGTGGTAATGTGGAATCCCACAGACACCAGCACCATGCTCAGTGCTGATCCTTTAATCAACAAAGCGTGGATTCTTCATTAAACGAGAAAATGTTCAAGCAAATTCAAACAGTCCAACAGTCCATTACTTATCTGATAAGTCTCTTTCCTGAAAGTATGAAACGTAGGCTGCTTGCTGTTTCTGAACCTTATTGTCGTCTCGCAGAGGTAACATTCATATCTAGGACTCCATTATCAGCGACTGATCGGTACTCATTGTTCAGTAGTCTACACGCAACAGTTACTCTATTCATAAAGGACTACATATAATTATTCATTGATCTGGCTGTGTGGGTCAGATGACTTTAAGCTTCACAAGTCAGAGTGAAAGCGCAACTTTCTGGAAAATGAAAGCAAGAACGCATGCAATGATGGATAGTTTGCCTTTCAGAATTGACATTAATGACACATTTGAAAAGGCAAGATGCATTTTTCCAAACTGCATCCGAGCTGACAACTGCTTAACTCCGCGATACCTTTGAAAATGATACAATTCATGGCTGAATGAACTACTTTATTGGAGAAAAATTGTGGTCATACTTGTTGAATATGCAGACTCTTTTACATCAGTATGTAACTCCTTCGCAGTGATTATGCATCGGATTCTTTATGAAAGACAGCTTGGCTTAAATATGCTATAAATGTTTAGTTAGCTGATTCAAAACGAAGACCCCGTTGAATTAACATGCATGAAAGGCTTCTATTGCCAGCACTGAGTTCCGACAAATTTAGAATTTGTTAACATTAAGCGAAAGAAACATTATCATTCTTCCGCTGCGTCTGACTGAAGTAGTGCATTTTTGTAAGTGCACCGTTTAGATCAAATGTAAGCTGCAGTGATACTTATATGCTTGGGATCAGCTCTCTTGGGTTACCTCTAATATCACAGACTGTGACAGTTTGGGGAACAGTAGCCTACATAGAAACAGATAAAGCGAATATGTAAACCAAGCCAGTCACCGCCTAAATGTATTAGAACAGGTAAGTACTAGATTACAAAACTTAGAAACGATGCATCCACACGGAAAATCGTCACTGGAAAAATTGGCTGTAAAGTTTCTCACCCTTACTGCGTTTTTGTCAGAATGGCAATGTCAAATGGCAACTCAAGCTGCCCACATTTCGCATGTCAAAACTGAATAAAAAGTATAGTTTCATATAAGTTTGCTTCTCAAAGCAAACTGGAAATAGGAACTACCTTTCATCATTTAGGTTACTCACAAGCCCTGAAACTTGAAACCTCTGACTGTTCAAACTACTCACAGATGTCCTTTTCGGGGAAAAAAAACTTAGTTACAGGAAGGAGAAGAAAAGTCTGTTCATCAGTTACAAAGAGACCTTTGGGTCAGAAAATACCGAAGTAAGACGATCGAGACACACTAGCGTGAGGGCATCCACTGGCATTTCTCTTTTTTGTGCAAATAGCACTCACTGGGCGTGTACCGCAGCAGCTGTTGTTATTGTAGTACCCTAAACTACAATCACGAGTCACTAACTGCTCAGCAGAATCAACATTTACCAGGCTCTACAAGAAGTCACATATCAACACGGTTTAGACTTCGTGATTTGATCTAGAAAAAAAATTATCTATGTAAGTGAAACTATACTGTCTTTAACAGCGAAAGCTATTTCCAGTACGATAAGTAAGATAAAAGCAGCTCAGTAAATCCATCGTAGCTACTGATGGTCTTCTAAAACTTTCCACTGTATCTAATGTTTGCCATTGTCTTTTGCCCGATCAACATATCTCTGATTAGCACGATGAGGAACATACTTTGTTTAAATTGAAAATACGGGAAGTTAAAATCTGATGATCAGCAAAGCAGGCTTATCAAGGAAAAACATATGACATGAAAATAGACATATCAGTATAAAGCCCAGTACAACACTTCTACCTCTAATAAGGACAGTGTTTTAAAATCATGATGCTATTCAATGTTTCCTAAAACCGCTTGCTCGAGCAACGCATCTCTGGTTAAAAGGAAAAACCTGGGTTGTTCAATGCGAAAACATGGTACAAATTTAAGTTATCAGCAAACCAGAACTACGGAGGAAAACATTCGACTTAAAAAGAAAAACAGGCAAATTATCTCAATACACAATATTACACTCGACCTCCAAGGCTGCAAAGAACAATGGGTCTCCTGCCACATCTCTCCACAGCAAAAACCGGCGGAAGTTTGCCGGGAAATCTGGCCAAGACAGCCAGACCTTGTATCCACACTGCATGTTCCACTGGGAAACCCACTGACTTGATGATCATCCCACAGAAAAATCTGGAACAAAGGCCATAATGAATTGTATTTGACATGTTCATGGGTGTATATCTGATTTGCGCGTCCATCACTGCACACAAGATGTCGTTTTAGCTTCTGTCTATGTGTGTGGCTGTTTGTATTCGTCTGAAGCATTCTGAAGCATCTGCATATGCAATATAGCAATACTATGCAATGTTATAATTATAATCATGATATTCCAAAGAAGTCCTTCAATTGAGATTACAAACTGAACTTCCGTGTGTGAACGCGTGCATAACATTTTGCGCACAAGTAAAATCCCATCACCAACTTTCGAAAGAGAAGGCCAGTGTAGCAGGCACTAAAAGAATGAAAGAATGAATGGAAAACTGATCGATTGGCAGACTGAATTATGCAGGAAACGACTGAACGCATCGTCAGCAGGCAGCTCTTCAGTTAACTCTACCCAGATAGGCAGCCTGTTGTATAAAGGAATGTGTGGACTGCAAAGCGCTTATAGCTTGGCCTCAAACCAAAGACATGCGCTATATGAGAATTCATGACAACACCAGCAACACCACCACCACCACCACACTAACAATAACACTAATAATGACAATAACAACAACAACAACAATGATAATAATACTATCCACCGTAGTTGATATCACTATTTTGTTAATTCATTCATTATCGTTCACTTTTCTTATCATTACTATTTTCGTTGATTTTAATAAACATCAAACTGTTTGACCAGCCGTATAAGATCTTTTCATTTCACTGATCAGTTTCAAATGATGCAAATTCTAATATGTCATTTATTGTAATGACTGATACCTTAATTATACTTATCCTGTTATTCATTGTCTTCTACTCTACTTCTTCTCCTCCTTCGTTTTCTTCTTCTTCTTCTTCTTCTTCTTCTTCTCCTCCTCCTCCTCCTCCTCCTCTTCCTCTTCCTCCTCCTCCACCTCTTCTTCTTCTTCTTTAAATCCGTGTGAAGACTCTGGTACGCCACACTGAAAAATATTTCGTCGGGTTCCTCTAGCTCTGATGGTTGTGTACCGAGACTAGAATCTCTGCATTTGGCTCCACTTGCCACACTAAAAGAGATTAAAGTGATAGAAAGTCCAATACCCTGAAAATCTTGAATGACTAGTTTTATAGTAAAGCGTATTTGCATGTACACATAATGTCTAAGTAACATTACTGATCTTCAGAATTATAATTAAATTCTAGGCATTCCTTTTTTCATCAATTAGCATATACACGTTGGCAACTGTACAAATTCTAGAAGAACAGAACACAGTACTCACGTAATCGCATTGATTCCTGACCAACCAAAGAAAAAGGCCAGACAGCTGCCCAAAGATAACGCCTTCAGGACGTGTGGCGTTTTCACGATTCGTGACAGAATGGAGCAGAAACCTGTACATCATAAACATCTCGTGACATGATATTCTGGAGAAAAATATCAGTGAATGAGGCCTCTGTGATTATCATCTTGAACAAAGTGCAACTGGGGTCCAAAATAAGAATCTGACAAATCTAGGTCATTAGCGTTTGAAAGATGATACAACAGTCCTTCCTTGAATTCGTAGGGGTCATTGAGGTGGGTGGGGGGTGGGGGTGGGGGGTTACATCGAAGAACAGCTCTCCAGGTTTCTACAGTTCCGTTAGCTGTGTGCCAAGGCCTAGAGTTCTGCAAACATTTTCCCCGTCAACTCTGCAATATTGTCAGTCCATCGTTTTCCTCTGTTCCCCTTCACATCCCTCCCTCAACAGTTCGCTGGAGGATTGTTTTACCAAGGCTATTGGATCTTGATACAGGACCATACCAAAGTACTTTTTTAAAACTAATATCAGTAAGGGTCTATATGGTCCGGGATATGCTGCTGGATGATTTGGCTCACTTTTTCATTGGCGACATAATCACTATATCTGAAGTGAAGTTTTTTTGCATTAACATCTCATTACCATGTTTTGGATTTTCCCTTTAAGATCTGCATGCTGTGAGGATCCATATCTCGCATACCTACAGAATAGTGGAATATATGTTACAGTAAATTTATTAAATCTGGAAATTCATAAATTTCCTAAACATTTCAGTAAATTTATAAAGTTACTGTTTCACTCAGGAAATTTACAAATTTTCTAAAAACAATTTAGGAAATTTATAAATTTCCTGAGTTTTGAAGGCATTTTTAAAATGAATTTACTGAAAACTTAAAGTACTTTCAGAGGGGAGGGTATTCATGAAACCAGTTTGATCTATGCCCTCAAAGACTGCTTTCGACGACCGATGTAAATCTTAAAAAACAGGTATCTCTGCTATCAGCTGTTGTTGCAGAATCAGCATCAGGGGGTCAAGGCTACACTAAGTGCAACTGTGGGGGTGGAGCGAGAAAGTGCCAAACAAACAAGTGCAAATGCTTCAAAGCAAAGCTCATGTGTAATTCTCGATGTCATGAAAGCCTCTCTTGCCACAATAAATGAAACATCAACCTGAACTATTTATAGGATGTGGTGTGTATGTGTGGTGTAAATTGTCATCGTCATCATGTGTGCTTTTTTATTCTCATAATGTTTTGAGAATAAAAACATCATATTGCATTCAATAAAGTGTATCGTCTCTGGTGTGCAAGATTTCGGTAAATTTATAAATTTCCTGGCCTTTAAAATCATGAAATTTATAAATTTCCTAATTTTTTTTCGGAAATTTGTGAACTTCCTGAGTGAAACAATAACTTTATAAATTTACTGAAATGTTTAGGAAATTTATGAATTTCCTGGTTTGATAAATTTACTGTAACATATACAACACATGCAGGGGTCCGATCTTTTCGTGGAGATGTTATTGTCCTTCTATACAAGGTTATTCTGAACAGTGTTGATGTTGTCTTTGCTGCCATTGACATAGTTTTTGGTCCGGATCCCTTGCTACTTATGATGGATCTAATGTATGTGAACTGTTGTACAGTTTTCAGCTTCTGTCCATAGACAGCTATAGCAGTATTTGTGGTGGTTTTGTGGCCTGACCATTAACCTGATCTTCTCGGTGATGCACGATTTTCGAGCCTTATTCTGTTGTTTCGATCAATCGTTTAACAGGCTTGGCAAGCTCTTGTTCATTGTCTGTCTGAAACCCGAAGATGCATGATTGTTCTTCCTCCCATGCTCGCTGTACTGACATGATTTTCATTGTTCACCATATGATCTTGTTTGCTCCCAACATGCGACTGAGAGTTCTGGTCTATATGGCTACCAGTTTCAGTTTCATCAATCAAGCGTCACTGCGTGCGGACTAGTCCATATACGTTACACCACATCCACTGAGTTTTGAGGCCACACTGCGCATGAATTAAAGCTGATGAATAAATGAATTAATAACTAAGGTGAGAGAATTTAAGAAGAGGGTCTCGTGGCTACGACTAAGTAGATGTCTGACCTACGCATTAGCCCAACGCGCCGGTGAGACCTTGAGTACCTACTTAACATTGGTTGTGCCAATGTGCCAATTATATCATTGTACGTGTGCGTAGTTAATGTACACATGTGTGTGTATAGATGTGTTGGCACGGACCCATGTGTGTGCGAGCGCATGTGTGTGTGCATAATGTGCATGTATTCGCATCTATAAGTGGGGGGGGGGGGGGGGGGGCACGCGTTTGTGGCTACCAATATCAGAGGAGAACCTCTGACTTGGCTAATCCACATGTCCATAGAAACCAAACTACTCACCAGGTGTCGAATCTGAACATACAGACGTTTCAATGTTCTTGAACTGATGGCTGACGTCTTCACACCCATAGATACGTTGCAGAACCTGAGTAGCCTCTTGGTGATGACCACCTGCTATCAGCCACCGAGGGCTTTCAGGAAGGTGGAACATGATGACACCTAGTAGCAGGCCAGGCAATGCAGATAATCCCAACATGTAGCTGTCACACACAATTCAAATGTCCGTTAGTACAAAAGGTACTGAGCAATAAGGCCTGTCTGTGTGTGTTGAAGTTCCTGTGTGCATTCATCAAATAGCAAACATAAGCTACACACAAAAAGTTAAGGATCACTTTCACAAACATTCATGACTGTCAAAATAAGAAAGTCAATGCGTTGAAGTTTGGCCAACATTTAATTCCATTCTTTAGTGATAACGATACACAATTGCCTTCAATCTCGAGCAATCGTTTGGTGTGTACATTTGATTAAAGTGGGTACGTATCCAAATTTGATTTCCCAAAGTCATTGAAATCACAAGACAGGGCATACTGATGCTCCCAAAAGCTCAGTAATGCGTGTAACCACCATGGCTGTTCTGGCACTCGACGCAGCGAGTCCTCATCGAGTTGACCAGGTTGGTGAAGATCCTCTGTGGAAGCGCCTACCACTCAGCCTGCAGCATCTGGTAGAGGTGTTGGGCATCCCTGGGAGGGGGGTGGCTCCTCACTTTGCGATCCAGCTCATCCCAGAGGTTCTCAATCGGGTTGAGATCGGGACTGCATGCTGGCCACTCCATTCTGTTGACTCCAGACTGCTGCAGGAAGTCGTTGACCACCCTTGCCCTGTGGGGGCGAGCATTGTCATCCTGGTAGACAGCCCTCGGTCCCATCTGCTGCAGTGTAGGCACAGCCAGCGGTCGAAGGATCTCATCCCGGTATCGGATGCCAGTCAGGTTACCCTGTACATGATACAAGGGTGTTCTGTGGTGAAGGCTGAAGGCCCCCCAGACCATTACAGAACCTCCACCAAAGGCCACCTTTTCTTGGACAGTGGCGTCAGTAAAGCGTTGCCCTGGGCGCCTCCAGACCCTCAGTCGGCCGTCGTTGTGGTGAAGGGTGAAGCGTGATTCATCACTGAACAGGACCTGGGACCATTGCTGACGTGTCCACCTCACGTGACGTGCGCAGAAGGCGCGCGTGCTGCCCTATGGGCTGGAGTTAAGCGTGGCCATACTGCTGGGCGATGAGAACGGAGATTAAACCCATGTAGGCGGTTCCGTATGGTCTGCTGGCTGATGTTGATGTTAGTAGCCACCCTGAACTGCCTTTGAATTATGCTGGAAGAGGCTGTTCTTGTCTGCAGGGCTTGTCGTTCAATGAGACGATCGTCACGTGGGGTTGTCTTCTTCGGTCGACCAGATCTGCGTCTTTCATGGACAATCCCAGTGGCTGTGAAGCGTTGAATCAGTCGGACAATGACCGAAATGGACACATGAAGTCGCCTGGCCACTTCTCGCTTGGGAACACCATCTTGGAACCATGCAACAGCTCGTCCCCTATCCAACTCGCTTAATTTTCGTCGTGGAGGCATTGTCAGATCAGGCCTACTACTGGTGGAATGTCTTCTTATATAGCCAAGCGAGCGACAGCATCTCACACATAAACAGCAGTGCTTGCACGTGCATAATGGTTTTTCCATCTGGCAAGTGCAATGTGTTCAGGCAGAACGGTCCAAAACAAGGTCATTTTTCGCAAGTTTCCGCTTTTCCGTTTGCGGCCCAGCTCAGTAGTAGAGAATCCCGTGCAATTTTCGCACTAACACAACATCGCCCACTTTCAGCTGAACAAGAATTCATGACAATTTGGCTGGACTAAGAAATAAATAACAGTAGCGAACTGAGTTTATTACGCACCTGTTTTCACATACCGATCCTTAACTTTTTGTGCGTAGTATATTTGATGTAGAAGAGGGCCGTTTGAAACAACTGACTGCAGGATATGACTTCCTCTTCGCGGACGACTGTGCCCTCAACGCTGTCTCAGAAGCCACAATGCAACACAGTGTTGACAAGTTCTCTGCTGCTTGCAACAACTTCGGCTTGACAATCAATGTGAAAAAGACTGAACTGATGCACCAGCTAGCCCCGGGAAGGCTATACGTTGAGCCAGTCATCATCATCACTGGACAGCAACTGAACGCGGTGGATAAGTTCACCTACCTAGACAGCACTCTGTCCAGAAACGTTGTCATCGACGATGAGGTAAATGCCCGGCTCGCCAAAGCTAGTGCCGCTTTTGGCAGACTCCACAAGAACGTATGGAACAGGAGAGGCATCACCCTAGAGACTAAGATCAAGGTGTATCGGGCCATAGTTCTCACCACACTGCTCTATTGCTGTGAAACATGGACGGTTTACCAGCGTCACGCCAGGAAACTGAACCATTTCCACACCACCTGCCTCAGAAGACTCATGGGCATTAAGTGGCAAGACAAGATTCCGGACACTGAAGTCCTCACTTGTGCTGGCCTGCCTAGCACCTTCACCATCCTGATGCAGTCACAGCTTCGCTGGGCAGGTCACGTAGTTCGCATGCCAGATCATCGGCTGCCAAAGAAACTATTGTTTGGCGAACTACAACAAGGAAAACGCTCTCATTGAGGCCAGAAGCAACGTTTCAACGACAACCTCAAATCTTCCCTGAAGGCCTTCAACATCAGCCGCAAAACATGGGAGCAGACTGCCCAGGACAGAGACAGGTGGCGATCAGTTGTCCGCAAAGGTGCAGAAACCTGTGAAAGTAACAGAATTGCTGCAGCTGAGCAGCGCAGGATGATCAGGAAGACCAGCGCCAACAGATCTTCAACTGCCGCCACTATCTCCTGTCCATAGTGTGATAGGTCTTTCCGGGCGCAGATCGGCCTGACCAGCCATCTACGCACTCACCCCCGATCCCAGGATGGCTAGATGGTCTTCGTCGTCTCGACGGACAAACAACACAAGCAGAGGAGTAGTCAATAAAAGGAATAATAAGAAAAAATCGTTCGTTGCTTACGTGGAGTATACCACTGTTGAAAATGGGTTAAATAGTGTTACGAATACCCCAGCAGGGCTTGCAAGCAAACTACGCAGGGTCGAGGTGCTGGCTCGTAAAGTTAAGTGTTGACAGAGAACAAGGCTTTTGAAAAATTTCACGGCTGCGGAGATACAAGCCATGGGACGATAATCTTTAGCGTTGCTAGAGTTTTTTCTTTGGGATGAGACGGATAATAGATGTTTTCCAGATACAGTGTACAAGAGCCTTCCTCCAGACACCAGAAAATTCGACAAAACCCGCTACAGAGTTCAGAGACGCATATTCCGCTCACATTATCCAATCTTACCGCTTTTCTGACCTCTGATTTCATGACTATGGACTGAACAATTCCCTCACCGATTTTAAAGTCTTATTCACCGTCTTCATCCTTGATTCTTTCATATGGTTGTGACATTACCCCTTCCAATTCTCCTTCCAAATTTACGCTTTCAAACCGAAAAGAAAGTCTCCAGTTTATTCGCAAAATCAATGATCTCTTTTCTCTCTCTCTCTCTCTCTCTCTCTCTCTCTCTCTCTCTTATATATATATATATATATATATATATATATATATATGTGTGTGTGTGTGTGTGTGTGTGTGTGTGTGTGTGTGTGTGTGGTAGAATGAGATAATTGATTAATCATCAACTTTGTTATTAACTGATCTGCAAGCATGGTTATGCTGTGCACTCACTGTTGAGTATGGAATGCTACAGAGAACTAAGACAACCGTATTCCATAATTGTTTTGTCACTCAAGCGATGACGTTGTTCTGGCTCCCTTCACCAGACAACTATGAACGCTCCTCCAAAACTCAGTTAAAGCTACTTTTAGCACTTCGATAAACATCTGACCATAAAAATGACTTCGCATTGATTTACAATCAGCTCCGTTCGATGTTTATATGTGTGAACAAACAAAGACACCGTTCCAAAAATCATTTTCCTTAGAAAATAATACTCAACGTAATGTTGAGAAAAGTATCATGCTTTATTTTAGAGAAATTTCACTGACTCTTTAGGAATGATTAACATTGTGTTAATAATTCCTATAGTTAATTAAAAAATTTTCTGCTCCACATTTTTGTGTTTTATCGTACCCAGCACATTTGATCAGAATTCATTTCATTAGCGTTTCGAATTTTACACACTGAGAGGGACACACAAACAGACAAACAGCATGACAGACACAGAAACAAACAGACAAACATACACACCGCCAGTTATTAGAGGACAAGTAGCTGAAGGCCCCAGAGGTGACAGCAGACAGGAGCATTCCTATGACAACATGGAAATGGTGAAGTGTCAAAAGCCGTCCTCTGATGCTGACTGGAGACATCTCAGCCACGTACAGCGGAGCAAACGCCACAATAAGAGCTGGAGGAGATTTGAATTCAGCTAATCGTATTTGCATATAAACACTGGAAACAATTTACTAAGTGGCAAGACACGTGGAATTATTACACATAGTGCAATGTTTACGTTTCTTGGACTTGGTAAGACAAGACAAAATAATGATTGTTCGATATCAAATTAGAGAAAATACTCTCCCCTCAGAGGTCACACAAACATTCTTTCCGAATGATGACAGTACTGTTGGTTACATGATTGTTCAATGACAAGATTATATACAGTATCATCTCTCTCTCTCTCTCTCTCTCTCTCTCTCTCTCTCTCTCTCTCTCTCTCTCTCCTCTCTCTCTCTCTTTCTCTCTCTCACTCTCTCTCTCTCTCTATATATATATATATGTGTGTGTGTGTGTGTGTGTGTGTGTGTGTGTGTGTGTGTGTCTGTGTTCATGTTGTATACTCAAATGTTGTCCTTGATATTTAAGGTGTAATAAAAATCGATGATTTTCTGTGAAAATTCTGGGTGAAACGTCATATGTTCTATTGCCATCCATAGGACTCTATTACTTGATTACAAAATTATCTAAAAATCAAACCTTGTGCAAATTGAAAAAAGTATTCATTTGGAAAGGATTTATATACCATCAAAACTATTTTTAAATGTTCCATCAAAACAATTCTTAAAGCTAAACATTTTGCAAATTTCAAAAAGGTATTCATTTGGAAAGAGATTCATATACCATTAAAACAATTTTAGAAGTCCCATGAAATGACGAACTGAGTTTCAACATGAACTTAATAGAACAGATGGAAATTGAGTTGTTGATATACAACTTTTTTTTTTATAGAGAAAACGAAAGAGGAAAAACGAAATTACATGGTAAGAAGAAGAGAACTTTCAAATATTGCTAACATACATTTAGTGAGGCTGATGAAAAAGCACTTAACATGTAGGTTTGAATAACCTAAGGATGGACATTTGTTGGAAGGGATTAAATGAGATGAGAATTAATGAACATGTTTTGTTGTTATGGTATGAGCCTCGTAACTTTCGACTTTAAAATAATTAAAGTCACTGAGTCTGGAGTCTACTCACGAAAGGTGAATCCAGTGACGAGCCTGCCAGTTGAAAGCACCTCCTTGCTAGGGGCCGCCGCCGCCAGCACAGGTCCCACGACGCACAGGACCGCTGTCAGCAGCAGTGTCCGCCGACGTCCCAGCTTGTCAGTGATAGGACCTGCCGTCATCGATGACACCGTCGCTGAGACCACTGCTGCTCCCACGATTATACTCTGTGGCAAACTGTTCACGTATGAGTGGTTTGAAGCTGTGGCTGCGCGAGTAAGTTCAGCTTACGAATTTATTCAGTAAATGTGTAGTTTGTTTGAACGTCATCAGAAAAGCGTAACTAGAGGTAGAATCGAAATAATGTGTCCGTGTCATACTTAGTCATGATGAAATGTGTATTCCAAGAACAAGGCCTCTGAGATAATGGAGATTCCAGGATCAACAAGGGCTTTTGAGATAACCCAAGGATATGGATGACACATAAGCGTCTTCCCAGGCAACTGTTTTTTTTCACTGGCTTTTTTCCATCTTCATTGATTAGATGAACGCTATCAAAGTAATTGGTCATTCTGCTACTTAGAAGTTGTGTGCGTAGAAAGCCATGATCAGGAAAGAAAGAGACTTGTGACAGTGGCAAATTAAAAAAAAATCTGCCTATTCTCTGGAGGTTTTATCAACAGACCCCATACCTTTTTCTTTTTGCCCCGAAGGTCTAAGTGATCCTAGCATGCCCTAACACAACTGGGCGAGAAGAGAGAGAAGGAATGGGCAGCTTTCATAGGAATAGAATAGGAAAGGGAAAAACCTACACCGGCATACTCTAAATTTCTTCCGGTGTGACGTGCCCTAATATGCATGGCATCCTCAATTTGGAGGAGCCAAGAGTGTCAGCTGTCACAGCTATATCCGACAGCACGTTCTATCCAAGTAAATGTACATTCCATTGCAGGTTAAAGTCAGCTGTCATTTTTACTCCATTGGTCAACCCATACGTCTATCTATGTCTTCAATTCAAAACAGATATAAGATGAAATGGACAATATTTGCTTTTTCACCCAGCTGCAAAGAAGGCTCCATTGTTTCCAAAATCATATTTGATACTTATAAGTCAATTCAATTTTCAAATCTATTATAGAAAGATTCTGGGTTTTACACATGTTGTTAACTACTTACAAAGATTCAAAATGGAGTGACTGATGGCGGAGAACGAAGCAAAATTTAGAAAGAGAGGGGGTTAGTTACCGCCAAGGACATTGACAAAAAAAGCACAGGACAAGACACGATGCATTTCGACCTCTTGGGTCTTCTTCAGGCAAAAAAAACCCAGATCACATTTAACATTTAGGACAGTACAAACAAAGAACGAAGAGTGACTTATCTGTTGTCCATGTGGTAGGAAGAATGGCCGCCAGACGGAAACGACAGAGGGATTATGGGAGAGGAAAAGGAGGGGGTGCGTGGGGGAGGGGGGAGTGAAACGATGGGGTTGTGTAGCTGGTTTAGTGGGGTGGGGTGATATATTTGTGATGGTTGTGATTAAGGTGGATTGATAATAATGCTAAGTGGGAGGGGGGATTTATATATATATATATAATATATATATATATATATATATATTTTATATATATAATTATATATACATATATATAGAAGGGATAGTGATTCGAAAGTAACTGTAATTTAAAGAGAAAAAAAAGAAACAAAAGAGATTTCACTGGGTGATGAAGGAGGTGATAGTGGTTATGCGTGGGTAGTTGTGAAAGGTGTGTGGGTAATGTTAATAAGGGAGGGAAGGGGATGGAAGATTAATGGGTGATAAGGTATAATTGGGGGGGGGGAGGGAAAAAAGGGAAAAGGGGTGGGTGATGTGGGTGGGGAGGAGGGTAATGTGTGTGTGGGGGGGGAGGGGGCAAGAGAAGGAGAGCTCATATCTCTCCATCCACTATGGGGTGGGGGGTGGGGGTGGGAGGTTGGGAGGTTCATACAAATAGTGTTGTTGAAAAAGTAAATAATGCTGTGGGATGGTGTTCATTGTAAC
This sequence comes from Conus canariensis, assembly GCA_033310375.1. Taxonomy (NCBI): domain Eukaryota; kingdom Metazoa; phylum Mollusca; class Gastropoda; order Neogastropoda; family Conidae; genus Conus; species Conus canariensis. The sequence goes on along the minus strand of CM065721.1, from coordinate 38,549,629 downwards.
AGGTGAAATAATGTGTTGGCATTAATATGCTGATGTTGTGAGGCTGAGGATAGGGCTCTCCAGACTTTAACATCACAGGTCCACTATATTCCACACCTGTGAGTCTTCAAATTATCAATGCAGTACAGCCCCAGAGACAAGCGGAACATTCCCAGCTAAACCCAAAGTAGAAACCTAGCCTGCCAACTCACCAATGAGTGCAAAACCTTACTGACCACTGCAGGGTCTTCACCATTCAGCAGCCTCCGTCAGTACCTTCCAGGATTCCTACCTAAGTAAACGAAGAAGAAGACCATCATTGTGAGACTGAGAACAGGGCACTCCAGACTGTGACATCACATCTCGACAATATTCCACACTGGCGAGTCTTCAATTTATCCATGCAGCCCCAGTGATAGCGGAACATTCCCAACAACACTAAAAGTAGAAACCTAGCCTGCCAACACACCGATGAGTGCAAAACTTTATTGAGCACTGGACGGCCTTCACCATACAGCAGCCTTTGCCAGTTTCTCCAGGATTCCTGCCAAAGTGAACTGAGAAGAAGACCTTCCTATAGTCCTGTTGATTCCACATGATCATCACCCATCAGTGACTGATTAATGATTTTTTTAATGAGTTTTATATATATATATATATATATATATGTGTGTGTGTGTGTGTGTGTGTGTGTGTGTGTGCGTGTGTGTGTGTGTGTGTGTGTGTGTGTGTGTGTGTGTGTGTGTGTGTGTGTGTGAATATGTGTGTGAAAACTTTCCACAGTTAGTCTCATCATGATCATAACTCACCCAGAATACTGTTTACATGTGGTTCCCTCCCCCCCCCCTTGTGTGTGTGTGTGTGTGTGTGTGTGTGTGTGGTGTGTGTGTGTGTGTGTGTGTGTGTGTAACACATGATACCCTCTTTTTCATTGATCATTGCTATCTTCTCTCAACCAACATCAGCATATTAATGCCAACACATTATTTCACCTGTTACAATGAACACCATCCCACAGTATTGTTTACTTTTTCAACAACACTATTTGTATGAACCTCCCAACCTCCCACCCCACCCCCCCACCCCATAGTGGATGGAGAGATATGAGCTCTCCTTCTCTTGCCCCCCCCCCCCCCCACCACACACACACAAACATTACCCTCCTCCCCACCCACATCACCCACCCCTTTTCCCTCCCCCCCCCCCCCCCCCAATTATACCTTATCACCCATTAATCTTCCATCCCCTTCTCCCTTATTAAAATTACTCACACACCTTTGACAACTACCCGCGCATAACTACTACCACCTCCTTCATCACCCAGCGAAATCTCTTTCTTTGTCTCTTTAAATTACAGTTACTTTCATTTTATTCATCTACCTATTTATTATAATTACTACCACTATCATTATTATCATCACTATCTCTTCTATATACATATATAATTACATATATATATATATATATAAATCACCCCCCCCCCTCCTCTCCCACTTAGCATTATTATCAATCTACCTTAACCACAACCGTCACAAATATATCACACCACCCCACTAAACCAGCTACACAACCTCATCGTTTCACTCCCCCCCCCCTTCCCCCCACGCACCCCCCTCCTTTTCCTCTCCCATAATCCCCTCTGTCGTTTCCGTCTGGCGGCCATTCTTCCTACCACATGGACAACAGATAAGTCACTCTTCGTTCTTTGTTTGTACTGTCCTAAATGTTAAATGTGATCTGTTTTTTTTGCCTGAAGAAGACCCAAGAGGTCGAAATGCATCGTGTCTTGTCCTGTGCTTTGTTTGTCAATGTCCTTGGCGGTAACTAACCCTCTCTCTTTCTAAATTTTACTTATAAAGATTGAACACTCATCCATTTTATGGCATAACTGATTTCGCTAATGATTACGTTTTCTCCCAGTCACTTCATGCCATGGCTAAAAATTGCTCCTGTATATTACACAATTTGATTCGTCAATAAAAAGTATAATACAACAAGTAGCCAAAGTCTAAACGGCATTTAGAACCATAGAATTTGATATGCAGTTTCCATATTTCATGATAATTAGGAAGGATGATCATAGCATGTATCTGTGGAAATCTTAAACCGCATGAACCGTCTTATGTCATACAAATGTTAATAATTCGTATTTCATGCGTCCTGTTATAGAAAATACAAAGCAACTAACTCCTTCAATCCGTATCACTCATTACTTTCCCTGGTGGAGAAAACACCATTTTGTTTCCATTCATAAACTGACGCAAAGGGAGGATCCAAGACATGTTAGACTTTTTCAGTGACCTGCACACTCTCCCGAGCCTTCTGCTGTTTTTCGCTGATCAGTTTTCCGTTAAAACACATTTCATGGCTTTACAGTTTATAACTCCACTGATACTTTCAACATGTCGCGCACTGCCGAAGACAAGCCTGTTCTGTAGCATTCCTCACAAGCTACATGTCAAGTTTCAAAGTGAGGTGACTGCGGGCGGAAAATGAAAGGAATTTAAAGTGAATCCGCAGGTTAACATGGACAAACAATTTACAAGACAAAACGCAACGCGTTTTGACAGACAGAGAGAGCTCACCTGCCATGTTGTGTCCAGATCAAAAAAAGGCTGTGCATACAGCATAGCCGCAGAGATGGTGGTCAGTTCATAACCAAAACACACGGCAGCCAGTGACACACCAAACATCGTCAGGTACACGAAGGAACGTGAAAATTGCTCTGTTCCTGTTCTGCTGTTGCAGCCTTTCTCCTCCATGTCAGGGGTTGTAGGTGTAGACACTCGTCAGCTGATTGAGTGATCCCTGTTAGGCTGCCATTTACCATTAAAACAATCAAGCAGCTTGTAGCAGACTTAGAAAGACATGCAAGTATATGTGTATAGACCGATACCATTTCTCGTAGTGAAATAGTATGGAAAATGAAACAAATAAACACGGAGAGAGAGAGAGAGCGAGAGGGGAGAGAGAGAGAGAGAGAGAGAGAGAGAGAGAGAGAGAGAGAGAGAAAGAGAGAGAGAGAGAGAGAGAGAGAGAGAGAACGAAAAATTTTAATCAGCATAGGCCATGGCCCCTACTGATGGGGTTACAGTATAATAATAACCATTCACACAACACCGCAATCTTACATCGTCTGACAAGTAGCTGACAGATAAGCATATTCAATACGCACAGTAACTAACTGTAACAGCTAAGTTGATTCAACTGAGCAAAATTGTGCGCCTCTTTAAAGGCTTTGTAAACGTACATGCAAATGTTCTTTAAAACTCCTTCCTTTTGATTTGTCATAAGTAAAGCAGCTCGAAATGAACGAGGGTCTTCATAAAATGTCTTTGGAATACATTCACGCCGTAAATCCTGAAGTGCAGAACAACAAAGTAAAAAATGTAATTCATCTTCGTTTGCCTCTTTGCATAAGGGACAAGCATGGCAATGTTTTGAGACTTTGTATATCGGTGCTGATGTACTTTGATATCCGTAACTCCGAATCTGAATCTTATCAGATAACTTTTATTATGCCTATCAATATTAAGTGAGACATATCTCACAGCTATTTGATGTTTTAAAAGCTCTGCAAATGAACATCGATCACTACTCTAGATGTTTTCAAGCCAGTTTTGCCATCGATTATCTACCAGTCTTTGTCGTAACTGCTTCAAAGAAGCATTTACATTTTCAACGCCTTGATTCATTTGGACGTATCCAAATCCATTATGAAACAAAAATCCCGAATGCCTGAAACCCGTGACGTTTTACCACGCGATTCTAATCCTATGAGCATATTGTATGCTTTACGAGGTAATCTTTCATCACCCATTCGTAACATTTTTAGCCAATATCTAGTACACTGCACAGATGAATTGAAATGAATAGGATAACGATTTGTCTCCCCATAAACACATTCATTTGGTGTCTTCATATGAACGCCAAGAAATTTCTTCAGAGTAAACTAAAGGTTGAACCTGGAAATCAAATAGTGGTAGACACACTGTTAAGGAATTGTTATTCAACATACAGGTTGAACCTGGAAATCAAGTAGTTTTAGACACACTGTTAAGGAATTGTTATTCAACATACAGGTTGAACCTGGGCATCAAACAGTTTTAGACACACTGTTAAGGAATTGTTATTCAATATATATAATTTTTGCAAGATACAGAGTAAGGCATTTTTTGCCCTGCTTGCTAGATCCTGACATGCAACTGTGAAACTCAAGCGTGTGGAGAAATATATACCAAGATATTTATAACAGTTCACAATAGCCATCATTTGTGCATTAAAAAATATCTTTCTCTTGCTGCCAAAGAACCGCCTTTTCTGAAAAACACAGTGTTTGCTTTCTTTATATTCCCTCTCAGCTAAGTCTAGATGTACCTGATATAGATTATTTAACTGGGTTTGGAGGCCTACTGGAGTCTCAGACAATAAAATAATGTCATCAGCTAGCAGCAAAATATATAGTTCAACAAAAATCTGGGGAAATAATTGCACCATGCCCATCATTTTCTATAATATCTAAAGCCAGTTCATTTATAAATACGAAAAAAAGAACAGGACTACAAGCATCTCCTTGCCTGCACCCTGCGTGCATAATAGTCAGTAAATTTCCCCTTAGATCTGACCCTGGCTTTAACATTCTCGTACATACTTTTAATGCCCTGAAATAATTTACCATTGATGCCATTCTTTTTTAGTATTGGCCAGAGTAGTTTTCTAGAAACCGAGTCGAAAGCTTTCTCGAAATCAGTGAAAGCTATGTTACCCACTCTCACTTACAGCAAGACAAGGTGGCGCAAGGTCAAGGGTTCGGGACATTTTATTCGGATCTTTTGAATGTACAAGTTAACGAAAACAGAACAAGGATGGAACTTAAGTGGTTGGCACAAAAAAACGACAATAACCCGGTTCGTCAAGTTCAAAGAAGGAGAACCAAAACAGGTGGATTGCGACTATTTAAAAAGGCTTGTTCTCTGCACACCAAAACAAAATGAGAACCACATTACCATGCAGTGCAACAAAATTTATGAAAATAAAACTCACGTGATAAACTACCGTCGCTGACCTCAATTCAAGATCATCTACTCTATTTGATCCCTTTGTTTCACTTAATAGGGCACATGCTCAAGTAGGCCATTAAAAGTTCCATTTTCCTCATTACCATGACGGTCACTCCCGTAATGCTCTCCTCAGGGCTTGTGCATCTTTGCTCTAGCCTTTAAACCCCTCAGCTTGTCCTTGGAGTCATCAAGCCGGGCCAAAATAATGATGAAATGGTTTGCATTAACCTTAGTCACTTTTTGTGTTGTTTCAACACAGTCAAACCTCCAAACGGTCCACATATGGGATAGGAAAATGGACTATTTGCTATGCCCTGTGGGCTTGCGCAAGTAAGCACTGATAATAATAACCCAAAACAGCGATGTTCACAAAATGAAAATGTCTCAAAAGTATTCCTTAACAATATGGCATTATACATAAGTCCGACCCAAAAAACAAGAATAAAGGGAGAAAGAAAAAAGAAACAACGAAGCTTAACTCTCCCAGTCTCCATGCACTGCAACAACTTCATGTCATAAGCACTTTCACTATATTCAACCTACCTCGTTAAATAGGTCAAATGGCAGTAACAGGAACAATTTTAACCTCAACGTGTTCCTTTTAAATATTAAATTGCAAGGAGAGCCGCACTTTGCACATAGGTAATTGGAATGAATTACTTTGGTGCACTCGTTATTGTTATGCAATGTGCATGGCTATTCCCATGCGTAAATACCCAATTCGCCATGGGCTGGCATTCCACTCAAGCTCTGCCTAGAATTCTCGCCTACGCTCAACACCAGCAATTTCATGCATAGCATCAAATGTCTAAGATAACCCCATCACTCGCTCTCTTATGCCATTTTCTTCTACCACAGATCGCCATCCTTCCATCCAAAGGTGGTTATCTATTTAATCCCCAGTTGATGAACTTAGACTTGTCCCCAACTCATTATTAAACAAATACTTAATAGATTAACCATTTCAATTGCAAAACCAACCTGTTTTAGAGGACACTTGGGTCACATCCTGCAGGCTGGTCTGCCTTTGGTGTTTTGGCTAGATGGGACCACGCATGGGTTGAACTAAGGTATTCATACGCAAACTTCCTGGCATTAGTACTAATAACTTTTAAACACTAACAACTTTATACACTCTCTCAAAACAATGAATCAACATTAAAACAACACTATCTCTACAAATTTCCGATCATCTACTTTATAAAAACAGCCCTATTTCCTTTGGACTTTTTTTTCCCCAAGGAAGGATTTCTCTTGTATCCAGTTGGTGCAATTTTCTCTTTGTCTATTTAGTTTATATAATATTACAATTTATCCCTTTTTATCTACAATAGGAATAAAGTATTTTAATAATGGCTAAACAACTTTTACTAATTTTAATTTTGAGTTATAAATCTTAAAAAAAAATGTTCTTCCAAACTCTTCTCTTTCCTAGTTAAAGGGAGATCACTGGATTAGTTTCTGAAAAACCTGGGGTAGTTTCTCTTAAACTTCCCTGATAACAAGTCAACCAAATCGCTTCTAGCGGAGTGTGTAGCAACAAACAAATCTACCAACTTTTCAAGCATTAGTTTGAAAAGAAATTTTGTAACTTATTAGTGCCTAAATTATTTTAGTAACCTGTGAAACTTTGACTCCCCTTTGAAGCTAAGTTTACTAGGGTTACAGCCACATAAAACTTACGATTAAATGAAAACTGCTTTTGAATAACAGCTAAAAGCGTAGACATGTGATCGACGGTTGAATGATTCTTTTTGAAGCCAGCTTGATATTCACCAGTGATGTTATTATAATCGACCCATTTCTGTAACCTGTCGTTAATGATAGAACTGTACAATTTGCTACCTGAGAGTGAAATCTCTCTGTAAATACCGGGATCATTCACTGCACCTTTCTTAAATAGTGGAATGATGTTAAATTCGATCCAGTTTTCTGGAAATAGTCCTTTCTCAAAAAGAGCATTAAAAACACTTGACAAAGAACATGTGTGGTTCGTCAATTGCTTCTGTATCTCTTTCACTGTCTACCTCTATTTCCAGAAGATCTTTGAAATGCTGGTGCCACTCCTCAATGGAAATGTTATTGGGTGCATAGAATGTCTTTGGATCAATCTTATTTCCATTTGCCAAAATTCCTTTTGATTATAAACTGAAGTAATCAAGTTATTTAGTAAAGATTTATTATGCTCTTTTCGTTTTCTTTGCAACAAGTTCTTATATTCTGGTCGGGCCTTACAATATTTAAAACTGTCTTTTTATCTAAGGTTCTGCGAAACACTCTTAACAGTTTCCTCGAGTTTATTTTCGTCGCTCGACATTTTTGATCAAACCACGAGTCGTTCTTCTCACTTGTGTCTATTCTTATTTTCTTTTCCATGCATTCTGCTTGCTGTAAAATACAACCATTGAACATCCTCAGAGCTGCGTTTATATCTTCCTCTATCAAACAAATGGCTGTATTAATGATTGTGCTGTGTCATCATGATTCACCCGACTCTAAAAAATACAAGAGATTTACGAACCAAGACAATTATACCACGAAACATATCCCTTTCGTTGCCAGCTTTACCGCAGGTTTGAGAAACATGTCATGATTTTTAAAAATGCTTTCACCGAAATTTTCTACAAATATTTTCACTAAGGATACGGAATCAAATGATGTAACAAAGTTAAGAAAATGTGTATCATTCATTTTCAGATCACATACGTTCCAATGTAGGAATAATACAGTATTCACAAGAGTGGTGTATTTCTAGACTTTCCGTTCAGAAAACTTTCATCATCCACCTAAGTGGCATAGCTTTCATGAACTATTCGCTCATAATCATGCAGACTGTCATTCGTTTCATTTGATTCCTCACTATTGTGTTTACAAAATCCAGTTTATGTTTGTTTTTATGCTTATTTACATTTCCCATGATTACGTACAACAGTATACGTTCCACTTACACCACACTCACCAGAGTATGGTGGGGGGAGGGGGGGTACAATATATTATCCACTATTTTCATTATCATTATTGTCAAATAAAGTCACACAGTTGCCTGCGATTTGCATTTGTTCCCCAAGTTAAGCAGTCACCATTATAAACTCGTTTCATTCTAATCTATGCAATCACCCATCACACTATCATGTTTGTCTCTTTTATTTACACACACCCACTGTCACTCACACATTCACCCATCCCTGACAATTACATTTCCAGACGTACTATCGCAATCACTTCCACTGATGTTCCTGATCACACCGTCATTATTACTAACAGCCTTCCACGTGTTACAACCATAAACTATGTTACAATGAGCAGCGCATTTTGGAATATCGCAAAACATAGAACAATCATTCACAGTATAATCATATGAAGTGGTCTTTTTCTAAATATTCTCGTCATCATAATCACTTACAATACAAGAAACAAAATCATTTGATGCATTACGCATGACATGTTCATTTGACACATTGACATACCTGATAGCATCCAAGTGGCCAGGCTGTTTAACCTTCGAGCCATGCCTGTTCTGCCCCGTGCATGTCGCATGCCGGTTTCAGCTAAACACAGTTCACTGACCGACTAAATCTTTGCGCTTGTGTCCTTTCTCAGACAGCATGCGATGACCTTTTATTTTGATACCTGTCAAACCTTTGAAGCGAGACAGATTTAAATTACAAGGCCGGCCAGATTTTTATTGAAGTGGGACCAGATTATTACTTCATCTAAATAATATTTGACTTCTTCAGCAACAAGGTGGTCATACATCATTGATACCTTCTTGTTTTGGTTTCTGGTTGACATTAACTGTGGCGGTAACTTTCTCCCAATTTTCCTTATTCTGTAAGAAAAGTCTTCACCGACAAAAATGTGGGCACCCTTTAACTTTTGTTTTGCTGGCAAGATCCTCTCTTTATCTTTATAAAAGTGCAACGTGCAAGGATGGGGGAGTAAGTCCTATAGTTTATGTATACCCGATGAAATTTAACATCATTAGAAAGTTCTAACTTAATGTGAGCATTTTATTTACCACAGCCTCACAGTCCTGCTAAGTCTCTCGTTCCCTTGGTGGAATATCATGTATACGAACGATTTTCCGCTTGGAACGGCCCTCAAGATCATCGACCTTCCAGTCCAGCGCTTCAACCTTCTGATCTAAACCTTTTTTTTACATTTTGAATTTGTTTTCTTGTCTAAAGTCAGAGATTTCATTTTTGAGAAGCATAATTTCCCCTTGCGAAGTGGCACACTCATTTCACCTCTTTCACATCTCCACTCACCTGCCCACTCTTACGTTTCACATCACTCAACACTGCCATTAAGGCCTTCACGGTAGCTCCAGGGAGTTGGTAGATGCTGTGTCATGGGTCCTGTTCACACTTGTCCCTAAACGTACCAATCCCAGAACTATCCAGGCGAGTCTGCCGCTTGTTGTGTTGGGGCCAGGTCCTATGTTGAGTTCTACATCCTAATACAGGTGAATTAAATTTCCCCGAAAAAAAAAAGAATGGGAAAAAGAACTCTCTTACCATGACACCGTCAGCACGAGTTCTGGGCTTCAAAATGGAAAAACGCGCGGAAGCCAGAAACCTAGGGCGTTTCAACAGGAAGGCTGCAAATTGCAAATTGCAAAATTAGCCAGCGCAAATTGACCACCAACGGGTCTGAAAATCAGCAGAGCGGATGACAAAGTCCTTCACACAGTAACCAGTCAATTTAAAAAAATCTGTGCTCCACACTCAAGCAGAGGAAAGTGAGTAAGACTATGGTGCCCGTGAAGCGTGACTTATCAACCTTCTTTTCATAAACACACTCCAGAGAGAGAAGAGAGAGAGAGAGAGAGAGAGAGAGAGAGAGAGAGAGAGAGAGAGAGAGAGAGAGAGAGAGAGAGAGAGAGAGAGTTTTAGTTTCATGTTCATTAAGGAGATATCACTGCGTGCGGACTAGTCCACATACGCTACACCGCATCTGCTGAGTTTCGAGACCACGATGCGCACGATTTACAGCTGATGAATAGATGAATTAATGACTAAGAAGTGAGGATTTATGACGAGGGTCTCATGGATACGACTTAGCAGATGTCTGACCTGTGCATTAGCCCAACGCGCTGGTCAGACTTCGGGTGCGTACCTAACATTGTCTCTGCCATTATTATCATCGTACGTGTATGTGGTGATTGTACACGTGTATGTGTATGTGGTGGGTGCATGGGTGGGTGGGCAGGGGCCCATGTGTGTGTGTGTGTGTGTGTGTGTGTGTGTGTGTGTGTGTGTGTGTGTGTGTGTGTGTGAGTGTGTGCGTGTGTGTGTGTGTGTGTGTGTGTGTGTGTGTGTGTGTGTGTGTGTGTGTGTGTGTGTGTGTTCATGCATAAGATTCAACGCCAGCAAAACAATGATTCTCCCAAATATTTTATGCTCATACGCTCGCTCAACTCTCACCCATTGTATGAAAAGATCTGGTGCCATGAACGGTTTCTTCATAAAACAGCTAGGATTTGTTTATTTTTCTAGAATTCAGGTTTAAACAGTCGTCTCGCTCTAGCTTGCAAATAAATTCACACGGTCAAAGTATACAACATCAGAGTTAGATTTTAAAAGCCAGACTCGTCAGTGGGTGACTTCCAGTGCAATCACTTGTGTAAGCTTACAGGGTGGGTGAAAAGGGTAGAGACAGGACAATATTTGAGAGCAACCACTCCTGCAGGCGAGAGTGGCCGAGTCGGTGAACCGCTGTGAGAATGATTGAATTCATGTATTGAGTTACGGTGCAGTGTGTGTTTGTATTGAGCTACGGTGCTGTGCGTTGTGTGTGTGTGTGTGTGTGTGTGTGTGTGTGTGTGTGTGTGTGTGGTGGTGTGTGTGAGAGAGAGAGAGAGAGAGAGAGAGATACGGATGATTTATTCAAAAAGGCCACGGCCCCCCTTGAAGGGGGTGCATAAACAGCACTGAATACAAGCACAAGAAATGTTCACTATCACAAAAAGAAAACACAAAATGGGTAGAGAAAAAGAAAACACCAAATGGGTAGAGAAACATGGTAAAACTGATAATCGAATTATGAGCAACAGATCGAGTTCTAAATGCTTTATATAAGTAAACAGCAAACTGTTTGACAATATCTTCACGCTTAGATGCCAAAAGCAATACAAGTCTAAACAATGAGGGATGGCCTAGATACTTTGTAGGAATTAGCTGATCTCTAAGAGTGTTCCAAATGGGACCCCCCAAAAAATGGACCTCGTCTTCTCGCACACCTTTACACAATGGACAAATAAGATTTCGTTCATTATGCTGTTTGTAACGATAGTGATGCAGAGACAAATCAGATATCCCAAATCGAAATCTGGTCACGATATACTTCAAATGTCTGTCCATTTTCTTTGATATATAGGTTTGAACACTGACTCAAATTGAATTGTCTATACAAATCAAATCTGGTACTATCTTGAATGTGAGCATTCCACAGTTGCCACCTGCAATCTATCAATCTTGTACGCAGCATATGTAAAACTCTAGTCATGTCCCCAACACCCTGACCAAGCCACACATACCCAAACCCAAGTTCATTTAGTTTAACTTTTACCTTTGTTACCCTGTTAACTCCACCCCTTTCATCTAAATCATAAAACATTTTATACGCTTTTTAAGCAGCCTTGATTCTTGCATTTGTGTAAGTTTTAGCCAGTAATGAATGCATCTAATCAAAGAGTTTAAACAAATTGGATATCTGTCTGTCTCGCCATATACTAAATCCTTAGGTGTTTGTAATGAAACCCCAAGGAATTTCATCATGGCAAACAAATGAACTGTTCCAGAGTGTAACGCCGCATTGTCAAGCCCCCACACTTCAGCACCATATTGTGCAATGGGCTGCACTTGAATCGAACAATTTACAAAAAACCTGAAAAGACTGATTTCCTAATCTAGACAGATGTTGCATTATACATACAACAGCACGCTTTGCCCTGCTCGCAAGCTCTTTACATGCCAGAGAAAAACTCAATCGCGTAGAGAAAAAAATGCCTAGATAGTTATATGCATTGACAACAGGCATAATAACTCCATGATATATCCATTGCTCTCTAACACCTAAATATCCACCTTTTCTAAACACAATGATATTGCTTTTTGTCATGTTTACCTTTAACTGAAGTGAACCGGCAGCTCGAGAAAGACTATTCAATTGAATTTGAAGACCAATAACAGTTTCCGATAGCAAAACAACATCATCTGCCAATAATAAAATAAATACCTGTAAATATATGTAGTAAATGTCGCGCCATGTCTACAATTAGAAGCAACTTCTGAGGTTAATTCATTGATAAACAAAGAAAAAAACAGGGCTACACACATCCCCTTGTTTTACATCACTAGTACACTGAATAAAATCTGATATATTTCCCCCACATCTAACTTGAGCTTTCACATTGCTATACATACTCATTACGCATTCCCACGTATACCATTCTTTAGGAGAATAGGCCATAAAATACCTCTGTTCACAGAATCAGAGGCTTTTTCAAAATCAATGAAAGCAACATATAATTTACGATCCAAAGAAAATTGTTTTTGTATAAATGCCATCAGAGTAAACATATGATCGGCTGTAGAGTACTTCCGATTAAATCCGGCTTGATACTCTCCTGTTAAATTATTTTCAGTTACCCATTCCTGCAATCTGTAATTAACCACCGTACTGTAGACTTTACTGGCTGAGTCGCAGATGGAAATACCCCGATAATTGTTACGATTGTTTACATCACCTTTCTTGTGCAGGGTAAGAATTATTGATTCAGTCCACTTTTCAGCATAAATTCCTTTATCAAAAACAGTGTTAAAGAAGGACACCAAGAAATTCAGAACTGCGTCTGATTTGCAGCCATGCTTTAAAAACTCGCCAATGGTGCCATCTGGACCGGCAGCTTTACGATTTTTAATTTTTCTTAAAGCAAACAACACTTCCGGCTCCTCTTTAGTAGTCGGACGATTAAAGGTATCTACTTCTTCGTTGATTTTTACGCTATCATACTGAACAAATTCATTGCCTGGTTCATCTTTTGTTAGTATCTTTTTAAAATGTTCAAACCATGTGTCAATGTCAATACTGTTTGCCGGTTGTCTCTTTTTAAACGAAATCTTGTGTACTGCGTCCCAAAACTCTTTCTGACTTTTAATCGATGAGACTAACTTATTCAGAAGAGCGTTATTAAAATGTTTTGTTTTCATCCTTAGTAAATGTTTATATTCACGTATTTTTATACAGTAGCTAACACGGTCCTCATTATCATGCGTACGATTAAACTTATTAAGCAAATTCGAACCCGTTTTTTTGTAAACATGACACTCTGAATCAAACCAATCTGTATCTGCATAACGTTTCATAGAGTGTATCTGTTTTTTCATGCATTCTGTCGCATCTTCTAAACATGAATTAAAAACATCCAAGGCATTATCAATGTCGATGTCTATGAGGCTTAATGCATGTCGAGAGCTGACTGCCAGAACCAAGCATCTCAATTTTCTGAAAGTTTACAGGAGACGATTTTTGAACTTTCAGCTGCTGTAGCACAAATTAAGTGAGCGCCTCAAAACTTTTACATAAAGTAAATCAATATCATTTCTGCTGAAAGCATTTTCTTGGACTTGAATTTATCTCTTGAGCTAAGTGTAAACAATACAATTCAAAACATGCATAAGATGCTTGGTTTTCGACAGCTGAAAGTGCCATGATCAAGGACAACCAGAAGCCAGTATCTCAAAGTACGAGGTTTTGCCACACCCGTACTGTAAGCATTTCCACCAGTTGAGACAACAAGAACAAAGTGACTGATGATACTTGGTTTTTACAAGCTCAAAGCGCCATGAGTTAGGACAACCAGAAACCAGTATCTCAAAGTACTGGGTTTTGGGAAAAGTTTGTACAGAAAGTATTTCCTCAGAATGTGATTACAAGAACATCGTATTTTGATGTACTAGACTTTGTAGGTACATTAAAGGCGTCTCTTTTAACAAACGAGACTGCCTAAATCGAGTTCTACTGGGATTTTTAGTCACAAATGCACTGGTCAGATCTTGAGTGCCTACCTAACAGTGGCTGTGTCGTTTTTATGTGTATGTGTGTAGTGAATGTGCACATGTGTGTATGAATGTGTGGCCATGGGCCCATATGTGTGCGCGTGCGCATGTGTGTGTGTGTTTGTATGTGTGTGCATGCACGTGTGTGCGCTTATGTGTGTATATGTGTACGCACGTGTGTGTGTGTGTGTGTGTGTGTGTGTGTGTGTGTGTGTGTGTGTGTGTGTGTGTGTGTGCGCGCCCACGTATGTGTGTGTGTGTGTGTTTGTGTGTACCTGTGTGTATGTGCGCGTGTGTGTCCATGTCCAGAAGTGCATGTACATGTGCATGGGCACGATTTGTGTTTGTGCATGTGTGTGTGTGTGTGTGTGTGTGTGTGTGTGTGTGTGTGTGTGTGTGTGTGTGTGTGTGTGTGAGAGAGAGAGAGAGAGAGAGAGAGAGAGAGAAAAAAATTTGTTTTTATTTGTTTTTCTATGAGTGCATTATGTGCGTGCACGCATACGTGTAAGTAGGGAGAAGGGGAAATGTGGGTCTTTTAAATAATTTTATATTTCACTGTACATAGACTGATGCTTGTTTTGGTTAATGTTCAACTGGTATGTAGTATGTCAGTAGCAGCAACGAATTCTGGCCAGTAATGTAAGGAGCAACCATGGAAAACTTTGAATACCGAATTTTACACTTAAGACTTTTTATCTCCAATACAGTAGCAACTGTAATTCTGTTAGAAATAGTAATAAAATCGATAATGCTTTAAATTGATATCTTATGTTTGAGTCTCGTAGAACAATACATCAATACATATAAGCCACAACCATAATATCTATGAATGAGACACTTTGAAATAATGACAAATTAAGTTTTCTTGTTCGCATACAAAATCTCCTTTTGCGTGAATACTTCCCAGTTTTTCTGTAAATCACACACACAATAGTAATCTTTAAATAGCATGTATCACATGTGTGTGTGTGTGTGTGTGTGTGTGTGTGTGTGTGTGTGTGTGTATGTGTGTGTGTGTGTGTGTGTGTGTGTGTGTGTGTGTGTGTGTGTGAGTGCGTGCGTGCGTGCGTGTGTACATGCGTGCGTGCGTGCGTGCGTTCGTGCATATGTGCCTGTGTGTGTCTGTGTCGTGGGCGGGTGGGTGATTGCATGGGGATAGGGGGTACCATGTCCACGACGCGTCGATGACCGGCGACATGAAACAAGCAGCCTTGCGACAGTTCTCTCCACCCTCACAGCCTTTTCAAAGCCGCCGACAGCGGGCCTGCCCGCCTCGAAACCGTTATACCATCAGGGACTTACGTCAGTTTAAGGCCAAAGAACAGTGAGTAGCCGACACCTTCGCGGCTCTTTTCAAGTACACAGCGTCGCGTCGCTGCTTTATCTCTCTCTCTCTCTCTCACACCCACACACACACACACACACACACTAAAACAAGGGAGAGGGAAAAGGGTGGGGATTCACAGAGAGAGGGAGAGGATGTGCATACTAATCTGTGTGTGTGTGTGTGTGTGTGTGTGTGTGTGTGTGTGTGTGTGTGTGTGTGTGTGTGTGCGTGCGTGTGTACGTGTGCACGTGTGCCAACGGTGGGCACGTTATCACAACTATCCATACGGTCTTCATCTTTCATGCCGCCGACGAGGGTGACTTCAAAGACCGCTCACTCGCCGCCAAAAGAGTGAGGGGGGGGGGGGGGATGGAGGAGGTGAGAAAGTGGTGGGATGTAAGTTGGGCTGTGCGGTCGGTGGCGGTGGGGGGGGGGGGGGGGGGGGGGGGGGGGGGACAGAGAGAGCGAGAGAAGTGCATACTAATATGTGTGTGTGTGTGTGTGTGGTAAACGTGAAGAGAGTGGACACTAGTATTGAGAGGGGGTGTTAGACAAGCGAGAGAGGAGAGAGAGAGAGAGAGAGAGAAGAGAGAGAGAGAGAGAGAGAGAGAGAGAGAGAGAGAGTTGAAATACGTTTTGAATGTACTGTAATATATTTATTTCAATTGAATTCTTTCACTCCCATCCTTATTTATGTTCTTAGCTGGTACAACTTCTAGGTTAATATGATAATACATGGGTCATGAAAGTGTGAGATGATGATGATGGTGTGTGTGTGTGTGTGTGTGTGTGTGTGTGTGTGTGTGTGTGTGTGTGTGTGTGTGTATGAGCGCGCGCGCGTGCGTAGTATTATGTGTGTCTATGTGAGGTGGGGAGTATTTATTTACTTATTTTTGTCCAAATGCTCCAACTTTTGGGCGTCTCAGTCTTCGAAGAAATTTGAGAAAACCCCCTCTGATATTTCTCTTTCCAAAATTCATTTTAATTGCCTGAAAATTCGTTTGCAATTCAGTTTCTATTATGATTTTTTTCACAATAATTCCAAATTCTAGAATTAAGTAGCTCAATACGAGTTGTAAGCGAACTGACTGTGGAGTTCACAGCTGTCAAGAGCTTTCTTGCTGCACAACATCACAAATGGAAGATAAACTTACATTTTGTATTCTGGGTGTTCGGGACTGCACATCTTAATTTTACAAGCATTGGGGAAAGGGTAGCAAATATTTTGCCACTATTCTTCTGCAGCTTGTTTTGCGCATTGGCTCTTAAGACCATTTTGTAATCTCATGTGCAGCGTCAATACAAGCTTGCAAAAAAAATCAATCTTTTGAAAGTGGCAAGGTTAAATTTACAGCACACCGATTATTTGTCTAACTATACTGGGAAGCACACACACACACACACACACACACACACACACACACCCTGCTCACACTGCATCCACCCAACACTCCACACCCCTGACCCTCTTTCCGCCCCCCCCCCCCCCCCCCCCCACATGCAAACACAGACAATGGATAACATATTGTGACACGAAAACAGAGATTGTAGAGGGGTTAGGCCGCACACAGATAGAAAGAGCCATGTGGGAGCTTACCTTCACTACTTTCTCACGCCCATGCTGGCACACACACACACACACACACACACACACACACACACACACACACACACACACACACACGGGCGTGCATGCACGCGCGCTTGCGTGCGCACCAAAATGTTCGCCAAATACTTCTTGAAATCTGCCATTTACATAAAATCGCAAGGCAAACAATAGCTGTATTGTGGGTGGAAGGTGGGAACCGCCGATTTGTCGCACACGCCGATTTGTCGCACGTGCAACAAATCAGCGGAAAAAGGGGTGTGCTGAACCGCCGATTTGTCGCACAAGCCGATTTGTCGTACGTGTGACAAATCGGCGGTTCAGCCTCACGCTGCTTTGTCGCACATGTATAGGGTGTGTGTGTGTGTGTGTGTGTGTGTGTGTGTGTGTGTGTGTGTGTGTGTGTGTGTGTGTGTTTGTGTGTGTGTGTGTGTGTGTGTGTGTGTGTGTCTGTGTCTGTGTGTGTCTGTGTCTCTGTGTGTGTGTGTGTGTGTGTGTGTGTGTGTGTGTGTGTGTGTGGTGAATGGGAGAGAGAGAGGAAAAGACAGACAGAGAGAGAGAGAGAGAGAGAGAGAGAGAGAGAGATGAAATGAAAATTAAATGAAAAATGAAACGAAATGAAATCAATGAAATGAAAAATCTTTTAATTATTTTGCAAAAACCTTCAACTAGGTCTGCTTCACAGATATATATCCAAAGATGGGCTTTGCTGCTGGCGGGAGAGAGAGAGAGAGAGAGAGAGAGAGAGAGAGAGAGAGGAGAGAGAGAGAGAGAGAGAATGCGTGGCGCCCAATATACTATAGGTTCCCACGGTCTCCTGAAAGCTATTTGCTATTTTTGCAAACTAATTAAAAAGATTTTTCATTTCATTTCGTTTCATTTTTCATTTCATTTTCATTTCATCTCTCTCTCTCTCTCTCTCTCTCTCTCTCTCTCTCTCTCTCTCTGTCTTTTCATCTCTCTCTCCCATTCACCACACACACACACACACACACACACACACACACACACACACACACACACACACCCTATACATGTGCGACAAAGCAGCGTGAGGCTGAACCGCCGATTTGTCGCACGTACGACAAATCGGCTTGTGCGACAAATCGGCGGTTCAGCACACCCCTTTTTCCGCTGATTTGTCGCACGTGCGACAAATCGGCGTGTGCGACAACTCGGCGGCTCTCAGATGCCGCCCTAAATATATTTCTTCCATCCTTAAAAGACACAGATCGACCATCAACACTGAAACAAAATTCAAAACCATACCAAAGCACTAAAGCCAAAACTCACTGAACACACACACACACACACACACACACACACACACACACACACACACACACACACACACACACTCACTCACTCTCTCTCACACACACACACACTCACTCACTCACTCACAATCAATCCAGGGTGAAGGACAAGGCTAGAAGACTGTAGGTTTCAAAACAGCCAAACCAATACAAATGCTCAAATCAAGAAACGGCTACAGTGGTGAGAATTGTATTACTGATTTTTTTTTTAATTATTGATAAATTCAGTCAATGTGCGTTGTGATCTCATGTGGAATACATGTTATTCACTATCCTTCACGGGAGTATTGTTACCTGTACAGAGGCCTTTGATGTTGAATAGAAATGCTTTGGGAAAAAAGTTTATTCTGGAGAAACAAGAAACAAACAAAAATAAAAAATAAAATAAAAAAAACTACCGAAGCTCAGCGCTGCCAAACACACGCAGGGATCCAGTAATTCCACTGAATACACTCTTTCTTCGAGAATAAAAAACGCTCTCTGAACAAAAATCAGCACAAATCAAAACTTGCCTGAAATGACTGTCCACCACCTGGGTCAATGGCTGATGTCTCGCAGCCCCTCAACCCACATCCGACATGTGACCTCTCCACGTAAGCATTCACAGCTGTACTAAGGGGGCCTGTGTCCGCAGCAGACTGGGTGCATAGCCACTTCTGTTGTCCCCCTCCAGTCAGTCAGCCTCCACTCAAAGTACCAGCGTCACGATCCACTCCTGATCTTAGCGTGCCTGTCGCCCTGAAGGTCTTATGCACATTGACAATACGCCCCAGCACTACCCTACACACAAACACCCTTTCTCGCTAAGTTTGGTGTGTTGAAGAAAGCAATGAACCTGTGACGGGTGACCAGTGCACAAAGGTGCAAAGCCTTGCTATGAACACCTGTTTCCCAGGTAGCGGTCAACACCCTTTATTAGCTGAACAGCCACATTCCCTCAGCGGACTCTACTGACCCAGTAACCGGATCACCACCACCTGTGATCTCCTCTGTCATCCTACACCACCCACCTGTACACCTGCAAAAAAACTGAATGGTCTTGTGACAAGTTCAGCTCCCGTGTCATGCAGAGCTCTTTTGCCTTTTTAATTTCCCGACTTCCCAAAGAAGCCCCCCGCTTAGCGCCCCCCCCCCCCCCCCCCCCCCCCCCACTGAAATGTACAAGCTGTTTTCAATGTCAGGAATAGACAGCAGTACGCTGTATGCGATACGGGTAAATGGTCTGTGGTGTGTCTCAGTACGCTGTATGCGGTACGGGTGAATGGTCTGTGGTATGTCACTTTTTGGTATGTAACAGGTGTATGTTTCATTCCATGTGTGTCAAATATCATGCAGGGGCACATTCCATGCCGTGTCCACACATACACACAACACACGAACATAATTATATTGGCCTAAAATATGTCACAGAATTCTGGTAACTAACAATATTTTGAAAAGAATGCAGGTTGTGGATAGTGACATGTGTAATTTCTGTAATAGAGAGAAAGATTCAATTAGTCACTACTTGTGGGAATGTGAATTTGCACATACTTTTCTGGAAAGAACTTGAAAATATTCTTTAAAAAAAAGTAAGTGTTCACACTGTGAAAAATTGTCATTTAATGTAGAGCTTATATTGTTTGGCACTGATGAGAACACAAAAAAACAGATGGTATGCTAGACTTAATCATTTTAAT
>CM065721.1:38512100-38517100 GCA_033310375.1 Conus canariensis | reverse complement strand
ATTAAAGGTTACAAACCGTTTTGGGACAAGGCACACAAGATTTCGTTTAAATAAAAGACAGCTGGCAAATATTACCGATACTGACACATGGCATGAACACTTTAAGGAGCTTCTAACAGAGGGTGCATTAGTCAATGAATTTTCCAATACGTTAGCGTAGAAAGCGAAGAAGTAGATTACTAAAGAGGAGGTTTTGTGTGCTTTAAGGAAAATTAACAATCGTAAAGCTGCTAGTCTAGAAGTCATCATCGGTGAGGTTTTAAATCATGGCTGTGAATTAAACGCAGTTTTTAATTTTCAAACTTTTTTAAAAAAGAAATTTATGCTGAAAAGGGACTGAATCAATCGTTCTCATTATGCACAAAGAACCATAATATCTGAATGCTGTGTCTATTAATATGACCTGACTTTTTATGTACTGCATGCATAACTGTATTGTTTACGCTTGAACCGATGAACTTGATAAGTGCGCTTGTGTCGGTGTGTGTGTGTGTGTGTGTGTGTGTGTGTGTGTGTGTGTGTGTGTGTGTGTGTGTGTGTGTGTGTGTGTGTGTGTGCGTGTGTGTGTGAACACATGTTAGTGCGAGTGTTCGAGTGTGTGCTGAGCGCAATGAGTTGATCCCAAGAATTGCGCTATATAAAATCCATACATTATTATTATTTATTATTAAAGGTGATGTAAACAATCCTGACCATTATCACGAAATCTACAGTATGGTCCATTCAAAAACTGCAGACGTTCGTTAATAGCTGCCTGCGAAAGATCCTCAATATCCACTGGCCAGAGACAATCAGCAAGAAAGAGCTGTGGGAAAGAAGTAACCAACTGCCAGTAGAGCAAGACATCCGCAAAAGAAGATGGCGGTAGTATAGGACACACGCTCCGAAATCCCCCGGACAACACCACAAGAAAAGCCCTGACCTGGAATCCCCAAGGCAAAAGGAAGCGAGGAAGACCAAGAAACACCTGGAGGCGGGTCCTGGAAGCGGATACCAGGCAGATGGGTTACAGCTGGGGCGAATTAGAAAAAAATGCCCAGGACCGTGATCGTTGGCGGGCAGTTGTTGATGGCCTATGCTCTGGCAAGAGCAATGGGCCAAAGTAAAGTAAGTACAGTACGGTGGTTAATCATTGACTGCAGGAATGGGTTTTGGGAATTTTCAAGTGCTCTTAGATATGCCTTCACCTGTTCTATCTTGTGTCTGACCTGCATCAAAGGAATGTCAAGCAGGTATCACGTAGTTTTAATCGGTGTGTCCTTCGTAGTTCCCAAGATCAGTCTTCATTTTGAGTTGGTTCTAATTTAAGAAGATTGCTCTCCGACAGTGTTGCATGTCCTAATCCATAATGAATCATACTGAGTACAAGTGCGTGATACAGCCGGTAGAGATGGCGCTGTTCAATGCCTTTAGCTGCCATTGCTTTCGTAGCAGACAGGCCCTTTTTGCATTTAAATACAATATTCACATGTTTTCTAAAGGTCAACATTCTATTAAAGCAAATTGTCAGTTGCTTCAGTTTGTATTCCATCGAAGGAAACTGGTGAGGCTAATTGTCCTGATGTCTTGTTGTGAAGACTGCAGACCGATGTCTGGGATTTTGCCGGGCTGACGGATGATCCAGTTTCTTGACACCACTGAGCAATGTTGTTCAAGTGCTGCTGAAATGTTTTTGTTCTTTCGTGAGCATTCTTTGATGTTTTGTAGACGAGAGAGTCGTCTGCTGGTGTCAAAATTCGAGCAGTTTAGTTTCTATTGAGGTCTGCAAGGTCTTTAGTGTAAACATTGTACAAACTTGGGGAGTAAGGAAAACCTTGAGGTAACCCCATGGAGAATATATGAGGTTCAGACATCCGGACTCCAAATCATAGAATGACGGTTCGCGACTGAACTGCTGCTGCAATCCATCGTGTAAGTGTCCTGTTGATTCCATCGCGAAAGAGAAGTTCCACGAAAAGCAAGAACTGAACTTTGCTGTATGCATCTTCCAGTTCTATTGCCAGTGTCTCTTTGTTTGTTTACAATCCTTCATATATTTCATAGGCAAAAGCGGTCGCGTTTTCCCACGTGCTTTCACCTGTTCTGTACCCTCCTTGATTGGAAGGGAGGATTTGTCTACGTTAAAAGCCTCTTGTGGGTTTTCTTGCTATGACACGTTCCATGAACTTTCCTACTATATTTTGCACAGTGAGTAGGCGGTAGCCACTTAGGCGATGATGATCTTTTCCTGGTTTTGGATGAGGTTTTAGGTAACTGTATTATAGCCTTCATCGAAACTGTCTATGTAAAGACTGTAGATGTTGGTTCTGTCTTCTCCAGACAGTCGTTTGATATCTGGATAACGTAATTTGTCTGGACCTGAAGCACAATCTTTAGTGAATTTTACCATTGCTTCATCCAGTTCAGGTGCTGTAATATCATTATCAATGTCAGTTGGAGCTAGATGTTGATTTAAATTGGTCAAACATTTCTTCTTTTCCTCTAAATTTCTTAGACCACTTTGTTCTATGAAACGTTTCAGCAGAGCGGACCCCTTCCCCTCATTTGTCTTGAGCTTTGTGATCCTGTCGGCGTCTGTGATATCTGGGGTGGCAGATGATCTTATGAAGCAGCTCAGGATTTCTGGTAAGAAGAGGTCTTGAACCTAAAAAAAAACCCAATGGCAGGGGAAGCTGAAAAGAGTTCCAGCTGAATCCGGTCGAGAAGTAACGAAGGTGAACTCGGTAAAGCTTACATTCTCAAGCTTAGGAGTCCAAGAGTGATGAGGGTAAGACTTCTGTCTAAAAAGACATCCGTCTCAGGCACTTCTTTGAACGACTGGTGTGACTGACCTGTTGGTATGGGAAACTGCTTATGAAAGATTATGATATTCAGCCAGAATCAGAACACTGTGTAAGAGTTTCTCTGTAACCTTTCTCATTAATTATCAACTATCAATGACTGTACTGTCTCTGTCGCCACCTCTGTCCGCAGTCTAGGGGTCATTCTTGACCAATCCCTCTCCTTTGAGAAACAGGTTTCAAATATTTGCAAGATTGCTTATTTAGAACTAAGACGAATCACCTCCGTACGTCACCTTCTCTCTACAGATGCTACAAAAACTCTCATTTGTTCCTTTGTCTTATCTAGAATAGATTACTGCAACTCACTTTTGGCCGGCCTTCCAAAATACCTGATAGAAAGATTACAGCGAATCCAAAATCATGCAGCCCGAGTCGTCTGTACAGCAGGAAAATATGATCACATTTCGCCTCTACTTCACTCTCTTCACTGGCTGTCTGTCTCAAACCGTATCTCGTACAAAATCTCAACTCTCACTTCCTCTGCTCTCTATGAAAAAGGACCTTCTTATCTCTCAGATCTCCTTAAAATCTGCAACCCCTCTCGACAACTACGCTCCTGTGCTGACGACCGCCTTCTACGAATGACTCGCTTCAGGACTACTACTGGTGAAAGATCTTTCTCTTTTCAAGCTCCAGCGACGTGGAACAGACTGCCAGACTCTCTCAGACATTCAGATTCTATCTCTTCTTTCAAGTCTAAACTTAAAACCCATCTATTTTCTCATAATTAGTCAATGCTGTGGGAGGGGGGGAGGGGGAGGGGTACAACCTAACTCATAGCCGTCTGGGCCTTTTCAAATGTAGTGTATGTGTATGCTCTCTATTACATGTATTTGTTGTATGATTGAACGTTATAGGATTTAGTTTTTGTAGTGATACTTGAAAAATAAGTGAATGTCATACTCGTAGGATTAGGATTTGTTAGTTATTGTAGTCATAGTATTTGTAGTTGGGTGTAAGGTGTACTATTGTATATGAGAAGGGTGAATGTAGTATGACTTTGTAAAGCGCTTAGAGAAATTCGTTTGATTAAGCGCTAAATAAGAAACCATTATTATTATTATTATTATTATTGTATTTGCCCATTTTGACATGTTTGAATGAGGATGTTGTCAAAGTCAAACGTCACGAGACCGAAGGTTTAGTTGTGAGCTGAGGTCACAGGACAGTACTGGTATACTATCAGTGAACGCTTGAACGCTATCTCAACTATCGGTTTTTTTGTTGTTGTTTTTTTTTAGGGGGGAGGGCGATAGGAGGGAGGGGTGAGTGGTGTGTGGTTGAAGTGAGGAGAAGGGCTCTGAGGAAGGGGATGAAGGAGGGGGGGGGGGGAGGGTGAGAGACGGAGAGTAGTAAAAATCACAACAAACATAAGATCAAACGTCTGACAGGTCTGTCGCACGGGCCGATGGTTTGATTGGCTAAAGACAGTACAGCATCAAACTGACTGACATGTGCTACATCACTGCTTGTGGGGAAGTCACGGTTCAGAGGATTCGAGGGACTGCTTAGGAGACATAATTATATTAAATCTTGGCAAATCACGTATATATGGATAACAGAGAGAGAGAGAGAGAGAGAGAGAGAGAGAGAGAGAGAACGAAAAGCAAAGATTAAACAGCTGAGTCTCGGATAGTTCTTCCCATCTAAACTTTTTGACCCAAACAAAGTCAACATTGTCTTTAAATGCGTAAGTGCTCAAAAAAAAAATGCTTTTCTGGTGAGGCTCTGTCAGTATTTTTTCATGTATGATAAAGAGTTGTTGGGTTGAAGAAAAGATCTGAATTTATCATACCCATGCCCCCCTCTCCTCACCAGCCCCCCCCCCCCCCCCCCCCCTTGTCACCTCTCTGCCCCTTTCCTGCTCCCTCCTTTCTCTCCACAATTATGTAATGTAGTTTTTTCCCACACCCCACCTCTCTCTCTCTCTCCCTCCCTCTCTCTCTCTCTCTCTCTCTCTCCCTCTCTCTCACACACACACACAACACACACACACACATACACACACACACACACACACACACACACACACACACACACACACACACACACACACACACACACACAGATCACACATACATTGAGAGAGACAGACAGACAGACAGACAGACAGTCAGACAGACAGACAGAGGGATCTCTATCATAACTATATGTCTA
>CM065721.1:38467100-38482100 GCA_033310375.1 Conus canariensis | reverse complement strand
GTTTATGTCCCTGTTGTTTCGACAGATTTATGTGTATTGTTCATTCGTTTTTTGTTTTTTTTTTCTTTTTTTTTTTTTCTTTTTTCTTTTTTTTTGGTCATTTCCTCGATTTTTTCTGTTTTCATTTTTTTTTCTGTGCGAAACATCGTAAAAAAAACGACCTAAACGTGTTTAAGATACAACATAATATTATGATAATGATGACGATAATATTGATAATAATCATAGAAATAATGATAACGATGATCATTATAGTATATTCTTGACTGTCTTCTGACATGGCGCCTTACTTCAGTTGTTGTCATTATCATCATCATCATCATCATAGTCGTCGTCATCATCATCATCGCTCATCATCATCATCATCATCATCATCATCACAGTCGACGTCGTCGTCGTCGTCATTGTCGTCGTCATCATCATCGTCATCATCATCAAAATCGTCGTCGTCGTCGTCATCGTCCTCGTCATCATCATCATCATCATCATCATCATCATCATCGTCGTCTGTCGTCATCATCATCGTCGTCATTCTCCTCCTCCTCCCGCTCCCTCCCCCCACCCCCGTCATCATCATCATCATCATCGTCATCATCATCATAATTAGCAGCAGCAGCAGCAGCAGCAGCAGCAGAGCAGCATCTCAACTGTAACAAGAGCTACGAGAATAAGACACTTCTCTGCCTTGTAACATGCATCACTGTTCACTCCCACCCCTACCCTCAGCCCCATACCCCCACTTCTCTCTCGCCGTGAAATCGGCTGGACTTTTCAACAACATGACTTGGTGGAAGAAAAGGGACCTCAGACTCGTATGTTGGTGTTACAGCCTATACATCCCTGCCCTCGGAAATGGCGCCAGACTTCGCTACGGTCATCTTGGGTCTGGCATTTCTCGGCGTGCTGGGAGGAGCGGTCAGCAGTGGAATGGCCTCCGCCATTGCCGGCAAAACCAAGGTTTGTGAATGGATTTGTGTTCCTTTCAGCTTTTTTTTCCCCGCTTAAATCATGCAAAAGAGCCGAGAGTAAGAATTCTTATAATTCACTCACCAGTTTAATGTGATACGGCGCAAGGTGAAAATAATGGCGGTGGATAATAAGAAAAGACTTCCTTCCTGAGCTTTATGACCTTTAAAGACAACTCTTTACCGTTTCCTATCAACGACTGAATAGATTTTTTAAGGAAAGAGGCAAAATCAAATGACTTATGTTGTTCAAACTTCGACTTCGGGTTTTCATCTCTCTCTCCTTTACTTATTATGAGCCCAGTTCATCTGTTAATCCATTTGGCCTCGTCACGCAAGCGGCGGGGAAAATTAATCTCTCTCTCTCTTCTCTCTCTCTCTCTCTCTCTCTCTCTCTCTCTCTCTCTCTCTCTCTCTCTCTCTCACTCTGTGTGTGTGTGTGTGTGTCTGTATGTCTGTGTGTCGGTGTGTGTGTTTGTCTGTGTGTAGGTGTGTGTGTGCTCAAAGAGCAAGAGCGTGAGCATGTGATTTCCCTTTACCCTTATCATCCCCTTCTCTCCATTTCCTCCCCCTCCCCTCCCCCTAGTGAGTAGGTGTTGTATGTACGTTTAGGTGGTACCGATGAGCATCAGGTTATGACTCATGGTTTTCAACCCCTTGGCAGCAAAACAGAATGGACAGCAGTGGATGCCAAATCCATCTAATATGGAAATTCGAATTCGACTTGGGTTTGGACGTCAATAGAGCTGGATTATGCCATCAAGAGGAACCAACAGAGTTCTTAAAACGTGCATACATGAGGAGGTGGAAGCAGATGAAGCTTCGCTTGTGTAGACCCAGGCGCGCTGAACACAGGCGATCGGGCAGCCAGAATACTAGCACTGTAGCAGTATACTGTAATGACGGGTGAGCCTAAAAGAACCGTCGACAGGTTGACATCACTCGATTGAAACATGAGACGAAGAGAAGAAAGGCATATACAGCTTGTTAAGTCTTTCAAGCAGTCCACCCAAGACAGGCTTACCGTGAATCAGAACTCTGCCGTATGATGATATCC
The DNA here is from genome assembly GCA_033310375.1 of Conus canariensis. Taxonomy (NCBI): domain Eukaryota; kingdom Metazoa; phylum Mollusca; class Gastropoda; order Neogastropoda; family Conidae; genus Conus; species Conus canariensis. Next base: position 38,480,078 of record CM065721.1, on the reverse strand, counting down.
ACAACCTTCGCATCTCGCACCTGATACGGATGTCATCTGAGTGCAAATTTATCGGCGTTACAGGCAAGAAATACATCGAATGTCATCGCTGAAAACACTCCGGCAGCAAATCAAGACCAGGACCCTTGGCCATGCGATGCCCATGCCTCGGCTCTGTACAAAACGTTCAGAACAACGTCAAGGAAACTAAACAGACTTATTACCCAGACGATGACCACTCTCCAAAATTCGAGAACGTCGATGAAAATTCCAGCCCCCATAACAGAGTAATGGATAGAAAGTTTGAAAAATAACAACAGAAATCAAAAAGAGCTTGGGAATTGCTTTTTCTATGAGAAATATCTTTTTACTAAATAACAGTCACCGGGACACTGGTACGTACTGTTAAACAGTAGATCGTGAATTCGGCGAGTCTGCTCATAGCGCCCAAGTTCCAACTAAGTGTAGTGGTCAAGAAAGAATCATCAACAGAAGTAAAACGTGAATGCGGAGACAGAATCGAACTAGACGCAAGGGAGTTAACTAGAGTGTGTGCAAGTCTAAGAGCCCAGTTGTCTCCGTCAGTATTGTGGAAACAGGGTTGAGATATACGTTTTGCGTGTTGTGGGTTAATGAAACAGTATAGTACGCTACCAGTTATTTTAAAAACGCCTATGTCAATAGTCTGGCATACACCTCGTAGACACAATGCAGGATGTTATTCAGTTGATACTGGTCTGCTAAACTGATGGAGGCAAGACATTTATGTTGTTACTTTGTCATCATAGTAGCGTTAGATAGGGATAGAAGATGTAAGATAGTCCTTTGTTATTCTTTGCAACTGCTGTAATCTTGCTTGGTTTTAAAGCTGCGATGGACGGAAGAATGAAATGTGTACGCCATGATGCATTTTGTGATTTTTTTGTTGTTGTAAAGTTTGTTTTTTAGATCAGAATTTTGAATTGTTACCTACCAAGATGAAAAAGAGTTGACCGGATGCGTTTTGTAATCTTGATTCAATCGAACGGATAGAGACCTGTAAGTCGAGTGGCAACATAGCTTACTAGGCTATATGCCTTGGGCAATGCTTGGTCTAAAGACGAGTCTCTTACATCTTCTTTAATAACCTTTGGATTAGCGAATAACGTCGTTTGATACCTGAAGAACTCGCCTCGACCACTGAATTTTTATTAGAATTTGCTGCCCGAATATGGTTAGTGAGTTTAAAAAATTGTACAAAAAAATTGATAGAAAGACTTCAAATTTCAGCAAAAATCTATGGACAGCTGCACTTCAGTTTGCAGTTAAGTTGTTATCTTAGGTATAGGTCAAAATGTTTTGTTGTTTTTTTTCTGGCTCAACACTCGCACACCTGAATTTACCTGGAAGACATAGCTGTGTTAGTGAAAGAAGTGATAGACAGACAATGCAACACCCATCGACTTACAGTACTTACCAATTTGCTGGCAAATGGTCAGGTCCACCATCTGAAAAGAACTGATGGGTGTTGTGAGGTGTTAGTAGTTATAGAGGTAGCTAGAAAATATGTGAAAATTTTGTGACGCTGTTTAGTCACAAAAGTTTTACATGGTAGTAAAAAAACAAAATTTTAAGAAAAAAAAACAACGGGTCAAAATCACCCTATATTTGCTGAAAACGTATCGGAGTGCATGCTTTTGATCTGCATGAGTTAGTTTGTGTTTGTGGGAGAAAAATTCTACGAGTAATGATATTTCTAACTATACGCAGTGTTAGTAGGAAGGAAGACAGACAGGCATCACAACACAAAACAACACTCAAATCCTTATTGTACTCACCATTCTGGCTCCAGAAACGTTGAATTGTATAATCCAAATGCGGTCACACACAAAGGACACAGTGACTTGAAATGTTCTTTATGTTTTGCACTTTACTCACACGCAGAGCACTGACGTGAAATTGTCTTTCCGTTTTGCACTTTTCTCACGTGCACAACCTTCCATACTTTTGTATGTGGCACTTTTATTCACTTAGTCAACCCCAAAACAGTCTGTACAAAACAATAATAACATAGTCTTTGGTGGAGTCCAGTGTCAGGTGTATTGCTAAGAATGAGTGTGTTGGAGCCTACTCACTGCTAATGAAAAAGAACGAAAACAGCCGCGATCCTTGCACAGTGCCACCTTACAGATCACACTGTCATGTGTTGGCTAGATGGCATTACCTTCTGGGGTTTTCCTGCCTTCCTTCTTGCACAACACACAGTCCTTCTTGCCTCTGGCAGACTGAATTTTGGAAGGAGTGTGCTTGTGCTTGTCTGCGCATCATGAAGGACGGGACGGCCTATCCGTTTTCGACCCTTGAAACCATTGACCATGCCCATGAAGATCTCAGTCTGAACATCCACATGCTCTTTCAGTCGGGCAGCTGCAGAGATTTTGCAGATAACATAAGCATTCACTGCAGTAGTGTCCAGGCAGAAGAAGAAGACATATTTCCACCATTTTGTGAATTTTTGCTTGGAGCTATATGACCACAATTGATCATGCTTGTCAACATCAATTGTTATTCTTGGTGTAATCAGCAACAGGCAGGGGTCTAGAATACCTGGCTTTTTCAATACCCGCTGCACCTTTTTTGGCAAGCTCTCCATCAGTTCCATCATGGGCAGAAGCAAGAAGGCTGACCTTACGACGATCAAGCCAAACAAGAGCCTGAAGCTGGCCCTTAGCGCCACCATCACCAATCTGATAAAACCAGCGCTTTAATCCCCAGAGAATTTGACACAATTTGCTGGCTCCACAACCTGTGGCAGATCCTTTCTGTTGTTTCACACAGTCCCACATGCCAAGGTTTTCTGCTGAAACAGATGGTGAATGAGGGGGACTCACGTGAAATAATTGTCAAAGTAGATTGTGTACCACTTGAAATAATGGGGACCTGCCAAACGTTTGACAACACGATCCCCCAGGGCTTCACCCATCCCAGCAGGCAAATCATTGGTCTTCCGAGTATCTACTGAATAATTCAGCATATAAAATGAATCAGCATCACACAAAGCCCAAACTTTGAGACCCCACTTCGTTGGTTTTGCAAGCACGCGCTGCAAAAACCGACGACGACCCTTGAACTTGATCATTGCCTCATCTACTGTGATATTCTGACCAGGTAGAAACTGCATAGCAAAACATTGTTGAGTCATAGAAATGAGAGGTCTGACTTTGTACAGGGGGTCATACCCAGCCTGACCTCTGGGAACAAACTGAGTGGAATCAGAGAGGTAAAAATACTGGTTCAGCTGTTCAGACCTGTTCTTCGACATGACACTTGACACCCAAGGATTGAAGAAAGGTGAAGAGTCTTTCCAGTAAAAAGCATGATGAGGAACAGGGGTCATGTTCATAAACATGAGAAGACCAACATAAGCTCTGAATTCATCCGCAGTGGTTGGCTCAAACTCATCTTCAGGAAGTCCAGCAGCCATGAGCCTTTGTCTCGCATACAGGTTGGTTTCCCTGGCCATGAAATGGAATGCGTCCAAAGGCAAATCAAGCGAAAAATAATCAAAAGGTGTTTGAAGTCTCATTTGTGGACGTGGGGTGTGTGTGTGTGTGTGGGGGGGGGGGGGGGGTGCTGTATGCATCAAACAAACAAATTTCAGTCTGAAAGTGGTCGTTTGACTACTGCGATGACTGTACCCATCCACTGACATCAGTAACACCTGCGTCACCTACGTAAGTGTCACTGAGAACTTTTAGAATAGACGTTACGTGTCGCCCAACGCGTACCCCTATCGAGATACGGACGGATCACGTACGTGAGGTCAGTTTTGTTTTAGATTACACGTGTTGCCGACTCACGTCCCCTAAGTCCCTTCGAACCAAGGGAGGTAATATAGAAGGCACCTGCCTGTAGTTAATACTTGTGTCGACCTAAATGTGTACATTTCCGACACCTACGCAGTACCCCCAAGATGACGAACTTTGTTTATTTCTTCAGTCTTCAGATTTTTCTCTTCCTAAACAATGTAGTTCATGAATACTGTGACAAATAGTGACCTACTCCATACTAGCGACCAGAACAGTCTATACACATGGAGAAGAACTCCCTCCCCCCCCCCCCCCCCTACAGAGAGAGAGAGAGGAGAGAGAGAGAGAGAGACAGAGAGAGAGAGAGACAGAGACAGAGACAGAGAGACAGAGAGAGAGGCTTTCCTCTGGAGTGCCGCGGCAGGAAACCAGTTGATCTTGCGTGCTGGACAGGAAAAGATAAGGAGGGAATGAAATCTTTTGCGTGTCACAGGCCCACGATTTAAAAGCAATAAAGTCAGATAAAAGTTCAAAACCGTTTCGTGTCGTTGCGAATCGTATGTGCAAATGGGTGGAGCCCTCAACGTTTCTCACCCTCTTGAAACTTATCCAAACTACTGAAAAAGAAAATCTGCAGACAAAAAAAAAAATGCATCCCATCCCATGAGTTGCAAATCTGCTGAAAGCTGTAACCTATTAAGTCCGCCTGACTTACAGTCAATTGATAAGCAAATAAATAGATAAATGATTGAATAATAATCTACTTAAAAACATGAGTGAATAAATAAAATGAAATAGCTAAATATACACATAAGTGAAAAAAATAACATAAACAATAAATAAAACAACACACCACACACACACACACACACACACACACACTATATATATATATATATATATATATATATACATGTGTGTGTGTGTGTGTCGCGCGCGCGCGCGCGCGTGTGTGTGTGATATTATATTATATATATATATATATAAAAAAAGAGAGAGAGAGAGAGAGGGAGGGAGAGAGAGATACATGCATACATAAATACATACATACATACTTACATGCATTCATACATACATACAAACACACATATACACGCGCGCGGGAGCGCACTCATGTACTTCACTTGATGTAATGAAAATTCTTATTTTCCTTTTTTTATATGATCCTTCATCATGATGAAGTAGTTAGTTCTCGTATTAGTTCTGGTTGAATATAAAGAAAGTTATAGACACTTGTGTTATTACCGTGTAAGCTGATCGCTTATTCCTACGTCAGCAGAATTCCTGTGTCTGAAAGGGGTGTGTTGTTGCATTTCGATGATAAGTTCAATGATCATCTTTGAAATAATGTAAAGTGTTTAACTTTTGCCTGCTAGGAGTTTCATCTGATGCAGTCTATAGTGATGAATATATGTAAAAATGTACATGTGGTCAGAGTAACGCCCAAACTAACTAGTTAATACAATAAAACGAAATAAGTCGTCGAATTCAAGACGACGTAGGTCTACATAAATTACTATCAAATAAATGAACAAAACGAATAACTACTCATTTTCACAAAAACACACGCGCGCACAATCACACACACACGCACAATCACACACACACACACACACACCGCGCGCATACACACACACTTGTCGCTTTATAGATAGCAGTTCACAGCTGCATATTTTCAAACTTTTTTTTCATATCTTGGACACCATACACCTCTAGAGCAGGTGGAGCGATGGTAATGCTCTCTATCACCTGTGCTTATGCATTATTTCTGACACATTGTCGTTATCATACTGACTGGCATGTAGGGAGTGTGTGTGTATATACACATATGTGCAGAGAGAGAGAGAGAGAGAGAGAGAGAGAGAGGAGAGAGAGAGAGAGGAAAAGAGATTTCATTCAAAGAAGACATATTCGTCAAAAATTCATGTGTCAGTTTCATATTTTACACTCATGGTGCACTCCGTCCTCCACTTCCCGCCGCGCGGCGTGCAAAAGTTGCGGGCTACTTTAAAATCTGGGTCAACACCTGGCGCAGTTCCTCGGAACACATGCAATGCGTACTTTTAAATCAAGCTTATGGCATCAACTGATCAAAAACACTTCTAAAAAAGCATCTGTGATTTACACGTGTTGCTTTAGAGCCAGAAAAGCGGCTGTTTTAAATTAAGTGGGAATATGACTGAAGTGGGGCCGCAATCTTAAATTTCGTTTTCAGTGACGAGTAGGCTATCTAGCGATTCGTGCTGCCCGGTCGCCAGACTTTCGCCTGTGGATAGGTAGCCTTGTGTCTTTCAAGGTGTTGTATACGGACTGTTTACAACTCGATGAAATAAAATATACACACAAGGCTAAGGAAAGGTTTTACAACGACGGCCGAAATGGTACTTCTGAAACCTGAGTTGTGCTGTTGTGAAACACATACGGGTTAACGCCACGTATAACTCGAGTTTGGTACGTAGACACGCCCCTATCGAAACCAGTACGGTGTGAGGAAATCGCATGAGAATGTGCAATACAGTTTGGATACGTTACCTATCTAGCCCGTTCCGGATCAGTGATGTGGAATTTAAAACTGTATACCGTCACTAATCCCATTCACTCCCTCTTCTTCCATTTCAAAGTCACTGTCGCTGTTGTCTGCAGAGTCGAGATCAATGTCCGATTCATCGCAGTCGTCAGTTCGGGTGAAGAACACATTCTGATTAAAATGTTTGGTCCACAGTCAAGCTCCTATCACTGTCACTGTCAGAGTGCGACATTGCGAGTGTCGTCAGAAGTCGATGGGATTGCAGAAAAAAAAATCGATAACAAAATAAAAAATGTTTAAAAGTCACAAACCGCTCTTCGAAAATGGCGCCGTGCAAGGCGAGAAAGCCCCGGATTACAACCGGTTTGTCTCATTACTCTCGTCGACCCAAATGTGGTAGACACACCAAGACAATTAGCTTACTGACGAACGGACGGCACAGGGCGGATCAGAAGTCTGAGGCGGAGGGGCGGAAGGAGGCGGTACAGTGGTACTTAATCCCTTGATCTGCACTTTGAGATGAAACAACGGATATTTCCAGTATGAGCAACATTCACTGGCTAGATAACTTCAAACACGCGATCATTTGAGTTCAGGAAACTGTCAGAAGTAAAACCACAGAGGAATGAAGGAGCGAGTGTTAACATACCTTTTCCTCTCAGGCTATTTTCATATTTGTTATCGCAAACGTCACCTGTTGCAAATAACAGGGTCTTGTCTGAAAATGTATAATATTTTGTTTCCAGTGTTAGGACATTACAGAATGTCATCCGAGCATTCAAATATTAAGGGAGATGTTGATTCATATACGACAGGATTCCAAGGTCGTTTAATTGAGAGAGAGAGAGAGAGAGAGAGAGAGAGAGAGAGAATAAGCCAAACAGAGAGAGAGAGAGAGAGAGAGAATGAACCAAAAAGAAAGAGAGAGAGAGAGAGAGAGAATGAACCAAAAAGAAAGAGAGAGAGAGAATGAACCAAAGGGAGAGAGAGAAAGAGAGCTGGAGCACATAATCTCCTCGAGTGTTATGTTGCAGACGTTAGAGTCGTAGCAGACCATCTTCCTGATCATCGGCGTGTGGGACATCATCAGCATCATCCTCTTCAATGTCACCGCCGATGCCACTCGTCAGTCTTGGGCAGATGGGAGCGCGTGCGCCCATGAGAACGGAGACAGCACTCTTCGTTTAGCGTCCGACGATCACTCCAGTGCTTCAGATTATGAAGATTCCGCGTCCTTTATTCTGTCTGCTGGCCAAGTGTCCGAAAACGTGGAGCATCAGTTGGACGGTGTTGATGGACCGAGGAATTATGGAACGCTGAAATGACGCGTAGTGTGAAGGAATCGGCTTGTTTGTGTTTGTTACTGAGCCCTGACAAAGTTGAAGAATGGAAAGATATTGTGAAGACTGCAGCGATACTACTGGTGCTTTGTTCTCATCTGTATTATTCCTGATCCAACGAAAGGGTACTCTGTATAAACATAATTATACGGGTGGTGTGTTGTGTGTGTGTGTGTGTGTGTGTGTGTGTGTGTGTGTGTGTGTGTGTGTGTGTGTGTGTGTGTGTGTGTGGTGTGGCGTGCGTGCGTGCGTGCGTGCGTGTGTGTGTGTGCGTGCGTGTGTGCATGTGTGTGTGCGATCTCTCTGCCTCTGTCTCTGTCTCTGTCTGTCTGTCTGTTCTGTCTCTCTCTCTCTCTCTCTCTCTCTCTCTCTCTCTCTCTCTCTCTCTCAGATCTTTTACTTTTAATGTGTTCTTTCATTGAGTTTGTGTTCATTTTCGTTTTGACGATGAAACGAAGAGTATTATACTTCTTGACACAGTATTGAAAAGTGGACCGCGTCAAGAAAAAAGGTTTTAAACACTTATCTGTCTGTCGTCTCTCTCTCTCTCTCTCTTCTCTCTCTCTCTCTTCTCAGTCTGTCTCTCTCTCTCTTTCTCTCTCTCTCTCTCTCTCTCTCTCTCTCTCTCTCTCTCTCTCTCTCTCTCTCTCAAGTCAAATTCACAAAACATGGACGCTTCTCACGCGCTATCCTATTCCTCATCAGAAATGTCTATACCTTTATTTGGGATCTGCTGTTTAAATTGTTCGAACTCTTAGATGTTATTTTCAGTAATAACGTTTCGGTAGTCTCTGTTCATCTGTGTTTAGCATGGTTAAGTATGCTTTGGCGATCTGTGTTTATCTGTCGCTTTAGGGTTCACCATTGTATCTTCATTTTGTTCTAGGGCATGGAAGTGGTTTTCTAGACGAATCACTGAAAGCGTGTCGTGTGTGTGTGTGTGTGTGGTGTGTGTGTGTGTGTGTGTGTGTGTGTGTGTGTGTGTGTGTTTGCATATATTTTAGGCTTAAGTTCCGTTGATGGAAATTCAACTGAATTATTCTGAATTATTAAACTATATTTCATTAAAGAATTGCATTCGAGTAGAGAGATCAACTGGATATATATGGAAAGGAAACTTTATTGTGCCCACACGTGTGTTCCCTTTTAGAGGTACTGCATGGTGGTCAATAAGCACAGAAGGATATGTTGATGTTCCCTGCAGGCTCTCTACCAAAAACCTGTGTGTCTTTCTATATTCTATAGTTCATCTAACCTCGTTTTTCTTAACTCTGTCGTCTCTCCGAAAACGGAAGGATTACTTACAAGCCACTGTTATTTTCTTCAGTATTTCTCGTTAAGTTTATAGACTGGTCAACAGCAGAGGATTGCGAATTGTTTCGGTAATCTTAGCGTGGGATTTAAAATGTGTTTTTCCACTAACATACTTGGGATCGAAACTAAGCAAATATGACCCATTCATCGAGTTGAATTATCAATCAAGAGTAATTCCCCTTTCCTGTTTTCATTGTTTTGATCCGTTAGGAGGATTAATGGTTTTATTTCTTCTCTGTATACTCTCAAAATAATGGAATAAAATCAGATTCCATGTTTCTCTCATTTTATTGTACTATATCATTGTGTTAACATTTGTTCAGAAACTATCAAACGCATAAAAACTTTCGTTTTTCTTTTTTTTTTTAATTCATTTAGAAATGAACATCGTTCACTCCTCTGGTGACAGCCTACGCATTAAAGTGGAACTGAGATAACATCACTCGTAATCGATAGCTAACACGCAAAGTGTTTGGTTTATTTACATTTTCGTTTTGAAAGAAATAAAATTCGGCAACAGTAACATATTTCACTATGCACATGATATTAGCTGTATTCTACCACCACTTAATATCGATTCACCACACTTTTAACAAACTAGAAATAATATTTTATTCTCATTTGGTTGGAACTCGGCCACAAAAAATGGATCCACCTTTCACCTCCACCCCCCAGACCGTATAGATCACAAAAAAATCATGTCAATTATCAAAAATCTTGGCCCGCACTGCTCTTTCTGGCTTTTAATATTGAAAGGTATCCATCTCAGATGCCGCGGCTGCTTTTGGTCGGTTTAAAACGTTCCATAAGTTTTGGTAATCACCTGTGTCTTTGTTACTTGAGCTACGAAAGTTTTCTCTATATTTTTGTTGACAGTAATGCTTTCTGCACGATATACAATAATCAAAACGATAATATATGTAATAAGGTTGACAGCAGCGAAGCTACGTGTGTGTGTACCCACCATCTGTCCACACGTTGAGAACTGGATTTGCCAAAGTGTTAGCAATAAACCGTCTCTCTCGAAAACTGTGCAACTTTTGTCAGGAAAAAAAATACACCACGGTAATCTATGGTGATTCTTTTGAGCTTATACCACATCACCATAGGCCTATTCTGATGTCCTCTGTTCCCTACCCCCTATTTGGCTTCGACGCAAATTCAATTCTTTACAAATTCATATTGGGCTTTTTATTGGAAAAAGTTAATGTGCACTTTCCAAGTGTGAGCGTGTGTGTTTGTGTTCTTTATGAAACGAAAGACTCTATACTATAGTGAAAGACTACATGGGGAAAGTGTGTGTAGTCCACGGCCTGAGTTCCGTTCACACAGCACACGGCATCATGCTGCAAGAAGTTAAAGGGACTGACCATGGTGGAACGTAGCGCGTGATGCCATCCATTCCAAGAACCGCTCAGCAATCTCTGCATTTGCCACAAGAGGATTTACCAGAATGCTTCTAACCCACCACGGAAAAGCCCACCTTTTGCAATTAGGCACTGGACAGTTGATGGAGGGGAAGATACTCTCAAGAAAGTTCAAAGTTCAAACCTTCACTGGATTCTTCTCCGGAAATACAGCAGCATGTCAGATCAGGAAATACTAACGTGGGCTGGCTTCATTTAACAGTGTGGACAGAACCCGGCAAAGAAGACATTGGACTACTACCCTGTGATCCATCACCCAATCACCGAGTACAAGACAGTCCAGGGGTGCTTGCGACTTGCAGAGGAGGCCACGAGAGAGGTTGGACAAGAGTACGTTATCGCTACGTTTGATCTTGAGGTTCGTATGAAAGCCTACCCGATCGTCTGGAACCAACCTGACCAGTACAAGAAGCATATCATTCTGATCGGTACTTTCCACCTTGCCTGTACGTCCCCTCACGATGCTTGGGGAAAAGCTGGATGGTTCTGGGTTTGGAGATATCCTTCTGGAGGCAGGCCTGATCTCTTCTGATTCTCTGCGAGGGGTGCTGTCTGGCAAACATTATGAACAAGCATTGTTTTGCCGTAAGACAATGCTGGAGAGTCTAGAACGCTTGCTGCTGGAAAGATATCTTGAAATCAGAGATGAAGACACGTCATTTCCGACACTTTCAGAAGACAGCATGATCAAACCCAGACAGCCTCATGTTTCTTCTAAAAAAGACGTTGACTGAGCTTCAGCAAGATGAAGCTATCGCCAGTTTCATGGCAGAGTACGAACAGTTCAGAGATAGAGTCAGAGAATGAGCCTTTGGACCAACTGCACAATTTGGGTTGTTGTACATCGATCATGTATGGCTTGTTCTAGCGCTCTTTGAGGCTGTCAAAATCAACGACATCCTGCTCTACGCACAGACGATGTCCCAAATGCCAGACCTCTTCTTCAGTTTCGGTGGACAAAACTACGCACGTTACCTGACCTTCTTCTCAGTCTTCTTGGCAAACATTGACTTGTCACATCCTGGAGCCAAGGAGATGCTGCAGAGAGGTGCTTTCAGCGTGGCAAGGTCCTTCATTCCTGGCAATCGCTGTGCAGAGGACAAGACCATGCAAGAAACGTTCATGAAGCATGCCAAAAGCCGATGAGGAGCTGGCGCTGGTCTCACGGGACTGCTGTCCAACCAGGAGGCCTAACAAAGATGGGTCAGGACAACCCATGGAGGTCAAAGTATCTTCATGCAACTCTCGACGTGGCTGGCATGGCACAAGGTGATGAGGTTGGCAGTAGACATCGTGACTTGCGTCCTTCTGAGATACTGACGAGCGAAAGCAACGTCTTGAAGACTTAGGATGCAATCAAAAGTTTCATCGACCCTTTCTGTGACGAAGCCTCGGTCAAACTCATCGCCCTGTCATCTGGAGCATCTGTCCCAGCCGGCATTCAGCATGATGTGTTGAGGGCAGAAAAAGCTGGTAAAGCGGCAAAGGAAGCGTTTATCACGCAGAGACTGATGGCAAATGACCATTTCTTTGAACTAGTGAAGGGGCTAAACCTGAAAACGATGGCATCGATGAACAAAACCGTCCACACGAAGACTACCAAGAAGAAGGTTGTGGAATACAAACAACAAGGGAACCTTGCCTTTCAACTCCTTTTGAAGGCACAGTTGCAGGTGTTCAGCTCGATCTGAAACAGTTGATGACATACCAACTTACTCCTGTACCTTACAGTATCGCCACTGCTGACAATTTCCTCCCCAAGACCGACAAAGCAAAAGGGTTCAACTACCTCACCAAAGATATGGAAGATGCCGCTCTACCTCCCCATGACGCGACGCTGGTTGTGATCGATGGCAATGCAGTGTTTCACTGTTTGCAACAGCTTCCTTCCAATTTCAGGGAGATCAGCCAGAAGATATTTGACATGCTGCCAAAGGGAACGGACGTGGTGTTCAGTACAGACATGTACAAAACGGACTCAATCAAAGCGATGAACAGGAAAAGGAGAGGCACTGGCGATAAGATCATCGTGAAAGGAGAAAGCACCAAGCGTCCTTCAGACTGGAAGACGTTTTTGTCAAACGACGGAAACAAGAAGCAACTCCGCCAAGTATTACTCAACGTTTGGAGCAAAGATGAGAATGCGCCAAAATTCAAGGACAGAAAAGTCATGCTGATATGTGAGGGAAAAGCCTTCCTGCCGCGATCGGCAGATGAGCTGATGACAACAAAGACGCCAATTGCAACGTTCAAATCCACTCAAGAAGAAAGGGATTCCAGAGTTGCCCTCTACTGTGCGTACGCTGAACGGAATGGCTACAGGTTCGTCCGTCAAGAGTCCCGACTCGGACATTTTCTTCTTTCTCCTGCACTTCGCTCTGCAGCTGAAGGACGTGGTGATTCTGTTCAACACAGGAATGGGGGACAAACAACGGCTCATCAACGTCACTGACATTGCAAAATCATACGGACAACAGCACTGCACCGCCTTCCTGGCTCTTCATGCTTATACCGGCTGCAACACAACAAGTGCATTCAAGGGTATTGGGAAAATTAAACCCATCAAGGTTCTTCAGCAGAATACAAGATTTGTAGAAACAATT
>CM065721.1:38459600-38462100 GCA_033310375.1 Conus canariensis | reverse complement strand
AAGTAGAGAAACGTTGCTGCATTTTATCAATGGTAATAACGCAAACAAAGAAACACCAACAAAAACAAACAAACAAGACAATGACGGTTGACCTGATGCACAGCTGAAGATGACAGGGTCGGTAGACCTATATTGCTATGGAGATAAAACCGTACTGTTCGCATTTTGTTACTTATTCTTTGCCTGTTTGTTTTGTTTGTTTGTTAAATGTTCGTTGGTTTTTCACACACACACACACACACACACACACACACACACACACACACACACACACACACACACACACACACACACACACACACACAACGCTGAGGGTGTATGGTATACTAGCTGTTTGTGTGTGCATTGGAAAGAGAGACAGACAGACAGACAGACTGACAGAGAGAGAGAGGAAGAGATGTATACATGTAAATGCATTGTAAATGTACTGAAAAAAATACCTCTCCAGCTGTCCCATAATTACTAATCACAATGCATATAGAGCCCTGTCAATGTTTATGCACAGTTATTGTCATCTAACAAAGTGAAGGCACATCAAGTTACCGTCCGTTACCTTTCAATAAGTGTTCATCCGCAGGTATTCACACACACGCGCGCGCGCACGCACACGCATACACACACACACACACACACACACACACACACACACACACACACACACACACACACACACACACACACACACACACACGCACGCACACACACACACACACACACACACACGCACACACACACACACACACACACACACACACACACACACACACACACACACACGCACGCACGCATGCACGCGAGCACGCGCGCGCGCGCGCACACACACATACGCACACACACACACAACACACACACACACACAGACACACACACAATATATATATATATATATAGAGAGAGAGAGAGAGAGAGAGAGAGAGAGAGAGAGATTGAGAGAAACACACACCACACATTTGATGGATAAAACGAACAATTAATGCTTATTCTCTCTCTCTCTCTCTCTCTCTCTCTCTCTCTCTCTCTCTCTCTCTCTCTCTCTCTCTCTCTCTCTCTCTCTCTCTCTCTCTCTCTAACACGTCGAACAATTAATGCTTATTCTCTCTCTCTCTCTCTCTCTCTCTCTCTCTCTCTCTCTCTCTCTCTCTCTCTCTCTCTGATGTGCTTTATTGTTAATTACAATGTTTATTAAAATTCGGTACACTAGTTTGATAGAATCATGATGCTTTAAACGTTTTAGTCATTCTGAAACTTGTTGGATATTCTTCATGATGTTCTCATACATGATTTTATTTGTTGTTTATGATTATAATTATTTCTGTCAGGGCAGGATGGAAAAAAAAAAAAGCTGTGAAGCTTATTCTTTAATCCTCAATAACAGGATGAAAAAAGCTATGAAGCTTATTAACGCGCAATATCAGGATGAAAAAACCTGTAAAACTGGTTCGTTAACCGTCTATATCAGTATAAAAAAAAACCTGCAAAGCTTATTCTTCAACCCGCAACATGGCTGAAAATATACTGCCCAGCTAATTCTTTAACCCTCGATATCAGGATGAACAAAAATTGTAAAGCTTGTTCTTTAACCCTCAATATCAGGATGAACAAAAATTGTGAAGCTTGTTCTTTAACCCTCAATATCAGGATGAACAAAAATTGTGAAGCTTGTTCTTTAACCCTCAATATCAGGATGAACAAAAATTGTGAAGCTTGTTCTTTAACCCTCAATATCAGGATGAACAAAAATTGTGAAGCTTGTTCTTTAACCCTCAATATCAGGATGAACAAAAATTGTGAAGCTTGTTCTTTAACCCTCAATATCGGGATGAACAAAAATTGTGAAGCTTGTTCTTTAACACTCAATATCAGGATGAACAAAAATTGTGAAGCTTGTTCTGTAACCCTCAATATCGGATGAACAAAAATTGCAAAGCTTATGATTTAACCCTCAATATCAGGATGAACAAAAATTTGTAAAGCTTGTTCTTTAACCCTCAATATCAGGATGAACAAATTCATTATTCTTTAACCCTCAATAAAGATCATTTTGATCTGACCTGACGTCACACTCACTCACACACACACACACACACACACACACACACACACACACACACACACACGTACGACACGCACGCACGCACGCACGCACGCACGCACGCACCCCCCTCCCCCGCACACACACACACACACACACCACACCAATCAGACGATGAATGGAACGTTTTGTTTGAAATTTCACTGCAGGCAATGGATCTTTCTTCTCTCTCACATACTGAGATCAAAGGTAACTAAAAACAAAAAAAGTATAATTTCATATTGATTCACTCTTCTCCAAAATAGAAGGGACGAATTAAAACGGTTGACAGGGCGAAGTGACATGGTGTAACATTTTGCTCCAGTTGTTAACTTCGCCATGGTAGAGCATAATGCTGAAGGGCAAACTGGTCCCTCGCCGTGCTTCCTATACGAGATTGAAAACATGTATACTACTAGCAAGGCACTG
>CM065721.1:38432100-38447100 GCA_033310375.1 Conus canariensis | reverse complement strand
TCTCATATGGCACCGTGAGCTCGATCATGATCAGCTGCTTGGCTGCGTGGACTACTATGTCTGGTCTCATGCCACTCTTGCTGATGATCTCTGGGTGACTCTTCCATTCTGGGAGGTCTGCAGTGCACTCCCAGTCATCTGCCCCGTCCAGTAGACTCTGCCTGCATGTTCCGAGTGACACTGTTGTTCTTGGCCATGATTTGCTGCCTCCTGCCGTGAAGAATGTTGCGGGTGCTTTTGGAGTCCTCATTTTCCCTTTTGTGGTGTTGGTACTAGCTCAGCCTACTTGTACAATCTCTTTGAGCACTTGGTTGTGCCTCCATGTGTACCTTCCTTGAGCCAGGGCTACTTTACATGACCTTAGGACATGCTCCACTGTTTGTTTTTCATGGCTGAGAGGACATGCAGGATCGTCTGTTTTTCCCCACTTCACCAGGTTTGCATTTGAGGGCAGAAGGTCATATGCAGATCTGAGAATGCAGCTGATCCTAAGAGCCATCTATAAACTGTAAAGGAATGGCTGTAAATACTGGACACTTTAGGATCTCGGCATCTGTGTCTTATTACAGAACAAAACTGAAATACAAATATCACGCATGGTTGGCTATGTTATTTTGTTAATACAATTTAGAAATATCTTTCTGTTGTAGAAATAATTGTTGTTTTGTTGTTGTTGCTGTTATTGAAACTACAAATGTCTTCCAAATGACCATCTCCGTGGTGCACTTCTCGAAACAGCAGAGTTAATTTCCAATAAAGGATGTATGTTATTGTACATCAAATAAGAAAAGTGTGAAGTTATGACCTTCAGTAGATAATTGTTTAATTCTCTCTATCTCTCTCTGTCTCTGTCTCTCTCTCTTTCTCTCTCTCTCTCTCTCTCTGGGAGAGTGGTGGTGGTTGCTGTGCCATTCTTGCTTGAATGACCAGGAATGCGACAAAAAAGACCTTGCCTTCCATAACATACAAATCAAAAGAGGAAATGACAAATAAGAGAGACGCACTAATACGCAAGATCTGTGGAGAAATGTATCGTCTGTTGAAGGCAATTCGGTTATTCTGAAGTTGCAATTATTAGCCAATCGGAAAATCGGAAAAACGTAGCTTCCTTTAGATGCCAGATCACTCTTTAACGTCTGCTGCTCACAAATATAACACGTTCAGTTTAAATTTCATAAAATCACATCCAGCCAACAGATTCGTCGCATCAAGAATCTGTTTAATGCAGACAGAGAAACGATTTTCTTTCTTTCTTTCTTTCTTTTTTTTTTTTACATATTGTAACACATTGAGATTTCAAACGTTTTTCAGATACTGTGTTTTGAGCGCTTATTTGTACCTTGGCTCAGTGTCTACAATGTTGCAATATATTGTTGTCTTCCTATCATAATTCTACTTTGCTATTGCTATCAACCACAAAGAATGACACATTAGAAAGCACATCATCTTGTGTTGTTTTATGCGAAAGTACATTCTGAAAAGGAAAAAAAAAACGTTCTTTTTTTTCATTCTTTTAATTTACAAATATCGATATTCTCCAAACGTAAATTTCATGACCGGAAGTAATTTTCCCCGACGCTTGTTGAAACGGCCATTTCCGCTGTAACAGGCCAGACTTACCTCGTACAGAGTAGGCCCCCGTATAAGGTGGCCTGGCCTGGAATATGCCCCCGTATAAACTGGCCTAGGCCAGAATACATCCTGGATATATACTAGCGTAGGCTACATTATACGTGGGGTATAGTTTTGCTTAGGGCAGTCTTACTATATAGGGCAAACGGCTACATGCCAATGTGACCCCATGCCGATGTGAACACATGCCGCTGCCGGTGTGACCACATGCCGATGTGACCACATGCCGATGTGACCACATGCCGCTGCCGGTGTGACCACATGCCGATGTAACCACATGTCGGTGTGACCACATGCCGATGTGACCGCACGTCGTTGTGACCCAATGTGGTCACATCTGTATGTGGTCACATCGGCAAGTCTACCATTCTTTGGTAAAATACTGAAAATCATGGTCACGGCGACACTTGGTCACAACGACACTTGGTCACAATAACACTTGGTCACGACACTTGGTCACAATGACACTTGGTCACATCGACATTACCCCCCTCTCCCCCCGTTAAAGTACTGGGTCAAATAAGACATAAACAGCCAGGCAGCCTTGGAACAGGAGAAAGGCATTCTGTATAGGCTTGGGCGACGTTTTCTTGCTGTAGAGATCAGAAAAAGCTGTTTCATGAACACGGCTATTCAATTTGTACAATCACAGAGAGAGAGAGAGAGAGAGAGAGAGAGAGAGAGAGAGAGAGATCAAGTCGGTCGGTTAAACACACACACCACACACACACACACACACACACACACACACACACAAGGGGAGCAAGACAAGACATGACAATACAAGGCAAGGTAAGACAAAACATTGTCTTTCTGTTTGGGCAATAAGTGCCCATAAACAGATGGGTTAACATAAGAAAAGAAAGTACCATTGTTTCCCAGAACGATCAATTGGTCAGGTGCGGTATTCATTACAATGGCAAGAAAGGACAGAACATTAAACATGTTCAAAAAAAGAAAAACCTAGTTCTGAGATATAGATAAAAGAAACGACAGTGCAAGTTTTGTTAACTTTGATGCACGCATCATACAACTATGGTAGCTTTGAAACGCACAGCGACTTTCAAGAGCACAGCAAAATAAAAATGAACAATAAATTGGCGTAGATACAAGAACTCTCTCCCTCTCCGGTCCTGCTACCCCCCCCCCTCCCCCCTCTTTTTAACAACTCTCCTCCCACACACACACGCACAGCCTGTTACCCGTTCCCTGAGCTGTACAATCGTAGAGAGAGAGAGAGAGAGAGAGAGAGAGACGTTGTGAGGGTGCGTGCCAACGAACGGAATGTGTCTGTGTTTGTGTGTACCTTCGCGTGCCCTTTGAATCCAAGACGCTTGAAAAAAGGTCAACCATGGTTGAAAAAAACAAAAACAAACAAAAAAAACAAAAACAAAAACAAAAAAAACGAAATGGTCCTTTTGATCTGGAAGACTTTACTATCATAGTTGTCGCTTTCCAGCAGGTGTACGCCACGGTCTTCATCTCCCAATCGAAAGGAAGGTAACAAAATTGGACAAACCGCCTCGCCTGACACACACACTATCTTTGTTATAAATAAATGACAGCGAGAGAGATGAAAACGGAGGCGAAGTTTTAGCGAAACATAAGTATATCTAGCTTCTTCTTATTTTTATTTTAAAAATCCACTTCGCCATGGTTAGAGGGAGGTAAATGCTGACTTTTTTAAAAAAAATCATGTTTAGTCCTTAATTGTAGCCCCATACACTAACAATGGTAACGTCCTCTCATTGGTAGGAAGAGACCGTGGCATTCTCCTCCCCTTGGCCATTGCCGCTCGTGTTTCACTGAATACTGTGAAGGGATCTCGGTAAGCCGTCGGAGTTTTCTTTTTCTCCATGGAATGCGTGCGGAACACAGGTAAATGTGCTACACACGTTTTAAATGGAAGAAGTGATACTCCTGTGTTCTGTTCTGGCTGGATTTGTGCCTCAAAGCCCACATTGCTGTTGGTGTGAAGTGTGCGCGGTATTGATGTGTGAAGAGGGGATGTAGTTCATGACGTTGATATGTCTGTACGCCGGGTCTATAGGGCTGTACTATACACACTCTCTTTTGTAGAAAACCAAAGACAGATCGTCGTCTGCTGTTTGGACTATTTATCATTTTGTTTCCTCTTCCAACCACATTAAGTAAAAATTTAGATCAGTTTATGTGGTACAAGTATAGATAACACCCCAACAACAACAACAAAAAAGAAGAAAAGAAAAGAAAAAAAACTTGACACTAGTCTTCTATGGTTATCACCAAGCATACATAGGTCATAAAAAATATTTTAGTAGGTACGAACAGACATTCACGCGTAATCTTCAGGATACATAAATATATCGTGGTTATACCACAGGTCAGCAGTAGGTGTGCTTTAACGACTAAGTGTGAAAAGCGCGTTAAGCCTCGCAGGTACACACACACGCGCGCGCGAGCACACACACACATACACACACACGTACGCACGCTGACACGCATGCATGTGGACATCCTGCGCTCAAAGCTGAGCCGTATCCACACTGAAGTCCCAAATAAAGCAGCTGGCGTTTATTTTCGGCTTTTTCGTCGATTAAGCACAAACATGTGTATTATGATTCAATCACTGAGTACAGAATCCACCGCAATAGAAAGAAAATAAGATTTTTTTTGTAATTAAACACAGTCCCTTTACCAATGAATGAATGCATTCGCCTACCACGTATCTTCCGCTTTTCGCGCGTTCAGTGAGAACTAGGCCAACGCCCCAGTCCGCACAATCACTCGTCAAGTCCATTATTGCAAAATGGGGGCTACACCTTTGTTGCTGTTTTTCTGTGTTGCTGTTCACGGACTGCCAGTGGAGGAGAACGGTGTAAGTCGTGGCCCCCGAAAACGAAATGGCCCGACCACAGAAGTGGGCCCGACACGGCGCGGCGTGACGTCACGAAAGCAGGCGTTTGCCTGTGGCCGGCAGCGCTCGCGGAGCAAGACTCGGAACGCAGCTGACTTGTTCTTTTTCGACTGATGAGAAGCATTTTCGCCAAATGGCTTTCTTTGTTGTTGTCGCTTTTTTTGGTTAAGTTAACCGCATTCGTTGGAAAAATTAATTTGTTGCACAGAAATACGGAAACTTCTTTGACGTTTTTAATCTAAAATTTGTTTAACATGTACAGAACCAAAACACAGGTCAGCTCTCAAACTTCATCCAATTTCTTTGTACACATTAAACACACAACTTCGCATACATGGTCGCAAACAGAGAGAGAGACTGACTGACTGACTGACTGACTGACTGACTGACAGGCAGGCAGACAGACAGATGGGAGGGGGGGGGGGGGGGTCAGTTCTCAAACACGCAAATCACATCCAAACTTTCCGTAGTTTTCTTCATATTGTGAAACAATAAATTCACACACGCACGCACACACACACACACACCTGTCTAATATCACTTTAAAGTGAAAAGACGTTAAATCGAAGAAGAACAACAACACACACACACACACACACACACACACACGCACGCACGCACGCACGCGCGCGCACACACGCACACACACACACACACACGCACGCACACACGCTATGTATGCATGCTAATACGCACGCAAGCACGGACACGCACGCACAACACACACACACACACACACACACAACACACACACACACACACACACACACACAAACGCGCACATACACACGCGGACACACACACACACACACACACACGCCAGTTTGTGTAAGCACAAACCAATATATGTATACCTCCTATACATCATGCCAGCATATAGGCTAGGCTACGCACGCACGCACGCATGCACACACACACACGCAAGGCATATTCACAGACATAATTTACATGCACACACATATATACTCGCATACGCGCACGCTCGCATACGCACGCACGCACGCACACACACACACACACACACACACACACACACACACACACACACACACACACACACACACACACACACACTGTGCGTTGCCTGTGAATATTCCTTGGAATTAGACAACGAGATTTTGCTCGGAGACTGACTCTCAACAATTTCTCCATTGAAAATCTCCACACGCAGATCAGTGAAAACTCGCATAGGAGGGCTTGTGGTGCTTGGAGAATCCGTTATCCGGAATAAACTGCAGAAGGAATTTCTTGTGCTCTAACCTCCTGCGGCGTTGGGCTACATTCCGATGTGACCACATGTCGTTGTGACCACGTGTCGTTGTGACCACGTGTCGTTGTGACCAAATGTAGTGTTCTTGTCCTTTTGATATGGACACGACACGTGGTCAAAACGACACTTGGTCACAACGACACGTGCACGTGGTCACAACGACAAGTGGTCACAACGACACGCGGTCCCAACGACACTTGGTCACAAGAACAAGTGGTCACAACGACACTTGGTCTCAACGACAGCTGGTCACAACGACACCTGGTCACAACGACACCTGGTCACATCGACACCTGGTCACAACGACACCTGGTCACATCGACAGGATCCCCGGCGTTCTCAGTGCTGTGTGTTGTCTGTACATCCAAACGTCACTATCCACTTTGCCATTACGTTTTGCACTAAAGTCCAAACAGTGTGCTATCTTGTCGGCATCCATCCACTCCTTGAATGCTTGCTCGTGTCTGTGCTGTGCTACAACACGTCAGGTATCGGGCTTTTTCCTCTTTGTCGGTGGTTCCTCTGACAAGTAGGACGGGCAGTTTGGAAATATGGATCGGTATGCATCCTCACTCGGTTTTGGTCTTGATCTTTCTACAGTGAGTATGCTACCATCTGGTCTTGTCACAGAATCTGATCTCAATGCAATTTTTTTTTTTTAGCTAAAACGCCTTTCACAAACGACGGACTGAGAAACTGGTTCGAAGTTTGCTCGTGGAATTTTACTCAACCACAAGCGTCGCTGGTCTGCATCAGTTGGAAATGAAAACACAGAAATCTTCTCATTTGTGTCATAATTACCCCTACACCCAGGTACACAACACTTTCTAGGCATGTTTACACTATCCACTGATCATCAAACAATTTGCACAAATTGTAAACGGAACAGAAAAGTAGAAGCAAAAGCGCACTCAATCAGTACTCCAAGAAAGCGTACCAGTACCACGGTTTGAATGTGCCGCCTACTGGCGTGACGTCATACACTGGCTGCAACAGCCAGTGTCCGGCCATTTACTTGAAGGAAATGAATGTGTCGGAAGAAGAGTGTTGGGCTGGCCTTCCATAATGCTGTGCCCTGGATATAGTAAACTGGGCCTCAACCTTTTCACGTTACAGGTGAACCTGCTGTGGATTTCGTGGAAATCCTGACATGGAGGGAAAACTGAGTCAGAGTAGCAGCGGCAGCACTGGTGTAGAGCAGTTCTCCTGCGCCTACGCTTATCTGATGACGTTTGGTGTGTCGATGGGCGCTGTGTGCTTTGGTTACAACCTGGCCGTGATATCTGGGGTGATGCTGTATGCACTGCCCTTTTTTGACCTGGACTCTACATGGCATGTGAGTGTTCCTTTAGCTGTTATTCCAGTTGTTGTTGGTGGTGATGGTGGTGGTGGTGATGTGTGTGTGTGTGTGTGTGTGTGTGTGTGTGTGTGTGTGTGTGTGCAAAACCTTTTTCAGTCATCCTATATGTGAAAATTCTACAGTTGTAAATTTGCTGTAAACATCTCCAGCAATCAGATTATCTTTGATAGAAATTTTCATTTTCGTTCAGGGTAAAATAACTTACAAGAGTTGCTTTATACAATCGAAAAAAATTGTGACGAATGACGTCATATGCGAGAGCTGTACCTAATATTGAAGTTACATTTTTTCCAAGATCAACTTAATGCTAGCTCTACAGAGGGAAGGTAAAAGCGTGAATAATGATTTACTAGATATAGAACCAAGCTAGACTACGTTACATGCAGTAAGGCGTCATGCTTGTTACGTGATGGTGCGTATGTTTAACGCGTAAGCAACGGAGTGAGCATAACGTGAGCGGCACTGACAGAAATAGGCCTCTGGGATAAACGTTTTACTGTGAAAGGCGCATATGTGATCACTGTTTAACTGGGGGAGAGAGAGAGAGAGAGAGAGAGAGAGAGAGAGAGAGAGAGAGGAGAGAGAGAGAGAGAGAGAGATCATTGTTTAACTGGGAGAGAGAGAGACAGACAGACAGACAGAGCAGTGATGGAAGTCAGGACCTTTCAGGAGCCAGACGAGAACATGGAGGAAAAAGTATGTGTATGTGTGTGTGCGTGTGTGTGTGTGTGTGTGTGTGTGTGTGTGTGTGTGTGTGTGTGTGTTGGGGGGATGGTAAGGGGAGGGGAACTGAAGGTCACGTTCAGTAAAACGGGGATGTGGAGGGAGATGGCCGACTCCTCAGGGTATTGAAGAAATAGGGTCAACACGTAAGAGCTGGATAAGTTGTCTGCAAGTACTATTTTGTTTGCATGTCATCTTGTAGTGGCGTTAATGATGTACCACACACCCCACTACGTTCCCACCCACTCTGTGCCTTTCGTTCTGCCGTCACATGTTCATTACATGTGAGTCGTATAGGCGAACGGCCTTTTTTCAACTGCAAAAAGGATGTAGATTGTGAAATCAACTGGAAATGATGGACCATATCTGCCTGGAATTTATTAGATCGAGGAAACTGTTCGTATGTTTGTGGTCAACGCTCCCATACAGATGGGTTTTAATACATGCACACATTCAGGAAACCAGGTGGGGGGGATACTGGTCACAGAAAAGTTAGTTCATGTTCTGCAGGCAACTGAGGCGCACAAAACATTAGTCTGGGCAGTTTATCTAATAGCAAAGAGTGTTTTCCACACACTAGAGCATTTCCAGGAACACCCCTTCATTATCTGCCCCAGAGTGTGATTGCTGGAGCGGCCTTGCTCTCAGCGACTGTGTCCTCGTTCATCTCTGGCACGGCAGCAGACAAGCTGGGACGTCGGCGGACACTGCTGCTGACAGCGGTCTTGTGTGTTGTGGGACCTGTGCTTGGAGCAGCCGCCCCCAACAAGGAGGTGCTCCTGGCGGGCAGGCTGGTCACAGGACTCGCCTTCCGTGAGTAGCATTCATTCTGATGGGGGGAAAAGTGCTGGGCTCTGGCATGTGTAAATTCAGCTGTGTCATCTTGGGTGATTTTTGTTCACCTTTTGAACAATGCGTTTCCGTCAGAGTCCTTTTCGTTTTTATTACGCATTACAGGATTCTTTGCTACTCTTTATACATGAACAATCTCCTCGTTTTTCTAAGCATTACAGGATTTTTTGCAACTTCAAATTCAGTAGCACGGACATGGTGGAAGAGCTTTCAGTTTTTCTAATGTTTGAGCGTGGAACTCTTTATCTTTTTAATGTCCCTCACGAAATCTAATGTTTGAAAATATACTCCCAAACCATGAAGTGCTCACAGTTGTTGCAAGACATGCTAAATAACATTAAATCCTGGCCCTAATCAATCATTCTATCTCCTTATAAAGGGTAACACAAACGTCAAATGCCATCCCTGGGATAGCATTACTTTTAAGGAAAGGAAAAAAATATTCCCCAGTCAGTGATCTCTATGCTTTAAAGTTCCTCCGAAATAGAGGACAACAGGACCAGCGAGCGACAAAGGTGTCGCTCTGTGATGAGCTCGCAAGGTTTGCTCATAAATACAGAGAATACGAAGAGGAAGCATTTCCCAGTAAGTGCCCTGTATGCTTTAAAGTTTCTCCGAAGTTGTAGGCCATAGAAACAACAGCCCACAGCTGATTTATTCTTCTGACGAACTTATCCAGAGTATAACATGTGAACACTTCTACATGCCATGCCAATAGTGATATATATATATATATATATATATATATATATATATATATATATATATATATATATATATATATATGTGTGTGTGTGTGTGTGTGTGTCTGTGTGTGTGTGTGTGTGTTTAAAAAGGGGGTCGGAAGGAAGTGTGGGGCAGACACGGAAAAGAAAGGGGTGGGGGCTGGGTTTGCAATCTGTTATAACCTCCATCATAATAACCCTCCGTTGGCTGAACTGATTTTTGCTTTGTATTCTACATTATTCAACAATAATCACAAACGAATTTTATTGTATTGTGCGTTTGACGTTTGTTTTCAAGTCTATATTGCTTTGTAAGCCTTGTTCTTTCGCGGTTCCACATGGTTCATAGTGGGGTTAAAACCAACGCAGAGTCAATCTGTTCCAGCTCTTCTCATAGCCTTTGGGCCATTGTACATCGCTGAGATGTCGTCAGCCAGCTTCAGAGGAAAGCTGTTAACAGTGCATCAACTCCAGCGGAACACAGGGCTACTTCTCTCGGCTATCGCGTGTGGAGTGTTCAGTTACCTGCCCGACAACCACTGGCGGTAGTACACCTGTCTGTCTGTCTGTCTGTCTGTCTCTCCCGCCTGCCTGTCTGTGTGTCTTGATCTTTCTCCCTCAGTGCTATGCGGGTAGTGGAGAACGTTTGACTGACGGAACATTGTGCAATTCATGTTTGAATTAATGATTTCTTGAATGTATGGAATCGGGTAATGACTGTGGATTAAGGGTATTCACCTGCTGTTTTTAAGAACAAAGATAATTCACAAGTAACTGTGTATCTCTGTTATGGTATATTTGCTGTCAAATGTATTTTCTTCAGTTTAATTTGCCCTCAGTGCCTTGATGTCTGAAATGAGAGTAAATCAACAGGTGTCCGACGATGAATCTAACACCTCAACGTGCACCTGAGGAGAAAAGGAGCAACAACAACAAAAAATGTTCCAATCGTCCATTGTTCCAAGTGACAGACTAGCGCGTAGGGGCACAAAGAAACAAAATCGGGTTCGTCCTTAAGGCTCATCAGGATTGCTATCAGCTTCGGAAGAGCGACTAAAGAGAAGCACTCTGAACTGACCACCATACAGTGGTACTTAGAGCATGCGTATGAAGACTATATCTCAGCAAAATCGCATTACTAACAGTCAAACGGAAATCAGTTTTTAGTGTGAACAAATGCTCAAACATAAAATGTTCTGCAAACCAAATGCAAAGGCATAACAGCTGCCACGCTCTCCACGAGTTTCTTTCTACTGATGCATGGGTAAACCATTGACTTCCGGGAATAGGCCGGAGGACGTCCGGGAAAGACCGGAGGACACTGGGAAAGACCAGAACCAAGGGCTCTGTGGGCTGGCTCCCCACTTTGCCTTAAACATGTGGCTACTAAAAATAAAAGGAAAAGATGCTCCCAGGATTCACCGAAAGGGGGAGAGAATGATGAATCCATCGGTGCTCAACCAATCATGACTGCAAATCCCAAACGGACTATGAACATGGACCAAATGGAATATCCATGTGTCTGTGGAAAGCGTTTCGCTACCACCCGTGGCATGAAGATCCACAGAACAAAGATGGGATGTGTGAAGACTCATCTGAATGAGCAGCAGCGCACTGCATCAGCAGATAAGACGTCGGAAGACCAAGGCCAGGATTTAAACCACAGTGCCAAGGACATCCACGCTGTTGGTTCGGATGAGGAATTTGCACAGGCCCTCGATGCCAGGCGCCTGAAACTCAACTTGCCACGAGCAAACGAAACTGAAGATTGGGAGAAACTGGATGCAAAAATCGTCCAAAGACTCGATGCACTGATAGGGAAAAGCACCCTGGAACACAAACTAGCCACATATGGGGACATTGTGTATGCCACATGTAGAGACGCCTATGGAGCAAAACTACCCAAAGAGAAAACACCTCCAAAGAAATCCAGACGCCAAGAAAAGATGGACAAGATCAGGGTCCAAAAGAAAAACCTCAAGATGCAAATGAAGACCGCACTGCCAGCTGAAAAACAAGGCTTGGAAAAACTGTGGAAAGACCTGAAAGAAAAACACAGTGCCCTCAGCAAAGCGGAATCTGCGAGGAAGAGGAAGAGCAAAAAGAAGAAGACACAAGAGCGCTTCTTCAGAGACCCCTTCCAGTTTGCCAGAACACTGTTTGAGCAGCCAAAATCTGGGACCCTAAGTGTGGACAAAGGAGTTCTTGAGCAGCATCTGAGGAAAACATACTCTGACCCACAGAGCAAAGCACCACTCGACATTCAAGGTCTGGTGTGGCCAACCAACCCTGAGGAACAGTTCAATGGCAAGCCTCCAACGTTGGCGGAAATCAAGAAGGTGGTCGACAAAGCCAGAGCCAAATCATCACCAGGGCCAAACGGAATACCTTACCAGCTTTACAAGAAATGTCCCAAGGTGCTGGAGTGGCTCCACAGGCTGCTGCGATCGGCTTGGAGAAACCAGAAGATCAGCGGCCAGTGGATGACGGCAGATGGTGTGTACATCCCCAAAGAGCAAAACTCAAGTGACATTAGCCAGTTCAGGCCAATATCACTACTGAACGTCGAAGGGAAAATCTTCTTCTCTGTCATGGCAGCAAGGCTGACCAAGTACCTGATGGAAAACAAGTACTTGGATGTGTCAGTCCAGAAAGGTGGCATCCCAGGCGTGGCGGGCTGTGTAGAACACGCCACAATGATCTGGGACGCAATCCAAAAAGCAAAAACAGAAAAGAGAGACCTGGACGTAGTGTGGCTTGATCTGGCAAACGCATATGGATCTGTGCCCCATGAGATGATACAGTTGGCTCTTGAGATGTACCATGTGCCAAAGAACATCCGCGACATGCTCAAGAAGTACTTCAATGGCTTCTCAATGCGGTTCTCTACCAAGGAGTACACAACAGACTGGATCAACTTGGAAGTGGGTATTGCAATGGGCTGTGCAATTTCCCCAATACTGTTCGTGCTGGCAATGGAACTCATCTTGAAAGCAGCAACAAACAACGCGAGACAAACAGACCTTGGCGATGGATACAAGATGCCTCCTCTCAAGGCCTTCATGGATGACACTACAGTGATTTCATCCAGAGAAGACGAGACACGTCATGTGCTGGAGAGGCTGGACGACATAGTTGCCTCATCCAGAATGGAGTTCAAGCCAAAGAAATCACGGAGTCTCTCACTGAGGAAAGGAAAAGTGGCCGGATCTGTGGTCTTCAGTGTTGCCACCCAGGCCATTCCAACAGTCACAGAAGAACCAGTCAAGAGCCTTGGAAGATGGTATGATGATACGCTGAAAGACACACAAAGAGCAAAAGAAACCAAGCAGATGGCGGAGGAAGGCTTGGAGACCATTGACCAGTGTGGGCTCCCTGGCAAATACAAGGTCTGGTGTCTGCAGTTCATGCTGATACCAAAGCTGCTATGGCCTCTGATGATATACGACATCTGCACCAGCATAGTGGAGGCAATGGAAGCCAAAATCAACAAGTTCACAAGGAAATGGCTTGGTGTCCCACCCTGTCTGACTGACATAGCGCTGTACTGTCGCCAAGCAAAGCTGAAACTACCCCTGAAATCCATCCTGGAGGAATACAAAGCAGGGAAGATCAGACTTCAAAGCATGCTGGAGGACTCAGGAGACAAGGTGGTAGAAGCAATTAAGCCCCAGCTGAAGACAGGCAGAAAATGGAAAGTTCAAGAGGCGATGGATTCTGCAAAAGAAAGTCTCAAGATCAGAGAAATAACAGGACACACACAGACCAACAGACAGGGACTGGGGGTGACCAAAACTGAATGGTGGTCAAAGGCCAAAGGAAAAGCCAAAAGAGACATGATGATTCAGGAGATGAGAAAAGAAGAAGACCAAAAAAGACTCCAAAAAGCAGTCCAGCAGAGCCAGCAAGGGCAATGGACAACGTGGGAGAATGCACTCCAAAGAAGTCTCACTTGGAATGACATTTGGCACATGGCCCCTCTCAGGATCAGCTTCATTCTCAGATCTGCATATGACCTTCTGCCCTCAAATGCAAACCTGGTGAAGTGGGGGAAAACAGACGATCCTACATGCCCCCTCTGCCATGAAAAACAAACAGTGGAGCATGTCCTAAGCTCATGTAAAGTAGCCCTGGCTCAAGGAAGGTACACATGGAGGCACAACCAAGTGCTCAAAGAAATTGTACAAGTAGTCTGGGCTAGTACCAACACCACAAAAGGGAAAATCAGGACTCCAAAAGCACCCGCAACATTCTTCACGGCAGGAGGCAGCAAATCATGGCCAAGAACAACAGTGCCACTCGAAACATGCAGGCAGAGTCTGCTGGACGGGGCAGATGACTGGGAGTGCACTGCAGACCTCCCAGAATGGAAGAGTCACCCAGAGATCATCAGCAAGAGTGGCATGAGACCAGACATAGTAGTCCACTCTAAGTCAACCAAGCAGCTGATCATGATCGAGCTCACGGTGCCATATGAGAACAGAATGGAGGCAGCTCAAATCTACAAGACTGAAAAGTATGCTGATCTGGCAAACAGCCTGAGGAGAGAAGGCTATCAGGTCAAAGTCCTCACTGCAGAAATTGGAGCTAGGGGGTTTGTAGGAACGTCTGCATACAGCCTCATGAAACAGCTCTCAGTTGCAGGGAAGGAAAAAACCAGAGCCCTGAAAGCAATGGCAGAAGCGGCAGAGAGGTGTTCAAGCTGGATCTGGTCAAGGAGGAACAAAAGTGAACTTCATAAGGCTTAATTTCCCTACAAATATCAGGTGTCCCTGTGGCTCAGTGGTTAAAGCGCGAGTCATTAAGTGGAAAATGAGCATGTCCAGAGGGTCATGGGTTCGAATCCCAGCCATGGCTCGTCCCAAGATGGGAAAAAAAGGGGCAGCAGAGGGACATCCGGAGTCATGAACCGGGTGTGGCCCAACCCCCCTAGAGTGTCAGGAGATAAGGGCCGAAACACTTGCTTGAAGGGGGCTTCTCTTCTGAGGACTCTCTGCTGCCACGCTCTCCACGAGTTTCTTTCTACTGTAACCGTTTACAAGGGTTGATAATCCATAAGTGTTATTTTTTTGTAAATCTGACGCAATGCCACAATGCAATTATAGTTATAATCCACAATTATACTGACATATTCGCGTCCCTCCTTCCTCCTCCCTTCTCTCTTATATCCATTCATGAATGGCATAATACATTGTTTAGTTTTAAAAAAAAACTTACACAGCTGACAAGAAAGGTTTCAAATGCCATAAAATTTTCAAATAATTTCTTTAAAAAAAAACTTCCAATCAGATGATTTTTAATTTAACGTGCAGCTGCTAAAGTCATTGCCCAGCCAGTCCCTCAAGTCGGCTGCAATACACTTGGAAGCGTAAGCGGCACATGTTGATGTATGGTCTTTTCATGGAGTGATTGAAAGTAAATTCTTGTGCTCGTGCATTCAAATAAGAAATGAGTTACGTCAAGTTGACGACCACAAACGCAGACAGGGGAAGAATTTAAAAATCTTCCCAACCATGCATTAACCTGCAGTCGGTGAATTAAG
>CM065721.1:38409600-38429600 GCA_033310375.1 Conus canariensis | reverse complement strand
CCGCATAGACAAATGAGTTACCTGACATTCCTCATAATTTACCCTAGGTTAGAGTTTCCCCAGTGGTTTATCCGAGCATTAATTGGTTTTCCCTTTTACTTCAAGTGTGATCATTTGAGAACTTAATCTAGCAAATGCGGAAATTCTAGGCGACACACCATGAGAACATGCTAGCTTCAAAAGCCAATAATAGCCGTTTCCCACTTTTTTTTAAATAGAAAAACTGGGGTAAAATCATTACAAAACAGCAGTGTTGTGCTGTTATCCATGAGAATTTCAACCGGTTTCCTTGGGATGATGACTGCCTTTCGAGAAAAACAGTTATCATCGTAATTATCCTAAGGATTTAAACTGTTTACTCTGTTTTCTCGGGATAAATAGTAACTATTCTTACAGAAAACACCGAAAGAAGAGGGATTACGGATCACAGTTATTTCCCCTACTGTTCTCCCGCCTCATTGCCGGCGCACATAATACTAGTGGGAATGCGTTTGTCCACGAAAATAGCGATAATATTTAATTCTGTTGCCGTTTTTCACGAGGAAAACGGGGTTAGTAGTGATTATCCGAAGAAACCTAATGAAAACATTTATGATTCAGAGGAGGAATTGGGAAAACAATTATTTACCCACGGAAAAGGAGGAAAACTTTTATGATCCAAACAAAAACGATAAGGATACGGTTTACGGTTTTTTGCTTAGACAAAACAACAATAATGAATGTGTTCCCGATTTTCAGTCAAAATGTTCCTGATGTGCAGGTCTGTGTTCCACTCTACCACGAGTTGTGAAAACGCCACATGTGCTCAAGGCATTAGCTGTGGGTGTTTGTCTCGCCTTCTTCTTTGGCTGGTCAGGACTACAAGCCGTTTTGTAAGTGTTACTTTCTTGTATTTTTGCGTGATTTCCAGGCAGTGGTTAGCTATGTACTGGCCGCACATCTCCGCAAGGACATCCGGCGCCTGACAAAGTTTGGTTGGCAAAACATTTAAGTTTACTGATCACATCACTTTGGTATTTTTTGATAGAATCAAATCCAGAACACGTTCTCTGACAAGACAGAATTGTGCAACACACAATTCTTCTACTCTGAATAGGCAAACCGTTTAAAACAGTTAATCTTAATATCCCAATAACTACACAACATAATCAGAAAATATAAAAAAGTGCACGTTAAAATAGCTATTTATCGACAGATTGGAATATGTATATATGAAGCAGACAGGACTGACTTGAAAAGGAATATCATAAAGTCAAATCAGACGTCTCAGGTATACAGGATACATGAAAAAAAATTGTGATAATCTGAAATGAACGATATTTAGACTTAAGTTACTGGAGGAAGGAGGTGGGGAGGGACATCTAGAAATAAGTTATGAAATTTTCTGAATTGAAATCGAAAGAAAGAAACTGCAAACAGTTTGGGAGTATAGTTTTGATGGTGTGATTTATGGCTATTATGATGAAATCAAAGGATTTCAGAGAATACCTCTAGCTGCAGCTAATAGAGGAAAAATTGCACAGAAATGTTGAAGACTAGATTTATTCACTGATCTCCAACTTCTTTTGTTTGAGAAATGTATCCATCTCTTTTTTTTTCAAATGGAAATGAAATGTGGTCTTGTGATCCCTCGTAGTTATTTGAAATACTGCGGTCAAAGTTTCTTTTGAATGTTGCTCAAAAGGCAACTTGTTTTGTAAAAAAAAAACTGTCACGAAAAGCTTGCCTTTTCCCGATATCAGTCCAGACAAAATATGGAAAACGACACTTTTGGTACGATCAGTCTGGCTTATTGTACATTCATTCTCCAAAGATATTAGCCTTAACTTTCGGCCTGGTAAATTTAAGAAAGTACACAACTGAAATCAACCTAGTAGATTGATGTGGATTCGTTTTTTAATAACCAAAGTTTTAGCATTCCTCGGATAAATGAAGAAAATACAACTTTTGCTGTCAAACGCTTTACAAAAAGTTTGTAAAAAGGCTAAAATATTCCAGACTTATAGCAATAGGAACTAAGTTCGAAAACAATATAGAGTAATTAAGAGCTGATTCTGTTTTAAGAACTATCTGACAAAGTTCTGCCATTTTCATGGTAAGTCTTCTTGAGTAACTAAAATTAGAATCTACGACGATAATAAATTTCACGAGTGAAAAAGGGCTTTGCGTGCTGTGCGATACGAAGCAAAATTGTGACGAATTTCACTTTCTCTTCAACTGCACATTCCCATTGATAAAGACAAAACAAGAAAGTAGTTTTACCCGTTTCAGAACCACCCAAATGCCATGACCTTGCATAAATTATTTCCACATTTCCCGAATAAGGTGCGTTGATACTGTAACTTTCAGAATATTGTAAAAACCGTCATTTAATGAATGGAGTGTGCTATGCATATGTATCTTTTTTCCGAATGTATGATTTTGCTCTACGAATTTTGTCATTAATGTGTGGTTATTTTGTATGATATTTGTTTCATGTTGATACTTCGTCAATGGAGTTTACATAGAATTGCGAATTTGGGCTTAACCCATTTAAGATATTGTGAAAATCTAATAATAAAAAAAATCCCATGACGGAAAAGAAAAGCCACACGAATTCTGAACAGGATACCTGCGTAGTGGCAAATGCATGGAACTTTGACGTACTGAAGCAACAGCTAAATGTTTTAGAAGCTGTCTGCAATCTATGAACAGACATGAACACCTTGAATACAATTCTCTGCGATTTTCATTCTAGGATCTTCAGTGGGATGATCATGAAGACGGTAAGTTTCCCAGTGGAACACGCTGTGTGGATTCAAGGCCTGGTTCCCCTGGCCATGTTCATTGGACAGTTGCCGGGTATTGCCGCTGTGGAGAAGTATGGAAGGAGGCCTATTGTCCTGGTCAGCATTGGAGGTACGTAGCCCCCGCGAGCCACTACAGCGTACATTCTGTTTTCACGTGAGTTTGTTTGTTTTGCTTTGTTTGTTTGTTTTGCTTCTTTTTCTGTTATTGTTTTTGTTTGGTTGGTTCGTTTTAAGTTTCTTTTAAATTCATGGCACTTCTCAGTTAACATTGGGCGCCATTGAGAAGCGATATTTTCATGCTGAAAACATGAGTATTTATCTGTGTTTATCTTTTCATAGTAATGAATGATTTGCTGTGACTGAAATGTTAATGAATATTGAATTGCTTATGGTGAAAAGTTAGTATACATGTAGAGAACACTCGTAATCAAATAGCGTGTACTAAACAGTACGCCAGTACACGGCCTGTAGAACGTCTCAATGAGGAAATAGTAAGATTTGCTAGCATGAGCCATTACTAAATGAAAATGAACTTTGGATGATAATTCCAGGTATTAACAAATTGCGAAAATTCAAACACAAATATGTGGACTACATATATGACGTAGCACCAAAACGAAGATTTTCAAGCTGTGGGTGTAACTGTCCTATTTGTCCAACATGAATGAACCAATAATTTAACAGAGAAAACGGGGGGGGGGGGGGGGGCTATCCTATTTGTCCAACATGAATGAACCAATAATTTAACAGAGAAAACGAGGGGGGGGGGGGGGCTATCCTATTTGTCCAACATGAATGAACCAGTAATTTAACAGAGAAAACGAGGGTGGGGGGGGGGGGGGGGGCTATCCTATTTGTCCAACATGAATGAAGCCAGTAATTTAACAGAGAAAACGAGGGTGGGGGGGGGGGGGGGGGGGGCTATCCTATTTGTCCAACATGAATGAACCAGTAATTTAACAGAGAAAACGAGGGTGTGTGTGTGGGGGGGGGGGGGGGCTATCCTATTTGTCCAACATGAATGAACCAATAGTTAACAGAGAAAACGAGGGTGGGGGGGGGGGGGGGGGCTATCCTATTTGTCCAACATGAATCAACCAATATTTAACAGAGAAAAACGAGGGGGGGGGGGGGGGGGGGCTATCCTATTTGTCCAACATGAATGAACCAATAGTTTAACAGAGAAAACGAGGGGGAGGGGGGGGGGGCTATCCTATTTGTCCAACATGAATGAACCAATAGTTTAACAGAGAAAACGAGGGGGGGGGGGGGGGCTATCCTATTTGTCCAACATGAATCAACCAATAGTTTAACAGAGAAAACGAGGGGGGGGGGGGGCTATCCTATTTGTCCAACATGAATCAACCAATAGTTTAACAGAGAAAACGAGGATGGGGTGGGGGGGGGGGGGGCTATCCTATTTGTCCAACATGAATCAACCAATAGTTTAACAGAGAAAACGAGGGGGGGTGGGAGGGGGGGGGCTATCCTATTTGTCCAACATGAATGAACCAATAGTTTAACAGAGAAAACGAGGGGGGGGGGGGGGGGGGCTATCCTATTTGTCCAACATGAATCAACCAATAGTTTAACAGAGAAAACGAGGGTGGGGGGGGGGGGGGGCTATCCTATTTGTCCAACATGAATCAACCAATAGTTTAACAGAGAAAACGAGGGGGGGGGGGTGGGGGGTGGGGGGCTATCCTATTTGTCCAACATGAATCATCCAATAGTTTAACAGAGAAAACGAGGGGGGGGTGGGAGTGTGGGGGGGCTATCCTATTTGTCCAACATGAATGAACCAACAGTTTAACAGAGAAAACGAGGGAGGGGGGGGGGCTATCCTATTTGTCCAACATGAATGAACCAATAATTTAACAGAGAAAACGAGGGGGGGGCTATCCTATTTGTCCAACATGAATGATCCAATAATTTAACAGAGAAAACGAGGGTGGGAGGGGGGGGGGCTATCCTATTTGTCCAACATGAATGAACCAATAACTTAACAGAGAAAACGAGGGGTGGGTGGGGGGCTATCCTATTTGTCCAACATGAATGAACCAATAATTTAACAGAGAAAACGAGGGGGGGGGGGGGGCTATCCTATTTGTCCAACATGAATGAACCAGTAATTTAACAGAGAAAACGAGGGTGGGGGGGGGGGGGGGGGGGGGGCTATCCTATTTGTCCAACATGAATGAACCAGTAATTTAACAGAGAAAACGAGGGTGGGGGGGGGGGGCTATCCTATTTGTCCAACATGAATGAACCAGTAATTTAACAGAGAAAACGAGGGTTGTGTGTGTGTGTGTGGGGGGGGGGGGGGGCTATCCTATTTGTCCAACATGAATGAACCAATAGTTTAACAGAGAAAACGAGGGTGGGGGGGGGGGGGGGGCTATCCTATTTGTCCAACATGAATCAACCAATAGTTTAACAGAGAAAACGAGGGTGGGGGGGGGGCTATCCTATTTGTCCAACATGAATGAACCAATAGTTTAACAGAGAAAACGAGGGGGGGGGGGGGGGGGGGCTATCCTATTTGTCCAACATGAATGAACCAATAGTTTAACAGAGAAAACGAGGGGGTGGGGGGGGGGGGGGGCTATCCTATTTGTCCAACATGAATCAACCAATAGTTTAACAGAGAAAACGAGGGGGGGGGGGGGTATCCTATTTGTCCAACATGAATCAACCAATAGTTTAACAGAGAAAACGAGGATGGGGTGGGAGGGGGGGGGGGCTATCCTATTTGTCCAACATGAATGAACCAATAGTTTAACAGAGAAAACGAGGGGGGGGTGGGAGGGGGGGGGGGCTATCCTATTTGTCCAACATGAATGAACCAATAGTTTAACAGAGAAAACGAGGGGGGGTGGGAGGGGGGGGGGGGGCTATCCTATTTGTCCAACATGAATGAACCAATAGTTTAACAGAGAAAACGAGGGGTGGGGGGGGGGGGCTATCCTATTTGTCCAACATGAATCAACCAATAGTTTAACAGAGAAAACGAGGGTGGGGGGGGGGGCTATCCTATTTGTCCAACATGAATCAACCAATAGTTTAACAGAGAAAACGAGGGGGGGGGGGGGGGGGGGGGGGGGGGGGGCTATCCTATTTGTCCAACATGAATCAACCAATAGTTTAACAGAGAAAACGAGGGGGGGTGGGAGGGGGGGGGGGCTATCCTATTTGTCCAACATGAATGAACCAACAGTTTAACAGAGAAAACGAGGGAGGGGGGGGGGGGGCTATCCTATTTGTCCAACATGAATGAACCAATAATTTAACAGAGAAAACGAGGGGGGGGGGGGCTATCCTATTTGTCCAACATGAATGAACCAATAATTTAACAGAGAAAACGAGGGTGGGAGGGGGAGGGGGGGGCTATCCTATTTGTCCAACATGAATGAACCAATAACTTAACAGAGAAAACGAGGGGTGGGTGGGGGGCTATCCTATTTGTCCAACATGAATGAACCAATAATTTAACAGAGAAAACGAGGGTGGGAGGGGGGGGGGGCTATCCTATTTGTCCAACATGAATGAACCAATAATTTAACAGAGAAAACGAGGGGTGGGGGGGTGGGGGGCTATCCTATTTGTCCAACATGAATGAACCAATAATTTAACAGAGAAAACGAGGGGGGGGGGGGCTATCCTATTTGTCCAACATGAATGAACCAATAATTTAACAGAGAAAACGAGGGTGGGGGGGGGGGGGGGAGGGGGGGGGGGAGATGCGAAAAGAAGAACAATAAACACTTTAGATCCAGAAACCTATATTCTTATTAACACTTTAGTACTTTCTGAAGTAAAGAATTTGTGCATTAACGGAACAATAAGCAAAGAAATAAAATGCTAATAGAAAATAAGTTAAAGAAATAAGAAGAGTAAGCATTTTAAATGATTTTCCAAATGCTCAAACACTCGAATCATTTCGGTGGTATGCCAAGCAACGGAAAGTCGTTGTGGAATTGAAACAGGGTAGTTCTTTGCACAGACAAAGAAACAAAAATAGAAAAAGAATTTTCGAAACGTTGATGAAAACGAGCAAAGGGTGTCTTGTCCGATAAATCAGAACAAAATCACACATCATCTTGTTAACTCGTTTTCAAAATTAGGGTCTGAAGTTTACTACCAACGACGCGCCTTGCACTTTCCGTGTAAAGAACAGTTCCGCTGTCATTTCTATCGGCATTTCTATTCAGCTATCACTTTCTTCCCATAGAGGAATAGTGTAAGATGATCAGAACATACTGGCTTTTGGCTCCGTTGGCATTCGTCAGATATGCAGTTTACTTACTACTCTCGGTTGGGCTGTTTCTGCATTCGATTATTTTTCCCGCAGTCATGGATTACACAAGTATTGTGACAGACGCTTTGAGGCAGCTGCCCACGATCATCACGTGCAGCAGTGTAGATATCATGTTCACACACACACGTAGAACACCTACGCTGTGTTTATTGGATTTTTAAATGCATGTTTAAAAACGTTATTTTTGACTGAAATAATGCGGGGCTTGTTTGCTTCATTTCAACACAAAATTCCTCCATGGAAGGAAACTAGAGAGTTGTTTGACGACTTTTTCCTTCGAAATTTTGACATTTCGAATTTTGGCAAATCTGCTTGTGAAATCTTAATTATCATTATTTAAAGCAACTGTTTGGATGGTGTACAATAGATCTTTCCGACCCTAAAAATACATTAAGATCTATTGTTAGTAATTGTCAAAACCATCAATGAAATGCGGTTGAATAGTGATACCAAATCAGAGCAAATTATACTTTAGAAACAATAAATGTGCACATTATCAAGTCTGAAGAACGACGATTATTGCTTTA
This sequence comes from Conus canariensis, assembly GCA_033310375.1. NCBI lineage: Eukaryota > Metazoa > Mollusca > Gastropoda > Neogastropoda > Conidae > Conus > Conus canariensis. Next base: position 38,421,966 of record CM065721.1, on the reverse strand, counting down.
TTAACGAGTGATTGAGTCTTTGATTGTTTTGTTTTGTTTTGTTTCGTTTTGTTTTTCATTTCGTACGCTCAATATACAATGATTATGTCTATTAAAGCATCAGCACTGAGCCTGATGCTGGTGTCGGTGGGATTCCATCTGACCGCAGCCAACCTTCCTGATGTCCACTTCTTTAATGTGACCAACACCTCTCTGTCTCTTCAACCGTCTCCTTGCCACACCCACACGTGCGTGAATCCTGGACACTCAAAGCAGCTCGTCTGCGCAGATCCAGTTGTGAAGTGTATATACATTAACAAAATTTTCCGTTGCTTGGTAAACCTTCAGCTTTTTTTCACCATCTCTTCAGCCCTTCGGTAGAATGTTCCAGAACACAAGTGTCTTGACTGTGTGAAATACTTGCTGAAAGTCAACAAAAGATACATGCTGTCGTTGTTCGTGGTGACTGTGTGAAATACTTGCTGAAAGTCAACAAAAGATACATGCTGTCGTTGTTCGTGGTGAATATTCATTAGCAGGGACATTTACTGTGAAAGAATGACCGACATCGAGAAACCAAAAAATACTTTGTATCATATAATGCATATCAGCTTAACCCGTCGACGGCTAAATTAATCAAATAGATATGCAGTTTACTGACATGTTCTAGAAAAGGACTAGAACTGTACCTGTCAAGATTGTCGTATCCCCTTTTCGTAATGAGAAATCGAAGGCTTTGCTCGCTTACAAGGATATGCCTATAGGAAAACGAAAATAAAAGCATTCGCAAAAAAAGAAATGTGTGGCACCAATTAATGCTTTGCTCGGTCATCTTTCAAATGGAATGACTCCCATTTTAGTCTTTTTAATTTCGTATGTAAATACACCAAAGTCAATAATATAATCTTCCTTCATATAATAAGTCGGGAGCTACCATAAGTTTATTTTGAAAGAAAGACAAAGTTAGAGTCCAATTATGTAAACCATCGAACATGGCTTTTTGGTATATTTGAGTTGCAGTCTCTTTTCTTTGTTACCTTCTCTATAGATACAGATTCCATACCCTGTGCTGGAAAATACCGTGTAAATATTTTTCATTGTAATTCTTTTCGAGGTCAGTTAATATACTAAACAGAATGTTATGTTACACTTGTTTAAGCACAATACAGAAGAACGAACACAAATTCGACAAATGCATCTTCTCCAGCAACAGAAATAATAGACTTTAAAAGTGCACAAGACAATGCTCGAGAGTTGGCTCTGGGCAGGACAACTGACACACTTCCTTTTTTCGTAGGATTTTTTGACATTATATCTTCTTGGACAGACGCTACTTCTAGCGCTGTTTGATTGGAAACTGGATTGCAATAGCGCTAGCTAACGTGGGTTCAAAATGACTGAATAAGTGTAACAAAAAGCTTGAAATGGCACATTTGATACAAAGACTCACCTTGCGGTGAAGGGTCACAGATGCCATTGAAGTCTCTTTTTACTGGCACATAAAATATTTTCCTCATTCTTTTCACGACTGTCGTATAAAACGAACACACACACACACACACACACACACACACACACACACACACACACACACACACACACAAACCATGTTCTTAATGGTGTTATTCTTAACATCTGTTTCCATTTACTTTCTGTCCAGTATGACGTAGGACATTAACCGTTCTATCCTTTATGTCTTGCTTGGCATGAATTCGCAATTCAAAAAGCAATTTCTATCGTATCTGCACATATAATTCGGCAATACATGCTTGGTTTCTTATTCTCATTTATTTTTAACATGCTGCACTCGTAGTTAGCCGGGGATAACCCTGTTTTCTAGTTTATAGCCTTTAGTTTGTTTTTCGGGCTAACATTCATGTTTTAATGCTGAAGCTGCGTGTTTTACAATACACAAACGTTTCCAAGGCATTTTCTTATGACTGTTCAACCCTGATTATATAAACTTGCTGTAATGTACGCGCAAGTGATGTACCAACGAATCTTTGTTTCGTTCTATGCCTTTGAGATTTCAGCATAATACACCAATTCTAAAGAAGCAAGAAATCTACTTTTTGTGCTGACATTTCCGTACTAGATAAATGGATGCTATATTGACGCATTGGGGTCATAGAAACCATTTGATATTCAACTTTTAAAACATGCATATGGATCTGACACATGCCTGTCAAATGACGTAGGAACTATATCTTTGAATTGTCCCGCCAAATTTTTATGTGGTAACTGTGAATTTGTTGGCTGTGTTTTGTAGCAAATACTTCCATACATAAACATGAAACTTTACTGACCATTTGGAATATTTATATGACAAGTCCTCATGCAACGGTAAGTGACAGCGTAGTGAGGGGTCTGTACTAACAACAAAATGCGTTACGGTGTATGCAGGATTGCTTTACCAAATCAATCACATTTACATGAAACACCCACCTACAATCAATGATGATCCACAAAATCATGTACAAAATTAATCCCAGAATGTCTGTTTTCATAAGATAGTTCCACTTTGTATGGATTTAGCGAAAATATTGGAGACCTGTATCATTATTGAAGTTTGTATGCAAACTCGGGTTCTCATAGAGAGCTAATCATTTTGAAAACTATTTTACTAAATCTTTTGGTTTAGTAAAATAGTTTTCAAATGTTTGAACTGCTTTTATCGGGAATAGATATACAGGAGACGACATCAGTCTGATATTTGACACATTCGCAGTCCCAGAGAACAGACCATTCTAAGCTTTTGTCGAACACCAATGTAAAGAAAGCAGTCAGTTCAGCTGGCTTGGACTTTCTGTTTAGGATATTGAAAACATCAGTTTCCTTGACGGAATATGTAAATTTGGTTGATTCATTTCACAGAAATATGAAACGGTGTGTCCTTTTCCATTGTCTGATATCCAACCAATTTAAAGTTGGAAAAAGCTGTACAAAGTGAAACAGTGTTTATTTTATGTGACACAGTGTTTACTTTATGTGTAGAAATACCAGCAAAAATGTCACGCAAACATGAGGCTATTCATAATATTACCATTAAGAATGTTGCACGTAAAGTTTATCAATATACGAATGATACAGAATTTCTTTTTCCTAGCGACTTGAAATTATGTTAGATTTGTATACTCATAACGTACTCATATCCTTTTGCATCATGTATTAGAACAGGAGATAAAGAGATACAATTTACCAGTTGACAGATAGGGAAACTCCAGTGTCCGTATTAAAATTTAGAAAGAGAGGGGGTTAGTTACCGCCAAGGACACGGACAAACAGAGTACAGGACTAGACACAATATCAGAGATACATGTTCTTAAATGTCACGATCATGGGGTTCAGATCCACCGATCCTTCTCATAGCCATACATCTTTGATCTTTCTTATGCAATAACTACAAATCTTTTCTTTCTGTTTCCATATTCTCCATTGATTTACACAGACGGAACTTCTGTTTCTTCCGTGCAGAGGGTGTGAAGAATGTGTACAGGACACAGGCTGTGGTCTTTGTTACCAAGACAAGTCTGCCTTCTGTCTCCCGGCGATGAACCAGTATTACTCAACCTTGGGGCCGTGCTCGAGGGATGATGATCCAACAGGGGCCGCCTTCACGTTCGCTCTGGATTACTGTCCCAGTGCTTACGCCTGGATCGTGGTGGCCGGCTTCTTTCTTTTCAGTTTCTTCTTTTCCCCTGGTAAGTTCTGAGTTTTCTTTCGGTGCTCGTTTTCTACTTTACAGTGTAACTTTAAAAAATGATCATAAACAGCAAGAGCAGGAATGATAATACCATCCACAATACTGTCCATGACTGGCATTATTCACGCTTACTTTACTTTTAATTTGAAAAGAAAGTGGTTGCTCTTCTTCGTTGTTTTTTTTTTTTAAATAGTCCTGAATGTTGTTTATCTTGCTTGAAGAAGACCTAAGAGATCGAAACGAGTCGTGTTTTGTCTTGTGCATTAATTTGTTTGTCCATTTTGACCGGCGGATTTGCTTTTAAATTCTTTTTAAAATACGTTTACTTTAGCAGGGCATGGAGTGTAGGCAGCTTCTGTGTTATGGTGTCAGCTCTGAAGCAAAATAACAATTTTCTGAACCTGAGCTTAGACAGTAGCGCACCTTTTGACGACAACAAAATGGAGACGTTTTGTTCAAATTTGAGAACAATTTTGTCCGTTACCAACATAACGGATCTTTACATATTTTGTTATTTACATTAATAGATTTCGCACATTTGGAATCGTATACAGACACCCTTTAAAAAGAAAATGGCAATGTTTGGAAGAAAAGGAATGTTTACTTGATAAGCCCTGTAACAAGTGGTTGCCAGCATTAAGCTTAGTGGCTTTCATCCCATGACTGCATGAAGATGATGGAATACTGGAATGTAGAAGGCAGAGAGACCATGGACTGCCAGAAACATCTGAAGGATTTGCGAGAAAGATGTTTCATTCCATCAACAGATTGAGCTGCCCTACTCTGTTTACCACGACTTTTTTGTCCGCATGCTTGGTTGGTGAGTTGGTTGGTTGGTTGGTTAATTGGTTGGTTGGTTGGTTGGCTGGCTGGTGTTGTCTTTTCAGGACTTGTCCTTATCCTCGCTTCTTCAGAAATACCTGAAGGTCAGCAGCAGTCTAAAGCCACAGCTGAATACGTTTGATCATAGGAACCAGAGCTTACCATTCCCACGCACTAGGGAACCATGCCTGTTGAATTCTGTGGGAGTAAGGAGAGGACGGGATGTGGGGGGGGGGGGGGCGTTACAAAGCTCCCTGTAGCCTAGATGTGGACACTGTAGTGCCTGTTGACCATTTTTCATAAGGCATTATACAGGACTTGGTGCTGTTGGCCATTTTTAGAAGGCATTGTACAGGACTTGGTGTGGAGATGCTGTTCATCCGTAGAAGAGGCTCGCATCACTCCGCTACAACCCAGCAGAGCTAGCTGAAGGGGGTGAGACGTAAAAGTCGAAGGTAAAAAGCACACTCCGACTTCGCGGGGATACTTTCCAGCAACGTGTTTTAACTGCTCAGCACTTTCATCGAATCGTGCAGGTATAGCTGGCCTGGCCTTCCCCATCATCGCCGAGATCTACCCCATGTGGGCTCGCAGCACCTGCACCTCTGTAGCTGTGGCCTTGTTTTGGATCTCCAACAGCATCGTGACCTTCAACTTCCTGGCTATAGTGGAGGCTCTTAAAATGTATGGTAGGTCAAACCGTTGCATTTTTGTGACCAGGGTAAAGAGTATACTGTCATTACTAGTTTTACTGTTATCATCGTTATTATTGTTTTCATCATGACTATTGTAACTCCCATGGTCCCCTTCTCAACGGCCTCGTTTTCATCCAACACCCATCTTTCGCCGAATATGGGAAGAGAAGTGATTGCTCATGCTCCATTTTCACTGTCGTGAATGTTGTTTGTTTTACCTGAAGAAGAGCTAAGAGGTCGAAACGCGTCGTATTTTGTCTTGTAATCTGCTCACATTGTCTTGCGGAATGACGTAAAATTCTGTTTTAAAATTTGTTTCAACTTCCTCTTTCAGTCACCTCACTTTGAAACTGACCGGCATAACAAGGACGTTTGGAGAACATTTTACAAAATGGAACACCGACAATACATACTTATGTTATAGCTTAGAAAAATGTCAGCTACTTTAGACATACCTGCATTGCGGCGAACCATCACTGGATACCATGTAAAAGGTACAACAGACGTAAGCAAACATACTTCATGCTCCAGTTCTTTTGGCGTTTTCTTTTCCCGTAACACCCACAAATCATACCTTTAAGATGCATGTCCAGATTCGAAACTACCACCAGGACTGTATAAACAGTAAACCTTGTTGTTATACTACAAGTGCCCCAACGATAATCTGTCTTCAAGGCGTGTTCAGTGCCGTAGCTATGAATATGATGTTACTTATCTGTCTACTGCGGGTGGGCTATAAACAACGTGTACTCCGGCTGGGCTACAAACAGTGTGAAATTAACTCATATCCCAAGCACATCTGGGTTATAAGCAGTGTGACTTAACTCGTATTCCTACTCCAGCTTGGCTACAAAAGCCATAACTTCATTCATGTCCCTACTCCTGTCGGGCTATGAAGAACACAGATCATTCGTCTACCACGGTTGGGCTACGAATAACACGACCTAACTCTAGCTTGATTATAAACAACATGACTTGAGTTCATATCCCCAATCTGGCACATGACTGAGCTCATATCACCAATCTGGCTAGGATGTAAACTACCTGACACATCTAGTAGGCCCACTCCGGTTATGCTTTAAACAGTGTGACTCATACATCCTGTCCGGTAGAATTATAAACAGTATAAATCATGCACGTACACAGCCTCTGACCAGTGTTATAAATGTCTCATACCTGTTCATGGACTACTTTCAGGAACATTCTGGTTCTTTGCCGCCATGTGCACACTTGGCTTTGTGCTGCTGGCCATTTCCCTGCCTGAGACCAAGAACCGCAGTCTGGAGGAAGTGGAGGAACTCTTCATGACGTCAAAGCAACTGCAGCGCCATCGTCAGCAAAGGGAGAGCAGTCGAACAGACATACCTGCAAAAGAGCAGGACAAGAGTAGTTCCCTGGCGAATCAGGAGGTAACCCGTATGTGAAGCAACCATTGGCCTTGCGGATGTTGGAGATCGCTACCGGTTTGTAAATATTACATCAAACGAACTGAAAACTGTTTTTGTTTGTTCATATGTGCACCGACTTGATGATCATCCAGTCTTATGCTTTTTTCTTTTTCAAAGTAGACCTAGACGTCTTGCACCCGACTTGTCACGTGGTTCCTAGTGCGACAAATGAGAGAAAGCAAAACTCTGTGTTGAAAGTTATTTGTAAAGGAAACAAAAGCTAAATCTGTTACGTTAGTTTATGGATTTTGTTTCCGTTCATCTGTAAAACTGTGTTGAGGTAATGGTCAAAATGAGCCTCTGCTCTATTTTCATAGATGCAGATGCATGGTAACGCCCACACGTGTGCAGAGAGACAGGGGGGGGGGGGCGGGTAGGAGGGATGGAGGGAGGGAGAGGGATGGAGAGAGAGAAAGAGAGAGAGAGAGAGAACAGCAAGTTGTCTAACGACTCTATTTCTTTTTGCCTGTGCCACGGTAAATGCACCGCCATTTTGCATTTGCTCTATGTATCTGAACTAAAGGGTGGGCCCAGGACCTGTTGGAGGTGGTTGAGGTCCACGCTCTCCCAAGTGCCCTGCTGGTTTATTTTCCAGTGAAAGAAAAAGAAAGACTGCCAAGATTGGAGTTTCTGTTGTCAGAGAACCGAGGGAATCGAAGGACGAAAAGTCAGTAGACGCAACAAACCAGAACATTCCCCCTAAGGCACTGAACCAAAAGGTAGTGGACACAAAAAAAATACCCAAGATGTTTTTAAGGGCACTGGAGGAAAAGTTAGTGGACTCAACAAACCAGGAAATGCTTTAAAGGCGCTGGACCAAAACATCAGTGGACACAAGAAAGGTGTTGCTTAAAGGCATTTGAGGAAAAGTCAGGGGACACAACAAACCACAAAATTGTTCAAAGGCATTGAACGAAAGTCAGTTGAAACTACCAAGCAGGAATTTCTTTAGGGGCATATTGCACAAACGAAAAATCTGTGGACACAACAAACTAGGAAATTTTTGACGGCACTGGACCAAAAGATCGAGTACATAAAAAAACAGGGTGGTGCTTAAAGGCATTGGAGAAAATATCAATGGAAGGAAAAAACAGGACATTCTGTAAAGATATCGGATGAAAAGCCAGTGGACACAACAAATCAGGAAATTCTACAGAGAATAAAGCACGAAGTAAATGTAATTGTGTGGGCTTTTTCAGTATTCAAGTCCCATATTACTCACCTAGAAACACACACACACACACACACACACACCACACACACACACACACACACACACACACACAACACACACACACACATACACACACACACACACACAGAGTCAAAAATGCAAAACAACACACAGCATTGAAAACCACCATCTTCACCATTGTCAACATCATCTTCATTATGGTAACGATAAGATCAAAGTAATCGTCATCAGGCAAACCCACTCTTAAGTACAAATTGCAGCTTTTCTTGCTGACTAATCTGTAAACTGTCACGTCATAAATGACCTGACACCATTCAGTTCTACGTAACAATATATAGATAGGGACAAAATGAGTAGGGTAATATGAGTACATTTTACAGGACAATTACCGCCCAAGAACCCGTGAACTATCCTCTCTCTCTCTCTCTCTCTGGCTTCTGCTTTCTCTCTCTCTCTCTCTCTCTCTGCTCTTTTCTCTCTCTTTCCCTCTCTCCTCTTCTGTCTTCTGTCTGTCTGTCTGTCACTCTCTCTCTCTCTCTCTCTCTCTCTCTCTCTCTCTCTCTCTCTCTCTCTCTCTCTCTTTGTCCGTCTGTCTCTATCTGTATGTCTGTTTGTCTCTCAGTCTCTGCTTCTGTCTCTGTCTCCCTCTGTATTGCTCTCTATCTATCTAGCTCGCGCTCACACACACACACACACACACACACACACACACACACACACACACACACACACACACACACAGCCAGCGGGAAAACATGCACAGAGTGAAAGAGAGAAAGAGAGACAGAGAGAAACATTCAGGGAGAGACAGAGACGGATGTTCTCACAAACAAGCATACGAACACGCACACCTATATCTAATGAATTAGAGAATACCTGCCAGTGCCCACGTGAACGCAGAGCCTGCACAAAGTACACACACACACACACACACACACACACACACACACACACACACACACACACACACACACACATGTGCGCACGCGCGCATGCACGCGCACGCACGCGCAGAAACTGACCCTTTTCTGTTTGTAACATTCTGAGGTTATCACTGCCTGTGTGTGTTTCAAACTGGATCCGTTATCTTCGTACAATGCAGACTGCCTAAAACCAGACTGGACTTCCAAACGATAGCCCGTTCCGCTTTTGACTGGATTTTATCGAAATGAGAGCCGCTCAGAGTGGAATGGTATGACCAAAACAGGTTATCATGTCCCCTATTTTATTTGCGTTTTCTTTTTCTTTTTTTCTGAACTTTTTTTTATGTTTTGGAGTTCACAAGAGTCAAGCGTACAGCGACATGTTTGTAAATACTGACCCCGTTTATGACGAAATCGGTTGATTCTTGAAATAGTTTTGCATTTATTCCTCTTTTCTTCTTCTTCTTCTTCTTCTTCTTCTCTTTCTCTCTCTTTCTCCTCTCTCTCTCTCTCTCTCTCTCTCTCTCTCTCTCTTTCTCAAACACACACACAGAATTGTGTGTGTGTGTGTGTGTGTGTGTGTGTGTGTGTGTGTGTGTGTGTGTGTTTGCGCGCGCACAATAAACCATCTACTCTATCGTTATTAGATTTGTATCCACATTATCCAAATATATTGACATTTTGTTTGTTTAATACGTGCGAATTATTTCCTGACTGAGTTTTGAAGGGCGTCAACGATTCGGCATAACGGTTGTTATTCAAGCCAAATATCGTTGTATGTGTTCATTAAGTTAACCCGTCGATCAGCCATTTGTTATTTCATCTGTGAACAACCAAGTCATTACACGAAATTGATGATGGGAACAGTAGAGACCTGCCTGTCCGGGAAAAGATTGTCAACAACTAAAGGAACGAAGGTCGTACACAAGGCTGTCTAATTTTAACCATTTTCTTTCAGAGATGAGGCACAGTCCGAGAAATGGCATGGAAAACGATTCAGATCGACAGGAGGAAATACTTTTTCCCTGTCTGTCTGAATTTTGTTGTTGTTGACTTTCTCTGTCTGTCTGGTATGTTTGTCCGTGTGTCTGTCAGTCTGTATGTCTGTCAATCTGTCTGTCTGTCTGTCTCTGTCTCTTCTCCTTCCTCCTTCTCTTTCGCTCTCTCTCTTTCGTGCGCGCATGCGCTTGCGGTGCGCGCGCGCGCGCGCGCGCTTGTGTGTGTATGTGTGTGTCAGTTTTTCTTTCACAGGTTTCTTCCAGACCGTCTCACGATTATGCCTGCATTGGTGAGGCGTTTTAATCAACACATCACCTGTTAACGTTAGTGTAAAAAGTGAATGTGGCTGTAATGTCTTTCTTCAACAACAAATATTACGGATTTTTGCTTTCTATTTTAAGTACTTTTTCCACCTTTTTGGAACCAGTAGCCCTCGACGTTCAACAAACCAGTTTGCACAGCCCTTTTGCTTTAGGCCAAGTCTCATTAGATGACTTATAAACTGATAGTTGGGTCAGTCACTTGGAAATTCATTCAAAATCTTCACAAACCTTCTGAGTACTTGATTCTCATTCATCGGAGATTAGGTAGTTTTCCAACATATATTTTCTGATGTACTACAAACAGATATGAATAAATAAAAAGGTGTCTTAAGTAAAATAACATTTGACGCAACGTTTAAACTACCGCGATTGGCGAAGGTCTGTCTGATCGATGGGCAACAAGAGAGCATTTGTATAGCTTGATGTTCTTTTGTCACCTATTTTTACACAACTATCGGTTACCACTTTGTGTAGATTCTCTCTCTCTCTCTCTCTCTCTCTCTCTCTCTCTGTTTTCTCTCCCTGTCTCTCTCTCTGTCTCTCTCTCTCTCTCTCTCTCTCTCTCTCTCTCTCTCTCTCTCTCTCTCTCTCTCTCTCTCTGTGCACGTGCGCGCGTGTTCTGGTACGCGCGCGCGCAGGCGCGTATATCTGTACTGTGTTTGCTCTCTGTGTGTAAATGTGTGTGCGCGTGCGTGCTTGCATGTGTGTGTGTATTTGTTTTTATGCGTGTGCGTGTGCATGCGTCCATGCGTTTGTGTGTGTGTGTGTGTGTGCGTTTGCGCTTGCATGTGTGTGCGTGCGTGCATGCGTGCGCGCGCGTGCGTGTATGTGTTAGAGAGAGAGAGAGCACCGTGTGCATGTTAGCCTCACCCCACCCCACCCACACCCCACCCTACCCCACCGCTCTGTGTGTTTATGGGAGTCTTTGGAAGCGTGTTGTCACACCATTCGAACCTTGTTCAGCCCATCAAGGCCAAAGATCAAGGTCAACGATCGCACTTGTTTATGGGTCACGAGACCTAAAAACATCCCCTCCCCACCCCCCACTACCCCAGCCCCGCTCCCACCAAGATGATTATTTAAAGAGGGGCCTGTTCCGACGCCGGCATACTTGCGAAGAGAGAGCACCTACGGTTTTGCCAACAGAAGCAAGGACAGTCAAGATGAGTAACAAACCTGAAGGTACGTTGGAGTTCTCGAATTATCTCCCTTTGTCGTTGCGTCTCTTTACCAACGCACTGTTCTGGTGTTGATTTCAACAGCTTTTTTGTTTGTTTGTTCGCCTTGACATTTTGGGATGTGAAAGGCATACGTCAGTTATGATCGTTTTACAGTGATATGTTTACTTTTGTAACCCTTTTGCTCGTAAAAGATCAGACTTTTAGGGATCACTTCAAAAGTGTGTTCTGCCGAGATGAACACTGACAGGACCACTACTTATTCACTCCCTTGCTTGTTCTCGCTCTCATTCACGTATCACCTAAGTCAGCCAATCATTCTTTCATTCACTGTTTTACATAGGCTCACTCACTTCTCACTCACTCACTCACTCACCTTCTCACTTACCATTCATTGGCGTTGTTAAATACTTATTAATTTTAATCACAAACATGTATCGGGTGGCGGTGTGGCGTACAGGCGAACTTACTTCCTTTCTCGCTGATTCACATCCTTTCTCTTTTTTTTTCTTCTCTGATTTACTTACATTTTCTCTTACTGATTTAGCTGTATTATAGCTCAGTTTAAATTAGCCGTTCAGAATGCAAGACAAAGGATTTTGATATCGATACGAAAAGCAGCAGCAATAACAACAGTACAGCAAAATATGTTGTTGTTTTTTTAACAACTGTATGCACACTGTATCAACAATCAGTAACAATTTATTCAAAGGCCTTGGGTTGGTTTGTTTGCTTGTTTTTTCTTCTTATTTTGGAGGTTATGATGCTTAGTATTAATTTACAATGTTACGCGTTATTTTGATTTCCTATTCTTTCCCATTTCCCAGCGTGGTCATCATTTATCCTCGTTGATGAATCTGCTTCCGCGGCGAATGGCAATTTTTTTTTTCTCTGTGACTCGTGCTGCGTTCCTCCGTTTCCCCTTTAGTGGTGGACCACGTGGATCACTGATAACAAACTCCCTTTGCCGTTGCATTAAGAACTGGAAGCCTAGTGGTAAATGGATGATACGACGCTGGCTTAGCGCGCCCACTGAGTAGAAATGACAGCTTAGTGTCATTGAGAAGGGGAAGGGAAACCGAGGACCAAGCTGGATTTCTG
>CM065721.1:38387100-38399600 GCA_033310375.1 Conus canariensis | reverse complement strand
ACAGACCTTTGTCATGTGCTTTGTTTCTTTATCAGACTTTCCACGAACTTTGGTCATTGTACAGAAAGCAAAACGTTTCTCTTTTTTTGTGCTCTTGCCTGACATTTGATTGTGACTTGCTACACTTTAAACCTGTGTTTGGGTTGCCTTTTGTCTCGCCCACAAGGCTTGCGTCCTTATAATGTTCGTCACACAGATGGAAGTTAGTTGTAAACTATAACTTGTATTTAACCAGTTTTTGCATGCATAGCTCTGAATGGTGCACTTGTCACATGTATTCAATAGCCAACGTTTTGTGCACAAAAGCTTACACCATTTACCGGTGTCTTGTACATGTGTCTTGTTATTGCCTTTTCAGCGTCGAGGACTCTGGAATTATGCATTGAGATGAAGCAGATGCACAAAGAGGTCTCTATTCATTGACGTTGACCAGTCTGTTGTATCAGAAAGAATAAGAATAACTGGATTTTTCCATTCACAAAAATGTGCCCGAATTCACGGATTTGTCTTTTTTTTCGGTTTTTGCATATTTCAGTATTTTAAGCCCCATTCTTAACGCCGGTATTTGAATTTCTAACCTCTTCAAGAGTATGCACCGTCTCCGAGTACCATTGTGACAAAGCTGTAAAATTAAGTTTTTCGATGTCATTAAAGAGATGTCGCAGAAAGTGTGGTAAAAAAAAACGCATTCTGAATTATTGTTATCTTTGTGCTTTGTTGATTGTTACATGATAACGGAATAAACAGAAGGAACATGTATCAAAACTCGTAATTCCATGCTCAACAGCGTCTGATATCTTCTTTGGCGCGATCACCATAGGATCGTTGATGATTTGTACGCATTTTGTGGGGAAGGGTTCTTATTGAAGGTGGTTTTCTCAAAGTGGATCCTATGAGGGAGTGCTGCGTCGATTTTGTTTTCTGTAGCTGCTAAATTCAATCCAGCTACATGGCTTCTGCGTCAAACATTCTGGGACGCACTTATGCTTCCACGTTTCTTCCTACTTTTCTGTTGCATCCTGCATCGTCTGTGTCAGCGATGACTGGTTTTTGGTCGTTCTCCCTCAGTAAATGGTGGTCGAAGCTTTTCGTAACGATACCTGTATATTTCTTTTTCTCGTTGATAATCCTGTGCACTGCTTTCATTGTAACTTTATATCGTTCATTAATGTGTACATATTGTACAATGAATAAACCGCCTGTTTTGCTGCTTATCCGCCATTTGTTTGGTTGCTTTTGTTTGTTTTTCATTCTTTGGTTGTTCTTGTCAGTAGTGGCGAGACTGGTTTTGAAAGAAATCAATTGATACAGAACATGGAGCGTGTGTGCTCATTAACAAAAGAATGGAGAGAGAGAGAGAGAGAGAGAGAGAGAGAGAGAAACGAAATCTGATGCTGTTAAGCTGTGAAGCCCATACAACAAATCGACGCGATGAACAATGACAAAACGCGACTCGATTTCATTGACATTGAAACCACAGCAATGTCTTTTTCTTTCACTTTACATGACAAAAATTGTGCATGAAAAAAAATCTTACTGGTATGCGTTCACTGTCAGTTCTGTGGATGACGGTCACCCCGGGTATAAACTGGATCAATCCGTGCAAAGCGTGCAGGCGCCGGAGAGCACGTGCTTTGAGTCTCTGCATGTTCCGTGTCGCCCGAACGTCTTCCTTTCTGAAGGCTGGCCAGTTTGACACATACCTCTGATGACATGTTTCTTTCTTCCTGCTTAACGGACCAGAATAAACAGAGAGAGAGAGAGAGAGTTTATTACAATGGATAACAAAAGAAGAAGAGTGAGAGACAGACAGAGAGAGAGAGTCACCACAGTCACATAGCAAGGTAACCACGAATCTGTCGTCTGCGGTTTCAGTGGGTGTCAGTGGTAGCAATGCAAAGATAGCAGAGTCGAAAACTGAGTGTCCTTGACCGTAGCAGACACCGTCGTGACTTGGACACTAAACAGAGTGAACCAGTCGGTCACCTGTCACAGAACGGACCTCAGATATGGTCTAAAGGCACCTGGACCAGCCCTTCGGGTACATTCAGGAACGAAAACAAAAAAAGAATTTCCCTCAGGAAAAATAAGAATTTTCTAAGACAGAGAGTTACTTCCCTTTAACTTTTTTTAAAGGACGCGGGGAAAATATCAAGGGTCATCGATGTTTATTACTTGAGAGTTTTTTTTTTTTTTTATTCCGCGAGCACGTATAACTGTAAAAAGTAAAATCATTTCTAACTTCACACTGTCCATCTTCAGAGGACTTTATGTTACAGTCTTGCTCACTAGATCCTGCGACAACTGTTTTGACTGGAAATTGCCGAATTGAACCCTCGCCGAAATTCGATGGGTTGGGCCACATTCCATCTTTGCACCAAATTTGGTTCAAATAAATATCGTAGTTTATTCATTTGTTTATTTTGTGAAAGTGCTGTGAGATGGGAAGTTGGGTGAAGAGAAGAAGGGTAAGGGTGAGTAGAAATCTTGCTGATTGACGAGGAAAGTAAAAACCAACCAACCAACCAAACAATGAAAACAGAAACCCGAGGTAGCCGATGCTGATGAAAACGTAACTTTTGAAGAGGTAAAGATCTATAGCTGTTTTCCCGACACCCATATACTTGTAATACCTGGCCATGTCACAAGATTCAATACCCTTTGCTAAAGCTGTCCTCTTGGGAACTGCTGAGGGTGGGACACGGAGGAAAACAACAACAACAATTACAACAACAACTACAACAACAAAGAACGACTGACTGACAACAGAGTGGACAGGGAAACCATTTGCATAGACTGAAGCCTTGGCACACCACCGACACGGCTGGCAACGCGGTGAATTGTTCCTATGTGTGGCGCCGCAGTGACTGTCCAAGGAGTCGAGGGAATGATATGATACACAGAAAACATCGACGCGTGAAGGCAAGTAATGCAGGTACGGCATGATCAGCAAAACAAAACGGTGCAAGTCCTATGGAAACGTACAAGCACCAAACAAACGGATTTCCCGTTATCTTACTGAAGGTTGGGAGAAGCAAGAACCACCTGCAATCATTAACCAAGGTTAACCACGATTCATTGGATACGGGCCCTTACGTGTTTTTTTCTGTCTGTTTCCGTAGTAGAACTGCTGTAAGGACACGTTATTACTGTTAGCGTAAGACGCCCACAGACGTTCATCTAGTGTCCCAGACGAAATCTGCTGTCCTCTCCAAGTTCTCCAGAGCGACGCACAGTGTGAGTTCGGGGTCGCTGGAGTTGGTCGGAGCTTCCTTGCAGCACACACACACACACACACACACACACACACACACACACACACACACACACACACACCACACACACGCCACACACACACAGCGTGCTGTGGAGGATGTGGACGCAGCTTCGGAGAACGTGGCCTGTTGTCATATCTCTCTGACCACAGGGACACTCGACTGACTGTCCAGTACCAAACTTTGCCCGCAGGTGGCCGCCTAGGAGATTGTGTCCAGATCTCAACCGAAAGATCTTCACCTGTTCCTCTCTCGTCTCAGCAGATAGTAGCTGTGTAGCCGTATTCCAAACTAGGGAAGTGGGAGCTTCCATTTCAACAGATTGACCCAAGTACTAACTGTTCGGATGTGACGATGAACCACGGGAGCATGCACAGCAAGCACTCGGCCCACATGCACGTGGAATAATCCACGACAGCAGAAGAGAAATCTCTGGCAAATTATGCAGAAAGCAGTATGAATTCAGTTAAGTGAAGACAGAGACTATCCACTAATATCCCAGCCTCTTCAATAATGGTTTCGCCTCTTTTTGTGTGTGACTCCAAGTTTCTGACAGTATCTTTCGCGGCGGATTGACGACGGAATCTATTGTGGAAAAAAAAGAAACATCGACTAAATCAATACAGCAGTGTCTTTCCAATATGGCGCTCCATTCAGTTTCCAAACCCTCTCTCGCGGATCAACATGTTTTAAATTTTAAAAAAGAAACCTCGAGTTCCCTGGCCGCTTATTCTCTGGCCTGAGTGTAACTGCCAGCCCCCCTACCCCCATCCCACCACCGCTATTCTTCCTCTCTAGCTCCCCCCCCTCCCCTCTAGTCACGTTTGTCGTAAACCTTTTTGTTTAATGGGTCTTTAGGAAGAATAAATTCACATTCTTTCCATTCTTCATAAATTGAACTTTTTTTAAAACCTGTTTTATGTTTAACCGTGTTCGCTGCGTTGCACACATCCGACTTCGTTCAGAATATCTGAGGCCCTACATCGTCATTTTACACCAAAGAATGAATTTAATGTTTAATTTGTGCTTCTCGCAAATGTAGCATCTTTTAATAAATCTGTGTTAAATGTCCAGTAGCGTAGACCTTTTGATTCGATATCCGTGCACTTTGAAGCAAGGCTGCAGCAGTATTAAAACAATCTGAAAAGAAGACATGTGGCATTCATCTGTATTATTGAACAATGTACCACTAGATAAGATACAGTAGACCCGTAAAGCAATCATTTTGCCCAGAAAACTGTTGTAAATGTATGAGAAATTGAACGTGTCATATACAACTGTTTTATATATCAAACAAGGTTCCTCTGAATAAGTTTCAATGGGCTCTGTAAAGAGTACATGTTACATCTCCATATAGTTAAATGAGATCTTACAAGATAAGATACAGTGGATTTGTAAAGCAATAATTCATATTTCCTGCGCCCAGAAAATTCTAGTACTCACTGATTACATGTAATGTAATCTGTATCAGTAATGTGTAAGTAGATAAGATACAATGGACTCGTACAGCAGTTACTTTACATTTACTGTGCCAAGAAAATCTTTCATCGGATGGGCTGAACAGTTTGCCAAGTGCCACTTAGCCTACTTGTACTTCGTGATTTGTTCCAAGAGAGGTCCTTGTTCTGAGGATGATTGTCATTACTAGCTATGTGTAAATTGTTGTTTAGAATATCTTTAAAGTTATGACAGAGCAAGACCATTTTTAACCTCGTTTTCTCGTGTTTAGTATTTCAAAGATTATTGAAACGTTGCATCCCCCCCCCCCCCCCCCCCCGGGAAAACTTTTTTTTAAGACTATAGACACAAATTGTCTAATTATTAACACAAATGCACTGCAAAGATTCTATCTGGCAATTTCAATGTCAGCACAGTAGAGTCGCACAGTTCAGACTACTTAACCTTTCTGGCATGTCGCCTAAAGTTTTGCTCGCCCATTGTTGAGGATGTGCAGTGTATGGTTTTAAGAAAGAATAATGCCTCGACGTTTATTGTGGGTGTACAACAACCCACGATTTCCATGATGTTGAATTTGGTTATCAGTACAAGCTAGCCACTCTCTTACCTTCTGTTTCTTTGATGGTTCTGTACCACCACACCTGTCCTGTGCTCTCTGTGCAGCGCATACCAGTCATCACGTGCTCTCCGTTCTTCCTGTCAGAAACTCATGAAAATATCAAAGCGAATGGTAACATCGTTTGGTGAACGTTCACCGAACGATGTTAAAATTGCTTTGGTATTTGATATTTTCAGTTTTGCTGCCCCAGCCGTTTGGAACTCACTGCCTCCCACCCTAACAAACTAACCAAATTTATCTGTTTTCAGAGCACATGTGAAGACTTGTCTTTTCAACCAAGCATTTTGAACAATGCTTTTCCAACACTGTGTGTATTTAATAATTTCTGAAGTAAGACAGCTGATATATGTGAATGAATGAAGGTCTGAATGGTGTATGAAGGCGCAGTTCTTCTTCTTCTTCTTCTTCTTCTTCTTCTTCTTCTTCTTCATCATCATCATCATCGTAGTAGTAGTAGCAGCAGGTAGCAGTAGTCGCAAGTAGTTTCTTCTCCTTCATTCATCTTCTCTCTTTCTTTCTTTTTAGTGTCCACAATCATCATGTTGATTATCCTGGCACTTCTGTGTGTATGACCATTTTTTTTATCCCGCCATTAAGGCAGCCAAACTCCAGCTTTGGGGAAGGTGCATGCTATGTGTAACGTGTCATCCATACCAACAGCCAAACTGGCCTTCTCTTCCAAAAGTTGGTGACGGGATTTTACGTGTGTGCAAGATGTCGTGCGTGCGTTCACACACGGAACCTCGGTTTATAGTCTCATTCGAAGGACTGTTCGGGGAATGGAGTCAGAATCAATGTTATCTCCGAGGGAAAAATCCCCCTGTACCGAAACGGCATGGCGGAGATGCGAACCCGCAACCCCAAGATTACGAGTCCGGCGCTCTACCAACTGAGCTGTTCCGGCCTCCTCACCATCATCATCATCATCATCGTCATCATCATTATTGTTATTACTAACTTTTTTGGGACGAGGGGCCCCGATCAGGGTTTTGTACGCTTTGAGTTTTTGGAATGGCTCACGCCCTGCAGATGACGTCATAATCTACTTAATCTACATAATCTACTACATTGACCTTTCCCCTTTCCAAACCAGCCAATGGTTGTAGAAATTTTCGCCGGGCGAGCGAGCCTCAGAGGATTTTTGCAAGTCACTGTCCGATGTGTTCAATGCGTGTCCCAGCTCTCCACAGCAGCGAAGCCCGGAGAGAAGTCGCCGTAGTCAGTGTTGCACTGCGTTATAAGTGTTAGAATTGTTTTCGACTGAAGGTTCCGACATTCAGGAAGACTTTGAAGACAGTAATGAGGACTTCTTTTTTAAGTGGAGGTGAGAAAAGTTCCGAATCTGAACTGGAACTGGCTGCACCGTTAGCTGAGGCGAGTGATAGGGAGGGGGGGGGGGGGGGGGGGATAATAATCACGCAGCGCAGTCCGAGCAGAGAGGAATGCGTGTGCCGGACATGACAGAGGAAGAGTTGTTGCAGTTCGTGACGCAAGACTGGCATCAAGATTTTCGACTCGTTCCCGCTGTGCCACCTTTCACTGGTGAGCATGGTTTCCTCACATCTCAAGAACGATACTCCCCCTTCCAGTTTTTTTTTCGTCAGAAAATACATCGTCTGCCACCGCGTGACCACGTCCAGGCTTTTCAGCAAGGTGTGTATATTATTATCATCCTGTTTGGGTTTTTTTAAATTTTATAATCTCACTCACACATCTATGTACACACACACACACACACACACACACACACACACCACACACACACACACAAACATACAATCACACAACACACACACACACACACACACACACACGCACGCACGCACGCACGCACGCACACACACACACACACACACACACACACACACACACACACACACACAACACACACACACACATTCCAGTGAAAGTAATGACAGTGATGAATATGATATATATTTGTATTTTCAGGAGAACGCATGGATGTGTAAAATGAAAAAAGAAAAACATCTTTTAGACAGATAATGATTTATTGTGCAGTTGTGTCAGGTGCTGTTGCTGTTCTGCAGTGGATGGATTGGAAGCCAGTCCATGTCATCACCACCAAGGTCAACCCCCCACACATCATGACAGATGTGACCATAAGCTGTGGGCAGTTCAGGAACCCACTGGCTGTCCAGGACTATCCAGAACATGGCTGGGGTGGACAAAAGTAAACAGCTGATTTACATTCCACTAAACTGCAAGACCATGAAGTGGTGGGAAAAGCTTTTCTTCCACCTCTTCACCCTGAGCATCGTCCTGTGTGACAAACTTTCCAGTCAGCCCATTCCAACCATTCTGTACAAAGTGTTGATCATCAGTGTAGCAAGCAAGCCAGTGTGTACATAGTGTGAAGGTGTAGTTTTTAGTTTCTTCTTTTTTTTCTTATTTGTGTTGGTGTCAGTATGAGAGGATCATAAAGTGCCATGTTGGCTATCATATGAATGAACAATCATATTTGGACATTTCTTGGATTATTTTGTGAGTGAACAGACTGTTTCAAAGACTTGTGTTTCCACGGATATGTGTGTGTGTGTTATAATATATAACAAGACTCCTGCCTGTGTCCATTCGGATGAAAACAAGAGGACATTTTTTACCCGGCTCAAGAAGATGCAAGATGAAGGTAGGAAATTTGATATTTTCACCCCACCTAACTTGTGTCTTGTCCTGTGCTATGTTTGTCTGTGTCCTTGGTGATAACTAACCCCCTCTCTTTCTGAATTTAACTCAGTATGTTTCTAACTAGTTCTGAAAGTTGCATGTCATTACTACTAACAGTTTTTTGTGTATGTGTGTTTTTTTTTAACTAACCCTTACAAATGGGCAGTTCCGTGGGAAAGCAAAGGGAAAAGACCGTCAATCCCAAGTGAGTTGAGAAACAATGCCTTGTGGGAAACTACAGGTGGACAGGAACCCATGATTTCTATGAGACAACATTGCCCTGCTATATATCATGGGGTTGCAGTAACATATATGATTTCTATGTGGAACGCTGCCATCTTATAAATCATAGAGATTAAAGAATCACATGACTTCTATGAAGGAACACTGCCTCGCTTTGTATCATGTGGTTGCAGAAACGCATGATTTCTATGAAGGAATTCTGCCTTGTTATGTATCATAGGGATTAAAGAAACATATGATTTATATGAGAGAATAACAGCCTACCTAGCTATATGTCATGGAGCTACAGAAAACACATAGATTTTATGAGAGAAATACAGTCTAGTACATATATGTCATGGAGCTACAGAAACACATGATTTATATGAGAGAATACAGCCTAGCTATATGTCATGGAGCTACAGAAACACATGATTTATATGAGAGAATACAGCCTAGCTATATGTCATGGAGCTACAGAAACACATGATTTATATGAGAGAATACAGCCTAGCTATATGTCATGGAGCTACAGAAACACATGATTTCTATGAGGGGACATTACCTTGCTATATATATCATGGGATCACAGAAACTCACGATATCCATGAAGGAACAATGCAATATAAATGGGACTGCTCGAGATTTGACGTTAGCAGATAAGGGTCTGATCTACAAAAGATAAAGAATGCTCATAAAGAAAGCTGTCCAGCGGCTACTGAACCACATGGCTCAGTGGCGTCAAATGACTGGATCGTCCACCAACCTACAAAAGCCTAGACACTGGTCTGCACTCACAAGAACAAGACATCAGGAAAATGACCATCATCAGTTTCGAATCAACTGACGCGTATCCGGAAAATTACCATAATCAGTGTCAAATCAACTGACGGGTACAGTAATGAATTCTGGAAAGACGTGTTAGCAGTTTATCTAAACCATAAAAATATTAATAAAACTTAACGATATCGACAAAAGCAATTTCCGCAGCCAACAGCTTTTTAATAATAATTTCATTCGGTATAAAAATCAGGTATTACATTTCAAAAACTGGGTAAAGAACGGTGTTGAGCAAATTAAAGATGTAATACACAAAAGAGAAAATAGATTACTGTCTTTAGAAGAAATGCAGGAAATGGCTGGCCAGGACAGAGCCCTTGCATTGTTCCAGTACAATGCTGTGATCAACTCCATACCAGCTCAGTGGATCCAGTGGATCCAGTCAGGTGAAGCAGGATCTGGGACGCTCCCCCGCTTTGCTAGCATGCTAAATGCAAAGCCCAAACAAATAAGGAAACTAGTTATGCCACATAAGGAAACTCAAACACCTACTGCGAATGCCTTCTGGAACAGAAAGCTTGGTATCGACTTAGACAAATCCACATGGTGTCGAGCTACAGACATTACAAAAGAGGTAGTTCTCCACTGGAAAATACTACACAACGTATATCCTACTAATATCATGCTTAGTAAAATGAACGTAAAAGACTCAAACAAATGCTCGTACTGTCCTAACACAACTGATTTCATTGAACACTTTTTCTGCGAATGTCCAATCGTTTACAACTTTTGGAGATTTATTGAGCAAAACATTTACTTAGAAACACATGCTCATATCAAATTATCAAACAAGATGTATTATTTGACATCAGCAAATCGATTGCTTCGAAGACAAATTATAAATGTATCAATTTTATCATATTATTGAGTAAAATGTGTATTAGTATTTTCAAAAAGACGAACACGGGTATCGCTCTGCAACTCATTTTTGAGAAAAGAGTATAATGTCCGAAGTGGTTTAAAAGGAAAACTTCCCAAAGTAGGCAAGAGAGTGTAAGTGTCATTAAGCTTTAAAAAAAAAAAAAGAAAGAGAGAGAGAGAGGAGATTGGAAAAAAATTACATCGTTCATGC
This sequence comes from Conus canariensis, assembly GCA_033310375.1. Classification (NCBI taxonomy): domain Eukaryota; kingdom Metazoa; phylum Mollusca; class Gastropoda; order Neogastropoda; family Conidae; genus Conus; species Conus canariensis. The sequence goes on along the minus strand of CM065721.1, from coordinate 38,389,429 downwards.
ATTCAATATGAAGAGAAGGGAGGGGGGGGGGGGAGAGGGAGAGGATCTCAGCAGGAGAGTTGCGGAGTGGGGGAAGGGGAGGGTTCGGATATCTGGGGAGGGGGGATTCGATGGGGGAGGGGGGAGGGGAAGTGAAGGAATACTCGTGTGCCTATTGTTTCACTTCTTGGGTTTCCTCGTGTCTTCCTTGCGGACCTTTTATTTTCGCTGTAGGTTGGCTTCATCGGGGAACAGCAAGCTGGTGAGACAACATTTAACAAACTTCTAAATTTCATCTCTACGACGCTGTCTCTGTCTACCTATCTGTCTGTCTGTCCCCTGTCTGTCTGACGTCTCTCTCTCCCTCTGTCTCTCTCTCTCTCTTTATTTATCCATTTATTTATTTTCTTTTTTTGCCGGGGGTGGTGGTGGTGGTGTGGGGCATTGAGTAGCGCTCGCTCACGCGCTTGGGTAGAGAGATGGAGAGGAGGGACGGGTAACTGGGACCTATGATATCCTTTCAGAGTGTGTTCACATACGGGATTGGAGAGGGGAAGGAAGGAGGGAGGGGGGAGGGCGGTTGGGGGGGGGTGGGGAGGGAGGGGAGAAGGTGAAGGGGGAAAATTGAAAAAAAAAAAAAAAAAAACCTCTTAGGTCTATTGTCATGCGTCTTGGCTTTCCCCATGTCTTCCTCGTAGACCCTTTCTTTTCGCTATAAGGCTGGCCGTATCGGGGAATTGCCAACTGGTCAGACGATTTGTAATACATTTTGCAAATCATTTCTACGATGCCGCCTCTTTCTGTCCGTCTGTCTGTCGGTCTCTCTCTCCCTCCCCCCCCTCTCTCTCTCCCACACTCTCTCTCTCTCTCTCACACTCACCACTCTCCATCCATCCTCTCTACTTCTCTCTCCCTCTTCTCTCTCTCTCTCTCTCTCTCTCTCTCTCTCTCTCTCTCTCTCTCTTTGAGAAAAAAGTGAAAGAAAAGAAAATGATTTAAGTCTTTTGTTAAATTAATGTTGTTTTCTTTGTATAAGCAGCACATTATGAGAGTGAGAGTGCCAGTACACCACACATTAGAACATTAACAAACCCAGACACTTTGCATCAAACGCAAAAACACTAAAATCAGCAAGAATAAGTCCATTTGTAAAAGAACATCACACTATGCATGGTGTGAAAGAGACTGGTTGGAGAAAAAAAAAAAAGAAAAAAAAGCTAATAGTGGGAAAAAAAACTGACGGGTACACAATTTGGTATAGGTTTTGAGAGAATGCTGACCTTTATAAAAACATGTTGAGTCTACGGTACCTAAATGCTAAAAGGGCCTGTTTGTCATGAGAGCAATGGCAGCGTAATGCACTGAACAACGCCATCTCTAGTAAATGTATCACGCCGTTGAACTCCGTGTTATTGATTAATGATTAGGGCTTACAAAATCGTCCAAGAGCAATCCTCTCAATTTAGAAAGAATTCAGAGTGAGGAAATACCAGGAACGCACCAATCTAAATTACCTGCTTGACCTCCCTTCAGTGCAGGTTTGACACAAGCTGGAACAGGTGAAGGCGTATGTTGGAGCACTTGAAAATCCCCAAAGGCATGCATGCTTATGTGGAGCGTGCACACACACACACACACACACACACACACACACACACACACACACACACACACACACACACTGACTGAAACCAATTTATTATTAGATTAACCCGAGGTTGTACACACACACACACACACACACACACACACACACACACACACACAGAGGCGTGCGCGCGTGCACGCACGCACGCACGCGCGCACGCACGCACGCACGCACACGCATGCTTATACGCCCACATATATAGGCATATATACGTGCACACTTTTAATAGGCAGGAGAGTAATCATGCTCAGTTCATCAGACCGTGACGGGGAATCCTGTAGCAAAATCACAACCTTCTATTTTAAGCAAACAGAAGCGGGACAGAGTGGGCCCGGAGTGAATGACAACGATGGTATTCATGTAAGAGAGAGAGAGAGAGAGAGAGAGAGAGAGAGAGAAGAGAGAGAAGACAACTCTTCTTCCTTTAGGATGTATTCATCATTACCTCACTTACTTCCCTTAAAACACTATCGTATTGTAGATGTTCATTAAATGTACGTAGTCATAGTGCTATCAGACACAATATGTGCGGTTTATTACCTTGTAATGCCCCCCCCCCCCCCTCCCTCCTTCGGTCCCCTCTTCCACTGGTCCTTCTGCATGACAGGGACCCAGATGTTGCGTGTGGGCTTTACAAACGTGCGATCTCTTGTGTTGGATCAGTCTTTTCTTTTTCTTCTTTTTAATTTTTTTTTCCTTTTT
>CM065721.1:38367100-38377100 GCA_033310375.1 Conus canariensis | reverse complement strand
GTGTTGGCAACGATAGTGATAACTGTCCCTTCAATCGCCCTATATTGAATAAAGAAATTCTACTGTCATTAAGAAAATTTTTAAATGGAAAAGCTCCTGGACCAGATGGAACAATTGGAGAGATAATTAAAAATGCTTGCAAGTCAGAATAGGTGATTGGTTTTCTAAAAAGGCTTTTTAATGCTTTGTTTGACAGGGATCTTTTTCCAAAAATTTGGTCAGTCAGTTGTCCTTCCACTACACAAAAAAGGTGATGTAATAACAAACAACTATCAGACAATATGTTTGAGCAATATATGTAGTAAATTTACTACATATATTGCTCAGACATATTCCTCGATAGTAGTTTGGGTTATTGCCACGAGCTGCGAGTCTAATAGCTGGTTTACGATAAACTTCATAACCACAAAACATAGAAGAGTGAAAATTTTCTAAGCTCTTGCTTGCGCGTGTGTGTGTGTGTGTGTGTCTTGGAACTGGTTGCTTCAACGGATATTTCTTGTTGCAGGTTTTCTTAAATGTACATTCAAATGTCCTTTTGTCAGTTTTGAATTTAATTTGAATATACAAATTATATACAAAACCATCAAATATGGATGATGGGAGGTAATTTCCTGCTTCATAGTTTCGAATGTTCAGTGCTGTGGACTCCCTTTCCTCTGTGGTGGAAACACAAATGGTTGACCAACTCTCGACATAGATAGTTTAATTAGATATTTTGTTGTTGTTGTTTTTTTAAGTACAGCATCCATGAATAGTAAATGATTCAACTGATCTAAGATCAGTCAGCTTCAGTCAGGACTGTCATTAGCTCTTTTTTTCCAAACATTGTAACAGACAAATGCCATGTGATGAATCCAAATGGACTTCCAAGCATTATACCGCAAAATTAGAAGTACCACCTGAATTTTTTGTATGAAAGGTTTTTTTTAAACATTCACTTATCCAAACACTATCTGCAGTTTGTTGTAAATGAAGTGTACTTGGGTTTTGTCAAACCGTCAGTATGCAATATTATCTCCAGTCAGAATTCCATATACAGATATGAATAAGAATTGTGTTTTCCTCACAACTGGTCACTCCATTGAAAATACAAATTAGATTGCAAGGTGTGCAAAGAAATTAAGAGAAAAAAAATCTCAACAAGAGAGTGTAGATTCAAAGATCGATCTGACAGACAAAATGTAACTTCAAGGTGCAGTAGGTGTCGTCTAGCAAATAGTTTTTCCAGACATGTACACACATATCATTATTTAGCCAATCGTTGGGTTCGTGAGGACGCCACACAGGCTCCCCTATCTGGAGAGGAGTGCCGTCGCTCCACCTGAAAGTTCCCGGATCCGTAAACTCTTCTGCGCCCACCCACCAGTTGAACGTTCCTCCTTTGACATTGGCAAGAAAATAAAATGAAAAGTCGTGAACCCGACCGTGGTATTCAACAGTCAATAGACGGAAAACCGAATGCTTCTGACACATAACAAATACATTATGATGCAGTTCGTGTAAATGCGTCTGTGCTTTTGAATGTTAATGGGCAACAGTTGAAGCTCAGTGGGACTCTCTGTGGTTGTCTGTACCCCAAAACCAAAATCCACCCCTCCCAGTCACAACCCCTAGCCTCATTCCCTCCCTGGCCAAACTTTGAGCCCAATCATACCAACATTGAGGAAGGTTTTGTTTGTAGTCATTGTTTTAATAATTTCATTCCAAATATCTTAGCTGAAGACAACACACATATACACGCGCGCGCGCGCATGCATGCACGCACGCACGCACACACGCATACACACAAAGATTAAAAAGATTCAAAGATTTTAATCCTGTGACACCTTTTGGGGCATGGAGGACTTGAAACAAATCAAACAAATGTGAATGAAACAAATCAAACATCCAAATATTTTCCCAATAATGAACACACTGAATATGATGTTACACAAATGTACTAAGTTTTAGAAACTTAACAAAGTTTAGCAACACTTTTTTTTTTTACCACCACAGAGCAAACGACAATTGTTGAATACAGACTTTATACATGTAAATTTTCTTGGTATAAACTGATGTAAAACACACACACACACACACACACACACACACACACACACACACACACACACACACACACACACGCACACTCACGTGCGATGTACTTACCATCTGGTCGTCATTCCACAATTGGAGGACCGTCCCACTCCAGTGACTTGTAGTGATACAGATGACCCCCATCACTCGTGCACGTCTTCGCTGCATTATCATAGTTTTGAGGAGTCTTGTACAGCTTGACACAGTGGCTCCTATGCACCGTGTACTCCATGTCAGTGGGACAATTTTCTGCATTTGAAATCGGTTAACGGTCGATTAAACAATAAGTTAACAGTCGGTCAAACAATGTCAGTTGAATTATTTTATCAGATCAAGAAACCAAACGCATACACGAGGATGTGTGTGAGTGAGCGTTTTTCTTCTGAATGTGAACTGGATAGAAGAGTAGGCAAACACGTTGTGCGCATGTATACATGAATATATATATATATATATATATATATATATATATATATACTAGCAGGGGCACCCGGTGTTGCCCGGGATATGAACATTCTTTGCGATACTCACGTGACGGCAAACATGTATTAATTGTTTTGATTTACAATCAATCCCCCCCCCCCCCAACATCTTCCCACCCCCTCCCCCCACACAAATACAAAATTCAGAAAATAACGGTTTTTAACGATCAGTGTTAAGCTTCGGATCTTGAAAATTGTATATCATTGTTTAGCGTTCAAAACTGCACATGTATATCGAATTTCTTCAAGAATACTCTAAATTTATAAAATAACGGTTTTTAACGGTCAATTTTAAATTTCGGTTCGTAAAAGTTGTATATCATTTTTCGGCATTTAACACTGCACATGTATACCGAATTTCATCAAGAACAGCCTAAATTTGGAAAATAACGGTTTTTAACGGTCAAATTTAATGGTCATAATGACTATCTAATGACCCTATGTGACCCGCTGGATGTTCCTGTAGGCTTATGTCAAGTTTGGTGGCGATCCGATAACTCTCGTGGCCGCCAACCTCAGAAGATCGGGTTTTAAACAGTTTTCATAGGGTTTGGTGTTTTTAACGGCTTTTAACTGTTATAAATAACGTTTCTTAACTGCCAAATAACGGTTCTAATTTTCGAGAAGTAGCCCCGTACCTGTGCAATGTCACATTGGCCATTTGATGAAAAGCAGAGGAAAAAGATGTCTTTGAAACCGTTATAACAATTTTTTAACGGTTTTTAACGGTTTTATTTTTTTAGAGATTAGCCCCAAACCATCCTCGGGTCATAACAGACGTACCTGCTAAATTTCAAGAAGATCGGGTATTAAACAGTTTCTTTTATAGGGTTTGGTGTTTTTAACGGTTTTTAACTGTTATAAATAACGTTTTTTAACTGCCAAATAACGGTTTTAATTTTAGAGAAGTAGTCCTGTACCTGTGCAATGTCACAACGGCTATTTGAAGAAAAGCAGAGGAAAAAGATGACTTTGAAACCGTTATAACAGCTTTTTAACGGTTTTTAACGGTTTTATTTTTTTAGAGATTAGCCCAAAACCATCCTCGGGTCACAACGGACGTACCTGCCAAATTTCATGACAATCGGTTGAGCCGTTTTTGAGTCTATAGCGTACACAGACACACACACACACACACACACACACACACACACACACACACACACACAAAAGAGAGAGAGAATTTGCCCATTATATATTAGATACTAGCAGGGGCACCCGGCGTTGCCCGGGATATGAACATTCTTTGCGATACTCACGTGACAGCAAACATGTATTAATTGTTTTGATTTACAATCAATCCCCCCCCCCCCCCCCACATCTTCCCACCCCCTCCCCCCACACAAATACACATTCTGCCTGTCTGTCTATCTGTCTGTCTGTCTGTCTCTCTCTCTCTCTCTCTCTCTCTCTCTCTCTCTCTCTCTCTCTCTCTCTCTCTCTTATCCATTCTATTGTTTTCCGCCTGCCTCTGGCCCCTTTCCTCTGGGTCTTCCCTAGCACGTCCAGATGCTTTTCTCGATCGATTTTCCGCCTGCACTCACAGTTCCCATTCCCATTCTTCTGATTGCCCTTCATTTTGTAGGAATAGACTTTGTGCAGAAGTAGTTTATTTCAACGGGTCTGTGTCTAATGTAAAAATAGTGTATCAGGCTTTGCACTGTACAATCATTTTTCTGGCCCCTTTCATTCCTCCCTTTTCACCCCCCTACCCTGTCCCATCCATGTTGCAAAATTCCTTACCGTTACTGGACATACGCATACCGAATTTTATCAATAACGGTGTAAATTTAGAAAATAACGGTTTTTAACGGTCAGTGTTAAGTTTTGGTTCGTAAACTTTGCATAACATTGTTCAGCGCTTAAAACTGTACGTGCATACGGAATGTTATCAAGAACGGTGAAAATTTCGAAATTCAGAAAATAACGGTTTTTAACGGTCAATGTTAAGTTTCGGATCTTGAAAATTGTATATCATTGTTTAGCGTTCAAAACTGCACATGTATATCGAATTTCTTCAAGAATACTCTAAATTTATAAAATAACGGTTTTTAACGGCCAATTTTAAATTTCGGTTCGTAAAAGTTGTATATCATTTTTCGGCATTTAAAACTGCACATGTATACCGAATTTCATCAAGAACAGCCTAAATTTGGAAAATAACGGTTTTTAACGGTCAAATTTAATGGTCATAATGACTATCTAATGACCCTATGTGACCCGCTGGATGTTCCTGTAGGCTTATGTCAAGTTTGGTGGCGATCCGATGACTCTCGTGGCCGCCAACCTCAGAAGATCGGGTTTTAAACAGTTTTCATAGGGTTTGGTGTTTTTAACGGTTTTTAACTGTTATAAATAACGTTTCTTAACTGCCAAATAACGTTTCTAATTTTCGAGAAGTATCACCGTACCTGTGCAATGTCACAATGGCCATTTGATGAAAAGCAGAGGAAAAAGATGTCTTTGAAACCGTTATAACAGTTTTTTTTAACGGTTTTTAACGGTTTTATTTTTTTAGAGATTAGCCCAAAACCATCCTCGGGTCATAACAGATGTACCTGCTAAATTTCAAGAAGATCGGGTTTTAAACAGTTTCTTTTATAGGGTTTGGTGTTTTTAACGGTTTTTAACTGTTATAAATAATGTTTTTTAACTGCCAAATAACGGTTCTAATTTTAGAGAAGTAGTCCTGTACCTGTGCAATGTCACAAAGGCTATTTGAAGAAAAGCAGAGGAAAAAGATGACTTTGAAACCGTTATAACAGCTTTTTTAACGGTTTTTAACGGTTTTATTTTTTTAGAGATTAGCCCAAAACCATCCTCGGGTCACAACGGACGTACCTGCCAAATTTCTTGACAATCGGTTGAGCCGTTTTTGAGTCTATAGCGTACACACACACACACACACACACACACACACACACACACACACACACACACACACACAGAATTTGCCCTTTATATATTAGATATATGTATATATATATATATATATATATATATATATATATATCCATGCGTGTGACTTGGTGTGTTTATGTTACTGTCATAAGCGTAATGCGCGTGTCTGTGTGTAGGTGCATGCATGCGTGCTTGCGTGTGCTTTTACGCTGAGAATTTTGACAGTGTTTTGGATGTATTTCGGATTAAGCGCCATAAACGACTATTCATTAGGGTTTCTTGTCAGCCATACACCAGTAGCAGTCATTTCTGTTACTGTTCTGTTACTGTCCAAGTTGCTTCGCTTTCAAATATATGGTCTCTGCTACGTAGCTAAAGGTATGAGAGGTAAAGAATACGTTCAGATTGTAAATTTGCAGAAGCTAGGTTAAAATCTATATAACTATAATGTTCCATGGCGGTATAACTGGTAAAATAAAATATCATGGTAGTATAAATGGACAGGCAGGCTGGGCTCGATAGCCTTGGTTGGCAACCAGCCCAGGAGAAGGACAACTCCGACCTCAAATCCGTATAGATGGAGCTCGTTAGCCTTGCCAGGCAATTCATCTAGGTGAAGGACACTCTGATGTAACATCTATGACTGAGGACCTCGCTGTAAACAGCTTACAAGACCATGGCAGATGAACTCCGGGTGCAAAGGATGGGACCAGTTCAGTGCGCTCCGCACTCCACCTCAAATCTCCACTGCATATGCTCGAAGGACACATCAGTGCCTAGGCCACCAACCATTACACGTCCTGTAGCGATGGGAAAGGGGCAAAAACGGCAGGAGGAAGGTATGAAAGCCACAGTCTCAATCCTGCATGCATGCGGTTCAGGATATTGGTCGTCTGATGTTAATCATGGGGACGACAACATCGTTCGGCACACCCTGAATGACCAAGCAGCCTTCTAGAGACAACACTGTGACCTACATGGGCAGGGGCCTAGAAAAAGTGGCCCAAACAAAGCTCGTCTTCCATACCCACCCAGTTGGCTAGCTGAAGTCAACGGGCATTTATTCAAACAGCCAAACAACATCAAAGAAAAAAAGCTACAAACTGCAAAGAGTGTAAATGGAGTGAAACTCGCACCCTGGAACATCAGAACCTTGCTTGATATAGCCGACAGCAGTCGTCCAGAAACGTCGCTCCGCACTTGTTGCTCGTGAACTGTCTAGACAGAATGTTGACATCGCGGCTGTCAGCAAAGTCCGCTTCCCAGAGGAAGACAGCCTCCAGGAAAATGGTGCCGTACACACCTTCTACCGGTCAGGCAAACCAGCAACAAGGAGATGCCTTTCAGACGTCGGTTTCATAGTCAGAAACTCAATTGCTTCCAAGCTTGAAAACCTGCCAACAGGTCATTTTGACCGCATCATCACTATACATCTCCCTCTGAGAAACTCGTGTGTACTTCCCGACTCTTCAAGCAGATCCTGCATAGTCTCCTACACAGCACCCCTGCAGACGACAAAGTCATAATCTTTGGCGACGTCAACGTCAGAGTGGGGCGAAATTCAGAGGACTGGAAAGGAGTACTCGGGAAACACGGCGTTGGAAACTGCAACGACAATGAGCGCTTGCTGCTGGAATTCTGCATGGAATAACAAGTTGTCATCACGAACACTATCATCCAACAGAAAGACAGTCTGAAGACGATCTGGATGCATTCTTGGTCCAAACACTGGCTCCATATTGATTACATACAAGTGCGCCAGCGTGACCTGAAAGACGTCTTGCACACCAGTGATGCCCAGTGCAGAATGCCACACCGACCAAAGAACTTCCTTTTTGAAAACCGTGATTTTCTACTGACACATGAAAAAATGACGTAAAATTGAAATGGTTTCAGCCGAGAATGACATGGTTCAAGCTAAAATAATGTACGCATATCTAATAGCAAACGTGTTTGTGTATACATATATAACGAGCTTGGAGTAAAACAGTGACAAATGTAATTTCTATAATCTTTGTTAATATATATACAACATTAATCGTAGCTCTACTCATATACTAGTAAAATGAAAGGGGATTTTTTTATATATGTATATAGCACTTTTTTTTTTTTTTAAAGAAAGAAACGTCGATTTCGTTGAAATTTAAAGCATTATGGACATTTAAACCTGTCTTTCGCAGATTTCTTTGCCAAATGATGATGTTTACATTTCTTTAATCTAAGATTTTACTTCCTTTTTCTTCCTTCGCGCCATGTGTACGAGATTCGAAAGGAAGGATTTTTGCGTGCGTTTCCGTCTGTTCATGTTTTTGAAATACTGGATGTTGTTGAGGCCATGAAGAACCTCGTTTTTCATTAAGATAAAACAAGTATTAACAATCTGGACCATCATCAATACCATCAGGCTTCTCTCTCTCTCTCTCTCTCTCTCTCTCTCTCTCTCTCTCTCTCTCTCTCTCTCTCGTTCCCACTCTCCCTCCGTCCTCCCAAAGCTCTCTCTCTCTCTCTCTCTCTCTCTCTCTCTGTGTGTGTGTGTGTGTGTGTGTGTGTGTGTGTGTGTGTGCGTGTGTGTGTGTGTGAAAGAATGTGAACATGTTAGTGTCTTCTGTTCTACTTTGTTTGGTCTCAATTTTGTCAGTTAAATTTTACTTTTGTTGCAAAAAAGTGAAGATGAATAGTGGTGTTCGCTTTTGGAAATGGTAGAAATCAGTTCACGTCTGTCACATTGTATTTGTTGCCTTTGCCTTTTTTTTTCTTTTTTTTCTTTTTTTTTTTGGCTTGTTGGTTGGGGTTTTTTTTGTGCATTTTTTTTAAAATCTAATAATGAGTGATAAGGACATTTTTTGAAAGCTTTTTTTTTCAGAAACAAAATACAGACTTAGGAACCAGATACTCCAAATATTCTTGCATTTCATGCTTTCTCTCTTCAAGAATTAACTTCCAAGAGGCGCTAAGCCAACGACAATGCAGATAAACAGATTGACTCAAGCATTTGTCTGCATGTAGTGAGCGCCAAAAGGTAGCACATTTCAATACACAGTTTTCTGCTTAACTTGTCAAAAACTTGCGTGACACTGACCTGACAACAAGTCATTATTTCACTATCGTGTTCCATTTCCATTCCTTTTTCTTCGTTAGTGTATAGATTATATAGAGATTCTCAAAACCTCAAGTGGATTTTGACGGAACTATGTGAGAGTGGCAAACACATGAAATGGTTTCATGGCATATTTAATTTGTATGTTACCACCGGAAGACATATTTTTTAAAAGATGATTATTATCCAAATGTAGTAGAACTGAATTAATGTAACACACCAAGCCAAATGCAAAGTCAGAGAGTCTGGATAAAAAAAAAGCAGTTCAATTAGGCGTAGGTCCCAGCAGTTCCCTTGGGCCTCGTGCGCGGTTCATGCATAATGTATACCAAATCCGGACCCGTTCATGTCCAGACTGTTTCTTCTTCTAAGGACAGTGTCCTTAACCTGATTATGTACCCCAGAATACATATTCAGACGACATGTTTCAATAAATTTTGTGATGGACAATATTAACAAAATCGTGTTTTGCTCTTTTTCTCAGGAGGCTTAATTTAATTATTTCAAGAAGGAAATTTGCTCGTACTTGAGTTTTAAGTCTACACCACTGATTTAAATACTTAGTAATGCGATAGCAAATAAAACGGAAATAAAACAGTACTTACTTGCAACGCTGTCTTGTTGAAAGAAAATGTTTACTGCACTGGAGTAATTCAACGAAATAACAACACTGTTGAAGAGATGAAGATGACCCACGCAAAACGTATAACGATATCATACACATCACAGCAAAATCAAGAGAATGACCACAGCAAATTTATTTTGGTGACGCTTACTTGAAAAGTAGCAGGTAAAAGATGGATCATCCATGTCTGGCAACGCCCTAGCTGAAGTCGGGTAAGACCCGTCAGACAGGAAGCAGGTAGATGACGAAACATTGTAACAAACGCCAAAACATGTTGGAGAGGATTTGCACTTTATAACACAATGTACACTTGAGCAGGTTTGGAGTTCCTGAGTCACAAGCATGGAAGAAACGGGGATTTTTCTGAAGAAGGATGGCCTCATCGCCTTCTGTTCAGCAGACACAAGATGGGGTACGGAGGTTAAAATGATGGCTAGCGTGGTATATGCGGGAATAGGACTTGACTCGAACCAAGATCGCACCATCGTGCCTGTGTGCTGTGAGAGTGACGAAACACTGTCCGGTTCTTGCTGTTTGTCGTAGGTAATGATGTTCGTTTCTGTCGGCCTACAGACTCGGTTCTCTTACTGGCGAATCCCGCTCGTCAGCTCCACCCGTTTCCTGCGCTGCTAGTCCCCCGTTCTTCATTGGCCTGCCAGCTTGCGCTGCCTGCTTGAGTCTTCCTGGGCGTGAAAGGTGTTGGGAAAGTAGGGAAGGGGGTTGAAGACGTGAGAAACGGGGTTAATACTATGGTGAACACTGACAGCGAAATCCGTTGGCTATTTTTCCTTCGGTTGTATGGGGCTGCTACCATGG
>CM065721.1:38342100-38364600 GCA_033310375.1 Conus canariensis | reverse complement strand
TTGGTGGTGTATTTGTTTCCAAAGAATGTGCTCATCTTGGGCCTCTTACCTCTCCTTTTCTTGTCACAAGAGATGCTGAACAATGAAAGCGGTCTACCTTTCAATACACAAGAGAAATGAGTATAAAAACTTCAAAAATCAAGCAGGGGTGGAGGCAGCCAATTGCAATGAACTGGAGTTACCGTTCTTGGTGGTCCATAGGCGCCGGTAGGAGTTATTATCTCTAGCAGACAACGCCTTTGTCGGCATACTAAAAGCTGATTTTTTTTTTCACCCAAACGTCGCCATTTAGCTCACACAGAGCTTTACTTCCATGTGCTTTGAATTGCCACAGCACAAAAAACTATGCAACATGTCGATATGATTCAAAGTGTTTATGAAACTAGAGATATTGTGCTATCAGAAAACATCAATGTAATTGAGAAATGAAAAAATTCGATTTTTCGTCAATTCTAGATAGTAAAGTACCAGAAAAAGTAGAAGGGGAAAACGTTCACTCCGCCAAGCCCTGCTATATTTTCCTACTAACGGCGGTTGAAGCCAGCCCTTCCGCGCCGCGCGGCGGGGGGCGGAAGGTGGAATGTGCTCACCACCTTCCAGCTGGCCAGGGCAACCGTGGCTCGCGAAGCGGACGCACATAGTAAAAAGAGAGAGAGAAGAGACAGTATCTGCGTTATTGACTACTTTAATTAGCTTGCAACAGAAAAACACAAAATGCTACATCAATAAAATGACGATAATAATGTTGTTCAGTTGAATTTTGACAGTACCATCTTTGGGGACCACTACAGCAACATCAAAACCACAGATTATTAGCGCTCATTTTATCAATGACCTCCATTTTTCATAACTTTCAATAGTTTCAAACACACTTTAAAACGGAGCCATTATCAAAACTGATCACACAAGTCAAGTCAATGTTAAAATCACGTTATTATCACAAAAACGAGAAATTTGTACCAGTTGCAACAGTTAAAGTACACGGAACAGGTGGTAGTAATCAATGAACAATTCTCTAAAATAAAATGGCTCACACTGCATTCACATCACTAAACCTGCATGCATGTATCCCAAGGTCTTTGACAACATCATGACGTTAGAATTGTATGTTTAAAAGAATACTAAACATTAAAGGTAAACAATACAACAGAGTTACAATAAACGTGCAATAAACGTACAACATACGTAAGACAAATAGCTTTAGGATCTTAAAAGTGACCACACAGAGCAGGAATTGGAACGCGTCATTTTAGAAATATTGTTTTAAAAGAAGTTACCAGGCATTCACTTACATTATACTTTTATTACGGGAATGGCTGCAGTTTGGAGCTGCACAGTATGCACTGCCTTTACTATTCGCCATCGTTCTCTAACAGGGAATACGCCATACCTGGAAGGGGGAGGTGGTGTCACACAAACTGTGCCGCGCGCAGTGCTGCCTCACGCAGCGGCAGAGTGAACGTTCTCCTCTTCTACTTTTGCTGGCAGTACTACCGCCTTAACAGAGCAACTGAACAGCCGAGTTAGGGCTAAAACGAACGCTTTATCTACTTACACACTGATTAGCCCACACCCAGCTCACAATAATTCATTATTATCTGTAACACTAATTTTTTTGTTCAATTATTTTCTCCTTACACCAACAACATGCAGAGAAAATATCTAACACATCGCAGACTTTTTCCCTCCTCTCATCAACAGAATGAAGAGAAACAGGCAAAGTTTAACGGGATAGTCCTATCGCTGACTCAACGGCAGTAAACATCTTTCACGCGGAAGGAAAGTATCAACGGCTAACATACTAAACAAGTGTCATTACAAGTGTCGTTACAATCCCGGGGACAAAAATCCATTCGTTGGTGACGCGCGACAACATTGCTGGATATATGATTCAACACTTTTGTCAACAGCTGTCCAGAATGAATGACAGACAGTCTGGAAGAAACCTTTCAATTAAGATCTTGATGTGTTACTCACCACCATGAATGGTGAGAGCTGCAATGACATCAGCCGGTGAGGAAAGGTGTCTGCTCCAGCCATTGAAGGCACGTTCAGTCAGACATGATCATACTGTGTTCTCCACTCAGTTCATCAATGGCTGTAGCTACTGTCTTTCCCAGGTGACGTTGAGTCTCCAAACTCTCCATCTTTCTAGACACAAGTATCCATGATCCAAACTGTTGTGAGACACAGAATCGTGCAGCAGGTAGGAGAGCAATACTCAAAGTTATGGGCACGTAGGGCTTCCCATTTAGAACCTTGTGACGAAATGACGACTGTCGAATAGAAAGCTAACAAGGAGAACCCAGAGTGAACACCAACGACGGTATCCACGTGTGACAAAGGAAGAACGACAACTCTTCTTTTGTCAAGGAAAGTTACACATTCCTCACTTACTTCCCTTTAAACACTGCTGCGGATGTTTTTGAACTCTGGATTGTCATCTTCCCTTTAGACACAGCACATATCGAGAAGTTCCTTGTAACCTCCCCACCCCTCACCCCCCCCCCCCCCCCCCCCACTCTTCCTCCCTCTCCTTTTCTTGTAGGAAATTGATGTAACGTTTGGGGCAGGTGTTTATGAAATGCACACCTGACCCAAACGTTGTGGATGTTGTCATGTGAATGAGAAAAGTGTTATGTGAATGGAAAAGTTTCATGTCAAAGAAAAGAGTGTGAAGAGATTTTGTCATTTTTGCGATTGTGGAATGGAACATACGGTTTTGATGCTTTTTGTATTCATGGAGTGCAACCGCCAGTGATGTGGAAGAGTAGGACGCTGAGTGGATTGTGAAGTGTGTTCACCCAATGTGAGGAAGGGTGGAAGATTATTGTTACTTCAGAGGAGCTCTGGACACAGACATAGGAGGATGTCTGATTGTAACCCTCGTTGGGTTTAACGTAGTTAGGACTAGGATTGTCCTATGCAGCCCTGGGTTGGGTGTGCTATATGACTGGACTGGTTTGTCCGATGCAACCCTGGTTTGGGTGTGCTTAACCCTTGGTGGGTGTGATATGCCTGGTGTGGCAAGTTTCACTCAAGTTTAGAGTGTAGATGTAGACTGGAAGTCTACTAGGGTAGGCTTGTCGCTTATTCCCTAGAAGGTGAGTACCAGTTGGGATTGTAAACTGGTTAAAGCAATTGCAGTAAAGGTGTAATTGTAATGATAACAGAAGTTTGATAATTATAAAGATTTGATGATATTGCGCTATTTGGGAAAAAGAGAAAGATGAACGTTGAACACGAAAAGAGAAGAATTGACAAATAAATAAATAAATATTGTTGTATAAAGATTTCTTTTCTGTACCCCAACTGTAGGTAGGAATAGGTTGGCGGAACAAGACTCATGTGAGTATTCTATATTGATTTTGGAGTGAATGTGAAAGGAGTTAAAAAGGAGCTATGAATAATAAGAGAGAAAGAGAAAGAATAAATAAAATTCATTTTTAGAGGTTAACCCTGGACCTAGGGTTTCGTTACAGAATCCCTCAGCGTCCAGTGGTGTTCCAGACTTGGGGTGTACCAGCCTAGTGAGGATCCAGGCTGTGGTGGTCCAGAGGTGGTACATCCAAGTGCACGAAAGCTCCTCGACAAGTCAAGAAGATGACTTGTCTTTACTGTTACTATTTAATATAAAAAGAATTGATAGTGTAACATGTGTGTGAGTGTGTTTGATTTTTGATAAAACTTTGAATATTGTATTATTGTTTGCATGTGGGGAATTATCTTGTAAAGAGAAGAAATAATTGTTGAAAAATGCAGTGAAGAGAAAAGAAGAATTAAGACCCTTTTCTTTGAGTAAAGGGAGCGTTTTATAGAAAACTTAATTCAATTGTGATAGTGCTCCTTTGGGTGAATGGAGTGATTGCATGTTGCGTACGAAGTAAGCATACTGTGTTTGTGAATGCAAGAGTGTATGTGCACAAACATGGGTGTGTGACAGTGGTGACCCCGACTTTGAATGTAGGTTAGAGTTTAATACGATTTAGTTTTTTGAGTGAGTACTGCTGCTAAAAAAAAAATAGAAGTAAAATTACTCTGCCAAATTACAATTATAAAGATATTATTTTGTTCCCCTCTGCAATTTTGATTTTCTTTATATTTATGGTGTGAATCAGTTGTTTATGTAATGTAGTTGTTTATGTAATCAGTTGTTTATGTAATGTTCTTAGTATTCCCGTCTCCAGTTCTACGGGTGGTAGTTACAATTAGTGGGCTACCTAAGGGTTCTTTTGCTTTGTCTTACTTTTCCTACTTTTTTCACATTTTCGCCTCTCTTGGTTTCTGTCTCTATTCTAATTAAAATTCTCTTGATATTCTTTACAATAAGCTCCTCTCTAGTTTCAAGTTAAGGCGTTTTTGTTTTGTTTTTTGCTATTTTAAATAGGGTTTCTGATTAGTGTGTGTAAATGCTCCCTTTATTTTAAAATGTAGAGAGAATATCAATATCTGTGTTCAAGACCACCCCTTTCTATTTTGCACGCAAACCCCCTCTTTTTAAAAAAATTTCATTTTATTGCTGTTTTTTTTTACAAAAACTAACACATTTTTTACAAAAAAATTTAACATGCAAAAAAACCCAATTAACAAGCAAAACCCCAAATTAACATGCAAAACCCCCCAAAATCGAAAGAATCGTTACTTCAAAGTGGGGGCTTGCGTGCAGAATAAAAATGGGGTAATCGTGAACACAGATATTGATATTCTCTCTATAGCATTGATTATTTAACAATCAACGCCCGCAGGATTGAATGACTGCCTGCACCTCTCTCACCTCTCTCACCAACCCGGCTAATATTGATTGCAGCCCCACTGCCACCGATTCACTTGCTGCTGACTCGCAGGCAGCCTAATATTGATTGCAGGCCCAGAGCTGTCGTCTGCTCTCCAGCCACACGAGTCTGCGCACTGAAAATTTTTGTCACGCTTCTTCCTGTAAAAACTTTTCTGAAAACTAGCAAACCGGAAGAAGCGTGACAACATTTTTCAGTGCGCATGTGCTAACCTTAGTGAATACAGTAACCTGATGAAATCGAAAGTGCTGCGTTTCTGTGTGTAACATCATTCTGTGAGTGCTGCGTTACTGTGTTTGTTTGACAAAATAAGTAACGCTTGGCTCCTATAGATGATCTTTGCCTTCTCCGCAGTCAGCTTCTGCAGTATTGATTGTTACTCCTCTGCGGCTAGCGTCTGCAGTATTGATTGTGTGTTATGCTCCTGCCGTGCTGTTATTGTGTTATTTACCCTTATTCTCTTCTGATTCTTGTGCAAACAAGAGGAACGGTTTACTTATTTTTTTTTAATTGTTTTTAATTTGGTTAAAAAAAATGAAGACCGAAGTAGTTACAGAGCTTAGTAATATATTTAGACTTTGGGAGTTGGAGAGGGGGCGGGGGGCTGATAAAGAACAGTTAAAGAGCGGGTTTGAAGAATTAATTACTGATCTTTTTGAGCGTATAAAAATGCGGGAAAGCGTAAAGCACGCCATCAGTAAAATACCAGATTCTTGGCCCCAACCAGCTATAAAGTTGTTTGCCATTTTAGTTGATCAAATAGCTCCTGAAGATGCTAATCTGACTGTTTCTACTGACCCTGAATCCCTCTATTTTTTATATTACATTATATTTTATATATATTACATATATATTACATAAACTTTTTTCTCTTCTGATTCTTGCGTAAACAAGAGGAGCGGCTTACTTAATTAATTTTTTTAATTGCTGTTTTTATTTGGGTTTAAAAAATGAACCCCCGCGTAGTTATAAAGCTTACAGAAATATTTGACGAGTTTGGGTGGGCGATTAATGCAGGAGTTGATAAAGAAGAGTTAAAGATCATGTTTGATGAATTTATAACAGAACTTTTTGAATGCTTAAATATACGAGAAAGCGTATTGAAAGCCGTTAGTAAAATCCCAGAGTCTTGGCCTCAACCAGTTATAAAGCTTTTTGCTATTTTACTTGATAATATTGCCCCTGAAGATGCTGACCTGCATGTGTCTGATGACCTTGAAGGAGTAACTGTTACTTTTAAACCTGATCAGTTTTTACGATTAGAAATGATCTGTGAATAATAAATAACAGCTGAATTTACTTGTATTTACATTTACTTTTACTTAGTTTTATTTACATTTATTTTTTTATTTACGTAAATATTGTGGCTTTAAAAATGAACCCCACAAGTGAGTCTGAGTTTGAAAAACTGCCCAACAACGTGCTGTTGGAAGGTAGTGACAAACAATTAGACAATATGTTTAGTGAATTAGACATGGACATTATTAACCCCATAGAAGTTCATGAAAGCGTAGCACATGCTATCTCTAAAATCCCAGAGTCTCTTCAAATTGACCCACCAGTAAAAGTGTTGTTGGCCATTCTGATTGATTATATAACGCCTGATGGTAGTAGTATACAAGTCTGGGTTTCAACTAAACAGAAAGAAGTAATCAGCTATTACGACTTTAATTCTGAATGGGCTGATTACATGCTTACACAGTTTAACCATGCAAGTGAAGAGGCTAAGCTAAGGGGGTCTGGATGGTCTGAAGGAACAGTCCTTGAAATCAGATTAAAACAAACAAAGTTTTATCCTATAGTTGGCAATTCTTACTTTCCTCTCCCAAAAGAGTTACAGTCAAAACGAGCAGTCTTAAACATAAAAAATTCTGACAACTTGTGTTTTATGTGGTGCGTTTTAGCGCATTTACATCCTGTTAAAAATCATGCAAACAGAGTCACCAAATATGAACAATATATAAATGAGCTGAACTTTAATAACATAAACTTTCCAGTAAGCATAAAAAGCATAAGCCAGTTTGAAGAGCAAAACAAGCCTATAACTGTAAGCGTATACACATGGTCTGTAGTAAACAATTTACAACCTCTATGGATTTCTCCTAAGGCCCCCACTTTTGGTGACTCGCTTAAGAATCATGTAGACCTGTTGTTGTTTACAGACGGTTCTAAGAATCATTATGTATTAATCAGAACAATAAGCAGTCTTATGGCTTATACTACAAAGGACACATCTAAACAAGGGCTTTGTAGAAGGTGTTTGGTCAGAATCCCCACTGTAGAAGCAGCTGCCAAACACAGAAATCATTGTAAAAGTTTTGTAGACTGTGAAACTAAACTTCTTACACCCCCACCAGGGTCTAAAGTTAGGTTTAAAAAGCGTACACAAAATGCAGACATCCCCATACGTAGTTTATGCTGACTTTGAAGCAATCTTGCCACAGTACTATGGACCACAACAACTAGAAGAACAAAAAACATCTTTATTAACCAACCATCAGATTTGTTCTTATGCTTTTGTTGTTAGATCAGATGGTCAACACACACAACCAGAGATTTACAGAGGCCCCAATGCAGCTAGTAAATTTTTATGTCAGATGAAACAACTTCGCAATCAATTCTCCAATCAACTGAATTTCTCAGACATTGTTATGACTCCTGAAGATCAAAGGCGCTATGAATCATCTAAACACTGTTGGATATGCAAATGCAAGTTATTAGGTGACACTGTAAGAGACCACGATCACATTACTGGAAAATTCAGAGGAGCTGCACACAACAGTTGTAATCTTCAACTTAAGGTTGACCCCAAGACATGGAAACTGCCAATCTTCTTTCATAACTTACGAGGCTATGATTCTCATTTCATCATGCAAGCAATAAATTCTGAATGCAAGAGGGTTGACTGCATTGCACAATCATCAGAAAAGTACATGACCTTTACTATTGACAATCTGTCCTATGACTCTGCCCAACATCTGATGGAGAGTTTGGATAAATTAGCAGGATCGCTACATGACTTCCCAATAACTGAACAATATTTTGACCCATCTGTAGTACGTAAAGGCGTTTACCCTTATGAATACATGGACTCGTGGGACAGGTTTGATGAGCCAGCCCTACCACATAAAGACGATTTTTACAGCCGTCTTACAGGCAAAGACATAACTGACGCCAACTATGAATACGCACAGAAAGCCTGGACAGAATTACACTGCCAAACAATGGGCGATTATCATGATCAATATTTATTGGCTGACGTGTGTTTATTGGCAGACGTCTTTCAGAATTATAGATCTACATGCATGAAACATTACGGTCTAGATTCATCACATTACATTTCTGCCCCAGGCCTTTCTTGGGACGCCTTCTTAAAGTCTACAAACATTGAGATTGACTTAATATCTGATCTGGCTACACTCCAGATGATTGAAGACGGCCTAAGGGGAGGCATTAGCATGGCTTCACATCCTTACTGCAAAGCCAACAACAAGTACTTAGATGACTATGACCTAACTAAACCATCTAACTATCTAATGTACTTAGACGCCAACAATTTGTATGGGTGGGCTATGAGCCAGACACTCCCACTAAAAACCTTTAGAATGAAACAAGGACCCGTTGATAATTGTGTGTTAAAGATATTGTCAACTCTTACACCTGATTATCCAATAGGACTAATCTTAGAGGTAGACTTAGAATATCCTACAGAATTGCATGATCTTCATAACGATTACCCCCTAGCAGCAGAAAGATTAAAGATGGCTCCTACAGAACCACCTAAACTCGTGCCCAATCTTCGCCACAAGACTAAGTACGTATGTCATTACGGACTGCTACAGTTTTACTTAAGACACGGACTAAAACTTACTGCCATTCATAGAATAATTACTTTTGACCAAGAGCCCTTTATGAGGCCATACATCATGAAGATACTGATCTTAGGACTAAAGCCACTGACGCTTCAGAAAAAGACTTTTTTAAACTAATGAACAACAGTTGTTTTGGCAAAACCATGGAAAACCCACACAAGCGTAAAGATGTAAGATTAGTTACAAATGAACAAAGAGCAATTAAGCTAGTCTCTAAACCTAACTACCAAGACTTTAGACAATTTAACGGCTGCCTGGTTGGCATTATGATGAAGAAACAGAATGTGAAGTTGGACAAGCCGGTGTTTATTGGGTTTACTGTGTTAGAGTTGTCTAAGCTGTTAATGCTAGAATTTTTATGAATACTTTAAACCGCTGTACCCAGATTCTAGAGTTCTTTACACAGACACTGACTCTTTTATTCTAGACATCCCCACAGAAGATTTTTACAAAGACTTAGAAGTAGAAGTAGCTAAAGGAGCTGATGGATGGTACGACACATGTGACTACCCAAAAGACAGCCCCTTACATTCAACTGTAAACAAGAAAGTAATTGGAAAGTTTAAAGACGAACTTAATGGGACAGTTATACAAGAATATGTTGGTCTACGGTCAAAGATGTATAGCGTTGTTAGCCAGACTTCTGTAATGCAGAAAGCTAAGGGTGTAGGTAAAGAAGTTGTAAAAAAAAATATAAAATCACGACAACTACAAGCAGGCTCTCTTTGAAAACAAAGTATTTTATCACACAAATGTTAATCTGCGCTCTACTCTTCATCAAGTAAACACAACTGCTGTTAATAAGAAATCACTAGTCTCTAACAATAACAAGCGAACTTACGTTAATCCAAAGTTTTCATACGCTATAGGCCATTGGAGAACTGACTTAAAAGATTAAGAACGTACTTTAAAAGATTAACTTGTGGTAGAAGAACTTGACTTGGTCTATAACATAACCTGGCCTAGAACATGACTTAAGAACTTGACTGACTTAAGTTAAGAACTTTACATGTACTTTACTTGTACTTTACATGTACTTAACCAAAGAACTTAACCAGTACTTAACATGACTTGTACTTGTACTTTACTTGTACTTTACTTGTACTTTACTTGCTATAACTGACTTTACTTGTACTTAACCAGTACTTAACTAGTACTTTACTTGTACTTAAAAACTAATTCATTAAAAAAACCAATTCATTACAAATGGGTCTACAGCAGGAGGTTGTTTTTTTTTTGCAGAAGCTGGTTCTTCTTTTACTGTTTTTGTGGGGATTTGTGACTTTGTTGTTAAGTATGGTTTTAGACACTTGTATGTTAAAAAACCCCCACCAACAACAACGCCCCCCAATACATAATAATATATCTTATAGTTTGATTGCGTTGTTGTTGGTGGCGGTGGTGGTGCTGGTGGCGATGTTGTATTACTATCTAATAATTTTTGTTTTGCTGCTTGGTTTGCTTTTTGCAGTCTGTTCCATTCTGCTAGTTTACGGCCTGCCTCAACACGCCCAGGATTTTTAGCTTGTGGGACACTCACTTGTGGGACACTCACTTGTGGAGCCATATTCTGCTCCTGTGGAGCCATATTCTGCTCCTGTGGAGCCATATTCTTCTTCTCCTGATCGCTCATTTTTTTTAATGTGATTAAAATTAATATGATTAAAAGTAATTAATCCCATGATGAATGGACATAATAACGTCCCAAATCTATAATACATGTCACATGCAAGAGTTTCTAGGGACTTGTTTAAAACTGGATCTTGTGATAAGTCATATTTTAAATCTTCTTCTGAATTAATCGGTGCCATCTTGCCTACTAACTTAGCATATAAACTAATTATTGTCTGCCCCACTGATCTAACCATTTTTGACCCTAGCTGTGCTTCGTACCTAGCGTAATACTTCTCAACGTCTGAAGTAGACAATTGTTGAATCTGTTCAATACTTAGTTCAACACCTAAATACTGTCTAGTTTTCCCACACGCAGCCAGAGAGTATAATCTTTCTTTATGGCAGAGGCCTACGGAGTGGCCTACGGAGTAGTCTGCTGAGTAGTCTGCTTGCTCCTCACACTTTAATAGTTCGTCACAGTCCATTTTTAAACCCTTTTAAAAGCAATAAAAAATAATAAAACCCCTTTTAAAACCATGAGCTTAAAGCTGGTTAATTATGCAGTGCCTATTGCTAGTATTATAGTTTATTCAACCCTAGCAAAATGTTTGTTAAGAATAAAACCGCCCAACATGGGAAAGATAGAAGATTCACCAAAACTAGTTACAACCTTATTTTTAGCTCTAGCAACTAAAGATTATCTGATTAAAAAGCACATACAGTCTTTCATATTATGATTATTTTAATTATTTTTTTAGTTAATAAAAAACATGAGCACTGCAAAGATTATCAATACTATTTACCACTCTGCTGTAATTAGCGGTCTTAGTATAGGGTACAGTGCGTTAGAAAAAAACATGTTTAAAATGAGGCCAGCTGATCTAGGAAGGTTAGACATTGAGGATGTTGAGGTTATAGCTGTAATAACTGCAGGGATTGCCTCAAAAGACTTTCTTGTTACACAGGGAATTATCCCAGAAAACATCAATGCATAGAAAATATTGATTTATAAAAAAAGATTTCTTCATTTATAAAAAGATGTCCGGATTAGTTCTGATGGTAGGAGGAGCTATTGTTAATGCATTGGCTTTCTCTGGCAGCAATTATATGTTTAGTAAACTGCGGTCTGATGAAAAAAGAGAACGTCATAACAAAGCAATGGAAGATTTCGCTAAGGCAAAAGCTGCTTATGAGAAAAGGAGGATTGCTCACTTAGACTTTATTAATAAAAAGTTAAGAGAACAGGGACATGCAGAGCACACATTTACAGACGTTGATGAAGCAATGAATGAGTATTACTTAGTGACAGGAAAGAAGTTTCTAACATCGTCACCGCCAGAACTGTCTGACTTTTATGAACCATCTGAGGATCAGAAAATGGCAGAAATAGGCTTTATTATAGTTGGGATGGGAGCAATCTTTCTTCTTGCATTTTCAATCTAAAAAAACATAGTTAAAAAACATAGTTAAAATGTAATATAAAAAAAACAATTAAAATACAGTCCCTTCTATGGACAATACAAAGTACAAAATATATTATTTTCCTAGAGGGTATTGGAAAGGAAAGACTGCTATTGATAAACTGAGTAAAGCTGCTGGGGTGTCTAAGACAGAAGCAAAAGACTGGCTTTCAAAACAAGCAATTTGGCAAATATATCTGCTTGTCCTGGGACAAGACTAGCAATTAAAGGTCCTGCGTTCAAAGCTTTTCTAATTTTTTTTTTCTTATCAAAGTATACATTGGGGCTTCGTAAGTCAAATTTTAAATCCCAGTCAATTTCAGGACGCAAGGCCCAGTAATTATCTTGTCTATAAAGTTTGTATTCGTATTTGCCGTAATCGTTTAAGGTTAGATTTCTTATTTGTTCTAGTTCAGGATATTGCTGCCGTTTTTTATCTTCAATTTTTGTTCGTTTGTAAACCCCGTCTTCTGTGTATTCAAAACCATAAACATTTCCTGGCACTCCTATCAGATCAAACTCAAATGTGTCTGCTAGGTCTTTTAGTTCTACTGCGACGCATTTGGGAGCTAGCTGTACTTTTGATTCTGGCCCGCGAGACATTCTTTTTAATATGAAAATTATAATAAACAAATTGTTATAAACAATCTATAATAAACAAATTGTTATAAACAAACGTATTGAACTGGTGGGTACGGGTCAGTCCGCAAGCATAGTTTAGCGTGCTTAGATTTTTCTAACTGCTCTTTTATTTTTTTTAGCTCATCCTTGTCCCTTATTATATAATTTTCACTTAAACATTCTTCAAAACTATCTTTGTCCTTAGTGTAAAATAATACAACCGATTTTAACTGCGATCTAAAGTCTTTTAAGACAGCATTGTATTTCTGAGTTAAAAGCCACACAGAAACTAATGCGTGGCGGCCACTATAGGCCAGCTTTGAGAGAGTTTTTCTTTTTTTAACAATGTCTCGTTCAGCTGAACAGTCATCAGTAATAACAGTTAAAAACAGACAGTAATTTATTTGATGGCCATCCATCTACAGTTCTAAGGGCACTACCATCAATTAAGGCGGGGTTTTGCGATTATCAGTTAAACACATTTGGTGAAAACAGCCAATTTAAAGAATTAGTTGCAGGGTCTATAAATTCAATGTGTGTAAAAATAACTAACCAAGACGGGAAACCAGTTGTTCTGCTTTATTAGTAGTGCTTGAGGTAGAAGAGCGTACTAGAAAAGTAGTAAGGTCTCACTCTCAATCCCGCGGGCGTTAATTGTGATAGGATGACTAATTCTGTTAAACCCTTAGATTTTTATGCTATAGAGAGAATATCAATATCTGTGTTCACGATTACCCCATTTTTATTCTGCACGCAAGCCCCCACTTTGAAGTAACGATTCTTTCGATTTTGGGGGGTTTTGCATGTTAATTTGGGGTTTTGCTTGTTAATTGGGTTTTTGCATGTTAAATTTTTTTGTAAAAAATGTGTTAGTTTTTGTAAAAAAAAAAAACAGCAATAAAATGAAGAAATTTTTTTAAAAAGAGGGGGTTTGCGTGCAAAATAAAAAGGGGTGGTCTTGAACACAGATATTGATATTCTGTTGTAGGGTTTAGTTGAAAATCTTTGGTGTAAAATTGTGTTTTTTCTGGCACATTCTTTTGGATTCCTTTTTGAAAACAGTGGTCTATTTTAGTTTAAAACAATAATTAAAAAAATATTCTTAGCTTTTCTTGGTATTTCGGAAATCTTTTTCACAATTTAGTCTTTCAGAGCCATTTCTAAATTTACTTCTCACATCTTTTTTTGGCCATTTAAATTAACTTAAATAAAACATTTTTTCAGTGAGGGTGCATTTCCATACTCAATCAAATTTTACTGGAAAAAAAATTCTTTTCTGTCCCGTTTTCGTTTTTTTTTTTTTTGGTTCTTTACAAATTTGAATGTTTAGAATTCTGTATTCTAGTCATCAGTGCCAAGTAATTTAAATTGTTCTATTTTAAATATTGTTTTTTATTTCACATTTTAACTTCCCTACCCCATTTGCACGCTGTGGGATTTCTTTAAGCGTTATCTACACTCTCATAAAAGATGACTGATGCAGTAGATGATCAACAAATAGAGGAATTCCAATCATTATTTGTAAAGGAGGATGAGGACACGGTTCGTTTCAACCGATTCTTGTCCCAGGGACAGAAACTGCAGTTGTCTGGTGATGCTTTAATGGCCTACATCAATCAGTGTGAAGAGCGTGCACTCAGAGCGAAAGAAAGAGAGGAGAAGAAAGTGGCAGAGACAGAAAAAGAAGAAAGGCTTAGACAAGCACAGTTAGTGAAAGAAGAGAAGGATAGACAAGCACAGTTAGAGAAAGAAGAGAAGGATAGGCAGAGAGAGGAAAAACTCAGGGCGCATGAACTTGAAAAGAACAGAAAGTCTTAATTTACTTGAAATGAGAAGATTGGCATTGGAACAAAAACGAGTGGAACTTCAGTTAAAGCAACAGGCTGTTCAACAATCTGCAAATGTTTCTCAGACTGATACTGTTCCTGTTCAGGTTACAGGTAAAACTTCCTACATTCCCAAATTACCCCCTTTTGATGAGAATCGTGATGACATAGACTCTTTTCTTTTTAGGTTTGAAAACCATGCTTCATCATGTGGTTGGAGCAAGGAAAAATGGACATTGTATGCTGCTTCCTTGTTCAAGGGTAATGCGTTATCTCTGAATCATAGTTTGGCAGTTCGTGATTCTCTCACATGGGAAGAGCTGAAAGCTGAACTTTTGAAGAAGTTTCAATATACAGATGAAGGCTTTAGAGAAAAGTTTCGTTCAGTTCGTCCAGAAAAAGGTGAATCATTTGCAGCTTTCCTAATTAGGACATGTCATTTATTTGATCGTTGGGTTGAATTGTCCCAAACACAGAAAGGATATGCTGATTTGCGTGACTTGTTGTTACGTGAGCAGATTTTACAAAGCGTATCCAAAGACCTAGCTATGTTTCTAAAAGAGAGATCTTGTAAAACTGCAGAGGATATGTGTAAGCTGGCAGATCAGTATCGGACTGCTCATCTGGAAAAGCATTTTTCCAGGAAATCTGACCGTGATGTGTTTGAGGCAAGTGTTGCTTCAACAGGACAGTTTGGTCCGGGTCGTTCTCAACCAAACAGGAGGTGTAGTCATAGAGGAGGCCAGAGTTTTTCTCAAAGACAGAATACAAACAGGAATAATGTACATTCCTATAATAACTGGCAAGAGAATAATTCTGGACAAACTTTTTCACAGGGTAATCCAAATGCAAGTCATTACCCAAGAGGATATACCAATTCTCGACGGACTGGTCAGTTTAGAGCTATTCGTGGCCGTGGACAATTTTCAAACCATGGTGGTATTGATCATGGTACAGTACCAAATACAGTATCTGGTGCGGACAATGGTTGTTGGCACTGTTCCTGTATATATCACAAGAAGAAAGACTGTCCTTTTCTAGCACAGGGTAATGTGTGCTTAGCAACAGATCCCAAGCAAACTACTAAAGATACTCAGCATGTTTTAGTGTCTGACACTGATGTTGCAGGTTTACATATTGAATCTTCTGTTGTCAATGGGTTTGGTGCTACACTGTTGAGGGATACTGGGTGAACTACTGCTGGTGTACGCAAAGATTTAGTCAGAAAAGAACTGGGCAACATCAGCAATGTCGTTCATTTGGTGGCAAAATTGAATCATTTCCTTTGGCATGTGTTTATGTTTGTACTCCCTATTTTACAGGTGAAATAACAGCATGTGTCATTGATGATCCTGTGACAGACCTCATTCATGGAAATCTGAAGGGTGTTTCCACGTCTTGTGGAGGACAATGTGGTTCTTTTGTGCCTTGTATGGTAAGCACTCGTTCACAAGAGAAAAAAGAAATGCAAGGTCAAAAACTCTGGTTGTTCCCCATGTCCCAAAATTGGATGCGACTCCTGAACATTTGAGTGATTTACAAAAGACAGATACAACATTGACTCATTTGTTTCAGAAAGTTGTTCCTGAGGTACCTGACAAAGTGACTGATATCATGTACATAAAAAAGAATAATCTGTTATACCGTCTCTTTCCTAAAGATGAACAGGTGGTGGAGCAGATTGTCGTTCCTATGTCTTTACGTGACACTGTTTTGCATACTGCACATGATTCCATGTTTTCGGGTCATTGTGGAGTCAAACGTACTCTTCAACGTGTGTTGTCTTCATTTTGTTGGCCTGGTGTCAGTGTGCAAGTTTCAAAATATTGTCAATCATGTGATGTCTGTCAGAAAACAATTCCCAAAGGTCGTATACCATTTGCACCTTTGCAAAGAATGCCAGTCGTTACTGAACCATTCAGTCGTGTTTGTATTGATTTGGTTGGTCCATTTCGTGTTTCCAATTCTGGTTTTCGTTACGTGCTCACTGTCATGGATGTTGCTACCAGGTATCCAAGATTGATACCATTTCTCTGGCAGAAGCATTATTTTCTATTTTTTTCCAGAATAGGACTTCCTGATGAAATATTATCTGACTTGGGTACTCAGTTTGTGTCAGATCTCATGAAAGAAATATTTCGTTTACTTTCAATTTCTGCATGTACTACATCTCCATACCATCCACAGTCGAATGGCCTCGTGGAAAGATTTAATGGTACTTTCAAGATGATGTTGAAAAAAGTTTCTAAGGAAAGACCATCAGACTGGGATCGATACATTCCAGCCATACTTTTTGCTTACAGGGAATTGCCAAACGAGAGCACAGGTTTCTCTCCTTTTGAGTTGCTTTTTGGTCGTTCACCAAAAGGACCTATTAGCATCCTGCCAAAGTCATGGTCTGGGGACAATGTGTCTCAAGAAGAAAAAATGTTTTTGATTATGTTTTTACTTTACAAAATCGTATAGCAGATGCGTGTCGTATTGCCCAAGAAAATGCTTATAACAGTGCAACTACGCATAAAAAGTATGCTGATCGTGGAACAAAGATGCGTGTGTTTTCTGTGGGTGAAAACGTGTTGGTGCTTTAAACAGATGACAAGAGCAAGATGCATGTGATGTGGAAAGGACCATTCGTCGTCATTGAAAAATGTTCTCCTGTTAATTACAGAATTGATATGAATGGTGTGAAGAAAATTTTCCATGTTAACGTATTGAAAAAGTACTTTCACAGGTCTGATGTTATGATCAACAAGGTTGCTGTCCCTGATGATAAGATTTCAGCGTTGGCATGTGACATTTCAGGTCTGTTACCAATGGATTGTGTGACAGAACATTTGCAACGTCTTGACAAACCTGTGTTTCACATGGTGCCTGTAATTCATGAAACTGCTGTCGGTGTAGTTCAGGACACTGGTGATGATGTTATTCAACTGCCTACATTATCCTTAAAATGTGAAACATACGAGGATGTCAAGATCAACGAGGACTTGAAACCATCTCTGGTGACTCAACTAAAGTGTTTACTACAGGATTATACAGATGTACTTACAGACAAACCAGGATCTGCACTTGGTGTTGAACCTCATAGGATACGGTTGACAACAGATGTTCCCGTACGAATGAAGTCGTATTCTTTACCTTTTGCAAAAAAGCAAATTATTGAGAGGTACAGGTCATGTTGGATCTTGGGGTCATT
Source organism: Conus canariensis (assembly GCA_033310375.1). NCBI lineage: Eukaryota > Metazoa > Mollusca > Gastropoda > Neogastropoda > Conidae > Conus > Conus canariensis. The sequence continues at coordinate 38,347,218 of CM065721.1, read as the reverse complement.
GAAAAATCAAGTTCTCCATATGCGGCTCCTGTGGTGCTGGTTTCAAAACCAGATGGTTCAGTCAGATTTTGTATTGATTACAGGGCTTTGAATAAATTGACTGTTTTTGATTCTGAGCCAATTCCTGATGTGGAAGATTTGTTTGGTTAACTGAGTCAAGCCAAGTATTTTGTGAAAATTGTTGCGGTGGTCTTTGGCGATCCAGCAATTAAGTTTTAGGGTTGGTCCAATTTCAGGGTCCAGCAATGTGATCGCTGACATTTTGTCTCGACAGCAATAAGCAGTGTGCGTTTTCAAGTTTGCTGTTGAAAGTTGAACTTATATATTTGTATTTGAGTAATGGAATATTGTTGTGTGCAATATTGATTGCTTGCGGTAGTGATAGTTGATGCATTGATGCTGTTTTTGGATTTTTTTTTGAAACGATGTTTTTTTTATAAATGTACATTTTTCTATTCGCATGTACTCATGTCATTTTGGGAAAGTATTTTTCAGAATACTGTCAGTGGTATATGTTTTTTTGTGAACGCCTATACTCTTCTTTGAAAAAAATTGAATCAAATTTTTTTATCGGAGGTTGGGGGGTGTCATGTGAATGAGAAAAGTGTTATGTGAATGGAAAAGTTTCATGTCAAAGAAAAGAGGGTGAAGTGATTTTATCATTTTTCCGATTGTGGAATGGAACATACGGTTTTGATGCTTTTTTGTATTCATGGAGTGCAACCGCCAGTGATGTGGAAGAGTTGGACGCTGAGTGGATTGTGAAGTGTGTTCACCCAATGTGAGGAAGGGTGGAAGATTATTGTTACTTCAGAGGAGCTCTGGACACAGACATAGGAGGGTGTCTGATTGTAACCCTCGTTGGGTTTAACGTAGTTAGGACTAGGATTGTCCTATGCAGCCCTGGGTTGGGTGTGCTATATGACTGGAAAGGTTTGTCCGATGCAACCCTGGTTTGGGTGTGCTTAACCCTTGGTGGGTGTGATATGCCTGGCGTGGCAAGTTTCACTCAAGTATAGAGTGTAGATGTAGACTGGAAGTCTACTAGGGTAGGCTTGTCGCTTATTCCCTAGAAGGTGAGTACCAGTTGGGGTTGTAAACTGGTTAAAGCAATTGCAGTAAAGGTGTAATTGTAATGATAACAGAAGTTTGATAATTATAGATTTGATGATATTGCGCTATTTGGGAAAAAGAGAAAGATGAACGTTGAACGCGAAAAGAGAAGAATTGACAAATAAATAAATAAAATATTGTTGTATAAACATTTCTTTCTGTACCCCAACTGTAGGTAGGAATAGGTTGGCGGAACAAGACCCATGTGAGTATTCTATATTGATTTTGGAGTGAATGTGAAAGGAGTTTAAAAAAAGGAGCTATGAATAATAAGAGAGAAAGAGAAAGAATAAATAAAATTCATTTTTAGAGGTTAACCCTGGACCTAGGGTTTCGTTACAGAATCCCTCAGCGTCCAGTGGTGTTCCAGACTTGAGGTGTACCAGCCTAGTGAGGGTCCAGGCTGTGGTGGTCCAGAGGTGGTACATCCAAGTGCACGAAAGCTCCTCGACAAGTCAAGAAGATGACTTGTCTTTACTGTTACTATTTAATATAAAAAGAATTGATAGTGTAACATGTGTGTGAGTGTGTTTGATTTTTGATAAAACTTTGAATATTGTGTTATTGTTTGCATGTGGGGAATTATCTTGTAAAGAGAAGAAATAATTGTTGAAAAATGCAGTGAAGAGAAAAAAATTAAGACCCTTTTCTTTATTGAGTAAAGGGAGCGTTTTATAGAAAACTTAATTCAATTGTGATAGTGCCCCTTTGGGTGAATGGAGTGATTGCATGTTGCGTACAAAGTAAGCATACTGTGTTTGTGAATGCAAGAGTGTATGTGCACAAACATGGATGTGTGACAGATGTGTTGGGGGTGGGGTTGTATACAAAGTACTTGACCCTGTGCTGGAGCAGTCTAATCGTTTTTAAAGGGCACTGATATTGTTCTGACGGCTGGAGCATCTCACAGGAACAAATCGTTTTCTTTTCAAAATATCTCGTACGTTCCATTTACAGGAACACAGCATGCGCGCATGCGCGCGCGGACACACACACACACACACACACACACACACACACACACGTAATCACTCACACGCATGCACTCACACACACACACACACACACACACACACACACACACACACACACACACACACACACACACACTGTATAGGCATGCATTTACGTACCGGGGATGTAGTATGTATCTCATTGGTTGGTGCGTGGTAGAGGTATCATGAGTAGTGTGTGTGTGTGTGTGTGTGTGTGTGTGTGTGTGTGTGTGTGTGTGTGCAGGCGCACGAGAATATGTGTGTGTGTGTGTGTGTGTGTGTGTGTGTGTGTGTGTGTGGATATCTCACACACACACACACACACACACACACACACACACACACACACACACACACACTACTCATGATACCTCCACCACGCACCAACCAATGAGATACATACTACATCCCCGGTGCGTAAATGCATGCCTATACAAGAAGTATCTAGATGTGTGTGTGTGTGTGTGTGTGTGCGTGTGTGTGCGTGTGTGTGTGTGTGTGTGTGTGTGTGTGTGTGTGTGTGTGTGTGTGAGTGAGTGCATGCGTGTGAGTGATTACGTGTGTGTGCGTGTGTGTGTGTGTAAATATATATATATATATATATATATATATGTGTGTGTGTGTGTGTGTGTGTGTACGAACACACGCACACGCGCGTGCGTTCAGGAACATGTTCACACAATCCCACAGATCACACACGCACACATATGCACATGCACGCATACACACAGGCAGGCGTATGGCACACACTGCCACACTGCATATACTGGCACAAACACATGGGCTCTTGCGTACTCTCCCCGACACAGACACACACACACACACACACACACACACACACACACACACACACACACACACACAGAGAGAGAGAGAGAGAGAGAGAGAGAGAGAGAGAGAGAGTTGCACAGATACGCTAACACGCACATAGTGATAATAGCGGTGCAGACAAGTTAGGCAAGTACCTAAAGTGTGACCGGTGCACTGGGCTTATGCGCAGGTCAGACATCATTTATCCACCTTGCTTAAACCCTGTACAGTGTGGTCTCCAAACTTAGCGTATGTGATGAAGCGTATATGGACTAGTCCGCACATTGTGGCAACTTCCTGATGAAGCTGAAACTCATCGATCAACATCAGAAAAAGGTCTCAAATTCTATGACCCTTCAAGCCCTGCTGTCATGATGACCACCTCTCCACGTCTATGCCCTCTGTCTGACTGTGTTGGGGTCACTGGAATTGGCAAATTCATGGGAGCTGTTGTTGGAGGGACCTGGTGGTGCCCTGCGAATGGAGAGCTCGCTCATGCTGGCTCCGTGACTAAGCAAATGTTATCGTCTGTAGGGGGCTTAGTAAGAGGTGTCCTGCGTATATTGGATCAGAACAGGCACCACTGAACACCACCGAGGTGACTCAGCAGCAGTGCAGTGTCTCCTCAGGTGAGTTGCCTCTTGGCGACTTGACACTGACAGCTGCCTTTGGATTGCTGGTGTTGGGACTGTGGCAGGATGGCAAGAGTGAGTGGCGTGGGTGCAGTGACACTGAAGTAGCACCAAAAAAAAGACAACCAGAAAAAAAGTATTGCGATCATTCAAGGTAAAAAAAAAAAATTCTCCAGTTGTTTATTTCTGCCAAGTATTTCAGCACTGAAATTCAGTCTTCCTGCAGGTACTTGATGCAAATACCTAAATTTAGTTTGTTTGCCGAGAAAGGGATAATCCCAAGACAGAACCTCATATACAGAACGATATACAAATAAAGATTTGTATACATAAACGAATCCTAAGGAAAAAGTCCGAGCGGTGATCATAGACGTATGACAGTTTCAGGGAGACAAATCACTAAAACCTGATCAGAGGCCGCACTGTTCAGGTTTGTGAAACTGTGATGTTGAAGAATACAGATTAAATAAAAACAAATGTACATGTACATTTGTTTTTATTTTATCTGTATTCTTTATGAATGTGATTCGACCAAGGGAGGTAAATTTCTACACAGTCCAGTCAACCCAGGCCTAGGGCAAAAAGGGTAGCTGGAAAAGACGAGAGAGAAATTAGGGGTTAACAACAGAATCGCACTTCATATTTTATGTATTGCTGTGTAGTATGCTAGAGCGTATTCTTGTCCCTATGGCTAATATTTTCAGCCTAGCACACGTAAGACAGCGACTGAACTAATGACATTGGGAGGGGAAAAAAACGACAACAACAACAAAACAAAAAACCAACCAACCAAGCAAACAGAAAGCTGACTGATTCTTTTTCACACTTACTTAACCACACCCAAATCCCAGTAATTCTTTCAGGCCCATATTTCTACTGTACACTTATTTTCTACTCTCTGCAATAGCATGGAGAGGGATATTAAGCACAATCATTCTCTCCTCTCAGCATTAGTATGAAGAGAGGAATATCTGGCAAATTTTATGCACCACTGTTATTTTCTGGGGTTGACTGAACCAACAATGATCAAAGTCTTTCATGGTGAGGTAACAACGATGTCTCCCACGTAAACAATGATAAACTTACAAATATTTTCATGACTGACGTCATACTAAGGAGCCAAAAGTGCAGTCATTGGTGACAAATGACGCAACTGCAGGACATGTCGTTTAAAAGTTTTGCCAACGGCAGTTGAAAATAACAGTCACATGAAACCTTTGACTCAGGTTTTGAGGAGTCACTCACCACAGAGTCACAATACCAGCCTTGACATCCGTTGTTGTTAAAACGTGCTGGTTCTAACTAATGAATGACTTTGGAGTGTTCTCCACACAGTCCTTGAAAGATTAGCTATCGTATTTCCCGGACGAAGTTGAGGGCATCCAGATTTTTTGTCTATATAACCTCAACCGACCCGAGCACTAAAGGCATTCAAGTGAGAAGCGGGCAGGGGAGCAGTCATGGTCAGTAGAGTGAATGGCATACAAATCAAAATCCTGAAATAAACTAACAGTCTTCTATTTTGAGATGGCAGAAGCCAACAGAGTGGGCCCGGAGTGAAAGACAAC
>CM065721.1:38332100-38337100 GCA_033310375.1 Conus canariensis | reverse complement strand
GTAAATTTATTTTCGTTTATACTGCATAGAAGGCTATCAACGAGCTGTATGAGGGCTGTATGACAGGAATGATTTTCACGGAAACCAGACTGATCTTCATTGAGTAAATTATTTTTAGCAAGGTAAGAATAGAGGGACTTTTGCATGTGCTTTTCAATAGGCTTAGATAAAGAAGATAAAATAGAAACAGGTCGATAATTTGATGGATTTGATGTATCACCAGATTTATGGAGAGGAATAACTTTAGCTTCCTTAAATTTTAAAGGAAAGGTTTGTTTATCTATACACAAATTGTATAAATAAGTTAGCGTGTCAGAGATAATTGGGCATGAAACTTTTAGTATTTTTACATCTAAACCGTCTAAATCTCGTGCACCAGATTGTTTTAAAGGTGAGAAACGTTTACTGACATCCAATACCGTCATTGGTTGGAGAGTAAAAGGAAAGTAAATATTCTTTGAATCAAGGTAATGTTTTAAGTGGCTGAGATCATTTTCATTGGACCTGTCATGTAATGTGATTTTATCTTTGATGTTTGCAAAGTGGTTGTTTAACTGATTTGCAGATACGTCTGTAAGAATTTGCTGACTTCTTGATACTTGTTTATTATTCAACATATTGATAGCTTTCCAGATCTGACGTGAATCCTTTGTAGAAATTAACATCTTTTGGAAGTAATTGCGTTTAGATTTTCGTTTCATTGAGTTTACCTTATTTCTTTGTTTTCGAAATTCTTTACTTGTTCCGAAATTGCTTAAATGATTTCTTTTATTAATTTCTATATCAATTTCTTTTGTTACCCACGGTGGTTTTGTTTCTTGTTTGACTCTTTTCTTTATGAATGGAGCATGCTTGTTATATACAGAAGTAAATGTACTGATCCAATATTCAGCTGCTTCATCAGGATCTCTTATTTGATATATGTAGTCCATCTGTGCCGTGGCAAGGTCTGAAAGGAAATCTTCTTCTTTAAAGTTTCTAAAGCTTCTATAATATATGATCTTATGCCCTACCTTTGGAACTTTAACACGGGTTTTGTACCAAGTAAGACAAACGGGATTATGGTCACTACATCCACATGGTGGAGCACATACTTCAATAATAGGTTGTCTTGTGTTTGTGTAAATGTGATCAATTAAGGTGCTTGAATGTTCAGTTACACGGGTTGGTTTGTCAATAAGTTGTTCTAGGCCGTGTAAAGTGTAGTTTTGATGCCACTTGGGTTTGGGTTTCATTAAATCTATATTAAAATCTCCCAAAATGATAGTTTCAAAACTTAGCATCGTTACTTCATCCATAAGGACACTAAATTTGTCTTGCCAGTCTGTAGTTTCTGATGGATTTCTGTATATAAATCCTATGATTAGTGGTTTACTGTTTTTCATGCTTATTTCAATCCATACAGATTCAATGTCATAATTTTCTAGATTATTCAGTTTTTTGTAGTTTAACGAAGATGCAACATACAATAGTATGCCTGTGGTTTTGGGTTTATGTGGATCTAGTCGAATTATCTAGTATCCTGGCATATTCATATCAGCATCAGTTATTTGTGAGGACAAACGGGATTCTGCGAAACAAAATACATGAAAATTGTTACCATTGTTGTGAAGAATAGTTGCAATATCGTCTTTCTTATTTGTTGCATTGTTAATGTTCAAGTAGCCTATTCGAAGTCCTTGTTTTATTGGCCACGTATCTAATGTTAAAGACATGTTGCAGATCGTTTGGGAATGATTTCAATAAGTCTAGAAAAGTTTTTTTCAGTTTTAGAATGTGTATATACAACAAGTAATGCAATGTATATCTGAGTTATAGAAAAGCTCAAAGAGTGAAAAAGAAAGGACAAGTAGTTCGGATAAGTGAACACCGCCTTCAGCGTTACTAGATACACACTGCACATACTGTATCTTCTATACTGCAACAGCAATTGAGTTCAATGACAAAAATGAAAAAAAAAAAGATTCTTTACAAAATAATCTCTAACATTCATACACACATTCACTCAGATAGGACAAAAAAAAAAATTATATATATATATATATATATATATGTATATTAATGTACCAACAGAATAACAGACAAATACAACAATCTTCAAACCAGAAAAAAAATGCATTAAGAAAATCAGATAAAGTACAACAGAAATTATCGCAGTCCGCCAAATTCGAAATTCAAGGGTCCAAAATTAGTCACCAGGCACAAGTTCCCAGGTCCGATATCAAAAAACACACATTCACCCTACTAACGTTCAGACTTGATATATCGATGTTGATTGTCATGGGAAAAAACGATTTACACTCAAATAAAAAAAGGTGTTATAGGTGCGCGCATCCGTGTACGCACACACGTATGTACACACGCACTCCCCCCTCTCAATCCCCCCCCCCCTCCACACACACACACACATAAACGCGCGCGCGAGAGCGCACCATGTGAATGCAACCACTCTGTTACTGAGGTCTCTGTTGGTGAAAAAGCTGTGATGCCATGTTCATCAGCTGAAGGGCGTATTGTCCGGGTTGTGTCGGTAAACCTTCAGGATACCGGGTATTGGGGAGTGGCACAACTACACGCGGGTAATGGAGTAATTGCTGATGGTTTGGGATAGCTGTATGAGTTTGGTCACCCATGACTGAAGGTGGATACAGGGACTAGGGGTATGGGTGTAGCGTAGAGGGGTACCAAGGTCCTTGGAATGGGTAATGGGGTGGGTTGGAGCACAAAGGAAAAGGGACTCCATGGGTTTCCTGGACAGACAGATTGCCTCTGTCCTGGGGGAGTCTGTGGAAGGAAGGCTGAACGGTCTGGTCCATGGCGTCCAACTGCTGCAGTGCAGGAGCAGAACGTACAGGAACAGGACCCCCAGGATGAACTGGATACAGCCTGTCGTTGAATGGCCCACCACCTCTCCGGGATGGCAGCGGGGGATAGTGGGCCATGGAAGTGATGGATGGGACGCCAGGAACGTTGCTACTATGACCAGAGGGTCGACTTGGTTCGGCACGAGAGTCCGTCCTGCCACTATGTAGTCTGTTGTGGAAGGCATCTGAAAGCTCTTCTACTTGCTGATTACTTCTGGGTTGTCTTCGAGGTGGAAAATCCCCTTCAGAGTGTTGGCCAGAGTTGTAACGGAAGAAACGTGGCAAGTACTTCATAAAGTTAACAGCGAGCTTTGCCGTTCCCTTTAGACTAAGATGGACAGGGTCTTTGTATAAAGCGAGTCTTGGAGCACCATTTTTTGTAATAAAAGTGTCATAATTATCAATCAAATTAATTTTAGATGTATTACAGGCTGAATGCAAGGTTCTGCTGGAGGGGGAGATCGCATTATTTAGAACATGGCGTCCTCGAGCTGGAATGATAGAACTGAATGTGATACAAGCTGACGGAAAAGATTTTTTGCACAGAGTAATCAGTTCTGTCCACTGTTTAGCAGACACTGGGCCAGCCGGACAATCGTTGACCCCAACATGAACAATCATGTGTTGGATATGGGTGAGCTTATCGGGCAATGAATAAAGCCACTGGATCATGTTCTGTATTGTCATTCCCGGAATGCACAGTTTAAACACACGATCTTCTTCAGTTCCTAACCGTGTTGGATCAATAAATCTTAAAACAGGATCTCCAATGAGGACTGAAGAAATGTTGTCAGGAATTTTGATTTCGTTAAACACCTGCAAAGGTGATCTCTGTCGTGTGGGTGTTTGATTTCGCAAACTGTGTTGGGAAGTATTGTTATCTCCAGGATCAGCACTGCTTTCACTGCATTCAACACTTCCTGTTTTTCTGTGTTACAGTTTTCTTCCTCTAAAATTTCAAAACGATTTTGAGTTGACACAGGAGTTGTTAGTGATATGTGTGTTTCTAGACTGTTTTGTTTTAGAGATACATTATCTTCTGCTATCTTCTTTGAATAAATTACAGCGTTACCTGGTGTTTCACTTTCGAGTGTGTTTTTGTCACCGGTTTGATTTGGAGAATCTTCAATAACAGGAGTAAATTCTCTCGTTTCCGCTGGGTGGGGATGCTGCACTTCATATTGAGTTGAAGTTGTTGAGGTAGGACCTTTATCCATCATAAGCTTAAGTTTTGACTGAAGAGTTCCTATTTGTGTTTTCAAGGAATGGTTTTCTTTGCCTAGAGTTATTATCTGGTTTTCTAACTTGGAAATATGTTCCTTTACAACCTCTATTGTTTGATGAAGATTTTCAGTTTTTTGGGTGATATGATGCTTGATTTCATTTTTTATAGATGCTTTGACGTCTTCTAGATGGGAGATCAATGTATTTTGAAAATGACTTAACTCTGCTGCCATAAGGTCCTGATTGTCTTCTAGTCTTTGGAGTTTTTGGTGGGTGGTTTTGTCATACAATCGTTTAGGGAAAAGTGCTCGCCTTCTGTCATATTTGCTTGACTTCCAGCGTCTGGCACTTTTTTTTTTTAACTTGAAGTAACATGTTGTGTACTTGATTCACTTCCTTTGTGGAAAAAGTCACTGTGAGGAATTGTTGGAGTTGACTGCTCGGTTTCCGAGTGATCCAAGGGACTACTTGTTTTGACTTCTGTTTGTTCTGTCTCTGAGTTTTCACTTCCTTTTATATAAACATCAGTAGAATTAAGGTCTGTTTTCCTTTCATTTCTGCTCTCAGTTTCCGGACATGACCCGGGGGTGAGTTGAATAAGTATATCTGCGGGTGCTGAAACGGGCGAAGAGAGATGAATAATGTCAAACACCTCTTGTAAGAAGGAAACAGGATGTCGAATCAGTCCACACTGTAAAGATGCTAAGTCTTCAGACTGACAATAATCTGACACCAAGTCTTTGAGTACCTCGCATTCTTCTTGACTCCACTGCCAACAATCAGTTCCCTGGCAGAGAAAAGTGCCTGAACCATTTCTGGTAAAGTACAAAGTCAGTGTTATCCTCTTGGAATCATGGACGAATAATCGAACCACTGATTTACTGAGACATGTGGGAATGGGGTAACAAATCC
>CM065721.1:38302100-38329600 GCA_033310375.1 Conus canariensis | reverse complement strand
AAGATGTTGTTGCCGGGTACAAAACCCCAGTCATGCTGCTCGCATCACCAATGAAAGATGTTGTTGCCGGGTACAAAACCCCAGTCATGCTGCTCGCATCACCAAAGAAATATGTGCGTTAAACCATGAAGCAGAGCTTAATCCACAATTTTCGAGTCTTAACGCGGGCAGACTCCCGCACATTTGCAGAACTGCCCGCCCTGTTCACTGATCGTTGCGGGCGCTCGTTTGTCGTCTGCTTGAAAAACTGAAACTAGGACTGAGCAGGAGCGAACGATTTCTTGATATTTCATTGGCTGTTAGTGTAAATCAACCAATTGGCGCCGTTCATATCCTCCATCTCGATCACCGACGAGAAGTTGCGAGAGTTTAAGGAGCCATATTGGATGTTTTCCAAAATGAAGCGTGCCACCACCCTATTCGACTGCGACTTTCGTGGAGGAAAAGTGAAAAGAAAAGATTCTGTACCATGCGAGGGTGGAGAAGATCATGAAGAAACCACGACTACATCCAAAAGCTCGGAGAAGCAGCCCGAAAAGAGTGCCAGTGCAAGGGAACACCGGTTTCAAGACGATTGGCTGAAGAAGTGGCCCTGGATGTCTAAGCTGAAGACCGGTGGGATGCGATGTGAATTGTGTTTGAAACACAAGAAACTAAACGTATTTACGTCGCCCTAAGGTGGTTGTTTAATCTAGATGATTTGATCAAGGTGTGTTGAAGTCTGTGTACAAAGGTGGAAGAGGTATGTAACGTGTGGTTGGAGGGGGCGGGGGGAGTGCCCCCCCCCCTTTTTTTATATGGGGGGGGGGGGGGATGCCCCCCTTTTTCAAAAATCCTAGATTAAGTTCTGATGAAGGGACTCGTGGGACTGCATGAAGATCGGCTGATACCGGTTACAAACGAACACTGCGTTGGCAGGGCCATGTAACAAGATCCAACGACCTTGCTCAGGTGGTCCTCCAGGAAACTGTTGAATGAAGGAGACGGAAAGAAAAAATTGGAGAAATGATGGACCGACAACATGGTGAAATGGACGAGGAAAACTGCTTGTAGGGACCCAGGGTTTGGCACATGACTGATTGAGGAGCGGCTACAGGAAAGAAGAGAAAAGAAAGTACAACAACACAAGAAATGGAAGTCTCAAATGATACTTTTAACCCATGTAAATCCTTTAATGCAACCAAGTTTACACAAAAAGAACATGCAAAGTGATTGAAACATAAAACATTAGCAGATATGATTTTTAAAAAAATAACTGCAATATGAATACTACAATCTAAAATGACAAACAAATTCAACTAAGCAACAATGCAGCAAAGCAATAATATAGTTTAAGCTTACAATGAATGATTTTGTTCAACAAACACTGTTAAAGTAAGGATGTTAACGGGATTTGTGAGACAAACATGGTACCGTTTCGCTTCAAAAATCACGTTTTCTTCATATCAAGTTGATGCTTCTTTACTAGAAAATGTGAAAACTAGCAGTAAATTTGATTTTCTTCTTTGTCAGAAATACAAAAGAGAAAAGTAAAAGCTAAATAAGTCTCAATTGTCTCCCTGTTCTTTTTTCCCATTATCATCATCATAATTATTATCATTATTATATATTATTATTATTGTTATTATTACTATTGCCGTTACTATTACTATTATTGTTGTTCTTGTAGTTGTTCTTGTTATTGATATCATCACCATCATCATCTTAATGTTCATAATTATTAGTATTATTATTCATATGGACTAAGGCTTTATTCTGACTTCATGACAAAGTATATACGCAGTACTTTGTATTTCATTACTGTTATGAAACAATAATCATTATCAATCATTTCCATAGCTTAGTTCAGATAAACATTACTTCGCTTGAGAATACCACTTCCCCAATACTTCCGTTAGTTCAGCTGGAACAAGCTTTGAGTGGGCAGGAGAAGAAAACATAAGTCTTCTGGAAACTTGTATACGCACTAAACTGTTAAATAGAGAGGTTGTTCTTTCGGTAGAGATAGGTTGATACAAAAACTAATATACAAATCTAGTACTAGTTTAGGGTAGATACGGTGGTCAGATCACAAGCTGAGAACTATAAATTGAAAGGACACCAGTGGGCGTCACCACGAATGAAAGTGAAAGCAGAGCTGGAAGGGATGGGCACAGCTGTGAATGAGACCGAACGTAAGAAAAATCCAGAAGACAGTTTATACTAATACGAAGATCTTAGCAAGGTACAAGAATACTTTGAAGGTAAAGGAACCAGGCTTGTTTCCCTCAGGACTGCAGAAGGTTTGATATGGCAGAAAACAGATTTACAGTGAGGCTGAGGCAGACGAATGTTCTGACGTGGAAACCAAAAAACACAACTCTTTTGCACATGTAGCAGAAGAATAATTTTCTTTTACGTAGAAAGAAACCGGGTTATTTGTTGAAGGAAACAAGTTACTACTGGCAGCACGGTAGACGAGTGTTTTGGCGTGGAAGGACACATACTTATTATTACTATCATGACAGAAAAGTGTTTTGGCGTGGAAGGACACACACTTATTATTACTATCATGACAGAAGAGTGTTTTGGCGTGGAATGACACACACTTATTATTACTAGCGTGACAGAAGAGTGTTTTGACGTGGGAGGACACATACTTATTATTATCATCTCAAAAACGAGAAATGTGTACCAGTTGCAACAATTAAAGTACACGCAACAGGGGTAGGACATGAAGTAATCAATGAACAGTTCTCTAAAATAAAATGGCCTCGAAATGCATTCACATCACTAAACCTGCATGCATGTATCCCAAGGTCTTTGACAACATCATGACGTTAGAATTGTATGTTTAAAAGAATACTAAACATTAAAGGTAAACAATACAACAGAGTTACAATAAACGTGCAATAAACGTACAACATACGTAAGACAAATAGCTTTAGGATCTTAAAAGTGACCACACAGAGCAGGAATTGGAACGCGTCATTTTAGAAATATTGTTTTAAGAGAAGTTACCAGGCATTCACTTACATTATACTTTTATTACGGGAATGGTTGCAGTTTGGAGCTGCACAGTATGCACTGCCTTTACTATTCGCCACAGGGAATACGCCATACCTGGACAGGGGAGGTGGTGTCGCACAAACTGCGCCGCGCGCAGCGCTGCCTCCCGCAGCGGCAAAGTGAACGTTCTCCCCTTCTACTGTTGCTGGTAGGCCTAGTACTAGAGCAACTGAACAGCCGTATTAGGGCTAAAACGAACGATTTATCTACTCACACACTGATTAGCCCGCAACCAGCTCACAATACGAACGATTTATCTACTCACACACTGATTAGCCTGCAACCAGCTCACAATAATTTATTATTATCTGTAACACTAATTTTTCATTCAATTATTTTCTCCTTTCACCAACAACATGTAGAGAAAATATCTAACACGTCACAGACTTTTTCCCCCTCCTCTCATCAACGGAACGAGGAGAAACTGGCAAAGTTTAACGGGATAGTCCTATCGCTGACTCAACGGCAGTGAACATCTTTCACGCGGAAGGAAAGTATCAGTGGCTAACGTACTAAACAAGTGTCATTACGACTGACACACGATTGTGACAATCCGGGGACAAAAATCCATTCGTTGGTGACATGCGACAACATTGCTGGACATGTGATTCAACACTTTTGTCAACAGCTGTCCAGAATGAATGACAGTCTGGAAGAAACCTTTCAGTTTAGATCTTGATGTGCTATGTTTTGTGCTGAATCAGGTGGGATTTTTTTTTTTTCTTTTTCTTTTAAGGGTAATGATTTTGATGTTCTGACAGTCTGAGTTGTTCCGCAGGGACAAGTGATTTCTTTTTAACTTCTCCCTCCACTTATTGATACCCAAACACATATATACGAATATTCAATGAATCGAATTATTTTTTACCATGGTATATACACACAAGGCTTACACGCTTTGTACATAGTTTAGAAAAAAAAAATTCTGCTGACTGTGATGACATTTACATATTAAGATCTGCAAAAAATCAATTATTTAAATCGATTGAAAACACAATCAGGTTTACTCAGTGACGTCAGTGTTTTACATGTTGTATGGTATGTCAACACAGGCGTATGTCATATAATAATATACAAAAAAAAAAAAGACATCCAAGCTCTATACTACAAAATTCACAAAGCAGCTTTCTGCATTCTCGTGTGAAATTGCTTCCCATTCACCTGTGGCAGTATTGCTTCCACATTGTTATGAGAGGTGCACTTCTATAATGTATTCAAAGCGACAGCCATCAACATCACCTTCAGTCAGATTTTGCATTACGTTAATATACAGATTTCATACTCCGATCTCCATGTGAAACAGATTTTCAACTTTAAACTCAGTCTGAATAAATCCTTAGGCACAGCATGCTTATCTATAACAAATACTCCATTCGGTCATGATAAAAGCAATGGATACGTTCCCTGTCAGTTGGTCAGTTCTCTGAAAATACGCATCACGAGTGACCAGCATTGACGATTTTCTTTGCAAGAAGTTGCCAAATCAAAGATCGATCTGACAGATAAATGCCTGCTGCGTACTGCACGCGTTATCAGCTAGCTTATATTCTTTATAGACTTGCGCACATTCTTCTTCTATCAGACTCGTACCGCCGTTGTTGGGTTCACCACCAAACCACACCTCTTTTTCGAGAGGAGTGCCGTCGCTCCACTGGAAGTTTCCGCCCAAGTTAAGCCTGTCCGCGCCCACCCACCACCACAGAGTGTCATCATCTGTGGACACGATCAGAAAACAGAATGAAAACTCTTGTTCCCGTCAGTCGTATTTGACTTGCAAGACCTTAAAAGCCCGTAACACGTGTGTCTGATGTTCCTAACGCATGGCAATTTCGTAGTGAGCACAGTGGAAGTGCATCCATCAGTGCTTCTGTGGATGTCTGGGTGTTACGGATGGTGTGCGGTGCGTGTTTTGCTGTCTGACTCTCACCTGATTAAGTTTGGATGCGTGTACGACTTTTTCCTACACACCCACACCACACGAACATAGATAGCCAGGCAACAAGTGAAGTTTCTACTTTTTTTCTTTTGGTACCTGAACCATCAAAATCATAGTGAAGTTTCTACTTTTTTTCTTTTGGTACCTGAACCATCAAAATCATAACGAATATATGTTACACAATAAACAAATGAGGCACATGAACTAGTTCGCGCTACGACCAAAGGGCGCGCAACAACACTAAGTACGACACTGTCACAACAACATATTTCTTGTTACACAGCAGGCCAGGCTGGCACCCGCAGCAGTGTCATCACGGACAGTCTGTGCACTTGGCCGCGTCCAGCCCGAATCACGCAGTCCTCACTCAGATCAGGAGTCACTCACGAAAGCAGTTCGTGGAGTCCTTCCAGGAACTCCAACACACCAGAAGGACACACATCAACTCGACGGAAAAAGAAGCCACACATCAGAAGAACACAAGTTCGTCGCCCCGACGAACTCTGAAGCCCTTTCACTTCTCCAGCTCGTTGCTGACCTCACGGACAGGCTCTCGACGCGCCCTCTTCCCCCCTCCCCCCCTCTCCCCCTCCCTCTCCCCTCCCACGGGGCGGAGACGGCGTCTGGGCTCGTGCTGCACCCCACCGGACGAAATACAGTCCGTCACATTGGGAACGGTTGAAGCTCAATGGGACCCGTCTGTATGTCGTCATGACTGTCACAACGCCGAGCGGTGGTCTTTACCACCCCTACCCCCCTTTACCCTACACCGGCATCAACCCCCACCCCCACCCCCGTCCCTCAGTTCAGGCCAGCCTCGCGCCTCAGTGCTTTTACTGATCTCTCAGCCCAGTCATACCAAAACTGAAGATGGTCAATTATATTTTTTGTTGCTGGTTCAGTGGACATTTTGACATTAAGTTCTTACATGAACAAATGAACGAAACACACACACACACACACACACACACACACACACACACACACACACACACACACACACACATAGGTGCGCGCGCCTATACGCACACATTCATGCATGCACACACACACACACACACACACACACACAATATATATATATATATATATATATATATATATATAATATGTGTAAAGAAACACACACACACACAAAACACACACACACACACACACACACACACACACCACACATATACACAAATTTACACAAATACGTACACGAAAACACACACACACACACACACACACACACACACACACACACACACACACGTGCATAAGAGAGAATGCACGCGCGCGTGCACACACACACACACACACACACACACACACACACACACACACGCACACACGCGCCCGCACGCACGCACGCACTCACACATACGCGCGCACGCGCGCGCGCGCGCGCGCACACACCACACACACACACACACACACACACAACACAACACAACACAACACAACACAACATAACACAACACAATACGACACAACACACACACACTGGCACAATGTGTTTACCATTTGGGTTAAGTTCCTTAAGCGGAGGCTGGTCCCACTGCAGTGACTTGAGGTTATACAGATGAGCCCCATCATTGTTGCACGTGGTGTTTGCTTCATGGTAGTTTTTTCCGGTAGTGTACAGCTTGACACAGTGGCTGGCATATATCACGTATCCGTCGTCAATAGGACAATTCCCTGCGTGGAAAAATCAGTCAGTATTTCAAAGTCGGTCGGAAAATGTCCCGAGAACAATCACATTGAAGGAAGAAATCGAACACACAGATGTGGACAAGTAGTTTCCTTGATACACTGGAGTGTGTGCAAGTGTACGTAAGCACATATGTGCACGCGTGTGTACGTTTGTTTATCTTTGCTTGTATGTTCGAGTGTTTACGTCGCAACCGTGATACGTGGGTGTTTACCTGGCTCTTCAAAACAAGGACTTTCAAAGTGAAGCTTTCAATTTGGTATTAATCATTATCAGTTGTTGTAATCATTATCATCATCAAGAATATGTATGCACCTAATCAACTGAATGCCCTAGCAAGTACATGCTTTAAACTACAAAAACAAAATATACAAGAACATCTAGCAATACATTCTGGCGCCAAATGTCGCAGAACACTAAAGATATTCGGAGTCTGAGTCACGTGAGATTTAGACGAATGCAAAACCATTGACTATAATCAAACATTTTGATAAATTAAAAGTTATTTCAAATAGGTTCAAAAGATGTATCACTCCTTTAGGTAGAACAGCAGTCTTGAGGTCTCTTGTCCAAACTGATGCACCTTGGGTTTTACTGCCAGATCTACCAGACCACTTCATACAGAATCTTCAAGACTTCTGTTTAAATTGTAAAACAAGGTGGAATCAATATACCGGACTTATCATAATATGATATAGTTTAGTATGATATGATATGATATGATATGATATGATGTGACATGATATGATATGATATATATGATATGATATGGTATAACATAACATGATGTGATATATCATATCATACCATATCCTATACTGTAATATGTTATAATATGCAATAATTATGATATGATATGATATAATATAATACAATATTATTTAATATGATGTAATGTAACGTGATATAATGTGATATAGTGTAACGTAATATAATATATAATATATAATATATGATATGATATTATATGATACGATACGATACGATACGATACGATACGATACATACAATATAAACGTCATATTGATTTTGTTACCCAATATGTTGGTATCTTCAGTTCAACAGTATATTTAGAAAGTTAAAATACAGCTTAATGATAACAAAAATGATTATTTGGGTGTGTCATGTGCATTAAAAATTATCACTAGTATAACGGACCTAAAACGTACTGTGAGTTGTTGACACTGGATGATTTTCGACTAACGTTGATATTTCTAGGAAAATGTTAGTTTTTAAGTCCTTAGAATCAGTTATCTCGAACTGAAATGAATACAAATAAGAATAGTTCATAGGATCATGGCTACAAATATCATGTTAAATGGCTATGGGTGTGACTGACACAGCAAAGTAATTGAGCATTTTATATGGACTTCTGTACCTGCACAAATTCTTTGGACCTCTTTAGAAAATACCCAGAACGAATATAATGTGAAAAGGTTTTCAGTATCCATAGTTCTCGTAATCTCGCGCTTTTGGTATGGATGCAGTAAAACAAAAACGATAAGATATTTGATTTGATACTAGACTTGAAAACATCATATTTATGATGTAAAATGGCATGTTGTTTTCAGATATACATATTTTTCCTGAAACAATTTTATAACAGGCATGAAGTAGAACTGCACAATGCAAAAATAACAATGATGTGCTAAAATTCACTACTAGATGGACTTTTTTTATAAGCCTGTGTTCTTTGGCATTGATTAAATGCACCATGTCTTGTTTTTGGTTACTGTAGTATGTACTTTGCTAAAGTGCTGATGCTATTGTGGCCTCGGTTTTATTATGTTTTGCTTATGTTTTATTTGTTTGTTTTTTTTCTACACTATTGTTAGTTTTGGTAGCCTTTTTTGTATGTTTTTTTTCGTAAGCGGAGCTTTCCCTCCTTTTTATTGATAGTGTTACGATAACTTTCCTTTTTGTACTCCCAGTTCTTATAGAACAGGGAGTACTTTAGAATGGGAACGAAGAAATGCTGTCTGTGTGTCTGTTCGTGGTCAAAATGTGTTCCACTCGCTCCAGACAAAACTTCTGGGCCGATCCTTCTGAACATTTGTACGTATGTTCATTATGGGTCACGGTTGATGCCCGATGTTTTACTTTACCAGAATAGCCGTTACTGACGGCTATAACAGCTCAAAACGGTTTTTCTTCTTTATGGAATATCTCAGAAAGTACTTGGCCGATTCATAAGCGGTTTGGATGATCTTGTGACAAATCGGAGCCTCTTTCCATACGTAAGTGATGTAATGGTGTACATCGATTAATATAACCGTTAAAACAGTTATTTTGCCGTTATTTTTTTCTGTATTGGTGGATTTTAATGAAATTTGGTATATAGAAAGGTTATCACACTCAAATGGCACTTCCATATAGTGTTTCAGAATCTGACAGTTAAAAACTGTTATTCTTGACATATTCCCCGATCTGGATGAAATTTGGTAGGTACACAGGCTTTAGCCCAGTGAGGACTAAAATATCAGTTTCAAAGGTGTACCTCGGGTAAATAACCGTTTAAAACCGTTATTTTGCCGTTATTTCTTATATATTGGTGGGTTTTAATAAAAATTTGGTATATAGAAAGGTTATCACACTGAAATGGCACTTCCATATAGTGTTTCAGAATCTGACAGTTAAAAACTGTTGTTCTTGACATATTGTCCGGTCTCGATGAAATTTGGTAGGTACACAGGCTTTAGCCCAGTGAGGACTAAAATATCAGTTTCAAAGGTGTACCTCGGGTAAATAACTGTTAAAACCGTTATTTTGCCGTTATTTCTTATATATTGGTGGGTTTTAATAAAATTTGGTATATAGAAAGGTTATCACACTCAAATGCACTTCCATATAGTGTTTCAAAATTTGACCATTAAAATCCGTTATTCTTGACATATTGTCCGATCTCGATGAAATTTGGTAGGTACATAGGCTTTAGCCCAGTGAGGACTAAAATACCAGTTTCAAAAGTGTATCTCAGTTAAATAACCGTTAAAACCGTTATTTTGCCGTTATTTCTTATAGATTGGTGGGTTTAATAAAATTTGGTATATAGAAAGGTTATCACATTCAAATGGCACTTCCATATAGTGTTTAAAAATTTGACCATTAAAAACCGCGTATCCAAATAAACTGGAAGTACGTTTATATGCGTTGCATTTTGTTTATATTTGTATTAGGGGGACAATTTGCTGTGATGTAACTCTGTTGTAAACACTGTTTCTTTTGTAGTTTATTTTGAAAAGAAATCTTTCAAACAATTCAATATGATGAAAATACAGGTCTTAAAAAGCGTATAGATGTACTTACCAAGGAGAACATAAGATCAGCATCGGAAACAACATCGTCAGCACTAACGTCATCAACAACAAAATTTAACCCATGTCCATAAACCTAAGATGAAATAGGTAGTTTCATGTAAGAGAATTTAGCAGGTTCATGCTTTATTATTTCTGCCAGTTATTTTCTATTAGCTCATGCACAGCTGATACATATAATGCAACGATGCGGTGACTGTTAGTCACCAGGTTGTATATTTAACTAAGGACACGGTTCCAAATCTAATTTCAGAACTTTTCAATGCACGGTAGGATATTTTTCAAATCACTGTATAATGGCAAAACATTAACAAAACACATTTTGTTGTTTGTCATTTGAAAAATACTGTTTTAACGAAGAATTTCGCATGTGTTTGAGTTTAGGATTCCTGCCAGCAATTCATGTGCATGACAGATTGGTTTTCCAAGGGAAAGAGATATGTAACTGAAATGATTGGGAAACGTGTGAAAAGAAGTTCTCTTTGATGAGAAACTGGCATGGAATACCAACACACATAACAATATCAGACAAATCGCAACAAAATCCCCAGAATCACTCTTAACAAAATCTGTGAAGACGACGTTTACTTGAAATGTAGCAGGTGAGATCAGGGTGCTCTGTGCCTGTCAAAACTCTCGCTTTTGCCGGGGAGGATTCTTCAGACAGGTAACAGGTAGATGCTGACCAACTGTAACAAACGCCACGACATGTCGGAGATTTCTTGCACGCCAAAATGCAATGTACACTTGAGCAGGTTTGCACTTCATCGCTTACAAGCACCGACAACGGAGAGATTTTACGGGAATAAGGTGCTGGCCCTGCAGACACAACGTGGAACCCAGAGTTTCCCAATAGCATGATGGCTAGCATGATCCTGGCGAGGATAGGATTGGATTCAAACCAAGCTCGTACCATCGTGCCTGTCGGCTGTGAGAGTGGCGAGACACTGATCGAGTCTCGCTGTGTATCTGTCGCAGGTATTTTTGCGTCTGTCAGCTTGCAAACCTTAACTTCTCCTCTTCCCGGCAAATGTTGTTCCTTGGCTCCACCCCTTTCGCGTCTGCTGATCATCTCCCTTTATTTCCATGCTCGCGTGCAGATGTGTTCATGCGAGAAGCGTGATGTGCGTCACGGCTGGCGCGAAAGATGTTGAGGAAGTGAGGGAGGATGGGGCAGATTGTTGGAAAGTAGTTGAGAAATACAAAGTGGGGACTGGTGAACAGCATGTATTAATATAAACTTGCCCACCTGCTTATTAAAATTGCTAGTTGTCTGCTGATTAAAATGATTTTTTGCAAAATGTTTTTGATAAAGTACTTTAAACAGCAGGTAGATGTTTGGGGCAAAGTCACAGTCAGTGGTAGTGACCCCTATCGGATCTGTCAAAAATCAGCGGGGAGATGGATTTTTACTCTCTCTCTCTCTCTCTCTCTCTCTCTCTCCTCTCTCTCTCTCTCTCTTCTCTCTCTCTCTCTCGCTCGCTCGCTCGCTCGCTTTTCAAATATTTGTTGAAAAAAAGAATGAGAGCGCGATGAAGAACGAAAATAGGAACAAAGTAGGACAGTTAACTGTTGATACGAAATTCTTCTCAAGCAGCATTGGGACTAAGTGAACAGAGCCATCACCTGTACGCAGTCGTCTTCCGTCCCCTGATTCCCACTCATCAGCAGAACGCGGTCAGTCAGATTGATCCACCCTTGTATCAAATGGAGAAAGGCCACCTGTAATTCTGTTGCGTTCTGACCCTGACCTCCAGTTGCACAAAAATAAAATCGAATAGTCTCCCGAAACATCCAGAGAAAGGTATAAACCGGTGGTGAGCTCTTGTGTGCTGTGCTTCATACAAATTAATTTGAAAATTAAACGAGACTTACCTGGAAGTTGAAGTTTAATGGAGATTATTTCGAGGATGCCTTTGGGTAAAGGTATACATGTGGAGGACGAAACCGCGCGCGCGCCCCAGACTTCAGCTATGTGTGATCCCCGAGAACAAACTCGGAAGGGAGGGTTCAATGGAAGTACCTCGAGTTGCTGATGGGTGGGCTCATGTCTACCTCTACCCAACAGCATCTTCGAAATAATCTCCATTAAACTTCAACTTCCAGGTCAGTCGCGTTTAATTTTCAAATCATTCCTCGTCTGCTGATTGGTCAGACGTATACATGTGGAGATTTTAGCGTCGGGGATCACACGTTATTCCTTAACACGTCAGGCTCTGAAAGGCAATCAGCTCATAATGTGAGTTACTTCCCTTTGTCTACAAATGTGTCCATCACAGACTGGGGAAAACTCTCAGCCTTCGTAGAACCACCATTTCCATGTTAATTCTGTTTAATGATCCGGTGGTAGAATCTTGAAAAAGTGTTCCTGTTTGACCATCCACCCGCTTGAAGGATGCTGTCTGTTGGTACATCTCTGCTTAATGCTGCAGAAGTACTAGCAGCCCGAGTGCTGTGAGCCGAGTACTTCAGTATGTCTATTCCAGCCACAAGTAATCCAACAAGAAATGGTGTCTCTTTTCACAGGTGCAAAAGTCTTTATGCAACTGATAAAAAAAGTGCTTTCCCAGTTCGTAAGTAGGCAGTCTTTTTCAAATACTGCCGAAGGTGTTGAACCAGACACAATCTCTTGTTTTCAAAGCAAGGTGTAACTAAAGGCTTTAAGTGAGTCCCTGGTTTGGTTTGTTTTTACGAGAGAGCTATAAACAAGTACACATTTAGACTCATGGATTTTTACCTCAATTAACAGTAAGACTATGGAGAGTCTGTCCTCTCTGACCGGAAAGTAAAGTAAGTAACATAAGTGTTCTGAGTGTGTTTCAGAAAGCTGAGCTGTTCTGCATCTGGTCACTTTGCTAACATATCAATGACTGCGTCTACATCCTATGTGTCACAGTACTTTGGGAGTGTTCGGTCTATTGTTGAACACACCTTTAACAATTTTATAGACTACAGGATGTTTACCTATTGTTTCTTAGTTATCGGGACAAAGGTATGCTGAAACCGCACTCCTAGCTAGGTTAACTGTACTATATGTAGCACCTGCAGCATACAGTTCTGAAAAAAAAAAATTGCCGCATGCACATGAGTACAAGGAGTGATTTGATTTCTGCTTACAAATTTCTGCCATCTTTTAATGTAGGTGTTGTAGGACTTACGGGTGCTGGGTCTCCATGAATCTATGATCAGAGCAACTGAATTTCTTGATAATTCAGAAGTTAAGAAATTTTTGCCAAGATCTTGCAGACAAGCAGGTTTAGCCGACGTTTCTGAATTGGAGGGTGAACTGCTCTGAGGTTGCCGGGTAGGTGAAGGAGGTGGCGTCTGCACCTGAGTTCTACTGGAGGGCAGTAGAGATGTTGAAGAGCAGTGAACCACGGTTGTGTCGGCCAGTTGGGTACCACAATTATCCCCTCTGCATGGTCTCTCTGGATCTTCTGCAGCATCCGTCCTATGATGCTGAAAGGTGGAAATGCATATCACAGTAAATGCTCACAAGAGATGGAAAAAGCATCAATTGCTTCAGCGTCTGGATCCGGCCTGTATGAAATGTATCGCTGCATTTGAAAGTTCAACTTGGAAGCAAAGAGGTCAATATCTAGAGAAGCCCTGAGCTGTTGGAAGGCAGACTGCAGAGCCTGCTCATCAAGTTTCCACTCAGCATCAGTGTTCTGGCGCCTGGACTCCTTGTCAGCTGTCCTGTTCTGCTTCCCTGGTATGTGAGCTGCACTGATCCAGATATTCTTAGAAATGCACCATGACCAAATTGTAGATGCAATGTCATTACAAGCATCTGAATGACTTGTTCCCATGCGATTGATACAACTGACTGGCTTTCCCTGAAATGACTGCAAAGCAAGCAAAACAGCTTTCAATTCTAATTACTTGATGTGAAAGACCCTGTCATGCAGCAACCAATGTCCACCTGAAGCTGTATCTTCACACTCGCACCCCCAACCTGTGCCACTAGCATCAGTGGCGACAACTATATCTGGTTCAGTACTGCAAATGTCATTCTCTGTATCAGACACATTGACAATCCAC
Source organism: Conus canariensis (assembly GCA_033310375.1). Lineage (NCBI taxonomy): Eukaryota > Metazoa > Mollusca > Gastropoda > Neogastropoda > Conidae > Conus > Conus canariensis. The sequence goes on along the minus strand of CM065721.1, from coordinate 38,315,562 downwards.
CACTTAAGTTCCTCTTTACTCTCTTCAGACAACTGCATGAGTTGGTCAAAGTCACCTCTGCTCCTTTTCAAAGCTATTTTTTTGTCTTTCTCAAGCTGTCTGTAATAGTGAGGTCCATACTTGACAGCAGCAAAGCTAGCAACGATTTTTCCTATAACTTGAGCAACCTCACGGATTGTGTGACTTTGCTCATCGGAAGCCTTTGGCAACTAGACAGTATGCTGACAGCCCTTTCAGCGCTAAGAGTGACTTTCATGGAGACAGAATCTATGATGACTCCAAGGTACTGAATCCTTGTTGTGTGCTGAATAACCTACTTGGTTGGGTGAATGATAAATCCTAACTTTTGAAACAAATCAGTGGTGTCTGTAACATTCCTCATGCAGTTGCTCTCTGTGGGTCCAGTCAACAAAGAATCATCCAAAAAGCCCCTAGATACATGACCTTTCATTCTAAGGGAGGAATAGACAGGCTTCAACAGCTTTGTGAACAAACAGGGAGCTGATGATAGGCCATTGGGTAAAGCATTGAATTCATAGAGTTGATCTGTCCATAGAAATCTGAGTAGTTCCTTGTGCTGTTCATGGATTGCTACACTATAATAGGCATCCTTCAGATCAATTGAGGCCATAAAGCATCCTCGAGTTATCAAAGTCAGGGCTGTGTTCAGAGTATCCATTTTCAAATGATGATAACTGACTTCTAAATTGAGTCTTTTTATATTTAAAATCATGCGACAAGATCCATCTTTCTTCTCCCTGGTAAAAACTGGAGAAATAACTTCACCAGGGCAATGCTCACAAGGGGAAATCACTTTCTAGCTATCAACGTTTGAACTTCTGAATCAATGATCTTGCACAGGTTTTTGATTTGTGACATTTGTTTTAGTGCAATATAGCCTGGATAACTGATCTAATGGACAGTCAAATTCAACAATAACCCCTGCTATCATGCTTAAAACCTCTGGGTCTGAAGTGATTTTAGACCATGCATCTTCAAACTGTCTTAATCTCCCAGCAGTAAGCTCATGTTTCTGAGGTTTTAGAGATGGAACCAAGCTCACCTCTTCTATTGGGAACCGGCATTCTGATGTCCGCGTTTCTACTGAAACCAATGCTGTCTTTTGTTTGTTCTGTTCCTTTGGCCGAAAAAATTACTACGTGCGCGACCTGACTCAAGAGTAGTAAGAACCACACGCTTGTCCACGATAGTAGTGGGCGTTTCCGCTGTATCTGCGCTCTTGGCCTACACTGGAGCTGATGCGGTCGGTCTCACGCACGTCTTTCAGTGTCGCAGACAAACTGTCCCCAATCAGCTGGTCTGTGATCGGGACCGATTCATCACAGATCCGCGAAAACTGTTTACATGTGGTCTGATGCCACTGCGTCTGTGCAACGAAATCTCGCGCGAAATGTGACCCAAAATAGCCACCGCATTGGTACAATGCTTAACGGCTTCAGCATTGGCCTCTGAGCTGGGCAAGCCGCTAGGCCTATCAAGTAATCCGTTTGCGTCACGCACGCACGCAGTCGCTGCCTTGATGACCGCTCTCTGAATAATTATGTTGCATTTTCAGGTCGCTTTTGATGGCCTCAGACGGTAATTTTGACCATATTTCGTTGTTTACTGTCGGGACGATCAATTTCTGACAAACCGGTCTGTTGTAGGCTTCAAATTTCTTCTTCTGCAGATCCGGGCTAAGTTTGTTTATGAACTGACCATTAACAATTTCTGCCAGTTCCTCTCTCACTTCTTCACTTACAGGTTCATCCGTACCGCTCAATTCAGCGGCTATTTCTTTCAGTAAGGTCAGATTTGTCTCTGACTGGTCAGCTTTTTTATTCTGCGACGTGAAAAGCTGTGCCTCTTTTCCCTCTAATTCTTCCAGTTCACCCATCTTCTCTCAGCTCCAAAATATCACTGTTGTGTACCTGTTCTGACTCTGAATCGTCTCCAGAAACTCGAGCAAATTTGGCGGGGTCTGCGGCGCCGTCTTCGTCTGGAAGTTTGCTCTTAAGCCTAAGTAGTTCCGCTAGGGTCTCGAATTTTTTGTTCCAGCTCGCATCTAGCTCTTGAATCAGACTTCTAACTGATTCAAGAACTGTTGAGGGCCTGCTGTTGTCTGTGGGTTCTGAAAGACCCTCGACATGGTTACTGAAAGAGCCGCCGATGTGTGCTCAAAAGTTTAGCTTCTGAAAGAGCCGAGCACAAAGGATCAAGACTACCAGTGTCAATCAGAAAGCCGACCAGTCTAATATAATAAACTTTGGAATAATAATTTCTTAGATTGTTAGAATCTAATGATTCTACTGTAATTATGGCGTTTATTACTGACCTGAAAGGAATTATGAAGGTCCAAGGAAATTATTCACGCTAGTCACTTTCACGCATCCGTCAGGCACCACGTTTTGGCATCAACTGGGGCGCGCGCGCGGTTTCGTCGTCCACATGTATATGTCTGACCAATCAGCAGATGAGGAATAATATGAAATTATACCAGTAATTATGAGTCAGCAAATAAACATAGGAAACACTCACTCATCTACCGACCTTCATCTACTGAAAAACAGAGATTTATACGCCAATTTTCAAAGTGTTTTGGAAAAAAAAAGTCCTAATGCGCATTGAGAAGTTCTGAAATCAGATTAAGAGTCAGGAAGAAAGATGGTAGGTACCGTTTTGGCATTGATTTCAGATCTTTGAGTAAGGTTATCGTCCTTCGTGCTGAGCCTGTTTCTGATGTTGAGAGTCTTTTTGCAAGGTTAGCTGATGTTCAGTTTTTCACAAAGATAGATCTTGCGAAAGGGTACTGATAGATTGTGGTTAAGCCCGAGGATCGTCCGAAAGACGGCTTTTACAACACACATGAGTCTATTCCAGTTTGTCGGGATGCCTTTTGGACTTGTGTCGACTCCTGCAGTGTTTGCACGTATGATGCGTATGATGGCTTTAGATCAGTTTTCTGCTATCAACTTCATTGATGATATTATTGTGCACAGCGTGTCATGGTCTTAGTCATGTGAAGGATGTGCTCTTTTTTCTGAGGTCTTTCAACCTCACAGCTCGTCCGTCGAAGATCAAGGCAGGCTTTCGTTCACTTGAGTTTCTTGGTCATGTTGTTGGAAGGAAGAAGATTGATAAGATTTTGAAGATATCCACTCCTTCTACCAGGAAGCAGGTCAGGTCTTTGTTGGGGTTGCTCCGTTTTTACAGGAGATATGTTCCTAAGTTCGCTACTTTGAGTGCTCTACTGTCTGATTTGATCATAGATGCGGGTCGTGCCGGAGGCTCTATTTCTTGGACTCCTGAGTGTGCTGAAGCTTTGAGGAAGGTTTATGGAGTCTCGTCTTCTGCACCTGTGCTGTTGTTACCTAGGTTGGGTAATCCTTATTCTCAGGACTGAGCTAGTTCTGTCGGTTTGGGTGCTGTATTGCTTCCGAAGAGTGATGATGTTCTTCACCCAGTCGTGTTCGCTATCTGAAAGTTTCTGGATCGTGAGAAGGCGTGCAGTAGTATTGAGCAGGAATGTTTAGCCATTGTCTGGGCTGTGCAGAGGATTGTTAGGTTCCTCTGGGGAGTCAGGTTTGTCCTTCAGACGGATCATTGTCCCTTGACATACCTGCGAACGTCAAACTTTAAGAACTCAAGGAGTATGCAATGGGCGTTGTCGTGAGTATTTTGTCTGGTCCGAAATTGTGGGGACAGTTCTGAGATGGCGTAAGTTTACCTGTTCACCTGTTTACTCGACAAATACTCACCAGCGTTTTGTTGTCAGGTGAGCGAGGATTTCCTTTCAGTCTCTGTAGATTTGCCGGCCTGGAAACTTCCCCACGGTGCCGAAGAGAGACTCCCAGCTTGGTTTTGGTGGTAATCAGGTATGTGTGACTAGTTAACTGGAACTTAAGGTCAGTACTAATGGAGATGGTTTACCCTACAGGTGGTCGTGATATTGCCTGTTCTTAGTGAAGGCCTAAAATATTTGATTGTTCCCTTGATTGATCTTGTGATTGACAAGACTTGACGAGACATAGGATGATTGTAGGAAGTTGTAGTTAGTAAATGTGCGACTCGAAAGGTGGATGGGAAGAATGGAGTGGGTGGATGGAAGAGAGAATATGTATATTTATATTGATCGGGCAAAAATGATCAAATGAAATCAATGTATTATTGAAAACAAAAAACGTTGCTTATCTTTTCCCTAAAGTATTATATTGGTATGAGTGTTGGTGAGCTCTGGAAGTGAGGAATGAAAGTCATTGTGTATAAATTATTGGAAGATGTATTCTGATCCCTGTTGTGGACACGTCAAGTGATGATGGTATGGAAAAAGGAAAACATTCTTTTCTCGATAAAAAGGGACAAGTGGAAATCGTTCCTTTATCTGTAATAATGGTAATATTTGTACTTTTAAAACGGTTACGTGAGCAAATCTTTGTTGTATTCTTCAGTGTAATCACTCATGGTGCTAATCGATGAATTTTTCTATTGTAATGCACACATTGTATGGAAATTTAGTAGGCTATATCATGGGTATTTTCCCCCAAACTCTAGTGAAATGTATTATGTAAAGAGTGACTGCTAGTGACAAGGCAATGACGATAAATATGTAAGTAGTAGGCTAGGTAACCAATGTAGTTACACAGTTCCCCTGGTGTCGGTGAGGTCCAGAGTCCGGCCTGGCAGGAACTGGTTACCATCGGGTGTGGGGTGCAGCCCGTGCCCCAGCCACTGTCTCCGTCTTGTCGACGTGGAGAGGTTGACCACCAGGTCAGCAGTGTACCTGTATAGGAAAGGGCCTCAAGATTCTCCGTCATGATGACGTGGAGAGGCTGACCGCGAAGTCGGTAGTCCGACGTGATTTTCGTCTTTGTGGGTGTGCCCTGTGAGACACAACTTGGGACTACTCACGGTGCCAGTGAGGTCTGTGCAAAAAACAAAAACAAAAAAAAATTTGCTGTGACAGCTTTGGTGAATGTTGTGTCGTTGAGAGCGACGGTTAAAGCTCCCTGTGTTTATTACATACCTTAGCTGATGTGAATTGTTGATCTGCGCGCTGTGTGGTAGCGTGTATTGATTTTTTGTGCCTGCTGATTTATATGAATGATTTATGGCGATATGTGTTTGTCATGTCCTGATGGTTCAGACAGCATATAACAGAAAAGAAACTTAGTTTACGTCTGTCCATGTTCGTGTGATGTGGGTGTGCGTAGGGAATAATCGTTACACGCATCCAAACTTTTGAAAGTGAGGGTCAGACAGTAATGCACACAGCACCACACCATCCGTAACACACAGCCAGCTTTTGAAAGTGAGAGTCAGACAGTAATGCACACAGCACCACACCATCCGTAACACACAGCCAACTTTTGAAAGTGAGAGTCAGACAGTAATGCACACAGCACCACACCATCCGTAACATACAGCCAACTTTTGAAAGTGAGAGTCAGACAGTAATACACACAGCATCACACCATCCGTAACACACAGCCAACTTTTGAAAGTGATAGTCAGACAGTAATGCACACAGCACCACACCATCCGTAACACACAGCCAACTTTTGAAAGTGAGAGTCAGACAGTAATACACACAGCACCACACCATCCATAACACACAGCCAACTTTTGAAAGTGAGAGTCAGACAGTAATACACACAGCACCACACCATCCATAACACACAGCCAATCAATGAGAATCAGACAGTAATGCACACAGCACCACACCATCCGTAACACACAGCCAATCAGACAGTAACACACACAGCACCACACCTCCGTAACACACAGCCAATCAAAATGCGTGGAACGTTCACGTTACAGTTAGTCAAAATACTCGAAGCATTCAAGAAACAATATCTGGAAGCTCCTGGCACTCTTTGCCTTATTCCCGTATTCAAAAGCTACTTTTGGAATCATTACTCATTATGTGCATGTGTCATTCGGTAAACAAACGTCGCATCAAATTTAACACAAACATAGAAAGCAGAAACCCAAGATATTTAGATTTGAATCGACCGATGATAATAGTGAGACTGAGCTGGTTGTAAAGAGCATGACTTAGAATAGAGAACAAACCTATCGAGTCGTCTGTGGCTGCGACCACAGACTAAGGTTATATAACTATGTGAGCGATTGATAACAGGATATCAAATGTGCATAATTCAACTGTGAATAACAGAAAAAAGAACAACTCTTGTGTTATTTTCATGCAATCCTGTTTACATATATGATTTCGCGTTATTTTGTATACATAGTTGGGGAAAACACGACGAATATGTTGAAATAAATAAAAAAAAATAATAAAAAATGTGGAGGCGAAGCTCTTGAGCGGTAATCACATCTGCGGATTGTAACCATGGTAGGGGTGGGGAGGGGTGGCGAGCGGTCCTCAACCAAATAGCGACAACTCTTGCTAATTTCCGCGCGCGAACTTGCGTCAGATCGAGCCAGTTTCTTCGACAACATACCCTGAAACATCGAGCGCGTGTGAATGAGAGACACGGTGACACTTTCTAGCCCATCAATAGCCTTAATTCCCCCCCCCCCCATCCCCGATCACCGCTGTCACCCCCACCCCACTCCCTTCCAATACACATACACATCATTGTTATGACAGACACAGTCTGTATTTGTCGCACTCACCGAACACCTTTTTAGTTTCAAAGGTGGTCAGATAAACAGCATTCAGGACAATGAAAACGAAGAACGAGCATTTTTGTAGTGATGGTGGTGGTGGTAGTGGTGGTGGTGATGGTGGTGGTGGTGGCGGTGATGTGTGTGTGTGTGTGTGTGTGTGTGTGTGTGTGTGTGTGTGTGTGTGTGTGTGTGTGTGTGTCGTCGTCGTCGTCGTCGTCGTCGGTTTAATGTCCTTCCACTGTAGTGATTCAGACAGTTTATGTGTGGGTGAATGAAGTATGCAGGTGATGAAGTGTGTTAATCCATTAACGATAGAATATGACATCCCCTCCTCTTCCCCACCCCACCCCCTCCTCCTCCTCCCCCATCCCTCTTCCACCTTGACAATTTTAAGTGAGAAGTGATAAGATCTACAGATAAGGGCCAATTGAACTATTGAACTATATATATATGCGTGTGTGTGTGTGTGTGTGTGTGTGTGTGTGTGTGTGTGTGTGTGTGTGTGTACGTGCGTGCGTGCGTGCGCGCGTGCGTGCGTGTGTGTGTGTGTGTGTGTGTGTGCGCGCGCGCGCGCGCACTCTTCTGATCTTGAGTGGTTTAAGTGGGTAGTTCACAAAGAATCCAAACTAATCTTTCCCACACGATTCTGCGTCTGATCAAAAGCACTCCATAATGTGAAGCGTATGTCTTCACTTGAATAGTGCCATCAGGTAAACTTCTTTCCCACGACGGACTTGCAAAGGTATTGTTAGTACTCCATTCAGTGTTGTTTAGTTTTGGGGAGCGGACGCTGCCACTCTCCACGCCATCCACAAGCTATTCAAAGAAGCGAAATGTTGCAGTGAAAAGATGATTGCTCTGTCGCATACTCAAAAAAAAAAAAAAAAAAAAAGACATCAACGATGAATATTGGACCTCCAGCAAGAGAACGAATTTGTTAAAGAAAAAGAAAAGAAAGAAAAAGAAAAAAAGTAGTAAAGGGAAAGAGAGCATTCTCTCTCTCTCTCTCTCTCTCTCTCTCTCTCTCTCTCTTCTCTCTCTCTCTCTCTCTCTGTGTGTGTGTGTGTGTGTGTGTGTGTGTGTGTGTGTGTGTGTATGTGTGTGTGTGTGTGTGTGTGTGTGTGTGTGTGTGTGTATGTGTGTGTGTGTGTGTGTGTGTGTGTGTGTGTGTGTGTGTGTGTGTGTGTGAAAGAAAAGCGCTGAAAATAATTCTTAGATAGTCAGAGATACAAATTAGATTGACAAGAAAAAGCGACAACGTAGATATTCAAAACGTTCAGTCGGACATTAGTGTGTGTGTGTGTGTGTGTGTGTGTGTGTGTGTGTGTGTGTGTGTGTGTGTGTGTGTGTGTGTGTGTGCGTGCGTGTGTGTGTACGTGGGTGTGCGTGCACATGTGTGTGTGTGTATGTGTGTGTGTGTGTGTGTGTGTGTGTGTGTGTGTGTGTGTGTGTGTGTGTGTGTGCTCGCGCGCGTACGTGTGTGTGTGTTTGTTGATTTGTGGCGAATGGCTGTTCAGAAGGTGACAAATTCATTATAGATCAACAAGAACAGTAGCAACAACAGCAACATAATAGTAGTAGTAGTAGTAGTAGTAGTAGTAGTAGTAGCAATAAGAACAACAACAATGATAATAATTATAATGATAATAATAGCATTATTAATAACAATGATTATGATAACAATTCAAAGTAATGATAATAATCATAATATGATTAAAAGAAAAAAAGACAGATTAAAAACGATGACGAAGTTCAAACAGTCCGATGTTGCTGATTTTCAATCATTTTTAGTAATCGTAAGATTATCCATAAAATTACATACGTACAAAAATGAAGCAAACACAGGAACAAATGCTGGCACGCGCAAGCAAGCACATCATGTTTATCAAAACTTAACCTCTCCTCCATGTGACACCTCCGCCTTCGTATTCATCCCTCCATTCCTCACAACCCACCCCCACCCCCCACCCCCCCACCCCCCTCCTCTCCCTTCCCCTGTTTCTTCCCTTTCCGCTTTCACCTTGTTTCATGTCACGTTAAGTAGAAAGACGTAACACTAACGACACAAAAACACAACGCACACCTTAGTCTAATACAATTTACAATGTAAAGACGTTAAAGCGAAGAATGGATCATTTGTGCTCGCCACCACACACACACCCCCCCCCCCCCTCTCCCTTACGTCACACCCCATCCAACCCCTCACTTTCATCCTCCTAAAAAGCGTGCTTAAATGACGAGACGATCATTATTCCTCAGTATTTCCATTTCATGCAAGAAGATACTTATCTGACCTGTCAGTCGTTATTGCCATTAGATTGTTATTATTATTATTGTTATTGTTCAAAACACAGTTGACAAGGCAAGTACCCCTTTTAAAAAAGTAAATGAAAAAAAAAATAATGTCACCGAAAAATTAACCAATTATGGCATCCCCCTCCTCCCCCCCCCCCCCCCCCCCCCCCCCCCCCCTCCCCTGAAAAGGACGCACAACTGACAAGTCAGTCACTGTTGCTAACACGCCTTTTTCTTTCAGAGCAGACATAACTGATCAGGCAAACTAGGCATCATTCTGTTATTGATAAGACAATGTTATCATTTGTTTTTCCCACACAGAGCACACAGACGTAGTTGATTTTGTGATGGTGTGAAGTGGTGGGAAGCGCAGACGAAGATAGGCAGATGATGGTAGGTTCGGAAACCAAGGGACTACAGCCAGCCAAAGAGTACGCAGAGGGAATGAAGTAGAGTGTCTTCCCTTTCATTTCGCTTCCAAAGCCCCAAGGGACAGCCTCTGTGTGTGTGTGTGTGTGTGTGTGTGTGTGTGTGTGTGTGTGTGTGTGTGTGTGTGTGACAATGTTGTAGTGGGGGAAAACAAGTGCAGGCCATATATATATATATATATATATATATATATATATATATATATATAAATATAAAGAAATCCACATGCCCGTGCCTGTTTCTTCCACTTTATTTCTTTTTCAAATTTTCGGCTCTTCAGCCTTCATCAGGAATCTGCACATTCGAAAACAATAGGCTATCACACCATCGGCGCTCCCATCCATTTTACACTTTTACATTTCTTTGTTCCTTCGACACACACCACACACACACACACACACACACACACACACAGTCGATTATGCACCACCCAGCAAACCACACACACACACATTCACACACATACACACATTCACACACACACACACACACACACACACACACACACACACACACACACAACACACACACACACACACACACACAATTCAATTCAATTCAATTCAATTCAAATTTAATCCTTTGACCCCTGTTGGGGCATGGAAGGATACAAATGTAACAAAGAGAAATATGAAACTCACTCAAAACAATGTGGGAACATAGTTGCGAAATGCTGAATTCTGGTGAACTGTAATGATCTCATGAAACAATCTTCCCATTTTTTAGAAACTTACTAATATTCAAACAAATGCGTCTTCCTTTTTGAAATAAATTACAAAAGTTGAAAACAGACTTTGGTTTTAGATATTTTTTAGGGATGAATTTTTCACGAAGTTCATTATATTTTGGACATTCCATGATGCAATGAAATTCATCTCCAATTTCACCCATTTCACAGTTACGACAAATACGCAATTCTCTTGGAACATTATGGTGTCTTCCAATTTCAATTTGCAATTTATGGTTACTACATCTAAATTTAAATAAAGATATAACATAAATATCTGGTAAGGTAGAAATATAATGTTCTTTTCCAAAGACAGTCTTTACACTTTTATAGAATACACACTTGTTGCTGTTTTCAAGAGAATTGCGCCAATCACGAGCATAATTATTTTGCAACTCCTTTTTAACACACTTACATAAGTTACTTCTGTTTGTGAATGAATGAGATTCCCAAACACAATCAAAACCAGTTTCAAATAAAATGCTTTTAACATAACTAAGCCATAGTGAAACGAAAATTCCTTTTGTATATAGTTCATGTAAGATATTATATACTTTGTTTGAATACTTCTTAGAATCAGGAACAACTAAGTTAGCCCAGAACCTTATCATTCTCACTTTAATCAGTACAGATAAAGGATAGATTCCGGTTTCACCATAAATCATTGAAGTCATTGTAGTTTTATTTAATCTAAATAAATACTTTAAAAAACGTAACTGTAACTTTTCTAATATATCAACATTTTCATAACCCCAAATTTCACAACCATACAACAACACAGGTACAACTATGGAATAAAATAATTGTATGCAAACATCAATTGGCAATTTCTGTTTCCTTGCAGTTTGTAATAATGAAAACATTGCCTTGAGAGCCTGATTATAAGCACATTTTTTTGCTTTGTAAAAAGAACCTGTTCTGCTGAACTCGATGCCTAAGTATTTCATTGAATTAAGAACCTCTATTTTTTCATTCCCAAAAAAAAAAATTTCACGCATACTATTTCGACCATGAAAGACAACTATTTTTGTTTTCTTTGGATTTACTTCTAATTGCCATTGCGTGCAATATATATGTAAGACATTAAGTTCTTTTTGCAAAGCTGATTTAGAATTTGCCAGTAAAATTGTATCATCAGCATATAACAATACAAGCAATTTAATGAACTGTTCAAGTTTCATCTCTTGCGTTAAATCACATTCTAGAGTGGAACAGTTATTGTCAATAAGGAACTGTTGTAGATCATTCAAAAATAATGAAAACAATAAGGGTGAAAGGTTTTCTCCTTGACGAACTCCCCTAAAACTGCCAAAGAACTCTGATTTTTGACCATTTAGAAAAATGCACAATTTTATTTGATAATACATATTGATTACAACTTGCAGTATTTTCCCAGATATGCCTTGACTCATCAGTTTGTGCCATAAAGCATGCCTCCAAATAGAATCAAATGCCTTTCTGTAATCAATAAAAGCACAGTATAATTTTCCATTGTTGATTGCAAACATGTCAATCAATGATTTAAGAACAAAAGCATGGTCAAGCGTTGAATGCATGCGTCTAAAACCTGCTTGGTTTTCTGAAATAAGTCCATTTATTTCAACAAAATAAGTAAGTCTGCTATTTAGAATTGACGTGAAAAATTTGCCTACACAACTCACAGTGTTATTCCTCTGTAGTTATTGCAGTCTTGTTGATCTCCTTTGCCTTTATAGAGTGGTACAATTAACCCTGTCACCCAATCTTCTGGTATAATACCAGAATCCAAAACACGATTAAACAATAAACAATAAAACTCTGTCATATAAGGAACACTATTCTTTATATATTCATTCCTTACTAAATCAACTCCTGCTGCTTTATTATTCTTTAAATATTTAATGACTCTTTCAATTTCATCCTCAGTAATTGAATCATTTAAAATGTCTAGACTGATATTTCCTTCAGATACTTCATTACTAAAAATGATATCATTACATCCAGTATTTTGATTAAGGGACTGGAAATGATTTTTAGGCTCTTCAAGAGGTATAGGACACGATGAAGCTTTTTTGCCTTTAATTTTCCTCCAATAATCCCTTGGATTTCTAGTTTTTAAAGCTCGCAATTCTCTATGCCATTTTCTCGTTGCTCTTCTTTCAGATCGTCTCAAAACATTTTTATATTCTTTGCTTTTAGCAGCAAGATTATTTAGATTAGGCACAGTATTTGAACATTTAACTTTATGCTTTGCTTTAAAGTACTGGCTTCGAGAAACCTTACACTCCTTATCAAACCAGCTTTGATTCTGCCTCATTGAATATCTATTATTGTAAGTATTAGAGTAAGTACCAAATGTATCATTCGCTGAATCAACAAGAATTGACGAAAACCGTTTATTCATTTCACTGATTGATATTGAGCCTTGTTCAAATAAAGTTACAATTTCATCAACATTGTAATTTGCTAAATGTTCTTTATATTCATTACATTTGTTGTTATCCCATCTTCTAATCTCTGCACATCATACCTTTGATGCAGAGAGTGTTTAGTACCATTAGGTTCATTGAAAACAAAACACACACACACACACACACACACACACACACACACACACACACACACACACACACATATATATATATATATATATATGCATACACATACACACACAGATATATACATACACATATATACACATACACATACATATATATATATATATATATATATATATATATACATATGCACACATATATACATACATATACACACACACATATATACATACACATATACACATACATATACATACACACACATACACATACATATATACACATTCACGCACACACACACAACCACACACTCATACAGACACACACACACACACACACACACACACACACACACACACACACACACACACACACACACACACTAAATAGCATACAAGGCAAATCTTACATGCACACACACTCACTACATCACTCATACCCAACTGCATCCACCACAACCACACCTGCACACAATCCACCCATCATACACACCCCACCGCCAGTATATCTACACAGCACAAAGTGATTTTGATCAACTAAAAACTATGTACTTACTATCAAAAAACTATCTCATGTACACACACACACACACACACACACACACACACACACACACACACACACACACACACACACATCCACACACACACACACACACACACACACACACATCCACACACACACACACACACACACACACACACACACACACACACACACACACACACACATCCACACACACACACACACACACACACACACACACACACACACACACACACACACACACACAATGCCATCATGATAAAGTGTTATACATCAAGATTTTTCTGACTCGAAA
>CM065721.1:38284600-38294600 GCA_033310375.1 Conus canariensis | reverse complement strand
CTCATACCCACTACCCCATAATAAATAAAGAAACAAACAAACAAAACCCCTCAGACTCTGGGCCCTTCATGCCCTGCTCAATGCTGACCTTAGTCTTGATTTCCTCTCCACGTGTATGAGAATCCACGGTCGTACTGGCAATTCATGGAGACAGTCGTTGAGTAATTGAAATGAAGCATTCGGGAGATGGGGGTGGGGTGGGGGTGGGGGTTGCTCACTCACGCTGACTCAGCGATGAAGCATTTATAGTTGAAACTATAGGGGGGGGGGGGGGGGGGGGGTCGTTTTGTTTTTTTAATGATGACTTGTGGGTTGACTTCGACATGGTGACCGCCCTGATAAGGCCCTTTGCGGTCGGCTGGGCTTTAAGCAACATTACCTCACCTTACCTTAAGTCTTCTTTTTTTTTTTCTTTTTTTTTTTTGCTTGTTTGTTTGTTTGTTTTGTTCTCACTTACCTCCGTGAGCAATTGTTGGGGCTGCTACACTGAAAACAAAACAAACAAACATACAACAACAACTTCTGTTTACAAAGTTCAAGTCCTCAGCTCGAAGTCCAGCTCTGTAGATTGTGTGCCAATGCCTGGGTATCTGCAAATGGTTTCCGGTTTCTGCAAGGCTGTCAGACCCTCCTTTTTTCTCTTTTTTTCATTTCTCTCTCTCTCTCTCTCTTTTTTTCTTTTTTTTTTTCTTCGGAGTTCCTCTCAAGCCTCCCTCTCTCAACATTGCCCTGGACTGAATTTGATTCTTTTATCAAGGCCATTTGGGGCTTGCGATAACACCCCGGGTCCATGGCTTGGTTCTCCTCCACATCAACTTTGATCTTCTAGTGAACCACCAGATCGAGCGAATAATTCGTGCAACAAAGAAAGCACGTTATGATACCGCTGGGGAGGGACAGCAGCTTTAACTTAACAAACTTGCAACAAAACTGGACGAGAATATTTTGGTAAGCAGACGGCCCAATACAGGTCAGAGTGCGGGGTTACAGCAAAGATCAAGTAGTAGCAACCAAGTTTGAACAGATGAAATCCGCCCTGGCTTTTTGAAAGAAAGTAACAAACAAGCAATTTTGAATGTGACAAAGATTATTTTATCCTGGAATTTTGGGTCAGTAAATTAGTTGAATGCCATTTGTCAGCAAAACTGGCAGAATGATGCATGAATTGCGGATACCTTGTGTTTCTACGCCATTGGAAGGGCATTAGTATTTCTGAGTGAAGCCGGAATAGCTCAGTTGGTAGAGCGCCTGACTCGTAATCTTGGTGATCCTGGGGTTGCGGGTTCGAATCTCCGCTGGGGCATTTCGGTACAGGGGGATTTTTCCCTCGGAGTTAACATTAGTTCTGACTCCATTTCCCATACAGTCCTTCGAATGAGACTATAAACCGAGGTTCCGTGTGTGAACGCACGCATAATATCTTGCACACACGTAAAATCCCATCACCAACTTTCGGAAGAGTAGGCCAGTTTGGCCGTTGGTATGGATGACACGTTACACACAGCATGCACCCTGCGTAAGAAATGGAAAGAATGAAGGAAGTAAAGAAACTGAGTGAACGATATTGAACGATATTGACTGGATGACACGGGAAACGACTGAATGAAGCGCCAGCTGGCAGCTCTTCAGTCGGCACTACCCAGGTAGGCAGCCCGTTGTGTAAACGAGTGTTGATTGTAAAGCGCTTAGAGCTTGGTCTCTAGCCGAGAGTAGGCGCTATATAAGTATTCATTATTATTATTATTATTATTAAGAGTCTAGCAGACGACAGGAAGAGTCATGTGGATCATACCTGCATAGAAAAGGGAACGGACATGAGACCTGTATGGTAATGTTGCAAGTTTTCTGTCATGACCTGACTTATTTTGAAAGACCTGCCCCAGAGTCAGGTATGGTATATGGGTCAAGGGCTGGACTGCGGTGAATATGTTTCAGTACCGGCTGATCTGATGAGAAAAGCCAGGTGCAACTTTGAGTGTAATAGAGAATATAATTTTATATTATAGTGTTTTGGGCCTAAACTCTAACCGTGGACTCGGACCCAATCGCCAGTTGGCCCATATTGCTCCACTGTTATCGGAACCGCCAGCTAGCCAGCCAGACTTTTGCAGTATGCAAGCCTCCACCATGCGAGAACCCGCTCAAATTATGCCCACAAGCTCTTCCATCTGTCAGCCAGCAAAAGACAACAGTCTTTTTCTCATGCATCCCAACTTGCAATACTCTGTTGGTATCTGTAACTGTATTTCCCTGCTCGGTGTCTTTGTGACGAGTTAGTCTCACTAGTTTAGGACCACTAGCTTCAAGTTAGACCCGTTAAAGTTTTAGGGGCCGCTACTGTTACTGGCTCGACAGATGAGCTTTTGTCTGCGAACGAACATGCGTAGTGGTCTCCCTGTTTTCTTTTTTTTTTTTTTTTGTTATATATGTTTCATCATTTTTCAAATTTTGTTTAAGTTTTTTTGTTGCCTCTCCTCACCATCCCACGTTGCGTTGGAAGTCGTAAGTATCATGAACGACGGCACGTCGACACCGATTACACTTCGCCGGCAGTTTCAGTCTAGTGACCGGCTTGTCATAGTGTGTGCCCTAGTTTTCAGCCGACGTGAGGCCACACACAACAATAAGGAATGCGTACCATGTGAGCATTTTGAAATGAGGCATAGCTTGCTCATAAACCGAAACCAAAATTGAATTAAATGTAGCTCACATTGACCCCCCCTCCCCCCCCCCCCCTCCCCCCAAGCACGCACACTTCTTTTCCAACAGTTAATTTCGCTTGTTTTAAAAAATCCACACAGATAGTATCACTCGCAGTCTGACGTTAGATTTCACTCCTTTGAACTCGCCCGCTGGCTTAGGCATGCTTCCTTTTTCTTTTCAGATGATTTTTTGTTTGTGATTTGTTTTTCCCAGACTACGCCCTTCAAAACGATTTTTGTGACGGGTGACAAAAGCTCAGTTGGTAGAGCACCGGATTCGTAATCCTGGTGATCTTGAAGTTGCGGGTTCGAATCTCTGCTGGGCCTTTTCGGTACAGGAGGGAGGAAGGGGTGTAGGGGTTCTCTTGGAGTTAACATTGGTTCTGATTACACTCCCCAAAAAGGTTTTCGAAGGAGACTATAAATGTGAACGCATGGATACCATCTTGCACATACATAAAATCCTATCACCGATTTTCACAAGAGAAGGACAGTTAGGCCGTTAATATGAATGACATACTACACATAGCATACATCTTGCGTGAAAAATGAAAAGAATAAAGGAAGAAAATGGAGTGGCTGATACTGACTGAATGACACGGGAAACGACTGAATGAAGCACTAGCAGGCAGATCTTCAGTCGTCTCTACCCAGGTAGACAGCCCATTGTGTAAACGAAGACGTGGATTGTAAAGCGTGTAGAACTTGGTCTCTAGCCGCAGATAGGTGCTGTATAAGTACTATTAATAATTATAGTGGGGCAATAATGAGATACTGTTGATCCATTGTCATTTACAAAATTACATGTAACTGCGATGCTCATGTCAAGCTTATCCTTTACTGAACGCACCGTAAGTTAGCGCATGCATGTCACTATTTTAATTAGTAATATGCATCTCAAAACAGTCAAAGGGAGAGGAAGAAAAAGGGAGGCAAGGGGGAGAGTGGAAGAAGAGAGGGGGGATAAATTCATCAGTTCCTCAAACTCTGTTGGCCGTGTGTTTGTCTATTCTACAATGTTGTCAGTCCATAATTTTCTTTTTCCTTCGCTGTCTCCCGCTCAGTCTACCACTTCATTGAATGATCTTTCAACAAGCCATTGGATTTGGTGACGGCGTGACCTACATAGCGGTTTTCTTTTCTCAACTGATGTCCGAAGCAGTCTTCGAACTACCCACACGTCGGATTGTCCGGGACAGGTGGACATCTAACGATGGACAGGTGGAAATGCTTTCTTCACTTGTCCGAGGGGCAACAGATTTTTTATTGTGTCAGTGAAAGTTTGACCGAGAAGTCAGCTTCCGGTTAAAGGTTGACTGAGAAGTCAGCTTCCGGTTAAAGGTTGACTGAGAAATCAGCTTCCGGTTAAAGGTTGACTGAAAAGTCAGCTTCCGGTTAAAGGTTGACTGAGAAATCAGCTTCCAGTTAAAGGTTGACTGAGAAGTCAGCTTCTGACAGACTGATCGTACTTCCCTCCTCCCTTTTCGCTTTCCACATCTCCAATCTCCGATCCACACCCTTACCCTCCCCCGTTTTTCTTTCTTTCTTTCTTTTTCTCTCTCTGAGAACGAACCCCATCAGAGCGGGGCCTCACTGCGACAAGCTTATTTAAATTTTTTTTTTTTTTAAGTTTCAGCAGCATGCAGGCATTGCGCATGGTCCCTTTTTGTGAATCTGTTACATATGAACTAGATTTATTTTTGGATGTGTGTATTATGACGAGGGAGAGAGGGAGCGCATATAGAGACTAAGACATGGAGATTTTATCAATTTTCATTAGTCCAGGAATGTATGAATGGGAGAAGCATGACAGTCTCCTTCTGATATTTTTTTTTCTCATACACCCATACACACCAGAAATTTCTTTTTCATTTGTATTCAGTATGAATGGTGGAGGAATAAACTGATTTCTCAAAATGTCTTATGCCTAATTTCTCGTTCTTAAGCCTTAATCACGTGTATGCGAGCAACGCCATGTTGAATCCTGACTGTTGATCAGTTATAGTGCATTACCTGTAGCTACTTTAATTAACTGTTTCTCTGCTTCAAGAGGACAAGTAGAAATCTGAGGGGACAATCTATAAGTAGACTGCTTTATCAACTTGTCCCATGGACGACTGATAATTATCTAGAAATTTCCGGACTCAAGTAGATCTTCGTATGCATGGTCAGATGTGCTGCTTGATGGTTCGCCAGTCTTGTCACGATACGTTCATCGGTGATATGATATCTGATTATAATATCTCACACGCACACACACATGCATGCATACACGCACACACATGCGCGCGCGCCTGCGCGCGCGCGCGCACACACACACACACACGCGCGCGCGCGCGCGCGCGTACACAACAACAGTTTTTTCTACCATTCAGTTCTGTCAAACGGCCAAAGCTTCGTCACATACTGCCCAAAGTTGGAGTATGGCTGCCTTAATGGCGGGATTAAAAAAAAAAAAAAATCATGCACACAAAATTTTCACTCCCTTTGTTGGGTAGATGGGATTAATCCTTACCTGTCTATATAGGAGTGTCCGCAGGAGTACCAGCCTGCGTACGCAGAAGAAGAAGCTTCGTCACAAAGAGAACATACTAAAAGTTCTCAAGAAAGTGAGAAGGAATGTAGAAGAGACCGGTACAGGAGAGGACGAAGAAAGCAGGGTTGGAGAGGAGAATGGAGGTGGATGTGGAGGTGGAGGAGAGGGCAGAGAGTGGGGAGCAGAAGAGTTTACGTGCGTTAGTGCGCAGGCGCGCGCACGCACGCACACACACACACACACACACACACACACACACACACCTGTCATGTGCAGCTCCTGATGTGTGGACTGAGTGTCGAATCTGTCAGAAGATTCTTAGGACACAAAATTCTGATGAAAAACATGTGGAGAAAAAAAAAGTATAAATATACACGCATTTGGGGAAAACAAACCCAATAAACAAACGACGTACAAGAAGGAGATCCCATTTCAGACAATTAAAATAGTGAAAACGATCCAGGTGTTCTTGCGTTTACTCGAAGCATTATTCACGGTCTTGCAGTGTAAATTGATGGTGTGTTACCTGAGCGTGTGCCAATGACAGTGCCATAGACAAAAACTCGGAGCTGTCGCCATTGGTTGAAAAAAAAAATCCTCATTTGTTAAAACATCGCAAATCGTGAAGTATTTTAACAATCTTTCTGTTGCAATATGCAGCAGAAGAGGCTTTAAAAGAAAACAACTGCGGTGGAATAATCTGTAACTACCGCTTTCCAAAATGCAGGTTTGCAGAGGAGCAGACGATTCCACTCAGATGACCCGCAGCCAGGCCAAACGTGAGTTAAAATTAGACACACACATGCTTTTGGTCGCGTGACTGCTGCTGAACGGCTGTAAACACACGTGACGTCAGAGACCCGTGCTGTTCGACACGTGAGGCACACATCATGCACTGAAGGAGAGCGGTGTTCACACCATGGTTCGTCGACCATGTTTAGTGTTGACAAAATGCTGCAGTTTACTTTCATTTTCATTCGTTTGCTACCCTGTTTAGTCGCCTTGATTCCCAATGGATGCACACGACTCGTTCATAGCACAGGATAGTGCTGGCACAAGGGGCGACGATCTTGCAAATGCGTAAGTGAAATTGTATTTTCTGAAACGGGCTTTCGTTATAAAACAGTAATATACCGGTCGGCATGGCCTAGATACGTGTTTTACTTGAGTTTTAGATGTATGTTGAGCTGATTCGATTGAATGGGGTCAGTGTGACTGCTGTGATTACGGTACGTAACGATGTGTACTTGGAGGGCGCCGATTACCTTCAAATGGCTTTGGCATGTAGATAGCTGCTGCCTACAGCTAGAACAAGCACGAGCGCTTAGCAGGAGAACAGGACCAGACAAAATGCTCGAATTTATTAAGCATAAGGCCTGTTCTTTACAGGGTTAAAATGCAAGATCAATATCTGTTTTACATTATACCAAAAAGGAATTGTTCATATATATATATATATATATATATATATATTGTGTGTGTGTGTGTGTGTGTGTATTATAAATATATACATATATATTTGTGTGTGTGTGTGTGTGTGTATACTATGTGTGTGCTGTAGTTGCTAGGTACAGATCAGCGTACATAGGTGAAACTTAGCAAGTGGTACAGCCAATGAGACATGATGTCGTCAGAAAAATGAGTTTGAAGTCAAGAGGATCAGGCTAGATCTTAGTTTTATAATAACATTTTGTCAGTTGTATAACTCCATTTTAACGATATCCATAATTTTATCAAATTTGATTTCTTAATTTTTGTTTGAAGCATATTATATAAGTATCCAGTTACCTGCCATGCTATAAACATTAGTACATGCCATTACAAGTGAATGAATAAGCAGACTGTAATGTAGTACATTATTGATAAGTTTTGGAACCCAAATGTAACATTTTACAACAAAAAAAAATGGTGACAGTTCTCGGCAAAATGATAATTCTACTTATTATCTCACTTTTTTTCAAACTTCCTTACTGTTGTCTCTAAATAAATATGCACACAAGTGTGCGTGTATACATGTGTGTGCGTGTGCACATACGCAAGCATGCGCTCACACACACACAAACATGGGCACACACACACACACACACACACACACACACACACACACACACACACACACACAAGTCATGACTGCCATTTTCCCTCTCTTGCACACAACTGCTAGCACGTCTGTACTCATGCACATGCACACAGACAATGTTCATGTACACATGTATACACACTTGCACTTGTGCACAAGCATTCACACACTTGTGCACTGTAGACACTTACATACATGTGCACACATACGCGCACGCACACACACGTATGCACACACGCATGCGCGCACACACAGTCAGATGTACATACGCGCATGCTTACACACACACACACACACACACACACACACACACACAGTGACACACACACACACACACACACACACACACACACACACTCAAAAATAGACACACACACACACACACACACACACACACACACACACACACACACTCACTCACTCACTCACTCACTCACTCACTCACACAAATAGGCAAAACTGGAAGAAAAAAAAAGAAAAAATTAATTATTTAATAATTTTTCAACATTGCCACATATCACATACGGAAACGTCTCTCATATTACTCTGTATATACGGCACATAAACATGAAAAACATGAACAACTTTTCCTGGATGTGTGTGTGTGTGTGTGTGTGTGTGTGCACACGTATGTGTGTGTGTGTGTGTGTGTGTGGAATGTATAGTAAGGATTGCACTTTCACCAGAGGATAGAGAGGGGAGAACAACTGAAATGTAAATATTGCGTTGCTTAATCTAGAAAGTTTGTTCACACATTTGCTGATAACATATATTTTATGTAACAAAATTTCCTTCTCTTTTCTTGTTTGTTTCCTATCCCATGAATTTCATCCCCATTCTTTACCAGTGAGACGAGGTCTGTCTTAAGACTATTTGAGAAATTTTATAGATCACCTTTGCTTTAATTTAAGTCTGCTCAGCAAATACTCCTGTATTTTGACAGGAACAAATCTGATCAGACAGTTGTAGTATTATCTTGGAACAAGAGATTTAGAAGTGAAACTGTGGGGAGTGGTTTACTACTCATGACACGGATCTGATCGAATGTAGCACTCTCCTCAAATCTTTATTGAGTGAAGTAAATTTGAAAAACATTGATCCTGCCATGTGTCGTATATCGTGATTCCAGAATGGACGAGCTTATGCCACGAAGAGGATGCTGAATTCCTAGTGTATACATTCATAAAATGGTGTTCTACTGGCCGTCTAGAAGTCCAGGAAAATCAAGTCTGTGTTGATCCTCTAATTCATTGTTCAATATCTCATGACACATGGCTTCTTCTGAATTGAGCTTGAAGGCTGAAAACCTAGTGAAAAGTGTACACTTCAATGTATGCAGAGGTGCCCCTTGGAGTTTGTGATGATGTGTTCCTAGATTCTACAGCATTTGATAAGAAAACAAGTCGTTTGAAAGTCTGTGGAGCAGTTGCAGACACTCGTCTGCTGGGTCGGAACTCATCAGGGAGACACGGCTGGTTGTGTCTGTGCTCCTGGTGTCAAATAGAGACACACCACAGTCCATAATACTGTGGTGTTCTCACCACCAAGGGTGCAAAAAAGAATCCAATAGCACCCCCAAAGCAGCCGTGTCTCCCTGATGAGTTCCGACCCAGCGGACGAAAGGCCTCGGAGCAGGCAATACAAATATATCTGCCTTCAAAGGGGATTGCGATGGTTCCCTTATGCAGCTAGTGAAGAGTTTTCATATCTGTAACATATTCATATCTGTAACATATTTTCTTAATTTCATGTTCCCAGTTTCTCCATCTTTAAATTCCCCCCCCCCCCCCCCCCCCCCAAGTCCAAATCTTTGCCAAGTCATTAAGTACTATGAAGACAGTTCATTTGTTGGCCTGCACTTGTTTTTCCCCCACTATTAGATTGTTCTTCTATTTGTCTGACTTTATTCAAGTTTAAAAGGCTGTCCCAGTCTTGAATAAAAGTTACTCTGTGTTAGGTTTTCTTATATGGGAGCAAAAAATACCCCACTTGCTTACTGTTTATCGTTTACTGTTCCCTGCCTCATTTCATTTCCGATTTAGTTAACTGAAAGAAATTGGTGGAGTGTTCTTCAGAGTGGCACCCCAATGACTCTGCACAGAGTTCAGGGAAAAGAAGAAGAGGAGAAAAAGAAGATCATGTATCATACAATCAAGAGTGAATGTCTTACTTTTCTGGCACATGGAAGCGTTGGTAAAATTAGGAGTAAAGTAGCCACCCAGATCTGGCTCTGGGACATGCCCTCTCACTTCAGCTCCCTGCCTTGATATTATGAAGACCAACTGCCCTGTGTAGATGATAGGAAATGCATTGATCAACGGCTTACTCTGCACACACCCTCATCAGCTGGGGTCTCGGTGACCACTGAGGATGGATGGGTGTTCAGAGCACGCATGAATACATAGATTTTGTTACTTAGACAGACTTGGATGCTCAAAACTTTTAGTTGTGATGATTTACCTCATAAGTAATGTTCTTATCCTTCAAATTCAACATCATTGGTCAAGCAGTGCGCTACATGGAATCTTTGTCCTTGCCCAGCACAGGATAGGTCAAGACAAAATTTATGCTGATGGCAGCTTCAGCGGAAATAGGTTAAGGTCAGACTACTCCAGAGTCCCACTGGGACGATCTGTCTGAGCAGGGAAGATAACATTGATCATGATGTGTCAATTCGGTTTG
>CM065721.1:38277100-38279600 GCA_033310375.1 Conus canariensis | reverse complement strand
TTTTGTTCTGACAATGGGTTAAAGATGCTCTATCCTAAATCTTTTAAAATACAGCGTAGCAGTCAGCAGTCAGTAAATCTGTCATGTCATAGATCTGAGCCTGCTACCTTGGAGAAAAATGATTTTCTGGAGAGAAAAAAAAGCTAGCAAAGCCATATTGTGAAATTGTGGAAAACGCACAAACTTGAGTTTCTTTTCAACTTTATTAGATTTAGGTAAAATGTAGGCCTATCCTGAGTCCATTAGGGCTGTCATTGGATGGACGTGATGACGCCCTCTGGAGGGAGAGCTCATTCATGCCGGCTCCGTGTCTAAGCAATTACTGTCGTCAGTTGGGGGCTTAGTAAGTGGTGTCCTGCGTATGTTGGATCAGAACAGGCACCACTGAACACCACCAAAATTACTCGGCAGCAGTGCGGTGTCTCCTCTGATGGGTTGCCTCTTGTCGACTTGACATGGACTGCTCCCTGTGGATTGCCGGTGCCAGGGCTGTGGCAGGACTGACCGGGCTGTGGCTGTGGACGGGGTGTTGGAATGAGCTACGTTGGTGCACTGCCACTGAGGATGTAGGCCTATGCTGTTTGACTGATTTGTTGTCACTGGTTTTCATTTCTCTGGGACTGATTCTGAAAGTGTTTGTTGACAAATGCAAACACACCAGTGTTCAGCATCATTGAAGTGTTAGGTATCACGTCGCACATTACTAAATGTTAAGGGACGAAAGCACTATGAAGTTTGGTTTGTAACTCGCTGGACAACTTCACTGCAAAGAAACAAGAGAAGAAAGATAACTCCAAGTGTTTGATGAATTGCATCCCTTGTGGCTGCAAGCAGTTAAAAAAAATGCAAATCTCTTTCACAGTTCTTACTTTTTTATTGTGTAAAATGTGGAAATGCTCAGCAAGGAATCAGTGAGGAGAACACTTTCTTTTCATGTCTTCTGAGCGTAAACATTGTACCTGTTCATAATTTGGGAATGCAAAAATGTACACTTTTACCACTGAGCTGAAACTTCAGAATCTATTTTTATTCATAACAAAACCTTTGATTTTTACTTGACATGAAATACTGACTCGTGTACACACTCATGTGAACACAAACATAATGTGCACAGTCTCTGTCTCCCTCTCTCTCTCTCTCTCTCTCTCTCTCTCTCTCTCTCTCACACACACACACACACACACACGCACACACACTTTACACACACACACACACACACACCACACACACACATACACACACACACACATGAATGCACGCACTCACACACATGCAGGCATGCATGCACACACACACCACACACACACACACACACACACACACACACACACACACGCACACACATACAGAGTTGGGAATCAGAAAAAAAAGAAAAGAGAATAGTTTTGGTTAGCGGAGAACTGGATGAATCAATACCTTTGGTATTTTCAAGGACACATGTTTCACTTTCAGAAGAGTGATCAGAACAGGCATCACTGAAGTGACTTAGCTGCTGTGCAGTGTCTCCTCTGGGAGGTTGCCTTATGACAGTCTAACACATATGCTTCCATGGACTGCTGGTGCTGAGACTGTGACCAAATGGTACAGAATGTGAGGGGAGCTAGAACGGAGTGATACCATTGAGAAGTCATAGAGGATAAGAAAGGATGAGTTTATTTACAATCCTGTGAATGTACTTTTGCTCTGTGTGTTGCAGGACCCAATGTCTCATCGCATCATTGAGAAGCGGCGGCGGGACCGGATGAACAACTGCCTGGCTGACTTGAGTCGCTTGATTCCAACATCCTACCTCAAACAAGTAATTGTGCTCAATACGATATTGGTCAAAAATTTTTTTTTCTCTTCAGTGAAGCTTTTAGCAGTTCTAGACATCTGTATGCATTGGCACCAAATAGTTGTTGAATCTTGACCATCCTGAAAGTGAGTTTTAAGATAAAAAGAAATGAGTAACAACTGAATGAGTGAATTGAATGCAAACATGGACAATCATGTGAATAGGCGCATGTGAGACTCGTGAATGGGTTTGCACATGTATGAAAGCATGCATGCACATAAGCATGCATGTTTAAGACACACACACAAATGCTTAGATACACAGACTCACACTCACACGCACACACACACACACACACACACACACACACACACACACACACACACATACAAACACAACACACACACACACACACACACACACACACACACACACACACACACACACACACACACAAGAGTCACAATATACACACTCGCACAAAGCCATTCCTACTTTCACTCCCTCTCTCTCACACAGACACACACAGACACACACACAGACACACACACAGACACACACTCACACACACACACACACACACCACACACACACACACACACACACACACACACACACACACACAAATCTATCCACCTTGCTGTCTAGTGTTGTGCACTCATTATTTGCCATTAGTTGGGAGTTACTGATCTAGACTGTTGACACTAAGAAGGTAATGTGTTTTCC
>CM065721.1:38242100-38272100 GCA_033310375.1 Conus canariensis | reverse complement strand
GAAAATTTGAAATGAAAGCATGTTTGTCACACAGGATGAGGGTCAGGGTGATGAGGTGGAAGAAAAGCTTTTTCCACCACTTCATGGTCTTGCTGTTTAGCAGCGTCTCAGCTGGTCACTTTTGTCGACCCATGCCATGTTGTAGAATGTTGTCCTGGACAGTTGCCTGAACTGCCCACAGCTTATGGTCACATCTGTCATGGTGTGAGGGTTGACGTTGGTGGCGATGACATGGACTGGCTTCCTATCCATCGACTGCAGAACAGCAACAGCACCTGACACAACTGCACAATAAATCATTATCTGTCTAAAAGGCGCTTTTCTTTTTATTTCACTCACCCATGCTGTCTCCTGAAAATTTGAAAATATGTCAGTGTGCTATAGTTATCATTGGCATTACTTTCATAAGTGTGTGTGTGTGTGTGTGTGTGTGTGTGTGTGTGTGTGTGTGTGTACACATATGCATGTGTGAGTGAAATGAAAAAACGAAAAGAACATAAACTAGAAATTAGAAATAGGATGATAACATAATAAAATGAACACACCTTGCTGGAAAGCCTGATGGCAGACGATGCGTTTTCAGCTGGAAAAAACTGGAAGGGGCATGGTATTCTTGTGATGTGAGTTTGCCATGTTCACCAGTGAAAGGTGGCACAGCAGGAACAAATCGATATCTTGATGCCAGTCCTGCATCGTGAACTGCAACAACTCTTCCTCTGTCATGTCCAGCACATGCTTTCCTCTCCGCTCAGCCTGTGCTGCGCGATCATTATCTCCACCACCCTCTGCACTCTATCACTCGCCTCAGATATCGATGCCGCCAGTTCGAGTTCAGAATCTGAACTTCTCTCACCTGCACTTTCGATAAAAATCCTCATTACTGTCGTCAAAGTCTTCCGCAGTGTCTGAACCTTCAGTCTGAGGTGATTCTAACACTTTTAAGGTTGTGAAACGCTGACTGCGACGACTTCTTTCTGAGCTTTGCTGACGAGTAGTACTGAGTTGAGATGTCATTGCTGACACGCATTGAACACATGGACAGTGACTCGCAAAAACACTTGCGGCTCATTTGCTCAGTGAACATTTCTGCAACCATTGGTTGCTTTTGAAAGGGGAAAGGTTAATGAATATTCTAATTAGATGAACACGTCATCTGCAAGGCAGGTGCCACTCCAAAAATTCAAATCGTACTGAAGCCCTGATCAGGGCCCTTCATCCGAAACGTGTGCAAATTAGGGCCCCGATCTGGGCCCTTCGTCCTAAGAGAGTTAAAATGTGTAACTCTATGACGACTTACTGAAACATTTCCTGGTCTTCTAATGACATGATTGTTTGTCTGTATTTTTCCAACTCAACAGACTTAACAGGTGACCATGATTTTAATTCATACATGATTTTAAAAATTATTATACATTCTTTAAATGTCCAAACATTTTTTTTCCATGAGTGCTATTTGTAAAGTTCTGCAGGTTTGTTTTTTCTAATATAGTATGATATTCTAAGAGTGAGTGAGTGAAAGGTATGTGTATTTATCTCAGATTGCTTTCTGCTGTCCTTCATAAGCAAATGTACTTGGAAGTATTCACTGATTTTTCCGTCACACTAAAATTCCCTTTGGATACAGACATTTTAAAGAGCAGCTTCATTGGATTTTTTTTCTCATGACGTTTTACAGAATTGAATACAGAAATTTGATTCAAATCTTTTCTTGACACAATAAGGCCATTCTAGTTTTAGCTGTGTATCTAGTCACGTTTGAAAGTACTTAAGTATTTAGAATATCTTTAACCAATAACTAACCTTTTTCTCTCCAGCTGTTACCATTCTTTTATCAACAGCTGACTTAAATTTTGGATTTCTTTTTTAGTGCTGATTTTTGTTTGTTTGTAACTTTATCCTTTTGCTTCACTTCTGACTGTAGAAGGACAAGGCCACAGATTCATTTTTGTGCCTGTGTGTGCTTTCATCCTTGGGTTTGAAAGACACCGGGACAAGCATCGAGGGAGGTCACATGGTGGACTTCAGCTGCTGTCGCGAACAGTTCTACCAGGGTTTCAAGGAGTGCCAGGACGAGACGCTGCGCTACCTGGTGGAAGGGGAGACCATGGTGGCCTCAGATCCCTTCTGCGTGCGCATCATGGACCACCTGTCCAACTCGGCCCAGCGCTTTGACATGTCCCGTAAGTCACTGAACTTTGATTCGTTTATTGATTTGCTTTTTGTTACTGTTGCTGCTTCATCTTCCTTGAACTATGGGTGGTATTACAGTCTCATGCTGCTCATTTTGACTCCATTGAATATAAGACTTAAATTTCCCAACTTAGACCAGGTGTTCCGTTAGCAGTGGGGTAAGACATCCGTCTAAAAAGGCACGTCTTGAGGTACCTACCCATCCAAATGTTGCAGGTTCGAATCCCGGCAGTGCCAGGGGAAAAAAAAAGTTGGCAGTAGAAGGGCATCTGGGAGTCATGGCCTGAATGCGGCCCTGCCCTCTTAGAGTGTAAGAAGTTTGAGGCTGAAACACTTGTGTGAGAAGGGGGGTGGGGGGGGGGGGGGAGGTTTCTTCTCTGAAGACCTTCTGCTGTTAAGTTCTCCTTAGAGTTTCTGCCCACTACATGAAGGCTTGTCTTGCCATAGATTCGGCACCAGCAGTTCACAAAAAGCAGTTGGTCTCGGATTATGAGAGAACCCACCAGGGGAGTCACTGCATTATAGTTTAGTTAGGTCAACGATACCTGTTCTAATCCCAACATTTGCATTACTTCACCTTCTGAGCCCCATCTGAATGATTAATGATTTGCTTTGTCACACGTTTCAGTTCTAAATTTTACACCATGCAGGCCAGCTGTCTGATTTTGGAGGCATTTCCATTTCTGTGTTTTGTCAGAGTTTTTTTTTTTCTTTGAGACTTTTGCATTTTTCTCCCACTGAGAAAGCAAAAGAAGAGGGGGGAAAAGGCACTCATTTAGGATCAGTTATCTTGTCAGTTGGAAGCATGCAAAAAGTTCATCTTTTGAATGTGAGATAAAGTTCATCCATTTCAGCAGTGGCCAGGAAATCTGAACTGGTGGTAAGAGTGGATGTGTGATCAATTGTTTACATTCCCTCTGGGTCACATTTTTTCCCTCTACATTTTTTTTTTCACAATTTTTAAAGCAAAATATATGCACAAACACAAAATATATCATGTTACAGATAACAATCGTTTTCAAGCTTTTCAAAGTTCAATTACATTAAGCATGTTTTGTCCAAGATTAATAAATGAGAAGTACACATTTACTTTTTTTTTCATATTTGAAACAAACAGAGTGGTGAAGGAAAAAGAAAAGAAGGAAGTGAGAGAGAGAGACAGAGAGAGAGGGTGGCCACAAAGTAAATACGACAACAGCAAATATATTGCTGAACAGAAAAAAGTCACATCACCATGTCGTTCATAGTTTTCAAGTAAACTGTGTTGGTGTCACAGTAAAGAACAGTTTAAATTTTCAACAGCTGTTGTAAAGGAGGAAGATAGACATTCCAAGACTGAACGAATGTTTCATAATTCATTTGTGTTCTGGCTGGGCACTTTTCAATCTCATATCTGTGTTTAATGTGATTGAAAATGACTTTCCACTGTACACTTCTGGCAAGTCTCCTATCCCAATTCTGGAAGCTGGTTCATATTAGTTTTGATCAGATAGTCATAAAATTGTCTCACTTTTAGAACAAATGATGCCATACGAAAAGTTTTACCAGTCTTTTTTTGTGGAAGGACAGTCCCATAAGTCAACTGTAATCAGCTTCTAGAGTTACTGTTCCCTTGTAAATGTTAAAATTTGTTTGGATGCAGATCTTTTTTTTTCCCAAGAAAGCTTTGAATAACGAAAAAAAAAAGATACCATGTGTATCCAGTAAATCATTAATTTGTAGACATTTTTCTCAGTTAATTCTCTAGAAAGGTACCTTTCTGGCTGTCAGAAGATTAGGATTACAGAACGATGGTTCAACAATCATTTCTTCACTGTTTTCAACAGTTATCTTTTCCTCTGTTTCTTCCTGTGCTTTAAAAACATCAGACCAGAAATTATTGGTATTTCTTTCTAAGCCAAGAAGAAGATAAGAGAGAGCAAGAGACAGAAAGAGAGAGTGAGAGAGAGAGGGGGGGGGGTAAGAGAGGAACAGAGAGTAAGAGAGAGAGAGTGAGAGAGAAAAAGAGAGGGAGACTCAGAGAGAGAGAGAGAGAGAGAGAAGACAATTTCCTCAACATAATGAACCCAAACATACAAATCATTATTTTCATATTCCGTAAATGAAACCCTAGAAGCAAAACAATTGATAATAGAAATAGAATCTGTTGAAGTTTTTCAGTCAATTTTTTCTTCGTCTTAAACAGACTAAAATATCATTTATTTTTAAAAAAAGGATGCTTTTTAGTTTGTTGTCTGTGTGACAAAAAACAACAACAACAAAAAAAACATACAACAAAAGAGCTGCTGAACATGCAGTTCAATCAGTCGCTCAGTCAAGCTAATGAAAGAAAAAGGAAAAACAAAAGGAAGAAGGAGAAGGAGGACATGAACAGTGATGAAGAGAGATGCATGGAATCAACTCACCCTTGCAGATTTGTGCCGCTTTGCACCCTGAAGGTCTAAATCATCTGGCCCAGCTGTAAAATTCAACAACCAGTGAAAAAAAAAAAAAAAAGGATGGTGTCACAGAATCGGAAAGTTCATCAAGGCAGTTTATTATAGAGAAACATTCATGCATGTCTGTATATGCCTATGAATATGTGTGTGTGTGTGTGTGTGTGTGTGTGTGTGTGTGTGTGCGTGTGTGTGTGTGCATGTGTGTGTGTGTGTGTGGTTTGAGTGAGTGTGAGTGTAAGTGTGTTCATGAGTGCATTAGTGCGTGCATGCATGTACGTAGGTGTGTGTATGTGTGTGTTTGTGTGTGCACGCGCATGCAGAAAAACATTCATGCATTTTTGTAAGTGTATGTGTGTGTGTGTGTTTGTGCGTGTGTGTATGTGTGTGCGCAGATGGGACCCAGGGAAGTGCTGGTCTTTGTGCCAACTTTTTCCAAATATATCAGTCTAGTGTACAGTTTCCTTCAGTAAACAAGTCTATGTAATTTAGCTGACATGCAGTCTTCTGATTCACGTGATCTTCAACACATTATGTAACTACAGACATGAAGAATTCTTATATCACCTTCATCTGTATTTTCATATGATCTTTTTTCTACTGGCTCTATCATTTTTTTGTTCTTGCCCATACAAATTAATAAACTCCTGATATCATTTTTTGCTTATCCATACAAATCGGTAAACTCCTGTTTGTATAGTGTTCATAATGTCCTAAGGTGGGTTAGTTGGTAATAACCACAGAAACACTGTTTTTGACAAGATCAAAGAGGTTAGAACTGCCAGCTGACCAATAATTCTCAGCTGTCTCTTTCACGACACTTCCACTGTTTGTCTTTCTCCAGCTTTGTCTTCAAAGGTGATCTTAGTACAGTCTTTTTTAAGTCATTTGTCAACCATATCCCAAGTATTTGAAATACTTCAGTTCCATTCCCTGTATGAATAGGCATATATCTCACTTTGAGTTGTCTTTGCTTCCTAACCATACAGCAGTACATTTTTGCAGTGCGTAATTTCAACCCTTAGATTTTTTTCATAGGCTTGAAGCATTCTTATGGCTTCCTTAAACGACTGCCTATTGCCCCCAGGTATTGATCCCGTGCCGTCTGTATACTGAAACATTTTGTTTTCCACCCCACCAATGCCTTTACCGTTTATTATTTTATTTGTCTTTTCATTGTAGCCAATAATTCAACTCAAACAACACTATATCCACTTCTTTTTTTTTTTAAAGAGGAACAAAAGCTTACAAGGGAAAGGATCTTAGTTGCCTGTTAGGTATTATATACTGATCAGAATGTTGAAGTTGGCATATGAATTTCCATTACCTAATATAAGCATTCCAGTGATTAAAAAATGCCAAATTTCTTTTCAAATAGAATGAAAGTTACTCAAGGAAGAATTTTGTTTGTCAATTAGTTTATATACATTCTGTGATCTGGAGAGTGAAGTTGGTGTATGGGTTTCCTTCTATCATTCGATGTAAACATTCCAGTGATATAAGTATGTTGTAACATAACCCATGTAAATTACTTAACAGGGGAAGATACGCAGTCATTCTTCATATCTGGTCTGTCTGTCAATTTTTGTTGATGGTGCAAGTTTTGATCATTACACCCCGAAGAGAACATGTCAGTATTTGCCAAGAAAGAAACAACCTGATCAGCAAGTTTGACTCTGATGAAATGACCCTATTTCAGAACTGCCACCTCGTCAGTGATTGACAGGTGTCAGTATCTGGATGCATTAAGGGTTATCAGATCTCTTTTGTATGTATGGATATATGTTTCTATGCATGTATGTACGGACAGACAGACGGGGATGGCCACTCGCGTGGATGGGTGGGCAGACGGGCGCATGGACGCACAGACACACGAATGCATGCTGTTCCATTCATGTTGTTTGTTTACTGTCACTTACTTCATTTATTTAATTGTCTGTTCAATACATTGATGATTTAGGCTGTAAGTTTAAATAGGCACTAGATCAGTGACAATGAATAGAAAGAAACAAAAACAAAAGTAATATCTTTGTCCTGTGTACATGAGATGAATTATTTCTGTGTGTTACATGGTCATGGAAGTGGCTTTAGACTGGATCCAGCCAGCTGTGAAACTCTGGAACAGTGATACAGTAATACAGTGTCTTACAAAACGATGTTTTAAAGGGGTTTTGAAAGGACCAGGAAAGAAGTTTTCAGTTTGGGTTAATGTATTCATGTGAAAAGAAAATGATAGTGTGACCAAAAAAAAAAAAAAAAGACACCAGAACCCCCTGTAGGAAATGCCTATAGGCTTGACTATGTGTAGTTGACATATCTTCTCTGGCTGTACATGCAGGCATGCATGGGGAGGACAAGAAGGAGATGCTGATGGACATGGAAAGCCAGTCATCGATGCCCATGTCAGGGACGACGTCGTTCAACGGCTCTGCCGCCAGCACCCCTCTGCCCAGCATGGAGCCCATGCTGCCCATCCTGCCCACCTCCGGCACCATGATGCCCATCAGCCCCATCAGGAACAAACAACTGCGCAACCTCCTCTCCGCTCGTGCGCTGCAGCAGCTGGAAGCGGACAAGGAAGCCTCGGTGCCTCAGAATCCCGAGCACAAGAGCGGTGGTTCCGGTGAAGGAGGATCGACTGCCAGCGCCGCTTTGCTCAAGCCCACCATACCTGCATGCTCTGTCACATCCATGAGCATGGACACGGTGGTGTCCTCCGGGATGGGTCATTGTGACAACAGCCTGAACGGAGGGGCTGCCAGCAGCGGCTACATGTCTGACACGTCAGCCATGGACAGGTTCTCCAGCGGATCCATCATAAGCACCGGGCCAGGGGAACTCCTGGTGAACTCCAAAGACAGCAGTGCCATGAACGTGTACAAGTTCAAACACAACATCACCAAGAGGTTCTCGCAGGAAGGCAAGGTGGCCGCCCAGCAGTATGACGGCTCGTCCAGCAACAGTTCAAGGGATGCTGAAGACGAACCCCCTCACCACGGCTCCTCCAAGCTCAGGTCACTGAAGAGCAAAAGCAGGTACGCTTCTAGTTCAGACTCGGGCCCCTACCCTACGTCCGACCTGAGCGGGGCAATAAGCACCAGTTCCCACGAAAGCACAGACAGGGGACAGGAGAGGAACAGGAATCGTAAAGCAGGGGACAGGTCCCTGGGAACCTCAGATTTTGCCTCCGCGGAGGCCGAGAGCCACCCACGATCTGCCATGCCGTTGCCAGGCTTTGTGCTCCATCCCAGCGGCACCCACTACATGCCCATGTCGGTGTGTTACGGCAACATTCCCGACATTTTTGACAGTGATGGGGAGGTTGGGGTGGGCGCTCCAGTGTTTCACCCCATCAGCATCCCGGTTCATTTCAAAGGTCCAGTCATTTCTGTGCCTGGTTCCAGCGTCTACAGCCAGAACTCTAAGATGCTGAAGACAGACAGCACAGTGTCACAGCCCAAAGACATGAAAGGGACACAGAAACTTCCAGGGTGAGAATCGTGTTGCGGGGAACATTTCCATAGAACAAATGGACCAGATGCTAGGACGACAGATGCTGTCACCATGGTACCAAATCTGAGAAGCGTGACATTTATGACCTGTCACCTCTCTGCTGGTTAATTGACCCTTGAGTGTCTGACCTGTCACCTCTCTGCTGGTTAATTGACCCTTGAGTGTCTGACCTGTCACCTCTCTGCTGGTTAATTGACCTTGAGTGTCTGACCTGTCACCTCTCTGCTGGTTAATTGACCCCTTGAGTGTCTGACCTGTCACCTCTCTGCTGGTTAATTGACCCCTTGAGTGTCTGACCTGTCACCTCTCTGCTGGTTAATTGACCCCTTGAGTGTCTGCTTGTGTAGCACATTAGCAGTGATCTCTCCTGTGCCACAGGATTTCGAGTGTTTTTGATGTAAAAAAAAAAAAAGAATCACAAGTTAAATCCTGATCCAGCAAAGGAAACCCGATAAAACTACCCCTCTTTTTTATCTGTATAAATTTCTCTCTCTGATGAAATCAAAGTAAAACAGAATTTTTACTAAGCTGAAAATATTGTGCACATCAAAATTTTTTTTTTTTTTTAAATGGTAATAGGATTTGATACATACATTTCTGTTCCACTTTGTATCTGTCAGTCAAATTTGCACAATTAGTACCTGTGTTTATATGGTCTTCCTTCACATACTGCCACATCGACACATTTAAAAAAAATCTTTTGTGTATTACAGTTAAAACACACACACACACACACACACACACACACACACACACACACACACACACACACACACACACACACACATGTATGCATGTAGGCACTCAGATTTTTTTTTTCTCAGTCTATCCGTCTGTTTCTGTTTTTGTCTCACTCTTCCTTTCTCTCTCGCTCACATGCATGGGCACAACACACACACACACACACACACACACACACACACACCACACACACACACACACTCTCAGTGACTCACTTTCACACTTCCACTCAGTACTCGCGCTCGCACACACACATGCACACGTACACACACATACACACAAATACTTGCGCGCGCACACACACACACACACACACACACACACAGAGTACTCAATCGCCCACTCATGCATCCACCCAGCCACCCACCTATTCTCCACAGATTACATACATGAATAAAAACTCTCTTCTACTCTTCTTCCCCCAGTCTTCCCTGTTACCACCACTTTTGTCTCCCCCCACCCTTTCTCACTCCCCCAAACGGTCAAAGGATATGAAATATTCCTATCCAAAGTACACACCAATATTTGCGAGTTACACACATTTTCCTTATAAAAGATCATATATGGCGGACTGACATTTTGGAGGTGAGAAATTTCTGGTGAAATAAGCAGTCCCAGTCCTAATCATTGCATTCACAAGATATCTGCATGACTTCTGACACCCTCCCTCTCATGTCAAGCTGAAGGTTCACCACTGATGCTCATTTTCATCTCCCACTCCCACCTCCACACCCCCACCCCCCTCTCATCCCTCCCCTTCCACTGGTCACAGGCACTTTTTCCTTCCTCTCGGCAGTTCACCTGGAGGCGTAGTAACACTGACACTGGCTGGCCCACTTACAGCACTTGCACTAGCCTCATTTGGCCCACGACAGACCTGTGATAGCCAAGTTAAGATAACACCAGCATGTACGTCTTCATTGTGTTCCCAGCCGCCAGCTGAATCCACTGATTCAAGGTTGGAATCACTCTCATGTCGAACATGTTGCCTGTAACTCCCCTGACCGTAGCAGAGCATCGTCTTCATTCTTGCCAGATGAAGAGTGCCGAAGATGATCATCTTCCATTCTTGCGAGTTGAAGAGTGCCGCAGAGATCATATTTTATAATGGCATAGACAGAAAATATCATTCATCATTAGATATATATATATATATATATATATATAGTTAGTATCTGTTCATACCTGGAATCTTGAGCCTTCATCGCATATCTGGTATTTTATGGAAACACCTGTGGCTTTTCATCATAGAAAGATGAGCAACTGTTGGTCGGTGGCACGAAGGGTAACTGTTTTCGTACTGGAATATTCTGTCACAAGCACTCAAGGGGCAAAAGGCACTGTGCTCGTTGTTGGTTCTAGTTTGGTGACAGTTATGTTGGTCATGTGTTAACACAGATTACATGCTTGATGTAAATTTGAATTTGGTGTACATATACATATATATATTTGTTGTTTGTTTTTCATCTGCTCAACAGTTTTCCCCAGGAAATGGACTGATATGGGATAACTTTTCATTTATCAAATTGTCCTTGAAATCAGAATTCAAAATATTGATACTGTTTTTGTTTTCAGAGTTTCTTTTCTTTTTTTTTAAATCAAATATTTATTTGGATGTGTACATGTCTTGTTGAAAGACGGAAAGTAGTCTTGTCTAAATCCTTACTGAGAGTTGATATATCTGTGATACTAATTTGATGTGGGGGGGGGAAGGGAGGTATGACTCAGTGCATTCATACTTGTAATGATTGTAATAAGGGCATGCATACTTGTGTGAAAAAGGAGACCGTAATTATTGTAATAATGGCACGCATATTTGTATGAAAAAGGGAGATGGAGCTTGAAAAAAACATGATTGGCGTTTCAAAAGCCAAAGAATGGAGAGTCTGACTGTTGGCTGGTTAGTGTCGGTGGAAAAGATGAAGGAAGGAGACCAGATGGGGAAGGGCCAGAGGGTGGCTTGGATGGTGGGGCATTTGTGTCGTCATGATCAGAACATATAGATGCATTTTTAAGTCAGTTTGCCTCTGGCATCATTCTTTGTCACAAGCAGTCCACCAAGAAGGAATCATTTTACTCGTTCAGACCAGAGTCAGCTTTCCTGCCTCAAGGCTCTGAACCTAGCTGCCCTTCATATGCTGTTGGTATCTGTAATGCTGGCTTTGAAAATCATGGGAAAGTGGCAAGCCCAGTTTCTGCTTCAACTCGGTTTCATTCATGTTAACTGTCATTGTTGATATTAATTACCTTGAAATTGGAACCTTTTCTGAAGGCCAAGCGATGACTCTTCACCCAGAAATGCATTTAAATCAATCATCCAGAACTTGCACATTTATTGTTCCTATTGATGGAAATTTTAGGACTGTTCATCATTATTCATGGTCTCATCTTCAGTCTGAAAAAAAAGGAGCGAATTTTGAGAAAGTAAAGAGAGAAACAAACAAACAAACAGAGCAAAGTGTGAACCTTTCCATGTGATGTGGGAGTGAGTGCGCCCATACTTCATTAAAATTAGTCCTATAAAAGAAGTACGGGTGTGTGCACACCCACGCTGTATATAAATGAGCAGTCATCAGTTTTCCTATGAAAGCAGTAAGGATATGTGATATTCAGAGATGAACGGTTATTTTGCATGGTGCCTTACATACAATGCATGGGTGCGGGCACAACTGGATGGATGGTCAAGAACAGAAATATTTTTCACCTCACAGCGAAAAGGTTTTAATTTATCTGAGACTAACGAATATTACTAATATTCTTTTTCTTCACTTTGATCAGAATCACCTCCATTTCTTCATGAAAGAGAAATTAGCCTCATTTTCTAAAGTTTGACCCTTATCCATGATTTTCGTTACAGCTTTACTATTGTTCAGCTGAAGGATTAATGTGCTGGAAGATTGACGCAGTCCTCCCGCCACCTCTTTCCAAAACTTTGTTGCCTCTGTTCCTGTCCATGTGTGGGGCCACCTTTTAATTATCCTGCACCTGTGGCCTCATGTTAATGATCTGGTGGCTGTTGTTCATGTTCTTGTAGCCACTGTGTTTCTTTGGCCATTGTTAATGTTCCTGTGGTCTTTGTTTATGTTCATTGGTTATTATTCATGGGTTGGGTGGGGTTTTTTTGTCATTGTTCATATTCCTGTGACCAGGGTCTTTGTTTATGTTCATCGGTTATTATTCATGGGTTGTTTTTTTTTTGGTCATTGTTCATATTCCTGTGACCATTACTCATATTTCAGTGGCTGGAGTTCCATATTCTTGTGTGATCACTTGTTCATTTTCCTTGTGGCCGTTGGTCATTTTGTTATGACCATTGTTTTTCTAGAATCCTGTGGTGGTTTTCATGTTCCTTAGGCTGTCGTTGATGTTCAGGTGGCAATTTGTTTTTGCTCCTGTAGCTGTCCCTGTGGCCTCTACTTGTGTATGGGTAAGGCAGAATGAGTAGGAGTTAGAAAGACGCCCGTTATTAGGGAAGGGGGGTGGGGGGGGGGTTAGAATTCCCTCCCAAAGCCCTTTGAGAGGGGAAGGGGGTTCAGAATTCCCCCAACCACCCTCCCTCCTCATCCCCAAAGTTTCTGTGGCCACTGGTCCCATGACCCTTGTTTGGTGATCATTGTCCACAGCTAGTAATGCGGCCAGTGTCCATGTTTTTATGACCATTGCTCATGACCAGTGTTCAGGTAGCAGCTGGTGATATTTCTGTGGCCTTTGTTCATGTTCATGTGACCACCATCCACATTCCTGTACCCATTGTTTAACGTTCATGAGGACATTGTTCATGTTTGTGTGGCCACTGTCTGTGTTCCTGTAGTCACTTTTCTTGTGGCCTTTGTTCAAGTTCGTGTGGTCATTTTTCATGTTCTTGTGGCCACTGTGTATAGTTATGTGCCCAGTGCTCATGTTGCTGTTGAAATGGTACTTGTTCCAGTGGCCATTGAGCCGGCTCCTATGACCATAGTTCCTATTCCTGTGGCAGTTGTTCTTGTGGCCGCTGTTCATGTTTCTAAACCCATTGTTCATTTTCCCGTGGCTGGTTTTTAAGATTCTTTCGGCCTTTGTTCATGTTTCTCATGTTCTAGTGGACACCGTTCATATCCCAATGCTGATTGAACTTTGTTTCCATGGCCACTGTTCACGCTCCTGTTGCCGTTGTGCGTGTTCCCATTGTTCTGGTTTCCATGGCCACCATGTTCCTGTGTCATGGGGTCATTATTCATGTTCCTTTGACCATTGTTCTTGTTCTGTTGGTCATTGTTTATGTATCTGTGGACCAGTGGCCACGATCCTGTACATATGGTCATGTTCCAGGGGGCCATTGTTCTTGCTCCTGTGGCCGTTGTCCTTGTTTATGTGGTAATTGTTCTTGTTTCTGAGGGCATTGTTTTTGTTCCTGGGGCCATTGACCATAGTCCTTTGGCCATTGTTCATATTCCTGTGGCTGTTGCTCACGCACCTGTAATCACTGTCCGTGCTTGAGAAGTCATTGTTCATGATCCTGTGGTTGCTGTCCCATGTTCATATGACGATTGTTCCTGTTCCTGTGGCATGGGGCTACTGTTATGTTTCTGTGGCTTTCATTTGCTTTGTTTGTTCATATTCCCATGGCGAGAACATTGATGTTATTTAGGTCAATGCTCATGCTCACAACATTATGGCAATCATTTATGATTTTGTGGGCATTCTTCATAATGTTGTGGACATCATTTCGTTCTGTGGCCAGAATATTTTTGGTTCATCGATCACGCAGTTGTCAAAACCACCATCCATCATACAAAGTAGAACATTCTTAGAACTTAAAAAAAAATTTTATCCATGTATTATTATCACTTTTGTTTCTTTTTTGTTGTTTCTGCACACACACGTTGACATTTTTCCATGTATAATTATCACTTTTTTGTTGTTGTTGTTTCTGCACATACACCTCTTTTTTGTATGTTTTTTAAAAATTCCATTTGTTCAAATTACTTAGGTGTTATAAGGGATCTCTAGAAAAGTTTCAGTGTATCTTCATCTTTTCTGTCAGTAGGACTTGTTTTCTGTTTGCCAAAGGCTTATTTTTTTTTCAAAGTTTGATGCATAGGGCAGCTGAGTGTGTCAACGATTCAATCGTTGTCTAAAACTGAAAATCAGATCAAGATGATGGCAGTTCTGGTACAGAGTTTTGAAGTTGTTTTTTGTTTGTTTGTCTGTCTGTCTGTTTGTTTGTTTGAAATGTTCATTGTTCCTTGATCTGTGTTTCTTTTGCTTCAGTTTTTGCAAATCTGCCGAAGTGAACCTGCATTAGTGGATTGCCCATTTACAGGCAGTGTTGTAAACAGTTGTTGCTTGTGTTAATGGATTCGAAACCGCGCTTTCAGACAATGTTGCGAACAGATGTTGCTAGTGTTTGTGAGTCGTAATCTTCATCTATGATGGTTGTTAGTATTTATGGAGAGTGGTTGTATGTGGTCCTTGTAATTTGACAACAGGTGGATGTTTATGATTCTGCCTTGTGATTATGTATATTGATGGATGTTTAAGTAAGATCCACACTTTGCGTGTAAAGGTTTCTCGTTTGTATCATTTCCTATTTATTTTGTTCTCGTGCGACACATCTCATGATCTTCTTTCAAAGTGTTGTTAATGCTTTCAGACTTCGATGTATTCTTGAACGGACAGTTTCTGGGCAAAGGTGCCTTGGAGGAAGATAAGTAGTCTTGCTTTTTTTTTTCTGATCAGGGGCACTTTGTGTCAGATTGAGCTGTAAGTGCATGAGAATGAAAATGTGGTGCATGCACCTGTGTTCATTTGTAAATATGATTGTAAAAGAACTTAAATAAAGTGTGAGCACTGTCTACTTTCACTGTTTGTGCAGCAGTGTCAGCTGAATTTGTGTCTACCTTTTTTTCCCCCAAGCTTGAAATGACAGATGCCTGTTTTTCAGCTTGGACCTGGCTAAGTCCCGTCGGATTATTTGGATGGATGAATTGGGATGGGGTTGTTGTTTTTCAGTGAGGTGGTGCATTTTCACACTGTAATTTTTGTGTTTGTCAGATGGTCTCTTCTCTTAACCGTCTTTTTTCCCTCTCATTTTCCTGTGTGCATGCGTGCATGTGTGTGTGTGTGTGTGTGTGTGTGTGTGTGTGTGTGTGTGTGTGTGTGAGTGTGTGTGGTGTACTCAAGTGTGTGTGTGTGTGTGTGTGTGTGTGTGTGTGTGTGTGAGAGAGAGAAAAACGATAATTTGAAATGATGGCGCATTTGTATCGATACAACATCTCACCACTGACTGGTTCTCAGGATGAAAGGGGCAGCCCTCCACAAAGTCTCAGCAAACTTCTAGTAAAGCGGAAGCCATCAGCGATGCCTCTTCTCTCAGTTCCTTCCAGGCACTAGAATCTGGAAGAATGCGTTTTGTGGCCTGGTCTGCTTCACCACAGGAGCAGAGAATGGACAGGACAAGTTGGAAGCATCTGTTCATGATGGAGTTAAGGCAGTTGGGTTTGATTCTTAATCCATAAAGATGTGTTAACTGTTCTGTCAGTCAAGTGTTTTTGACCTCAAGGTAGCCATGATGTAGGGTAACGTGCTGTCGTTTGTTACACTGGTATCATTTCCAAGGGAAGTCCTGTAAAGTTGATTTATCCCATTCAGGGCATGAAATGTTACTTGTTTATTGTTGACAAATGCATTGGAAGAGCGTTTATGTGGCGTGATCATTTTTGTGATAAGGCTCAGCTGAAGTAGGCAGTCATCCATCTGAGGTTGATGTGAAGGCAAATTTTGGGCTGGAAAACATGGCAGTAGTGAGCTGAGCTCAGCCAGGCCCTGGTTATCAGGTAAAGTTCAGCTATGAAAAGGTTTGCATGTGAAGGCAAATTTTGGGCTGGAAAACATGGCAGTACTGAGCTGAGCTCAGCCAGGCCCTGGTTATCAGGTAAAGTTCAGCTATGAAAAGGTTTGCAACATGAGCATCCCCCCCCCCCCCCCCCTCCCTACGCTTTTTATCTTTCAGTTTTTGTTTTTGACTTGGTGGCAACACCCAAAACTGTCAATCCCAAATGTTAGCACAACAGAGCCAACACCATGTTTTTAAAATGCTAGCATAATGACATAGTGCAGGGTTGCCTTAATGGCGAGCAGTGATAATGATCATGACATGTTGATGTGGTACACACCCCACCTGAATTACGTATCCAAAGCAAAGCATGCTGTACAGAGCAAAATGATAACTCTGTTGTGGTGAAATGAAATGCATGCTTGAGTGGACATGTGACTCCCATCTCTTTTCCTTCATCCCGCCTGCACACATGCATGCACACACTCGACCAAATAAGCAACACTGGTATGCAAAAACAACGCCTGTTCCTGCATTCACATGTGCACAGACGCACGCATAACATGATACATGGCAGAAAATGACTGAGGTGCAGCCAAGCATCACTTGTCGGGCCACTTTGAAATCAGGTGAACAATCATCCGAGGAAGACCTAAGTTGGTCTCACAGTTTTCATTTGATCCATGTCTCGGTCAAATCAACGTTTGGTCCTGGGTAGCAATGAGATATTAGTGTGAATCTAGCCCATGTATCCCCCCTCTTCCCCTTCCCACCTTTCCCTTTCCTGCAACCTGCTGTCTGCTGGTTCTAGCACACAAGTGTGTGGGAGCTGGCAAGCGCTGGATTGTCGTTATGCCATAAACCATCTATTACTGACTGATTGTGTCATCATTATCTGTCAGGTAGTCAAGTAGTATGTATGAAAAGTCATGACAGTCATCAAGAGACTAGCCAAATGTTTGTTTCCTCTGAATTTATTTTGGGTGATTTTTTTTTTTTTTACCTTAATGTTTTTGTGTGGGCAAAATACTTTTTACTATGGGTGCCCATTCATGTGGCAAGCCATCCGACTTTCTGTATGAGATTAGGTAGCGGACCTGCAATGACGTGCCAGATGTGCAATTTGAATCATGTCAATTCATCCCAGTTGATTGTGGGGTGATCGAAGGTCATTTGAGCCGCTGTTCTGACACTATCTAACGTAGATACTAAGAAAGGAACAGTTGAATCAACGCATGGAAGCTGATGGGCATAGGACTGTTGCCATGTCATAAACGGTCATGAGGTCTGTATATGTCTTTCAGATTAAAGAGTGACTTCACTGGGCTTGCGTCCATACATTACTCAGGCACCAATTAAGGGCTTTTTGTTTGGAGCACCTGGTAACCTGTAGTTTAATTGTGACACGCTGACCTGTTCTTTACTATTGATGTTGCATTACAACTGTTGCTCTTTATCTGAACATAAACCAGCTCTTTTGTCAGTTTTACGGAGAGCACAAAAAATGTTTTATCAGCAACTGACATTCATCAATGAAGTTGTGAAAAGTTGTCCTTTTTTTAGGGAAAATATTTCTTTTCGGTCATGGCCAGATATACAAACAAAATCAGGTAAAAAGAAAAAGAGTCTGCCAAGCTAAGTGTTCACTATTCATTAAATTCGACACCAGAGCATGTTCTTGTAGTAGATGGTAGTCTCTCCTCTGGAAGGGGGATATTCTTGCTATAAGTATAAGCATTGTTTGTCCTAAATGATTGCTCAGTAAGTGGAGCGCTTTGATTGCTGAAACAGGCAACACTTAACATTACTCAGCAGCAGTGCAGTGTCTCCTCTTGTAGGTTAGCGTAAGACAACTTGATATTGATAGCTAGCCGTAGACTGCTGGCACTAAGACCCGCAACAGCACAATATTCAGAATAGGTGTAGAATGAGCAGGATATGAGTAATTCACACAAACACATACACACACACTTACACACACGCAATTACACACACACACACACACACACACACACACACACACAACACACACACACGGAGGAAAACAAGACAACCAATAACTGGGCAACAAATTGCACATTCATTTACAGCTCACCAGTTAGGATTAAAAAAAAATTAGAAATGGGGGTAGGGGAATTCTGTTTACTGTGTTAGGCATACACTTATTGTCATTAATCCTAGTTTGAGTGTTGTGCTTTTTGCAGGCCAGATCTGCTATTTTGTTGATATTATTTGTTGACAGTCAGCTTGACTTTCCTAGTTCCATTCGCCATGCAGTCAGACCCAAGATCTCTTGGTTTTATATCAAACTCCTTTGCAGCTGTCCGTCCCACAGATCCATTCAGCTAGGGTTCAGTTCATAATAAACATTTGATGCAGAATGTGTGTGTGTGCGTGTGTGTGTTCATTGTATATCTATCAAGTGATACTATATGTGTTGTAAATATGTTAATAATGTCAATATACACATAATGTCTGGATATCAAATCAAATGGTTTCGAGCGAAATTGGATTTAATCCAGTGAAGTGCAGTTACTATCATTGTTGAAAAATTTGTTGTTTGTGACTTGTAGCAGGATTGTGCTGTTCTTGTTATTGTGGTTTTTGAAGTGAATTTGGGAGAAATTGATGCCTTGTTGATGAAGTGGTTATAGTTGTATCGATTTAAAACTGTAAAGGAACAACTGATTCAGAAGTGAAAGCAAATGCTACTGGCTGTTTAAGAAAAAAAAATGAAAAAGACAAAAAGGAAAAAAAAAAGCATGAGAATGAAGCGATTGACATGTTCTCATCTGAGAAATCAGTGGGTGTGTGCAATCAGTGGGTGTGTGCATGTACGTGTGCATGCGCGATTGAGATATTGTCATCTGAAAGATCAGTATGTGTGTGTGTGTGTGTGTGTGTGTGTGTGTGTGTATGAGAGAGAAAGAGAGCACAAGACATTGTGAACTGCTTCTTGTATGATAAATCTACCTA
The DNA here is from genome assembly GCA_033310375.1 of Conus canariensis. Taxonomy (NCBI): domain Eukaryota; kingdom Metazoa; phylum Mollusca; class Gastropoda; order Neogastropoda; family Conidae; genus Conus; species Conus canariensis. The sequence goes on along the minus strand of CM065721.1, from coordinate 38,253,431 downwards.
TTGTATCAACACATACATCCATAAATATACATGTTGCTCGAAATTTCATGTCTGTGCTCGGAATCATTGCCACTTCAGCGCTCATAGATATTGTCTCTCCAGTGCTTATTAATTGTCAATAGCCCTGTTATGCGTGTGATCAGTACTACAGTCTATAAGTTGTGTCAGCATTTACATGGAAAACAATGTTGAACTTCTGTGAATATCCATTTCTCTTTGCGTGTGTGTGTGTGTGTGTGTGTGTGTGTGTGTGTGTGTGTGTGTGTGTGTGATTGAAAAGTTTGTTGTTCAGTGCGTGAAGATCCCTCTTTTGACATTAGACACATTGTTAACACTCAGAGCTATTAATGAAATCTAATTCAGGATTGTTTGCAGCGTTGATCTCGCCTCGCAGTGAATGGATTATTCTAATATAGATATGTATACATTTCCGAAGTGAGTGACTGCGGTTTTGATGTAGTATCAGTAAATGTCAGATAAACACAGTTTCAGTGTGCACTGATTGTGGATTTTGTGTGTGTGAATACGTGTACATGAGTATAGTTTTTGTGTGTGCGTGTGCATATGTGGGCACGCGTACGTGCGTGTGTGTGTGTGTGTGAGAGAGAGAGAGAGAGAGAGTGCAGAACTAAAAAATTTCACTCCCCCACTAACCGGCTCATATGGTCAGCACCAACATTGTCTCTCCGCATGACAGACTCAGTTTTCATGTCAAAGGTTTTCGAATACATTGCCAATAGTTTTACTCTATTACCAATGAATTTAGCCAACTTTCTAGCAGATGAGTGAACGAAGATGTGTCTGCAACTCAGTTTTCACACCTTGAAGGTACAGAAGTGAGAAGACAGAAAGAAATGAACGAAGAAAATTATGAAAGAGAAAAGACAGGAAGGAAGACAAAAATGAAGGGGGAAAAAAAACGAACAAGAGTGAAGCAGGAAGAAAGGAAGTTAAACGGAAAAATAGGGGGAAAGAAAGGAAAATGGAAGGGAGAACGAAAGCAAAGAAGAGAAAGAAAGTGTGGACAAAGGGAAGAAATCGAGAAAAGAATGTAAAAGAAAAAAAAGGAAGTTAGAAAGAATGGGGGGAAAAAAAGAAAGAAAATTAATGAAGAAAGAAATTAAGATTCAACGAGGAAGGAAGGGAAGGCAGAAAGAAAAAAAGAAATATACCAATGGGAAGGAATTAGTCGGGGATGAAAAAAAAAAAACGGGCGGGGGGGGGGGGGGGGGGGGGGGGGGGGGGGATAAGGACAGGGCAGAAGGAAAGAGTAGAGCAAGAAAGATAGGAAAATAAGAAAGAAAGAACAAAATAAGGGGGGGGGGGGGGGGGGGGGGGAGATGAGGAGGAAGAAAAGGAAAACGGAAGGAAAGAAAGTAAGAACTGAAAAAAGAAGGATGGGAGAAAAGAAGGAAGAAAAAAAATGGAAGAGAAGAAAGGAATGATGAGGAAAGAATTGAGGAAAGAAACAAAGAAGAAAGGAAGGAAGAAATGGAGAACGGAAAGAATAACGAGAAAAAGAAAAGAGAACAAAGGAGGGATGAGAGAAAAAATAACAAAGTAGGAAAAGAAAGAATGAATAATGGAAGAAAACTAGGAGAAAAAAGACAGAAGGAAGAATCCCAGGAAGAACAGAAGAAAGGAATGAAAAGGAAAGGAATGAAGAAAAAAGAAGGAACAGAGAAAAGTAGGTAAAACAAAGGAAGGAATGAAGAAAGGAGGATGGACAGGAACAAGAAAGGAAAGATGGAAAGAAAGGTGAAGAGAGAAAGAAAATCAGAAGAAAGGAATGGTAAAAGAAGGAAGAACGAAAATAGTAGAAAGGAGAAGAAATAGGAAGAAAGAACTTTAAAACAATAAAAGGAAAAAAGAAAGGAAGGAGTGATAAAAGGAAGAAAAGTAGGAAGGAAGATCAACAGACAGACGGAAAGAAGAAAAAGGAAAGGAGGGGGGGGGGGGGGGGGGGGGGGAACGTTACGTAAACAAGAATTCGAATTGACAGATGCCTCTGTTGGATGCACGTCACGTGTTTTCATTGAAGACGGGAAGACAGCTTAGCTTCTTCTTTCGCTGTCATTCGAATCTCAGACCGTGAGTCCGTTCCTTTCTTTCTCGTCTTCTCTCGTTAAATGCACGTAACACCCATTAGGAGTCGCAAATAGCGTCTAAGGGATGTTTTCTTCTGGGCAAGATAGTTGTCAATACCTTGTGCAGGGACTGGTTTGGGGGAAGCATTTATCTCCGTTCAGTTTTCGGAACGACTCTTCAGCCATAGGCATGAGATCGAAAGTTGGCAGCTAGCTTGTTAATGGTCTGTTCATGGGTTTGGGGATGATTTGCCAGCTTGGTGTAAAGTGTTTGACAAATAGCCGCAACGAATTCTTGAATCATCCTGATCACGTTATAACGATCCATCGAAAGAACAGTCAAAGTGGGCGTTTTTACCTTTTATCAAAGATAAGGGAAATAATCAAGCACATCCTGGCATTGTTTAACTTCTCTTGAATACGACATCAATAGTATAAACGCACGACTTGGCTGCTCGATGTGAGCCAAACACCTCTCTGTTCGATCTTGCAGTGATTAGTAAATACACATATTGACAACAGAAACCTGTGGCTGAGTAGAGGCGACGAGATTTGACCAAAGAACTGATTTCTAGATAGATCCATACACTTGCCGAAGTGGTTCTTCAAGGGAAGTGATTCAGCATGCATGGTATCTCTGGTTGGAGTCGAGTAAGCTCCCATAGAATTTAAAAGCGTTCACAGTAAAGGCGTTTTTCACAGAATCACACCAAGACAGATTCAGGCATCAGTTTGACCCGTTGCAAAGTGAGGCGACTGTAGGCGGAAATCTAAACAAATCTGAAAAATTATTGATAAAGCTCCGCCAAAAAAACGTTGACAAACGAATCACAAGACAGAACACGATGCGTTTCGACCTAAGGCCGTCTTCAGGAAAGATACACAACACCAAAGACAACGAAAACGAACGAGCAATCACTTAGATTCTTCCATTTCGGCGTAAGATGGGCGTTGAATGAAAATGAGGCATACACACACATACACACACACACACACACGCACGCACGCACGCACACACATACGCACGCACATACACACACACCACACACACACACACACACACACACACACTTATTTTCTTATTATTTCAATGGTTAAAAATGTTTTGTTTCTTTAAAAATGTTCAGATATGAATCCAGGCTAAAGCAGTTTACCGTTATGCCGGTAGATTAGAATGGGGTTAAAGTGATGGTCACTTATTGGTATCTCATTAATTAAATAGACTATGCATGCAAAGATTAGTATACTACACTACCTCCACACTCCATACACTTTTAATGACATTTTTAAAACAACACACACATTTATGCCCCCCCCCCCCCCACACACACACACACACACACACGACATACACACACCGGCCCCTTTTACATGTGTTTTTCTGTTTTGTCTTTGTTTGTATGCCTGTTCGTTTGTCTCTTGTTTTTGTCTAAGGTCACTGTAAAGTGGATAGACATTAAATTAAAGAACGAACACACACACACACACACACACACACACACTGTGGAAGAACGAACGAGGGACTTGTATTAAATGACGCAAAAGTGTCACTTTTATGACGTTTTAGCCGGATGATCACCGTCAGAATGACGAAACCAGCCGGAAATTTCTAGGCCAATTCCTTTCTTCCAAAAGTTATTGAAGACATTAACAAGACCATCTGTTCACACACACACACACACACACACACACAGAGAAAAGCTTGCTGCTGCTGGAAAGAAGCTAACAGTTTGGCTTCGTACCGTTTGCATTTTGTCCATCTGTATGGGTAAGCTACTGTCCAAATTATTATTTCTCCGCAGCCAGAGAACAGACAGGTCTGAAGCTGACTCGTCTTTTTCAGCGCAGAAGAAATTAGTAGCCTCTATCGGTAAGGGAAATGACACCAAACGTCAGTCCGAAGTAGAATGGAAGGACCTCATGAATGAGAGTGTCACACTTGAAAGTGAGTACTCACTAGCCTCTGCTTTTTTTCCCACCGTTTGATAGTCGAATGTCCTTTTGTCAGTATTGACTCTATCAAACTGTCTCTTTGTCTGTCTGTCTGTCTGTCTATCCATCTAGCTATCCATCGATCTATCTGTCTCTATCTGTCTGTTGTATCATATAGATATATATATATTGAATTATAAACAAAGCTTGCTCTTATGTCTTAGATTGAAGAAATAGGGCATAAAAACAAGCTTTGTTTATAATTCAATATTTCTTGCAGTCATTTCAACACCAAGCTGCTCTGTAAGTTGCTGGAATGGTGCTCGGTTACTTATCCTTGGAATTTATTAGTGTATTATATATATATATATATATATATATATATATATATATATATATCTGTTAAAAATATTTTTAAAATGAAGTGGTAAAATCTACAAGCTTGTTTCTAGCGTTGCTATCTTCAGGATGTCTTTTGGGGCACGCCAACGATCTTTTATGGCGTGCGGGACTTGATTTCAACTCTGTGTGTGCAGGCGGATCTCATTTGCTGCACGTGCGGCCTGTGGTTCTTATTGGGGCCTGTTCAGGTGGAATGTGCTAGCAAAGATTTCCACTTGTGCCTGCAATTGTTTACAATTTCTACTTTTGTGTTCAGAGTTGCTAAGTGTGGTTTGCATAATATTAACCATTTTTCTGTGGAGCATAGATTGCATCTTTTTGAAATATTGTTGTATGGTGTTGCTCTTTTTATGATTTTCCATGATATGTTGTAGTCTATTTTTTTATCTTTGAGTCTCCAGATGTATTTGCTCAGCTCTGTTTGATTTTTGTATTTTTCATTTTTGAGTGACTGTTTGTGGTTTGCGTATCTGGTTTTGAAAGTGTTTTCAGTAATCCCTACATATGTTTCTTCTTCATTTTCTGATGTTACCGTAGCTTGGTATACAATGTTGCTGTGAAGACATTTATTGCTCAGGGGGCACTGTTCTTTTTTAGTGCAGTTGCAAGATGTCCTTTCGGCACCCTTCTCTTTTATGTTGCTTTTCATTTTGTTAGATGAATCAATCATGTTTTTGAGGTTGGGCATACATGAGTATGACAGTTTAATGGTGTTTTTGTTGAATATTTTGGACAGTTTGTGTTCTTTTGGGAATGATGTTGCCAAGATTTTAAAGAATTCTTTTCCTACATTTGTTTTTACTTGTCCATCGTATGGTGGGTTGTACCATATGATCTTTCTTTTCCTATTTTTCTTAATTCTGTTCGTGTTGTTGTCTGGACTGTATTGTAGTTTGTAATTGTAACCACTTTTTTGTAATGCTTCTTGATATTCTGTTGCTGCATCATTGAATGCGTTTTCATTGCATGACAGGTTGGACAGTCTCTTGTTTATACCATTGGGTATTGTTTTTAGTATAGATGGTGGGTGGTTGCTTTTGATGTTTACGTAGACTGGTATGTCATTGGGTTTTTTGTATGGTTTGTACACATGGTCATTGAGGTCTAATGTTATGTCTAGGTAATTCACTACTTTTTTGTTTGCTTCTATTGTGATTTTTAAGTTGTGGTTTTTAAAGATTTTACATAATTCTTTTTTCTTGTTTTCAATGGTTCTTGGATTATTGTTTAATGCAGCGAGGCCGTCATCTCTGTATAAACCGGCCTGTTTTCCAAGTTGTTTTTGGATGTTGGATAGCATGAATAGTCCGACTAGTTCACATGTTTCGGCACCATCATACGATCCCATGGTTACATCAAATGTGGAGTTTTTGCTCGTTTTTTTAATCCAAGTTTCATTTCTGCTATGGAGTAAGGTTTTTTTGGTGTGGAAAATAATCTCCATTTCTGACTCTGCTATATTTGTGTATTTGTTGGCAAATTTCAAAGCTTTGTTGAGCAGTTCTTCATCTATGGATGGATAGAAGTCTACTATGTCAAATGTAATGAACATTGTATTTCTCTGTTTGTTGAGTTTCTTAAACCATTGTATGACTTCATAGATCGTTGGCGTGCCCCAAAAGACATCCTGAAGATAGCAACGCTAGAAACAAGCTTGTAGATTTTACCACTTCATTTTAAAAATATTTTTAACAGATGTTGCTCCCCAAGGGGTTGAGCACCTTCAGATTTTTTAAGAACTTTTTTATATTGTTCATAATAATCGCTCCTCAAGTTGAGCACTGTGGTCTGACAAAATCTGAAATGGAGAAAATCAACTTTAGGCAATCTACTAAAAACATACCATTTTCAAACCCACAAACTTACACTAAAAAACTGATAGAACAAACCGAGAAATTTGTGCGCAACATGAGATGGAAGGCGTTCTTCTTCCTAAACCCAAATGCAAAGAATGAAGACAAAAATACATATGGATTCAAATCATGGCGATCACCTCCGACAATAGATGAAATGAAACCTTTTGAAGACAAAATGAAGGGACTGATAGCCAATATTAAATTCAAAAAATCAAATAACAACTTTCAAACATCACTAGCAAATGATATAAAACAAATCCAAAATGATAAAAAGATATTCGTAAAGGCTGACAAAACGAGCAATTTTTACAAAATGGAACCAAACGAATACTCTCAACTCTTGAACAAAAACATCCAGAAAAACTACAAGAAAGCTGATAAAACTACACATAGCAACATCCGCAAAAAAGAAAAAGAGCTTGCACATCGCATGGAGTTAAGTGATAGGGTAGAGACAACAGCAACAAAGGAGGCCTTCATAACACTTAAAGACCACAAGCCTAACTTCCAAAACAACCCAACATGTAGACTAATAAACCCATCTAAATCCGAACTGGGCAAAATAAGCAAGAGAATTTTGGAAAAGGCTATAGAAGATATAAAATCAAACACCGAATACAACCTTTGGAAAAACAGCTATGAAGTCATACAATGGTTTAAGAAACTCAACAAACAGAGAAATACAATGTTCATTACATTTGACATAGTAGACTTCTATCCATCCATAGATGAAGAACTGCTCAACAAAGCTTTGAAATTTGCCAACAAATACACAAATATAGCAGAGTCAGAAATGGAGATTATTTTCCACACCAAAAAAACCTTACTCCATAGCAGAAATGAAACTTGGATTAAAAAAACGAGCAAAAACTCCACATTTGATGTAACCATGGGATCGTATGATGGTGCCGAAACATGTGAACTAGTCGGACTATTCATGCTATCCAACATCCAAAACAACTTGGAAAACAGGCCGGTTTATACAGAGATGACGGCCTCGCTGCATTAAACAATAATCCAAGAACCATTGAAAACAAGAAAAAAGAATTATGTAAAATCTTTAAAAACCACAACTTAAAAATCACAATAGAAGCAAACAAAAAAGTAGTGAATTACCTAGACATAACATTAGACCTCAATGACCATGTGTACAAACCATACAAAAAACCCAATGACATACCAGTCTACGTAAACATCAAAAGCAACCACCCACCATCTATACTAAAAACAATACCCAATGGTATAAACAAGAGACTGTCCAACCTGTCATGCAATGAAAACGCATTCAATGATGCAGCAACAGAATATCAAGAAGCATTACAAAAAAGTGGTTACAATTACAAACTACAATACAGTCCAGACAACAACACGAACAGAATTAAGAAAAATAGGAAAAGAAAGATCATATGGTACAACCCACCATACGATGGACAAGTAAAAACAAATGTAGGAAAAGAATTCTTTAAAATCTTGGCAACATCATTCCCAAAAGAACACAAACTGTCCAAAATATTCAACAAAAACACCATTAAACTGTCATACTCATGTATGCCCAACCTCAAAAACATGATTGATTCATCTAACAAAATGAAAAGCAACATAAAAGAGAAGGGTGCCGAAAGGACATCTTGCAACTGCACTAAAAAAGAACAGTGCCCCCTGAGCAATAAATGTCTTCACAGCAACATTGTATACCAAGCTACGGTAACATCAGAAAATGAAGAAGAAACATATGTAGGGATTACTGAAAACACTTTCAAAACCAGATACGCAAACCACAAACAGTCACTCAAAAATGAAAAATACAAAAATCAAACAGAGCTGAGCAAATACATCTGGAGACTCAAAGATAAAAAAAAAAAAAAAAAAAATAGACTACAACATATCATGGAAAATCATAAAAAGAGCAACACCATACAACAATATTTCAAAAAGATGCAATCTATGCTCCACAGAAAAATGGTTAATATTATGCAAACCACACTTAGCAACTCTGAACACAAAAGTAGAAATTGTAAACAATTGCAGGCACAAGTGGAAATCTTTGCTAGCACATTCCACCTGAACAGGCCCCAATAAGAACCACAGGCCGCACGTGCAGCAAATGAGATCCGCCTGCACACACAGAGTTGAAATCAAGTCCCGCACGCCATAAAAGATCGTTGGCGTGCCCCAAAAGACATCCTGAAGATAGCAACGCTAGAAACAAGCTTGTAGATTTTACCACTTCATTTTAAAAATATTTTTAACAGATGTTGCTCCCCAAGGGGTTGAGCACCTTCAGATTTTTTAAGAACTTTTTTATATTGTTCATATATATATATATATATATATATATATATATATATATATATATTTGTTAAAAATATTGTTAAAATGGAATATTAAAAAATATTTTTAATATTCCATTTTAACAATATTTTTTAACAGATGTTGCTCCCTAGACGGTTGAGCTTTTTTAGATTTTTAAAGGACATTTTTATAATGTTCATGATATATATATATATATATATATATATATATATATATATATCTTTCCATCTATCTAGCTGTCTGTCTGTCAGTCTGTCTTCGTATGTATCTATCTATTAATCTCTCTCTCTCTCTCTCTCTCTCTCTCTCTCTCTCTCTCTCTCTCTCACACACACACACACACACACACACACACACACACACACACACGCACACACACACACACACACACAATCTCTCTGTCACTATAAGTTAAAACTGCAGGCAGCTGCAATTGCTCAAAGAAATATGATTTGCTCAGATCGTCTCACAGAAAAGCTAACCACTTTGCCAGTTCCAGAACTAATGACACTTTCATCATGAGAGCAAGATCTGATTGTGAAATCCAGAACACATCTATAATTTTGCAACTCATAGTACGTGTGCAAGCCCCAAACTCTGAAAACCAGATTTTGTCTACACAGATCTGACATGAGAAAATTAACAGGAGCATTTGTGGCTGAACGTTTAACTGGTCTGGCCATTTCCTTGTGAATCTTAAATGTATTGTCACTGCAAGGGTCACTATTATTCTAGACGAGAAAAAAAAAAAAAAAACAGTAAAAATTATAGAGTACAAAAAAAAAACCCGCTCTCCCCACAGGGTCTAAACATTTTAGATAACAAGTGCTGACCACTCTGCGCGGATTGGTTTCTATGGATTTTTTTTTTCTTCTCGTGTTTGATTTGCTTTATGTCTGTTTTCCTGTTTTACTCTAAAAAGATCCTTGAATGTCTTGACTATTGTCTTCTTCATCATCAAGCAGAAAGATAAAACGGAAGCTAACAATGGAAAATAGTCTAGAGTCGGAAGGGTGAGTGGGTGCCAGGTGCGAAGATTGCAAGAATGGGGACAGTTTTGGAGGCGGGGAAATACATAGATAATTCAGATAGCTGACCATACCATCTCATTTTGAAAAGGAGCAATCAGTTTCCACAACGTAGAGTACTTAGGAATGCAACATTATGATACACCCACATCCGCTTTTTTTGTTGTTGTTTGTTTGTTTGCTTTTTCTATGAGGAGAAAGGGGGGAATCGTTTTGTCTTGAATGCATGTTCTGTTTTGTCTGCCTTTTCTTTCTTTTTTTTTTTCAAAGACAAATAATATAAAAAGGAAGGAGGGTCAGAAGACAGAATTGAGAGAAAGGTGCTTTCTCTCTTTACGGACTACGTAACCCATCTAAATGACGTGCAGTTTAAGTCTTTTGCATTCAGACATCGGGGGTGGAATCACCACCGTAGGAAACGCTCAAACGGAAGAGCATTATTCTCCACAAGGACTGGAAAACTTGTTGCCTTGGGTTCATTACCACCTATTCTGCTTCCTACTCATCGTTCCACAGAACGCCTTCAAGCAGCTGAAATCTGAGCTCTTCCTCTGTTACTGAAGACCTCAAGGTCCGAAAACCGTCGCTTATGTATGGTTATTTTCTTATCCCATTTTTGGCGGGTCTTATAACTCAGCTTTTATTCTTATTACATGTTGTTGTTGTTGTTATTGTTGCAGAAATCGGAAGCAATTTTCCAAAAGTAAACGCTACCACCCCAGACACCCCAGACGACAGCCGCTCATCAGGGACCAGCAAAGCGAGCGCGGATAACGCCCTTCAGGTCCCGACCTTGACCTTCTATCAGTTCATGGCTGTACAGGAAAGCTGGAAGAGTCTGTCCGGCTATCACCCGAGTCAGTTTGGGGTTCAGTTCTTCATGCGCTTCTTCCTCACGTATCCAGACTATCGCAACTTCTATCCGCATTTCCGAACTTACAGGTGCGAGAGTTGTAAAATCCCGACCCCACCCCCCACCCCCACCCCCTTGTTTTTTCAACTTGCATGCCATCCTGGTGATGTTACTCTCATCCCTTTTCATTCCGGGTTCTCAGTGCACTGTCACATCCGGTTCGTCCTGTTTTAGCTCAGAAACGCACCGTGCATCCAGCAATGGATGTTGAGTTGTCAGGCAGCCCACAAGAGGGCACGCAGCATGCCGAGTTACCTTGGTTATTTTACAGTAACAACGACAACAGTAACAATGATAATGATGATAAGTGATATTAATGATGATAATGGTGATTGATGATGAGGATAATAATAATGATAATAATTATGATAATAATGATAATATTGATAATAATATAACAATATTGTTGATGATAATAATGATGATAGTAATGATAATAATAAAAAATAATAGTAATAAGTCAGAGGAACAACTAAAAACAACAAGGAGAATTATGAAAATGATGGAAATCCTCCTCTCCCTCCTCCCACTCCTCATCATGTACTACCTATGCCCATATTTTTCGTTCATTCATTTACTCAACCATTCATTCATTCGTGTGTTCGTTCATTCATTTGTTCGTTCATTCCTCTGTTTGTTCGTTCATTTATTCATTCATTCATTCATTCAGTCGTTCGTTTGTTCGTTCGTTCGTCCCTTTCTTCCACTTTACGATAGCAGGATCCATCCAATGGATGGGCGTTAGGAAATCTTCAACGGAGGTAGTGTGTCTTAGTGCTCGCGTTCAGCGACAGCGACCT
>CM065721.1:38229600-38234600 GCA_033310375.1 Conus canariensis | reverse complement strand
ACAAGGTCTAAATTACATGCCCCTTTCTTCTTCTTTTCTTTCTTTTTTTTTTTTTTTTTTTTTTTTTTTTTAAAGAAAACGGATGTCATCATTGTAGGCTGAGAAAATTATTCTGCAGGAAGTTCGAACCCTTTTTTCATGCTATCTCCGTTTATGGTCCACACCGACACCTCCGCCGATGGGGGCTGCTGACCTTCACCCCGGACACCGTCCTTCACCTTGACCCTCGCCGCGTCGACCTTGCCCTTGTCTACGACCACGATGGAGTCCTGAAGACTTTGACCTTTGGTCTCCCGCAGTAACAGGCAGCTGAGGCCAGAAGCCGTCATCAGAGCGCCGATGATGATGTAACCGTTCACAACGTCTTGGTCCGTGTCCTACAAGATAGATATATTTGATGTGTACGGTGACTGGATGAGCTATCGGGTTTAGCTTCATGGGTTTTGAGGGGTCCTGCATGTCAGGATAGTCGGATTATGCGCATTTATTTCTTTACTACGATAGACATATAAAGGGTAAAAAAAGAAAATTTAAAGGTGGGGGTGGGGAGGGAAGGGACGGGAGGGGGGGGGGGGGGCAAATTTTCGTATGATGGTGAAAGAGGTTTTCAGTTCATCGCTTTACACAGCAATACTTAGTCATAAACACATACACAAACACACGCACACACACACAAACACACACGCACGCACGCACACACACACACACACACACACACACACACCACACACACACACACACACACACACACACTCAAGCGTATACACATACACACACATATACACACACAGTGCACATACGGACAAAGCACGCGCTATCGCACACACACACACCACACACACACACACACACACACACACACCACAAACACATACATGCACCCCCCCTCCCACGCGCGCACACACACGCACACACACCCCTTCTCACTCACACACACACACACACACACACACACACACACACACACACACCACGCACACACACACACACACACACACTGGTTTCCTGGACCCTTGATAAAAAAAACAAAAACACACCCTTGGCTCAACAAGTGCTTGCCCACACAAACACACACACGTGCGCGCGAAACTCTCTCTCTCTCTCTCTCTTACCCCCACCTCCTCTGTCTCAGTGTGCGCGCATGTGCGTGTGTGTGTGTGTGTGTGTGGCGCGCGCTCACGGAGTTGGGTTTCCCTCTTCCTCTTTTTCTTACACCCAATAACCATGCTGAGGGGCCTTGAAGTGACATTCTGTAGCCTTGAGGACAACACGTGATTACCGTGCGCCTTATCACACGCAAGCTTTTCTCTCCTTAGGTCTATATGCTTTAAGTATTTCAATGAATACACGCCAGCACGTAGGCCTACCCAATAAAATGTAGGTCTACAATAATATCCGTCCGGTCCACTCACCATATTTAGCAGCAGAGGGGCTAAGGCTCCACCTACACGTGACACGGTGTTGGAAGCCCCGTAACCCAGATTCCTGCACAACCCGAGACTTTGTCAGTCGTGTGTGTGTGTGTGTGTGTGTGTGTGTGTGTGTGTGTGTGTGCTGCGTGCGTTTGTCTGTGGTGTGCGTGCGTGTGTGTGTGTGTGTGTGAATAAAGTGCAGGCGTCTGTGTGTGTGTGTCGCGCGCGCGCGTGTGGCGTGCGTGTGTATGTGTGCGTGCGTGCGTGTGTGTGTGTGCCGGCCGGTTCAGAAGAAAATCGCTCTCTTTAGTTTAGATGTCACCACGCTCTGACCTTCAACACTGTGAGGCAATATCTGACGCTTGTTGACTGCGAGAAATGCGTGAATCTTGTGCTGATATTTTGTCTGGTGTTTCATGCTTTTTTTTTTTTTTTTTTTTGGTGCAACACATTTATAACCAGTATCATTTAGTCGGTACTGTGTGTGATTCGTGTGAGTGTGCTCCTTCATTGTGCCTTTTGATATAACTTGGACTGCCCCCGCGTTTGTGTGCATCCTTCAGTTTTTTTGTTGTTTTTTTTCATTTTGTTTTTTTACAGTGGGTGGTGTGTGTTCTCATCAGCTGGCTGTTGGCGAGTGTTGTGACAAAGCCAGGCGTATCTTGATAGTGTGATTCGTCGTAGCGTCGGAATCGTGGTGCTGAGACCTATCTCTTTGTGTGTGTGTGTGTGTGTGATCACAATTTCTGTGCATCATACATCCATCCACCAAGCCGTTTTTTTTTTTTTAACTCTCTCTCTCTCTCTCTCTCTCTCTCTCTCTCTCTCTCTCTCTCTCTCCCTCCTCTGCATACATGCGATTGAGTGTGTGCGCACATGTGTGTGTGTGTGTGTGTGTGTGTGTGTGTGGTTGTGTGTGTAACGGTGTTGTTGGTGTGTGTTTTTCTGTGAATGTGTTCTCTCTCTCTCTCTCTCTCTCTCTCTCTCTCTCTCTCTCTCTCTCTCTCTCTCTCTCCTCTCTCCCCCCCCCCTCCCCCGTTTATTCCGATGTTACGAAATTGTGTGACCCAGTCGTGGGTAGTCGAACGATGAAGATGAAAGCGCAGCAACAATTGACATCGGTGTGTGTTGATATTATTCAGTGACATCACTTTCAAGTGGATAATATTCGTTGATTCTGAACGGGAAAAGTACAAGGTCAGGTAGGAAGCATTTCATTGTTTTTAACTAACAACTGCATGTGCTGCATGCTTAAGTCTTGCTTTACTAAACGCATGGTGTGGCTGTGACAGAATCAGTATCGGCATGCTTCACAAGCACGTAGATCACACAGATAAACAAGCAAAACATCCCTAGGCCGTGCCAGGGAAGCCGCCGCCGTGTTCCCAGAGAAGCTGACCAGTGCCGACAGTGACTGTCGTTGGGGCCCTCTACCAGCTGTCAGGTAGGTGTCTCGCGAATAATTGTGTCAGTGGTAAAGGAAAGATATGCATGTCCAATATGTTTTGAGTCTGCGCGTGATTGGAAGGGGGACGCATGCTCTCCACGGAGTTGAACTTTCGTTTCACTTTGTGTGTGTTCGTCAGTCTGGTTCAATCGGGGTGGGGGTTGTTTTTTTTTTGTTTTTTTTTTTTTTTCGGCAATTCTTTGGTCTTGCTTGCCAGCAAAGCGCATGAAAGAAGACCCATTCATGTTTGGTTTCGTTCTGTCGGTCAAAGACCCCACAATCCAGTTAACACCAATCGACCACAGTTCTTCGGTGCATTCTGGCACAAAGTATTCATGAATGAAGAAACGCAGCACCCTATTTCCGAGTCACTCTACAGCAAGACAGTAAGTTATCACAGTATAAGCATGGGGAAAAGCTTGTGGAAGGTTAGCGCGAGGGAGGTGGCAGCTATAGGCTGCAGTGTGCCGTTCTGATTAAACTGCTGCCGCTTCCACCCCCTTTCTCTCGCCTCTCCTCTGCGAACGGTAGGAGATCAGGGGTTATTTCCCTTCTCTACTAAGTGGGCACCACTCTGCAGACTAGAGCACGTGTGTTGTGTGTGTTTTTGTGTGTGTGTGTGTGTATCCGTGCGTGCGTGCGTGTGTGTGTGTGCGCGCGCGTGTGCGTGTGTCTGAAGAAAATGCAGGCGTCAAAAGGTCCGTTGTGTATACCTTAGGTATGGTGCTAGGGACCTCTTGCGCGCGCGCTTGTGTGTGTGTGTGTGTGTGTGTGTGTGTGTGTGTGTGTGTGTGTGGTGTGTGTGTGTGATTGATTGATTGAGTGTGCGTGCGTGCGTGAAAATCTGTTCAGCTCCATCATTATTGCGGGACATTATCGTATGGTTGTGTAGTATAGTTTTGTGGTATTCTGTAGTGTTGTATTGCACTGCAGTGCATTGTAGTGTAGTGTAGCGTAGCGTAGTGTAATATTACACTGTACTGTGTTGTAATACATTGAATAGCCTGGCTACAAGAGTCTGCCTTACCCAGTAAGCCGTCATGATCCGGCCTTACCCATCTTCTTTTCTCACACTGCTTTGTTTTTCTTCTGCTGTGTGTGTGTGTGTGTGTGTGTGTGTGTGTGTGTGTGTGTGGTGTGTGTGTGTTTTACCTGTAATCTATCAAAGCGGGGTGTTGCCTTGAGTTCTTTTACGTGCGCCGATGCTCACAGGGCCTTAATCAGTTCATAAAAGCGTGTAAGTCATCAGCAGCCAGGCCAATACCACGTGGTCGAGAGAGAGAGAGAGAGAGAGGAGAAGAGAGGAGGGGAGCAGAGGAGGGGTTAGGGAGGCAGAGACTGAGACAGACCGAGGCAACGATACATGAGCACTAACTTGATAAAGACGATGATGGAGGTCGTAGAACTTAGCAGACGCAGGAAAAGATCGATTTGGAAAAAAGTAAGATCATGATGGCCAGAGAGAGAGAGAGAATAGAGAGAGACAGAGAGAGAGACAGACGGAGAGAGAGACAGAGAAAGAGTGAGAGAGAGATAAGAGAGACACAGACAGGCAGAGAGAGAGAGACAGAGAGAGACGAAAAGACAGATAGACACCAACGTGACAAAGGGACTATGTGGTTCAGAGATGATGATGATGTCTCACAGAGACTGACAGACGAAAAAGGTCGACAGACACTAACTTTACTAAGGTAATGTGCCGTTCATAGATGATTCGATGATGACGAGTCACAGAGACAGTCAGCGACGCACAGTGGAAAAGACCAAGCGATACTAACTTGGTTCTTAAAGGTCATTTTTTCTTTCTTTCTTTCTTTCTTTCTTTTTCATGTTTTTTTTTTTTTTTTTTTTTTTTTTTTTTTGCTGTCCCATCTTCTGTGCCACCTCAGTGCCATGACACCCACGCCCCTCATTCCGACCCCCTCTCCACAGTCGCAGGCCGGCCCGACCCGCCGCTGCCCCGGGCACCGGCAGCCCACAGGAAGCAGTCAAGGTCAAGTCGTCAGGAGGCAACCCACCGGAGGAGACACTGCACTGCTGCCGAGTCACTTCGGTAGTGTTCAGTGGCGCCTGTTCTGATCCAACATACGCAGGACACCACCTACTAAGCCCCCTACTGACGACAATAAATACTTAGTCGA
>CM065721.1:38217100-38224600 GCA_033310375.1 Conus canariensis | reverse complement strand
GTTCGGAAACTGCCAGGCAACCAGCGCGAATATGGACACCCCCATGCTCCAGGCGGGTATAAAAGCAGTGAGCTGAAATCAATTGGTGAAATTGATTGAGTTGAAAAAAAACACCTGTTGCTATTGCCATGCCAATGTGTTCAAGATTCATCTCAATACGTATCAGTTTAAAGGTCCTGTCAACAGTTTTAGTTAGCTTGTTTCTTTTGTTGTTGTTTGTGTGTTTGCTTGTTTTCTTTGTTTGTTTGTTTGTTTTTTAATTATGGGGTCTCATCTTGTGTATTTGTCCCGTGGCATTTCTTCTATGATGGCCTTCTCTTCCAAAAGGTGGTGATGGGGATTTTACGTGTGTGCAAGAAGTTATGCGTATGTTCACACACGGAACCTCGGTTTATAGTCTCATTCGAAAGACTATTTGGGAAATGGAGTCAGAACCAATGTTAAATCCGAGGGGAAAATCCCCCTATACTAAAACGGCCTGGCGGAGATTCGAACCCGCAATCCTAGATATCACCAAGATTACGAGTCCGGCGCTCTACCAACTGAGGTATTCTGGCTCCTATGCTGCTCCTTTCCTCTCTGACAGCCACATGCAGAACTCCGTTCGTCCCGTCGCAGCCTCAACACTACAGGTCACCATCAGATCGTCATAAGGCAACTCATCATAGGAGACGCCGCACTGTTTCCGAATCATGCCTTTACTCCGAGAAGCTTGTTCTGATCCAACAGAAGCAGAACCACTTGCCTTCTAACCCCTCTGCCGACGATAGCAATTGGGTATTCATGGAGCTTCCGTAAGTGAGCTCACATCCGCCGCCGGAGAGTGGCATCATGACCAACCAATCACAGTCCCCACGTACTTGCCCGTCCAAGAGTTTTGTGTAAAGTCACCACAAGTATGGATGTGGATAGAAATCTAAACTGTGGTCACCGCAAGAGCAGGGCATGCTGGCATCTGTCTGTCGCTGGGACAGCGGCACTGGATGTCCTCTCCAGGGCGCAGACCTGGGCGAAATGTATTGAGATCCTGGGGTGCCCAAACGCCAGAATACCCCTCTCGGCCTTGCTGGCAGGATCCAACGGAAAGGACAAGCCAGCACAGTATGATGCCAGCGCAGCTGCAGGAGTTGCCGGAAGGTGTAATCGAGTGTCGACCAACTGCCTCAGGGCTCCACTCCAGATTTTCTTTCAGGGTTTACGCCCTAAGCCTTTGTTTCTTCCGAGACGTCCACAAGAAAGAGAAGCTAGTTGACCCATAGCTGGCGTCTGGTTCGTGGGGACCAGGGCATATCCGCACGCCAGTGGGCCTGCACGCCACACGACTGGGGGCAGACTTCCTCCGAGTCCCTTGTAGTTTAGCTTGGGTCCGTAAGGTCCCAGTTGACGTGTGACCAGGACGAGGCACTGCATAGGGCTTGCTGGTGGAGAGGCTATATACTGACAGGGAAAGACTGGCGCATTCTGCTCCCCTTTTCACAGTGCTGAAAGCAGCGGTGCTATTCAGCAGTAGAGGCTGAAAGCGAGAGATGACAAGCATAGACACTTCTCCAACACACTAGGAGCATAACACCAACCATTGAGACATCAAGACATGTAAGACCGCATTATTTAAGACTTACAAAAAAATAATGAACACTGAGGATAACGATGGTGAAAATTATGCCTTGGAGTTCCATTCTATGCCAAGACAGGGTCAGCTATACAAGTCACCGTATCTATATGCCACCGTGTCTCTGTATAATCTAATCGTTTCAATGAGGGCTCTGTTATTCACTGTGTCTATGTATCATTGTGTCTATACGTCACGTGTCTTCGTGTTAAGAACAGGGTTTGTTAGGGTCAAAGTTTGGTTGGGATTGAGGTTAGGGTTTGGTTAGGGTTGGGGTTAGGGTTTGACTAGGGTTAGGGTTTGAAATATCATCACGGTGACATGCAGACCGGGTAATATATAAGCGTGCTCCAGGGCTGTACTCTACACTTTCTTTCGTAACACATCCAGGTGTCATCTGGCATATGAAAACATACACTTTCACAGTTGATCAGGAAATTTCAGCGAAAGTCTTCATGGTGCGTCCACCACACTCAACGGTATGCTTCTACTCTTCCCCTTTGAGCCATCATTATTCTGAACTCTCGGTATGAGAGGTCAGATTGAAAATCCGGCAAATAAATGCCTTTGATGGGATTGCCAAAAAAAAGAAACAGAAAAACAAACACCACTAACCACTGCCCTGCAGTAGTTGGTGTGTCATGCTATTTTGAATCAGTTCACACCAAATTGAGAGAGAGAAGAAGAAGAACAAAAAGAACAAGAAGATGAGATTCTTCGTCCAAATCCGAATATGTACTGGATGTAGGGAAGGACGACACAACACAATACAAGGACAGAGAGAAGAGAGTGAGTGTGACGAGAGTTAGGGGTGGGTAGGTGTGGTCCTCTAGGGGGACTCGGAATGTTTTCTCTATAAGAGTTATATTATGGAAGGAGCAACTTTCCAGCACTAATCATCAAAAGATTATTTTTCTCAGGACTGTTGAAAATACTCACGAGTGGCTCAGGAATAATTATCCTTAGGCTTGTGCACTTACAAGTGCTTGTAGCTCCGAGTGATGATATTATTAGAGATAAGTTCAAACATTCAGTACTGAATGAACAACAAACAACTGACACAAGTTAAGTGTACTTTCACACATCAACTTTTTACTTCTTTACGCACCGGTAAAATATGCAAAACAATTTCTGTCAATGAAATCTTTGTTCAGGCTGATTTTTTTTCCTCACGTTATCTCATCATTCATTAAGCGAGGGAAAGTTCTATATGAGTCGAGTGGGAGCTCTCTTGGAATATCAGAACTTATCTGATGTTGGAGAGGAGTGTGAATCTCTCTCCAGTTGCTGGTGACTGGTCCACCTTCTCTACAGGCAGGCTGTTTTGTTGGGACTGCGGTGCAGGGTCGATGGAAGCAGACCTGGGGACCTGTATCTATTCACAAAACAGAACCTGGTTCGTAATCCGGCTGATCATGTTCTCACACTTGCCCTCAGGCTTTCAGTGAATGTATGAGATTTCAGCTGACAAAGGATTAGACCAGCATAAATATATCTGCCATAATTATCAGTCTTCACTTTAGTCCTTCACTCAGATTTTGAGGGGATTTTAACAAGTGGTATAAGAGACAGTAATAAAATGCTAAACAATTGAAGGCAAACAACTCTTCAGTTTTTCCTATAAGTTAAATTGAAGTAACTTGGAATCTTAGCCCAAGTACGCATGTTGACTAGACTTAGAGTCACGTACTACAAAGCATTAACATAATCAACAGTATTTACAAATCAGCTTAATAGTTTTCACCCAGTATAGGCATACCATTTTTCCTGTCAGAAGGTAACGTTCAGTGATCATCTTAATAGGTAGTATTGAATACTGGGAACAAGTCTTATTGGTAACACAGGATGTTAATCAAGCATTCTAACACTCTTTACGAAGTTGTGACAAACAAATTATTACAATAGCATGCTCGTTCATCATCTCGGTAGATGTCACCAAGTATTGGCATAAAGTTATACTCTTAAAACATATGGTATACACACAAGAAATGTATAGTCTCAAGATTTAGAAACATCCTTTCAACTTACAGTTCTTCTGAGTTGATCAGTGAAACCTGGCGCAGGATCTCAGAATAGGAGGGATGAACCCATGTTATTACTTGGTTCACTGTTGGTGATCAGTTTTACAGCTTTTGGTAGAGCAGTGAAGTGAGAAGACTTGGTTTCCTCTTTCTGTGTGCCGAGCTACACGCCCAGTCTCTGATGCCTGTCCGATTGACAGGCTGTCAGAGAAACATGACTGCCAATAACATCACTAAAGAAGGGGGGGGGGGGGGGGGGGGTCAGTAATCAGAGGGTGTGTGTGATTGGGACTGGGACAGTCATCCCCCACCACTTGCAGCGTGAGGCTTTGTGTAGAAGATTTGAGAACACTATCTCTCAGATGTTGGGCAGAATGTTTAGCCTTTATGCGAATAAACAAAGCTACCTAAACCCCACTGTGAGACACATGCGGCCCCCCTTCCCCGTGATTACGTTGAATACGGAAGGAAAGGAAGATTGGGGGGGGGGGGAGGGGGAAGGGGAGAGGGGATGGCAGCTTTTCTGAACTAGTAGAGAGACAGCATGCGCCCCTCGCTTCAACCACTAGCGATCACCTGCGCAACTAAATAAGCGAGGGAGAAGGGGGGAGAGAGAGGGAGAGAAAGGGAGTGAGGTGGGTGACGTGCACCAAAGTGATATCATCGTTCTCTGTCCCATTGTTGCCAGCACTGCACCATCACTGTGGGGTCAGCGCATTTCAAAGGAAACACTCAGCAGACTGTGGTGAGAGTGCGAGAGGAGGGCGGGGATGGGGAGAGGAAGGGGAGGGGGTTGAGAGGAGTGGGTAGAGATTGAAAATTGACGTAGATTATTAATCTTAATTGCTGTTTGTAAAACAAAGAGGAGAGAGAGAAGAGAGAGAGAAAATTGGGGGTGGGGGTTGGAGGGGGGAAGGAGGGGGAGTAGAAGGGGGGAGAGGTTGTAGAGGATGGTGTGGCTGGCAAATGTCACGTCACAGTGAGCTGGACAGATTGGGAGTTTCAACATCACAGGACGGGCTTGTGGCGTTGGTAAAATCAGATTGGAGGGAGAAAATAAACAACTACTCACCTTTTTTTTTTTCTTTTTTTTTTTTGGTGTGTGGTGGTGGGGGGGGGGGGGGGGGGGGGGTGTGCTTTCTGTGTGTTTCTGCTGATCTGTGAAGGAAATTTTCGTCAAAACATTGTCCCGCCTTGGATTTTCATGGTGGGGGAACGGTCGGAAGTCGTCGGAAGTTTAAGGACTATAACATTATGTTTCTACCTGTCTTCAACTTTGTACGAAGTTAATGTCAAACACGGTCGGAAGTCGTCGGAAGTTTAAGGACTATAACATTATGTTTCTACCTGTCTTCAACTTTGTACGAAGTTAATGTCAAACCTTGCACAGCTGAGTCTAGCACACTTCCTAGAGCACATGGGAGACCTTTGACTGGCATGGCTTGTCAGTTTTGTGTGTGTCTGTGTTGTGTGTGTGTGTGTGTGTGTGTGTGTGTGTGTGTGTTGTAAGACAATGAGCAAGATTTCAGGAGAGCTGATGAAAGAGTGTCGTGCTGGTAACCAGACAGGGGAAGTTATCTGAGAGAGAGAGAGAGAGGGGGGGGGGGGGAGAGAGAGAGAGGAGAGAGAGAGAGAGAGAGAGAGAGAGAGAGAGGTGGATGAAGGGGATGGGGGAGAGTAAGAATATGGATCAAAATAAAACGAAGAGAGAGAGAGAGAGAGAGAGAGGGGAGCATTATCCAAGTGAAATTCTTATTAGACATTTAAAAGCAAAAAGTGTATTGAGATCTGGAAAAGAAATTTGCATTGATATTTCAAACGTCAAAAATCATCATCATTTTCTGTTAATGACAATATATAATTTACATTTTTTTTTTTTTATTAAAGCAGTTTATCATCTATCGGTAAGTATTGTTTCCACTTACCATCACTAATTGTGTGCGCAGAGAGAACGATTATTTTGATGCCAGAATGACAGTTCACTAATTGCATACTACTATATTAAAATATCTAAAAGACTCTCTCTCTTTCTCTCTCTGTCTCACTCTGACTCTTGACTGTCTCTCTCTCTCTCTCTCTCTCTCTCCTCTCTCTCTCTCTCTCTCTCTCTCTCTGCACCAAGGTCTATACTAACAATGCAAGGCTACCAATAACATCAGCATCTCTGAATACCCATCTGTTTTAAGGGCATACAAACTATATGGGATATAACAAACTTTGAGACTTTTTTTTTCAGATGATCATCAAGGAAGAGAGAGAAAGAAATGATGTTAGTACGTTTCATCTGAATCTGAACAAAACAGGGCTGTATTCTAGGCTATCTTAACAACAGTAACAATAACAACAACACAGTAATAATACTAATACTACTACTACTACTAATAATAATAAAACAATGAAAATAATATTAATAATGATAATGATAACAACAATAATAATAATAATGATGATAATAATAACAGCAATAATAATAATAATAATATGATGATGATAATAACAATAACAATAGTAGTAATATTGAAACGATAATAATAATAATGATGATGATGCTAATTATGATATAATCACTATCTTACCTGTCTATATCGGGGACCCACGAACTCCATAGGGTAGGAAAAGCTGGAGACGAGATACAACCCCAGGGTGACGCCAATCAGAACACGCATGACGACAAACATTTGCCACGTGACCGAGAACGCTGCTACCAGTGACGTAATCGTATGGCACAGTATCGTGACATATACCGTCAATCGGCGTCCGATTGTGTCCGAACACTGACCGCCGATGAGCGCCCCGAACATCACACCTCCCATCTGGAGTGACGTCATTAGCCTTTTGACGTAAGACTGGTCACACACCAAAGACCACTGCACACAGAGAAGCCAAATAGACGTAGAAGCATTTTAGATTGGTTTAATTTGCTCAGGGGAGGGGTCGGCTGGGTCAAATAAACAAACAGCAACAACAATAACAAAAACAAACAAACAAACAAAACCTAACAAACAAAGCCCATTAAACAGCCTAACTGGCTCAGTATTTTTATTGTGGTCGGGAGGAAAAACGGTGGAATGGGGAGGGGCAATATGGGGAGACGGGAGGAGGGACAGGGAGAGAGAGTGTGTGTGTTTGGGGGGGGGGGGGGGGGGATGGGGGAGGGGCGAAGGCTTTAGACATCAACAAAGAAAACTGACTTCTTTACTCACTAGACCCCCAATGTTCCTTGTAATAACTCAAGGGAACTAACCATGACAAACCTGATTGAAGCAAAACGGCCGTTTTTTCGTGTTGAAAATGCCGGCATCCTTCAGCTGATCTGTCTTATGCATGAACTTCCATACCTCCAACTTCTATAGGTTCTGTTCCACTGTCTTTTCTCCGTATTAATAACTCCTTTGTCAAAGAGAACCAACCAGCTCCCGGATTATTTGGTTTGGCAGTTGAGACCAGGACCCTTCAGGGCTGAAGTGGTACCTTCGAGTGGGTCTCTTTCTTCTGCCTTCTTCCGCGAAACATGACATGATGCACAGTCACCAAGGAAATGAAATTCATCTTCTACTTGTTTTACATTGTTCACATTTTGTATCCTCTCTCTCGCCGTGTTTTTGTATCGTCCTTTGTCAGCCATTCATCCATGAAAGATTGGGGGGAAATTAAGAACAAAGTGTGCGTGTGTGTGTGTGTGTGTGTGTGTGTGTGTGTGTGTGTGTGTGTGTGTGTGTGTGTGTGTGAAACTTCAAACTTTTTTTTATTGCCACTAAACACCATTAAAGGATTTATGGACACAAGATGGCGATGATTAAACAACTCATCGTCCAAAGAAATAATAATTTGTTCTGTTTATATAACAAAGTCATTATGTAAAGCAGTCAT
>CM065721.1:38207100-38212100 GCA_033310375.1 Conus canariensis | reverse complement strand
GTGTGTGTTTAGCGACACACATTTCTTTCTTTCTTTCTTTCTTTCTTCTTTCTTTCTTCATTCCTCTTTTTTCTCTCTCTCTTTCTTTTTTTGTTTGTTTGTTTTGTTTTGTTTGTTACTTTGCCACTCTGTTATTTATATCTTTGCGGGTGCCTTCAAACCACCAACAATGTTTTTTTGCTGCTTTTGTCACCTTATACTACATACTACATTCATTTTTTTGTGTGTACACACACACGCGCGCGCGCGCACGGGCGCGCGTGCCTGTGCACGAACACACACATTCACTTTCTCTATCACACACACACATACACATACACACAGTCATACACACACGCACAACCAGAGAGAGAGAGAGAGAGAGAGAGAGAGATTAGAGTTCAGCAACTCAGTTTCTGATTCAGCTCCGTGTTTAATTCTTTTCTTCGCATTTTCATTTTATTTTCGTAAAAAGAAACCCGAAAAAGTATACTGATGCAGACAATAGCAAAAAAAAATATTTGACAAAGTGTCTTGGATACAAAATGAAATGGCGAACAAGAGAGAGAGAGAGAGAGAGAGAGAGAGAGAGAGAGAGAGAGAGAGAGAGAGAGAGAGAGAGAGAGTCGTGCGCGCTAACGTAGCACCCGGGGACGTTTTTACACGTAAACTGATGACGATGAGTTAAAAAGCGGAAAAGATATAATGACTGGTGATACAGGCGACAGGTTAAATGGTACATTCAGATGAGTCTTCACACATCCCATCTGCACCAGCATAGTGGAGGCAATGGAAGCCAAAATCAACAAGTTCACAAGGAAATGGCTTGGTGTCCCACCCTGTCTGACTGACATAGCGCTGTACTGTCGCCAAGCAAAGCTGAAACTACCCCTGAAATCCATCCTGGAGGAATACAAAGCAGGGAAGATCAGACTTCAAAGCATGCTGGAGGACTCAGGAGACAAGGTGGTAGAAGCAATTAAGCCCCAGCTGAAGACAGGCAGAAAATGGAAAGTTCAAGAGGCGATGGATTCTGCAAAAGAAAGTCTCAAGATCAGAGAAATAACAGGACACACACAGACCAACAGACAGGGACTGGGGGTGACCAAAACTGAATGGTGGTCAAAGGCCAAAGGAAAAGCCAAAAGAGACATGATGATTCAGGAGATGAGAAAAGAAGAAGACCAAAAAAGACTCCAAAAAGCAGTCCAGCAGAGCCAGCAAGGGCAATGGACAACGTGGGAGAATGCACTCCAAAGAAGTCTCACTTGGAATGACATTTGGCACATGGCCCCTCTCAGGATCAGCTTCATTCTCAGATCTGCATATGACCTTCTGCCCTCAAATGCAAACCTGGTGAAGTGGGGGAAAACAGACGATCCTGCATGCCCCCTCTGCCATGAAAAACAAACAGTGGAGCATGTCCTAAGCTCATGTAAAGTAGCCCTGGCTCAAGGAAGGTACACATGGAGACACAACCAAGTGCTCAAAGAAATTGCACAAGTAGTCTGGGCTAGTACCAACACCACAAAAGGGAAAATCAGGACTCCAAAAGCACCCGCAACATTCTTCACGGCAGGAGGCAGCAAATCATGGCCAAGAACAACAGTGCCACTCGAAACATGCAGGCAGAGTCTGCTGGACGGGGCAGATGACTGGGAGTGCACTGCAGACCTCCCAGAATGGAAGAGTCACCCAGAGATCATCAGCAAGAGTGGCATGAGACCAGACATAGTAGTCCACTCTAAGTCAACCAAGCAGCTGATCATGATCGAGCTCACGGTGCCATATGAGAACAGAATGGAGGCAGCTCAAATCTACAAGACTGAAAAGTATGCTGATCTGGCAAACAGCCTGAGGAGAGAAGGCTATCAGGTCAAAGTCCACACTGCAGAAATTGGAGCTAGGGGGTTTGTAGGAACGTCTGCATACAGCCTCATGAAACAGCTCTCAGTTGCAGGGAAGGAAAAAACCAGAGCCCTGAAAGCAATGGCAGAAGCGGCAGAGAGGTGTTCAAGCTGGATCTGGTCAAGGAGGAACAAAAGTGAACTTCATAAGGCTTAATTTCCCTACAAATATCAGGTGTCCCTGTGGCTCAGTGGTTAAAGCGCGAGTCATTAAGTGGAAAATGAGCATGTCCAGAGGGTCATGGGTTCGAATCCCAGCCATGGCTCGTCCCAAGATGGGAAAAAAAGGGGCAGCAGAGGGACATCCGGAGTCATGAACCGGGTGTGGCCCAACCCCCCTAGAGTGTCAGGAGATAAGGGCCGAAACACTTGCTTGAAGGGGGCTTCTCTTCTGAGGACTCTCTGCTGCCACGCTCTCCACGAGTTTCTTTCTACTGATGCATGGGTAAACCATTGACTTCCGGGAATAGGCCGGAGGACGTCCGGGAAAGACCGGAGGACACTGGGAAAGACCAGAACCAAGGGCTTTGTGGGCTGGCTCCCCACTTTGCCTTAAACATGTGGCTACTAAAAATAAAAGGAAAAGATGCTCCCAGGATTCACCGAAAGGGGGAGAGAATGATGAATCCATCGGTGCTCAACCAATCATGACTGCAAATCCCAAACGGACTATGAACATGGACCAAATGGAATATCCATGTGTCTGTGGAAAGCGTTTCGCTACCACCCGTGGCATGAAGATCCACAGAACAAAGATGGGATGTGTGAAGACTCATCTGAATGAGCAGCAGCGCACTGCATCAGCAGATAAGACGTCGGAAGACCAAGGCCAGGATTTAAACCACAGTGCCAAGGACATCCACGCTGTTGGTTCGGATGAGGAATTTGCACAGGCCCTCGATGCCAGGCGCCTGAAACTCAACCTGCCACGAGCAAACGAAACTGAAGATTGGGAGAAACTGGATGCAAAAATCGTCCAAAGACTCGATGCACTGATAGGGAAAAGCACCCTGGAACACAAACTAGCAACATATGGGGACATTGTGTATGCCACATGTAGAGACGCCTATGGAGCAAAACTACCCAAAGAGAAAACACCTCCAAAGAAATCCAGACGCCAAGAAAAGATGGACAAGATCAGGGTCCAAAAGAAAAACCTCAAGATGCAAATGAAGACCGCACTGCCAGCTGAAAAACAAGGCTTGGAAAAACTGTGGAAAGACCTGAAAGAAAAACACAGTGCCCTCAGCAAAGCGGAATCTGCGAGGAAGAGGAAGAGCAAAAAGAAGAAGACACAAGAGCGCTTCTTCAGAGACCCCTTCCAGTTTGCCAGAACACTGTTTGAGCAGCCAAAATCTGGGACCCTAAGTGTGGACAAAGGAGTTCTTGAGCAGCATCTGAGGAAAACATACTCTGACCCACAGAGCAAAGCACCACTCGACATTCAAGGTCTGGTGTGGCCAACCAACCCTGAGGAACAGTTCAATGGCAAGCCTCCAACGTTGGCGGAAATCAAGAAGGTGGTCGACAAAGCCAGAGCCAAATCATCACCAGGGCCAAACGGAATACCTTACCAGCTTTACAAGAAATGTCCCAAGGTGCTGGAGTGGCTCCACAGGCTGCTGCGATCGGCTTGGAGAAACCAGAAGATCAGCGGCCAGTGGATGACGGCAGATGGTGTGTACATCCCCAAAGAGCAAAACTCAAGTGACATTAGCCAGTTCAGGCCAATATCACTACTGAACGTCGAAGGGAAAATCTTCTTCTCTGTCATGGCAGCAAGGCTGACCAAGTACCTGATGGAAAACAAGTACTTGGATGTGTCAGTCCAGAAAGGTGGCATCCCAGGCGTGGCGGGCTGTGTAGAACACGCCACAACGATCTGGGACGCAATCCAAAAAGCAAAAACAGAAAAGAGAGACCTGGACGTAGTGTGGCTTGATCTGGCAAACGCATATGGATCTGTGCCCCATGAGATGATACAGTTGGCTCTTGAGATGTACCATGTGCCAAAGAACATCCGCGACATGCTCAAGAAGTACTTCAATGGCTTCTCAATGCGGTTCTCTACCAAGGAGTACACAACAGACTGGATCAACTTGGAAGTGGGTATTGCAATGGGCTGTGCAATTTCCCCAATACTGTTCGTGCTGGCAATGGAACTCATCTTGAAAGCAGCAACAAACAACGCGAGACAAACAGACCTTGGCGATGGATACAAGATGCCTCCTCACAAGGCCTTCATGGATGACACTACAGTGATTTCATCCAGAGAAGACGAGACACGTCATGTGCTGGAGAGGCTGGACGACATAGTTGCCTCATCCAGAATGAAGTTCAAGCCAAAGAAATCACGGAGTCTCTCACTGAGGAAAGGAAAAGTGGCCGGATCTGTGGTCTTCAGTGTTGCCAACCAGGCCATTCCAACAGTCACAGAAGAACCGGTCAAGAGCCTTGGAAGATGGTATGATGATACGCTGAAAGACACACAAAGAGCAAAAGAAACAAAGCAGATGGCGGAGGAAGGCTTGGAGACCATTGACCAGTGTGGGCTCCCTGGCAAATACAAGGTCTGGTGTCTGCAGTTCATGCTGATACCAAAGCTGCTATGGCCTCTGATGATATACGACATCTGCACCAGCATAGTGGAGGCAATGGAAGCCAAAATCAACAAGTTCACAAGGAAATGGCTTGGTGTCCCACCCTGTCTGACTGACATAGCGCTGTACTGTCGCCAAGCAAAGCTGAAACTACCCCTGAAATCCATCCTGGAGGAATACAAAGCAGGGAAGATCAGACTTCAAAGCATGCTGGAGGACTCAGGAGACAAGGTGGTAGAAGCAATTAAGCCCCAGCTGAAGACAGGCAGAAAATGGAAAGTTCAAGAGGCGATGGATTCTGCAAAAGAAAGTCTCAAGATCAGAGAAATAACAGGACACACACAGACCAACAGACAGGGACTGGGGGTGACCAAAACTGAATGGTGGTCAAAGGCCAAAGGAAAAGCCAAAAGAGACATGATGATTCAGGAGATGAGAAAAGAAGAAGACCAAAAAAGACTCCAAAAAGCAGTCCAGCAGAGCCAGCAAGGGCAATGGACAACGTGGGAGAATG
>CM065721.1:38179600-38202100 GCA_033310375.1 Conus canariensis | reverse complement strand
TTCTTCTTTCTTCTTCTTCTTCTACTTCATAACCATCATCATCATCATCATCCTCATCATCATCGTCATCATCATCATCACCATCATCATCATCTTCTTCTTCTTCTGCTTCTTCATCTTCTTCTTTTTCCATTTACACCTACGTCTAAGCGTGAATGTGTGTGTGTGTGTGTGTGTGTGTGTGTGTGTGTGGTGTGTGTGTGTGTGTGTGTGTGTGTGTGTGGGCGCGCGGCGCGCGCGCTTTGTGTGTGTGTGTGTGTGTGTGTGTGTGTGTGCGCGTGCGTATGGGTATGTGCGTGTGCGTGTGCGTGCGTGCGTGCGTATGTGTGCCTGCGTGCGTGCGTGCGTGTGTGCGGTGTGTGTGTGTGTGTGTGTGTGTGTGTGTGTGTGTGTGTGTGTGTGTGTGGTGTTTCTTTTTCCCGAGATTAGGCAACCTAGGATAAGAATCAGACAATGAACGACGATTAAAGGGTACAGGCTTTTCTCTCGCTGAAGATCTAACCCGAGCCAACTACCAGATACTCAAAAAAGCTGCAGACCATTCAGCCTCGATGTCCGCATGGTCTTCCAATGGAAGGGTACTGGCCAAACTAAAAAATGGCAAAATAGTCCGACTTGATGTGGGGTCAGACGTTGATTCAGTCCTTCAGAGGGAAATGAAATGAATGTTTTGTTGTCACAATTCGTGTTTCGATTATATTGATTTTGAGTAAAATGTTTTCATCATATGCAATTTATTTATTTATTTTTTTTTTTAAATGATTTCCGTATGTTCATTTGATGCCCCAAATCTCCTTTTTGTGCTTTGTGTAATGTTTAAAGTATTCATAGTGTCACACACAGAGTAGTATGGGGGGAATTTTTGTGCTTTGTGTAATGGTTAAAGTATTCATACTGTCACACGCGAGTAGTAGGGGATTGTGCTTTGTGTAATGTAAAGTGTATACTGTCACACCAGAGTGGTACGGAGGGAATTTTTGGTTTGTTTTTGTGCCTCTCCTACCTCTCGTCTCTCTCCCTCCACCCACTCCCCCTACCCGTCCCCACCCACCCTCTCCCTCCCCCACTCTTCTAGAGGCGGTGGCTACTTTTGCCCAGATACTTTGGATGATTAATTGAAAATTATGGTATTGTATATTTATATGATGATTCAGAGCGCTGGGAGATAGCGTGGAGGTCCCTCTCTTTCTCTCTCTCCTTTTTTTCCCTTCAAGTGATAAAATGATAAAAGAAGAGTTCTAATGTGGCTCAACCATTTGGAGTGTGTGTGTGTGTGTGTGTGTGTGTGTGTGTGTGTGTGTGTGTGTGTGTGTGTGTGTGTGTTGTGTGTGTGTGCGTGTGTGTGTGTGTATATAAGTTTGTTGTGCGATTAAAAAAAATTATCATTTTTGTCCCCTTCTCATTGTTATTTTATTTTTTTTTTTTTACATGGTTGGCTGTGTCCGTGCCTGTTCCAACTGGGCCACATCACCACCTTCATTGTGCCATCATTTCGTGCATTGGGCCATTGAAGCTTGGTGGTGCTGTTTCTGCCCCCCCCCCCCCCCTCTCCCTCTACCCCCCTCTACCCCCCTCCGTTCCCACCCCCGCACTTCAGCAAATATACAGGTAGTCTTGGTCATGGCAGGGGGTGGTGCCTTATTTCAAGCGAGGGGTGTGGAGGGAAATCTTTCAAATCCTTAGCTTGTGTCTTTGGCGATGTGTGTGTTTGTGTGTGTGTGGGGGGGGGGGGGGGGGGGGGATGTGTGTGTTGTCTCCTTTTCTGTTCACTCAGTTGGCTTGGCTAGCTGTTACTTGTGAGACACACGACTTTCTAGTATTGCTGTATTGAACTTTTACAAAAACCACTGTAAACGCTGTAACTGAACGCACGTATGGATGGCATACCACAATACTTCAAGTATTAAGAGAAAAGAGGAAAAGAAAGGAGAAAAAAAATGATGTTACAGTGTTGTGTGATGAAGACGGTGTAATGAATACGTGTTGAAAATGTTATATGCTCTGTAACCCATGCAATTGTTACCACATTTCATGCCTGGACTGTGTTGTTTTATGCATACTTTTTCACTCAGTTTCCTACCAATTGATTTTCTTTTTCTCCATCTTCAGCCAGCTTTCAGTCCCCGCCAGATTTGTCAGAATCAAATATCACCATGAGTTAATGTTTGTGTATGCCTGCATATCTATTTTCAGATGTTACATTCCAGGTTGATGCATCTGTTGTTACTTGATACATAATGATATTCTCTCTCTCTCTCTCTCTCTCTCTCTCTCTCTCTCTCTCTCTCTCTCTCTCTCTCTCTCTCTCTCTCTTCGTACCGTGATCGCGTATCTCTGATCGATGCATTGGGAAAATAAACATGAGCGAGTGAGAGAAGGGAGCTGTATTCATGAAAACTATAATCTGTCACTCCAGTCAAAAGTTCTGATTTTCTTTGATGTGTAACATTATGTGATTTTCAATGTCAATTGATTGATTGATCTATCCATTTCTAGCGAGAGAAAAAATTGTACAAATTGTTGCCTTCGCTGTCTCGATGGAATTTGTGTGGGAAACGTATGTCATTGACTGTCCCCGTTGGGATGCCGGGGGCTCCTTCGGTTCAGGTAGCTCCCCCGCCTTCTGTGTACCTCTCTTTGACTTTCCCTTTTTTTTTTTTTTTTCTTTTTTTTTTTTTTTCTTTCTTTCCTGTCGTCTGCTGTTTTTTCTGTCTTTGTGGACGGTTCTCCTGTCCCTGTTCTGGAGGTTCTTTTTGTCTATGTCTGTTGGCGGTTTGTGACATGCCGGCTTTATTGTTGTCTGGTGATTGGGTGGTGAGAATTGTGAACATTTTTTTTTTTTTTTTTCCCGTACCACTTCCCCTTCCTCACCCCTACTTTCCTTTCTACCCCCACCCAAACCTCTTTCACCCCCTCCCCCCCCCACCCCCCCCCCCCCCCCCCCCCCCCCCCCCCCCCCCGCTGTCCCCTCCGCCCTCTATCCCTCCCCCGTCGCGGGCGCATGTGTGTGAGCCCAAACATGCGGGGGCGCGCGCGTGTGCGTGGGTGCGCGGGCGCTCGTGCGTGCTCGCGCGGCGGCGGCCACGGCCGCGCGCGCGCGCGCGTGTGCGCGGGTGCATCTACGCAGGTGGGCGTGCGCGTGCGCGCGTGGATACATAAACTCACGCATACGCGCATAAGCATTTATTTACGGACACACGTGATGGGCGGGAGCGGGGGTGAATTCCAGTTCCGCTTTCATTCTTTTTTGGATGGATTCTGTTGTTCATTGTTTATGATTGTTGCAGATATGATAAATAGTTAACTCATTGATTTATTCTTTTTATTTTATTTTTTATTTTTATTTTTTTTTTTTTAATTTTATTTATTTTTTTTTATTAGTATTATTATTGTTTGTTTGTGATGAAAAGATCTTAAATTTTAATTCCTCCCTCCGTCCCCACCTCGCCCCCCCCCCCCCGCCCCCCTCCTCCCCCC
This sequence comes from Conus canariensis, assembly GCA_033310375.1. NCBI lineage: Eukaryota > Metazoa > Mollusca > Gastropoda > Neogastropoda > Conidae > Conus > Conus canariensis. The sequence goes on along the minus strand of CM065721.1, from coordinate 38,198,623 downwards.
CCCCCCCCCCCCCCACGCGCACACACACACCTTTCTTTTCTCTCTCTCTCTCTCTCTCTCTTCTCTCTCTCTCTCTCTCTCTCTTCTCCTCTACCCCACGCCCACCTCGCCCTCGATGTGGCGGGGCAATGTATTATCTAGATAGCTTATGTTGGCTTTAATTTTTCATTTAATTGTTCTTTTTGTGTGTTAAGTTTTTCTGTAGGTCACCTGTAAATATTGTATGAATGTTTTCGCAGCGTGTGCAGAAAACGCTGTCTGTCCTTTGCTCCCGATAGCGGTTGTCAACTAGATGAAGTATTTTTGTCTTTCTTTTAAGTGTCTATAACACTGGTGCTCCTTTATTTGTTTGCTTATTATGTTTTTCATCTCTTTCTTCTTTTTGGTTGGTTGGATGTTCTTGAATTTATTTAATTGATAAATACGAAAATGAATAATAGCTTATCTATTCTTTCAGTTAATTGTCAAGGCCTCAATGATTCAAAAAGAGGCGTGATGTATTCCATTACTTGAGAAACAAGAAATATTCCATTTATTTCCTACAAGATACACATTTTGAAGAAAAGATTGAAAAATACGTTTTAGCTGAATGGGAATATAAGGGTTATTTTTCAAATTACACGTCTAATTCAAGGGGGGTGGGAATATTGTTTAATAACAATTTTGAGTTCAAAGTCAAACGTGTCATCAAAGATAACTCGGGAAATTATATCATGCTACTTACTGAAATTCAGGAAAATGATTTCCTTTTTGTAAATATCTATGGACCAAACAGAGATGATCCGGAGTTTTATAACAACCTGAAACGAAAGATTAATGAGCTTGGTATTGAGAATGTTATAATAGCTGGAGATTTCAATATAGTCCTTGATCCAGCAAAAGATTATCATAATTATAAACATGTTAACAACCCTAAGGCAAGAGAAGAGCTCGAAAACATGATTGAAAATTTGGAATTAAGTGATATATGGCAAGAACTAAATCCAGAGTGTTTGCGGTATACATGGAGAAGAACAAATCCTTTCCAACAGGCTAGATTAGATTTCTTTCTGATTTCAGACAAAGTAGTAACATTTGTAGATTATGTGGACATTGAATGTGGATATAGATCAGATCATTCGAGTATACTGTTGAAACTAAAATTTAGTGAAAGCTCAAAACATAACACTTTTTGGAAATTTAATTCATCTCTTTTAAAAGACAACTTATATCTAAATGAGATAAATTCTGAGATAAGATCTGTTATAGATGAATATGCGATAAATGCAAATATTAATGATATACCTGATGAAGAACTACGTTTTTCTGTTCCCGATGATACTTTTCTAGATTTCCTTCTTATGAAGTTAAGATCAAAGACGATTTCATTTGCAACAATGAAAAAGAAGAAAATACAGGAAGAGGAAAATCGACTAGAGTCTGACATTCGAAGATTAGAAACAACAAAGTCTATAAGCGAGGACGATATTAGAGCTATAGCAACAAAAAAAGAACAATTAAAACATATTAGAGAAAAACGAATGGAAGGTGTTTTGCTACGATCAAGAGCTAGGTGGATAGCTGAGGGTGAGAAAGTAAGCAACTATTTTTGTCATCTTGAGAAACGTCACTTTGTCAGTAAAAATATGGCTAGGATCACGGATCAGCAAGATAATGTTTTAACAACCCAGAAAGACATTCTTCTAGAAGTTCAGAACTTTTATAAATTACTTTACGCAGAATCCGAAGTAGAAGATAGTGAAATAATGGATCTAGTAAACAATACACCATGTCTAAATGAAACAGAAGCAAACGAGTTGGAGGGAGAAATTACTCTTGAAGAAGCTACTGATGTCTTAAAGAATATGAAAAATAACAAAAGCCCAGGCTCTGATGGTTTTTCGACGGAATTCTTTAAAGTTTTTTGGAAAAAAATTGGATTATTTGTTATTAGAGCGTTGAATGCTAGTTTTAAAAGAGGAGAACTGTCTAGTGTGCAAAAAGAAGGGATTATTATATGTATTCCCAAAGGAGACAAGCCAAGACAGTATATAAAAAACTGGAGACCAATTTCACTTTTAAATGTAGTGTATAAAATTGGATCATCATGTGTTGCAAATCGCATAAAAAAATGTACTGCCAAGACTTATTAATGAAGACCAGACGGGTTTCATTAGGAACAGATACATTGGTGATAACTTAAGATTGATATATGACACAATAGCTTACTTAGATCAAAATAAGTTACCTGGATTGTTATTAAATATAGATTTTGAGAAAGCTTTTGACTCGATTAACTGGGGTTTTATGTCGAAGGTATTAAAGAAATTTGGTTTTCAGAAAGACATTTGCAGATGGATAGATACATTCTATAAGAATATTAAATCTTGTGTTGTTGTAAATGGTCAGGTTTCAAGTTGGTTCGAAATTAAAAGAGGTTGTAGACAAGGAGACCCTATATCCCCATATCTATTCATACTCTGTGTAGAAATATTAGCTATAATGATAAGAGAAAACACAGATATCCAGGGAATAATGATGAATGATGTTGAACATAAACTTTCACAATATGCGGATGACACAGAATTTTTGCTGGCAGGTGATAGAAAATCTTTTGAAATTTGCGTAGATGTTCTGTTTAAGTTTGGATCTGTTTCAGGTCTCCACATAAACTCTAGCAAAACAAGTGCAATTTGGTTAGGAAGTAAGAAGAATTCTGAAGTTAGATATATGAATCATTTAGGAATGGACTGGAACCCACTAAAATTTCGTGTATTAGGAATATGGTTTACTAATGATTTAAAAGACTGTGTAAACATAAATTATCCGGACAAATTGGCAGATATAAAACATCTGTTCAAAGTATGGGTTAAACGTCAACTAACGCCTCTTGGTAGAGTAGCAATTTTAAAATCTCTCATACTTTCAAAACTGATACATCTTTGGTTACTTCTGCCAAATCCACCTGATGTGTTTTTTCGAACATTACAAAAGATGTGTTATGAATTTGTCTGGGGTAAGAAACCAGACAAAATTAACCGGAAAACGGCGCATAAGAGTGTAAAACTTGGAGGCATCGGTATCCCTGAATTAAAAATATTTGTTACCTCTTTAAAACTGTCGTGTTTCGTAAAACTGAAAAAACAACCCACAAGTGGAAACATATTCTACTAGCTAATTTTCCTCAATGGCCGCTTATTAATAAATATGGTCCAGAATTTGTTTCCAGGTTTACGAAATATAACCAGTTTTGGTCAGACGTCATTGAAGCCTATAAAAGTTTTTACTACAAATGCATACCAGGAAATTCCGCTGAAATTTTAGCTGAACCGATTTGCTATAATAATAGAATCCAAGTTGGAAACTCATACGTTATCTCTAGAAAACTTGGTAACAAGAATGTACATTGTCTTGCGGACTTTTTTGATGATAAAGGTCAGTTTCTTTCTTATACGCGTTTCAAAGAGAAATATAATATTAATGTCGATTTTGTCACCTTTGCTGGGTATAAATCTGCAATAATCGACTACATTAAACAATGTAGTATTTCTGTAAAGAACAATAAACATACCGATACAACTTGCTGTTTGAAGAAGGTATTTGCTATTGACAAAGGTTCAAAGCTTTATTACGATATACTTATTGAAAATAATGTTCGACCAAAATGCTGCGACAAATGGGATTCGAAACTGATGGTACATCATGACTGGAAATCATGCTTTCTATATACCAGCAAAATAAACGATATTAAACTAAAATGGTTTCAGCTGAAGCTATTGCACAGATGTTTAGGTACAAATGTTATTTTAAAAGAAATGGGAGTTCGTAATAATGACAAATGCAGTTTTTGTGGTACAAATAAAGATACTATTGACCATATGTTTTGGAAATGCAATTATGTCAAATTCTTTTGGAATGTACTTACAGATTTGATTAGAGAAAAATGTGCCAATGCAGAAAACCTAAGACTGACTGAATCGCTGGTGCTTTTAGGATTTGATAAAAACGTTATTGTGGACAGTGTCCTTTACTTCATTGTACTATTTGCAAAGTATTATATATATTCATGCAAACTGAATGGAAACCATCCACGAACAACTGTATTTTTGAAGAAACTAGAGTGGCGATACAAAATTGAAAAATACAATGCCTTACTTATCTCTAAATATTCAGATTTTTGTGTAAAATGGATGATATATAAACCATTGATAGAGGGTTCCTAAATGTATTTTACTTTTGTATGATTTATCCGATTGCGATTTGCCACAGTCCTAAGTTGAATTTTGAACAGTCTTTTGCGTGCCAATGTTACCTATATTGTTGATGTATTCGAGGCCTCTTTAAGATGTTTCTCTAGATAGAACATTGAATGAAAACGCCATTGATAACATCCATCCACTCTCTCTCTCTCTCTCTCTCTCTCTCTCTCTCTCTCTCACTCTCTCTCTCTCTCTCACTCTCTCTCTCTCTCTCTCTCTCTCTCTCTCTCTCTCTCTCTCTCTCTCTCTCTCTTACCTCTGGCTGTTAAAACAATTATTTCTCGACTGTGGATGGACAATGCCCTTTTGTTTTTTCCTTTTTATGTTTGTGTTTCATGTTACTGAATGCAAATTAAAAAAAAAAAAAAAAAAAAAAAGAATCAGACAATGAAATTCGTCTTGATAACAAATTGTGAACATTCTTTCCTCTGGGGATATTCCCCCCCCCCCCCCCCCCCCCCCCACCCCCTTCCCAAAAGTCTGGATTATTGACCCGTTAGGTGTTGTTGGTTGCGCAATACTGTACATGGAAAGCAAAAGTATTTAGAGGCAATTATGACACTGTCAGTAGTAAACGTCATCTATAGGATTTAAAAAAATATATATTGAGTGATATCATACCCGTGCAACAGTTACGAACGTCAGATCTAACCAGCATTTTCAGGTGAGGTAAGGTAATGTTGCTTATAGCCCAGCCAACCGCAAAGGGCCATATCAGGGCTGTCACTGCGTTGAAGACATTCACCCAAAAAAGCATCTTCGGACCTTATTTTTTAGACAAACAAGTGGACTTCATGTTTTGGGGAAAGGGGGTGGAGGGTGAAGGGTAAAGGATGAGGTATGAGATTCAACTAGAAACCACTCTAACCAATATCCTCTACCGTCATTATAATGCAAGAAAAATGTTCTGAATATAATGTCTGTGCCACAAATAGTTGACGCAAGAAATTGTACATTAAACTAGATAGCATCCACACAAACAGTTTGAAAACAAAGCACAACATTCTACGTTACACATTAATATGCATCGGATCTTTACCAACTCAAGCATGAACCATAAAAGGGAACGTGGACGGTTTCAATTTATTTATTAATTCATAAAACATGAACATTCCATTCGGATGCCATTTTCGAGACACGAAGACCAAACATTAAATTTCACAACCATGCGTCAATACTGGCATTGTCAGTAATTGCAGTGTACTGCGTCGTGTTTTTTTTGTGTTTTTTTTTTGTTTGTTTGTTTTTTTTTAATGGAAGCATTGTTCTTGATGCCCTGTAGCCTACGTTGTTAGGATGGGCGCTATAGAAATTGTCCTCATATTATTATTATTATTATTATTATTATGTCTATCACACAAACGACGTTTAGCAGATTTATTTGAGTTGTGATGGTTAAAGTTATACCTATCGTTATAGCTTGCCTGGGCGCATTTTGGATCAGCTATCCTTGGTAGAGAAAACAGGGCATGATGGTTCTCGTACTTTCAAAGCCTCACAGTGTCGCAAACTATTGGCTGTATGAAACCCAGTTTATGTCCATGAGTATGTCATACAGAACTGAATCACTTAATGATACTGGAAAAGATTTTCGGTCATGACTCTGTCTGAAATTCTCATTCATTTATTTTTGTGACAAATCACGCTTTTGCCCCACACTGGAAGCAGCATGGGAAAACAAAAGGGGGCATCATGAACAATCCTTGCAAGTATTAATTAGACACCGCTGTATCCCTAGTTCCGTAGTGCCAATGAGCATCTTTTGTTTTGTTTGCCCTGTTTTGTTTTTGTTTGTTTTTTTTGGTTCCCCAGTCACGTTGTTGTTCAGTTCAGTTTGATCACTGGCACCAGTTACACTGGAGACAAACTGGGACTCAAACTTGATGAAGTCTCACTGGGAACAACACGAGCTGATCACCGAGTCTCTGTTAGTATTATCAGAACAGGCAGCTGAGTGGCAAGATAGACCCATGAATCTGTGTCAGTTTGCTCCTGCAGGGAAAACATTCTAACCCTGGCATGACAAACGACGGTGATCCAAGACAAGCAGAATACAGTGAGCAACAATTCAAGTTTCTGTTTGCTACATATATGGACAAATGAAGTAATAATTTGATTATATTCTAATTACTATATATATATATATATATATATATATATATATATATATAGACGCTAATCTTGATTATTCAAACTTTAAGAGGATACCAAAACAAATGACAAACTTGAACGTAATGTAGCGGTGTTAAATACGTGCAAGGAATGCTCATGGTGTCCCGTTAGTTTACCCATGCTGCTTCGAGTGTGGGGCAAGATGAACTTTTGTTTCGAAAGTAAATGAGTGAGAATTTTCTTCTCAACACTGACTTTTCCTGAGCTCGCGAAAAAAAGAGAGAAGAAAATGAGACCAGTGAGTCACATCCCTTGAAAGCATCTATTCATGCATACTTACCATAGCCGTCTTCATGCCGGTGTCTGGTAGAAAACACACTGTCTTACGCCAGGGGATCGTCATGGCCTGTGTTTATCATTATAATTATAATGAATACTTACATAGCGCCTATTCTCGGCTAGAGACCAAGCTCTAAGCGCATTACAATCCACACTCGTTTACAAAACGGGCTGCCTACCTGGGTAGTGCTGACTGAAGAGCTGCCAGCTGGCGCTTCATTCAGTCGTTTCCCGTGTCATCCAGTCCATATCATTCAGTATCGTTCACTCAATTTCCTTGCTTCCTTCTTTCTTTCCATTTCTTACGCAAGGTGCATGCTATGTGTAACGTGTCATCCATACCAACGGCCAACATGACCTTCTCTTCCGAAGGTTGGTGATGGAATTTTGCGTGTGTGCAAGATGTTATGCGTGCGTTCACACACGGAACCTCGGTTTATAGTCTCATTCGAAGGACTGTATGGGAAATGGAGTCAAAACCAATGTTAACTCCGCGGACAAAATCCCCCTGTACCGAAACGGCCCGGGGGAGATTCGAACCCGCAACCCCAGGATCACCAAGATTAGATTGCGCTTTACTAACTGAGCTGTTCCGGTCCCCGCTAGAAAATCAATGAGCCAGTCCTATACCCCCACAACCCCCCAACCCATCCCCAACTGATCGCTCATCATAATTTGCACACTTACGTTCTCGTTCACTGCTCACCTTTCATTAACAATAATTGGAGGGGGTGGGGGGTCGGGTGTCATTGTAACAGTGCTGACATATAAGACAGGTGACATTCCTAACAGGTGAGGGAGGAGAGTGGAAGCAGTGGGTGTACGTGTGTCTGTGTTTTTGTCTGTGCATGAAAATGGAAGAGTCTCGTTCTTTATTTTCAATGCTCAGTTCGACAGGATATTACAGGTAAAGTACACTAAACTCCAGACAGTAATACAATACGACAGCTTTGCATTTAAAACGGAATAAAACGTTCCCATTTGTCACTTTATGTTGCTTTTTCGAGCAACATATAGAGAGGAAAGATATTTCTAGTTTATAATTTCCAGTATCGTCAATGCAATTTGGAAAGTGATCAGGATCGTAGACGTCTGGTGGACTGATGGTGGCTTGCGATTCTGACTACATCCTAACTCATCAAGGAAGAGCCATTGTCCAGCTCTTTTGTGGGAACGATTGTCTGAATGCTCTCCCTTTGCTGACGATGACGCTGTAGTTGCTGTGACGTCATGAAGAGTTCCTCCACTTCCTCCAGACTGCGGTTCTTGGTCTCAGGCAGGAAAATGGCCAGCAGCACAAAGCCAAGTGTGCACATGGCGGCAAAGAACCAGAACGTTCCTGAAAGTAGTTCATGAATAGGAATAGGAGTAAAATCATGTCATAGCTCGACTGAAAAACAAAATATATGTGGGTTATGTCATATTGTTTACAGCCCTGACAGAACAGGCAAATAAAAGTAAAACAAGCAGTCAACAAGCGATGTAGACAGAATATCTAAAGTAGGCATTGTGGTAAAAAGTTTTAGAATTTTTATAATCTCAGAGATATATCTGTACTAATCTTACATTAACATGAATCTTGACATAATTGATGTTGCGTATCAGGAACAAGAAACGCTAAAAGAAGTCGAAGCAAGAAATATACTGGTTGATGTTTATTGTACATCCAACATGCTTTTTTTTTTTTTTTTACTGTTTAGCAACAGAGAAAGTACGTCTGAACACGACAGTATACCTTAGGAATTGTAAGGAATTGTTACGAGATGTTCTCCCAGTGGCCCTCGTGTTTGCGACCTACCATACATTTTGAAGGTCTCCACGATGGCCAGGAAGTTGAAGGTGATGATGCTGTTGGAGATCCAGAACACGGTCACTGCCACAGAGGTGCAGGTGCTGCGAGCCCACATGGGGTAGATCTCGGCGTTGATGGGGAAGGTTAGCCCAGCCATGCCTGCACCGTGTGATGAATGCAGAGCATTACAAGTCAGCGAGATATGATGGATGGTTTGAAGAAGACGATGTGAACCCCTGTCATTGTATGTCTCCTCTTGACAACGGTCAGCATGTGGTCATGAGATCGGTCTGGTGGCTTATTTGGCTCTGAAGACTTACTGAGGTGTAGGTCAATAGACAGTGAGACCTGTCCTCCCTCTTTTCCCTGTCATTTCCGCATGCTAATGGGAATTGGTTTTCACGGGGTTGGGGGAAAAGGGGGAGTGGCATGAGGGGGTGTGTAGAAGCGGAGAATTGATGCAAGTTCATATTGAAATGTTGTTTTGAACAAGCGGCCCCAGTGTTTCCCGCACCTCCCCGATGTTTCCTCGACAAACACCACCACCACACTACCACACCACCCACCTAACGAAACTTACAAAGGAAGAAAATCAAGAACACAGCCAAGAAAGCGAAAGATCAGACAATGACTTTATGACCATTATAAAGAGCAACAAGATGGAAAAGTACAAGGTCGTTTTAGGACCAGACAGCCAAGCAAAAAATAAAATAAATAAAACAAAAAATAAAAATGAAAGCACCCTCCTTGTACAGCCCAGTGCATGGGGGGAGGGGGGGGGGGACAGCTGGAAGGCGGTACAGGAGGAGGTGCTAGAATAACACAAGAGAACGGATCTGTCCTCCCTAGAGAGGTGCAGAGAACCGCAAGAGTTGGAGGGATGATGGCAGGAAATCATCAGTGGTATCTTAACATCTTCTGCCAACCCCTGCACATAGGATGTCAAAAGGTTCAGTCTGAACCCCTGTTGCTCCTGACAACAGGGTTAAATCAGACATACTCTCCACATCGTCTGCATCCCATTATTATTAAGTCATCCACAATAAGTCGAGGAAAAGTTGAAAAGTACTTAATGAACTTTGGAGTTGAAAGTTGCTTCTTATAGGGATTATTCGTTTTTCATGCTTGTTCCTTTTTTTAAATACACTTTCACTGGTGTATAATCTGCATAATGTTCTCCACATTACTATTTTTTGGAGTTCAAAAACACGGCTCTGTCATGTGTTCTTGTATTGAGGAACGACCTTATCTTTTTTTTCTAAACTTTAACGTCTACACTGTGTAAATTTCCAAAGGCTGCAGATTCATAAATTCAGTTTCAGACGTTACAAATGTTCAGAAGGTAAAGTTACTTTGGTTTTTAAGTCCATGGGGTAATATGGACGCTACCTATGACCACTGAATATTTAGGAAAACTGCCTGTCATATAACACGATAGAAGAGATATAAGTATGTTTGCTCTTGCTTTTTCAGGTCTTTTTTTTCCAGATAAATGAACAAAAGAAAAATAAACACATACAAACAAATATGGAAGAAAATTTACAACTTACCAGGGGAAAAGAAAACGCTAAACAGGAACATGCCGGCAATTGTGATCCAGGCGAAACGATTGGGACAGTAACCCACAGCAAACGAGAAGGCGTCATTCTTCTCGCCATCCATGGCACATGGCCCCAGTGCCGAGTAATGCTCGTTCAGGGCCGGCAGACAGAACCCCGCCATGTCGTCGTGACATAGACCGCAGTCTTTGTCCTGGATACAGGCATCACATCCTCTGTTTGCAAAAAAAAAAAAAAAAAAAAAAAAAAAAATTTAATCAGTTCGGTCTGTGTAGATCAATGTAGCAAACAAGAAAATGGAAACCTGACTTGGTGTTTATTGCATTAGAACGATAGACTGGGAATAGGTTCCTTGCTTGGTTTTGAAAGTAATGTGATAAGTTCATGTTTGCCATGAAGCAGCTGGTAAGATTTATTTGTTCTTAATCATTTTTTGTTGTGATAAGCTCAGAAGAAATACGCATGAATACGCTCTAACAGGATCAATTCTTAAAAAGAAAAAAAGAAGAGGGGGGGGGGGGGGGGGGAATGATACGTCATGATAGGCCTATCGTAGTTCTTTTTCCAAAACGTATATTAGAAGTAAATAGGAAATAAGGGCTATGCCTTGATTTAAAAAGAAAACACACAAAAACTCTCAGATCAGGACGCTGCTATAATGCATTCACAAATCTGTCCTTTCTTACCTCCGAGGCTGCCCTTGCTTCAATAACTCATTTCGTTCTCTACATTCTGTCTCATATTCACTCCCTTTCCAAATTCAGTTCCCAGATTCAAGCCATGAGCTGTTGGTCACCGCTCTTTCTCTGTCTCTGGCCAACGTACCTGGAATCAGCTTCCATTTCGTTTTCTTTTCAAAAGAAAGCTCTGAACTCTTTTAGAGCTTGCATGAATGCCGTTCCTCTTTTCAGTCCGACTTTATTGTTATCATTGCTTCTGTACAGGTGACGTCATTTTTGTACATTGATTACGCACCCTTCACAATGTCAACCCATTGTTTAGCTCATTGTTGTATATTACATTGCCATAGAACTACCCGTGCTAGGCCCATACGAAACGGTAGCTTTAAGGTTTGGCTAAAATCATGATAACGTTGGGTAGCATTTGTGCAACGCAAGTCTGGTGGTAAACTGCTCATTGTATACTCATACTCAGTTCATTCCCACATGACCAAATTCTCCACCAAGCTTGGCATGAAGACCTTCAAGACGAAAATGGTCTGTACGGACAGACTCTTAGGAATGAGCAGCAGCAGGCTGCGTCAGCTCAAACCGAAGTCGGAAAAAACAATGCCATCATTCAGTCCACAAGCCAACTTTAGAAGATGCACCATACTGCTTTATGAATTGATCATAGACACTTTTGCAAGGTATATTACAATGCATGTAATCATAATTAGACCATTTTATGCAATTGAAAGCAAGCGGCAAAATACACATCAACACAGAACAAAGACAGACCCATACAAATATATATCATCCCCAAAAGAGTAAAGTAAGGGTTATTTACTTTTAGCGAACAGATTTTTTCTGGAGGAAAATTAAGAGAAATTCTTGCCTGTCTTTTCATTGCATATACACTTATTTTTCTCAACGTGTAGGTCGAGCAAATAAACTTACAGTGTCAAATATTCGATTTGAAGTGCGTGCCAGGAATACAATCAGGATAGTAACAGGCTGTTTTGCAGGGGCACCGTTTCACATTTATGCCTTGGAGTTTTCTGTCTCTGGCTGAAGTGTTGAATTGACAGATGGGGCAAAGTTGCTTTGAGCGTGCCCACCAGCGGTATCTGTCCCCTGAAAACGGCGGGGTTACTGGCGCTGAACGGGAGCTCTAACACTGATTACCTCCCTTGCAGATTTTCGAACATCGTCTATTATGCAAGTGAAGCCATATGGAAGCAACAAATCTAAACAGCATTATTTGTTTTAATGGCAATTAATGCATTGCAGTTTTCCTTTTCTTCTTTCTTGGCTGGAAAAGACACACACAAAAAACGGAGGCATGGGAGGGGGGGGGGGGGGGGGGGGGGAACTAGAAAAGAAAAGTCAATTATGATGTACGTCATATGGCCCACTGGTCAGCTTAACAGTTCGATCAAAGACACAAAACGGCAGAATATGGATATGAAATGGTGAGCCGGTAATGCAGACAGTCAGTATCCCGATCATCATACTGGCGTGCCCTTTGCCCTTCCATTCAGATATTTGTCTTCTGTTGTCATCTGCTTCATCCACGATAAACTGAGCAGAGATAACTCTGTTTGGGCTGTGAAGCACGCAGGCGTTATCTTTCCCTGATTTTTTTTTCCAGAACAGGTCTGTTCGGGTAAACTCCCGTCGTTCTTCATCCTTGAGTTCACTGGCCAAGCGCTGACTCTTTCCGACAAAAAAATGTTTCATACCAAATATTTCTATGTCTGTTTTTCGAAAGGCATATGATAGATAGCAGACTGACAAAGACTTCGGTTTCTCTCTTCAAAAAGCAGTTTTCGTACTGACTGTGGTACTGCGGTCCTGTTAGGTAACAATAATACTTTATATCCTATATAAGTTATTATTAAGCAATAGGCGTGTGACGCTGATAAACTTAGTATGACTGATACACAGCCTTCTTCTACCGAGGAAGGGAGGGGGGGGATGAAAGAGGCGTGAGGGCGTTACTTCACATTGACCATAGTTTCACACTGAATATTCCTGGTCAGGGGGATTCTTCTTCTTGTGATTAGGAAGGGGGAAACAGCTTTTGTGAGCTGACTGAAAGGTGCCAATGCGGTAAAGAGACAGACTCGTGTTTGAGATGAATATGTCAAAAGTCAGAGCGGGCGATGTATCACCACGGTCACAACAAACAACGCACAAAGTTGCTACACGACAGATGCACACACAGTGGTTCTGTACAGACTAGTTAGAATGTTCACGGGGACTTGGGCAGGACTGTTGAATTCACGCACGTGTAGGTGTGGCAGGCAGACTGTTGCAGGGACGGAGAGGTATTGGTCACATTGAAGTAGTGGACATCAGGAAGATTGGCGGTGGTCAGGTGGAATCCCACGGCCACCAGCATCATACCTAGTGCTGACACTACAAACACGCGGTGCATTGTATTATTATGTCTATTGTCGGTGATATGCAATAACATCTTCCAAATCAAACACTCTATCATTCATCTAGCAATCATCAACGCTCTTCTGACAGCATGATCATGCAATGTATGTTCACTCTTTCTGACATTTTGTTTTGCTCTGCTCTGCAATAGGATCGATATTCATACAAGTTTGAGTGATCATCCACTACATATTGCAGTTGTCGTTTGAGAAACAAAAAGGTAAACAAAAGAATAGTCTTTTTCTGAATTGTGTTTGGTCTTAAAACGTACTTTTGTAAGTTGTTTCACATTTTTACAGCTCTGCATACATTAGTCTGCAAACAGATTTTCGTCTTTTTGGTAGAAATGTAAGAAAGAGGTCTCTAATTATTCATGTTCTATCGGACGATCAGAGCCATTGCAGATTTACATAGACAGAAGTTTAGCTGAAAGAGGGGATGTATGTACGTCATACTCTGTCAACAATGGAAGTCAATGTCTATCAACTACTGCACTCTGTCTCTAACAATGTACGTCGTACTCTATCAACTGTAATACTGTCTCTAACAGCTAAGTATACACTTCCAAAGCATGGTTTTCCTCTGAGTATTTTTTAACGGAACAGTCATAGAAATTTCACTGAAACAGAAAAGCCTCATCGCAGTCATCAGTAAACGCCCTATACACTTTTAATTTCAGAGAAATCGGCTTATAAACAATGTGAGCATGTAGTCAACTGTACAAAATGTCACATTCAACTTGCAGTCCGCCCACAGTATTTTCTGGTCATTCCATTCCTGTGCATTGACGTGATGGTGTTCAAGACATGGCCAGCCGGGCAGACCATGGCTATCTATCATTGTCTCATGACAATAGCAGGACTGCCGGTGAACACAAGTGCCCAGGCCTTAAAAGTGATTCTCAACATTTTCTAGCCTGACAGTTTCATCTTGTCCATTTATGACCTTGTTTTATATATATATATATATATATATATATATAAATGTTATTAAATACAATATTTCTCAAAAATGAAGTGTAAAATTCCTCATTTAATAATATAACAGATTTGTCTACCACAGGGTGAGCACTTCTATTTTTAAACGTTTTTATATTGTCATATATATATATTATATATAAAGATTATCAATCCGCAAGTACAATACAAATTCCACATGACAATCGATGATAACTTTCCATGCAATTCTAATTACAATGAAAGATTGAATTCAACAGCAGTGATTCTATTCTAACAGATTTTAAAGCAATTTTTTTAAAGATTGAAGGTCTTCTCCCGATGAATGGCAATAATTTTGTCAGCTTAACAGATGCATCAGTGTCTGACGAACAGTTAGAGCGGACAACTGAATCGTTTCTGACGAACAGTTAGAGCGGACAACTGAATCGTGTCTGACGAACAGTTAGAGCGGACAACTGAATCGTGTCTGACGAACAGCTAGAGCGGACAACTGAATCGTGTCTGACGAACAGCTAGAGCGGACAACTGAATCGTGTCTGACGAACAGCTAGAGCGGACAACTGAATCGTGTCTGACGAACAGTTAGAGCGGACAACTGAATCGTGTCTGACGAGCAGTTAGAGCGGACAACTGAATCGTGTCTGACGAGCAGTTAGAGCGTACACCTGAATCGTGTCTGACGAACAGTTAGAGCGGACAACTGAATCGTGTCTGACGAGCAGTTAGAGCGGACAACTGAATCGTGTCTGACGAACAGTTAGAGCGGACACCTGAATCGTTTCTGACGACACGTTAGAGCGGACACCTGAATCGTGTCTGACGAACAGTTAGAGCGGACAACTGAATCGTGTCTGACGAACAGTTAGAGCGGACACCTGAATCGTGTCTGACGAACAGTTAGAGCGGACACCTGAATCGTTTCTGACGAACAGTTAGAGCGGACACCTGAATCGTGTCTGACGAACAGTTAGAGCGGACACGTACACCTGAATCGTGTCTGACGAACAGTTAGAGCGGACAACTGAATCGTGTCTGACGAACAGTTAGAGCGGACACCTGAATCGTGTCTGACGAGCAGTTAGAGCGGACAGCTGAATCGTGTCTGACGAGCAGTTAGAGCGGACAACTGAATCGTGTCTGACGAGCAGTTAGAGCGGACAGCTGAATCGTGTCTGACGAGCAGTTAGAGCGGACAGCTGAATCGTGTCTGACGAGCAGTTAGAGCGGACAACTGAATCGTGTCTGACGAGCAGTTAGAGCGGACAGCTGAATCGTGTCTGACGAGCAGTTAGAGCGGACAACTGAATCGTGTCTGACGAGCAGTTAGGCGGACAGCTGAATCGTGTCTGACGAGCAGTTAGAGCGGACAGCTGAATCGTGTCTGACGAGCAGTTAGGGCGGACAGCTGAATCGTGTCTGACGAACAGTCAGAGCGGACAGCTGAATCGTGTCTGACGAGCAGTCAGAGCGGACAGCTGAATCGTGTCTGACGAACAGTCAGAGCGGACAGCTGAATCGTGTCTGACGAACAGTCAGAGCGGACAGCTGAATCGTGTCTGACGAGCAGTCAGAGCGGACAGCTGAATCGTGTCTGACGAACAGTCAGAGCGGACAGCTGAATCGTGTCTGACGAGCAGTTAGAGCGGACAGCTGAATCGTGTCTGACGAACAGTCAGAGCGGACAACTGAATCGTGTCTGACGAGCAGTCAGAGCGGACAGCTGAATCGTGTCTGACGAACAGTCAGAGCGGACAACTGAATCGTGTCTGACGAACAGTTAGAGCGGACAACTGAATCGTGTCTGACGAACAGTTAGAGCGGACAACTGAATCGTGTCTGACGAACAGCTAGAGCGGACAACTGAATCGTGTCTGACGAACAGTAGAGCGGACAACTGAATCGTGTCTGACGAACAGCTAGAGCGGACAACTGAATCGTGTCTGACGAACAGTTAGAGCGGACAACTGAATCGTGTCTGACGAGCAGTTAGAGCGGACAACTGAATCGTGTCTGACGAGCAGTTAGAGCGTACAACTGAATCGTGTCTGACGAACAGTTAGAGCGGACAACTGAATCGTGTCTGACGAGCAGTTAGAGCGGACACTGAATCGTGTCTGACGAACAGTTAGAGCGGACACCTGAATCGTTTCTGACGAACAGTTAGAGCGGACACCTGAATCGTGTCTGACGAACAGTTAGAGCGGACACTGAATCGTTGTCTGACGAACAGTTAGAGCGGACACCTGAATCGTGTCTGACGAACAGTTAGAGCGGACACCTGAATCGTTTCTGACGAACAGTTAGAGCGGACACCTGAATCGTGTCTGACGAACAGTTAGAGCGGAACACACCTGAATCGTGTCTGACGAACAGTTAGAGCGGACACTGAATCGTGTCTGACGAACAGTTAGAGCGGACACTGAATCGTGTCTGACGAGCAGTTAGAGCGGACAGCTGAATCGTGTCTGACGAGCAGTTAGAGCGGACAACTGAATCGTGTCTGACGAGCAGTTAGAGCGGACAGCTGAATCGTGTCTGACGAGCAGTTAGAGCGGACAGCTGAATCGTGTCTGACGAGCAGTTAGAGCGGACAACTGAATCGTGTCTGACGAGCAGTTAGAGCGGACAGCTGAATCGTGTCTGACGAGCAGTTAGAGCGGACAACTGAATCGTGTCTGACGAGCAGTTAGAGCGGACAGCTGAATCGTGTCTGACGAGCAGTTAGAGCGGACAGCTGAATCGTGTCTGACGAGCAGTTAGGGCGGACAGCTGAATCGTGTCTGACGAGCAGTCAGAGCGGACAGCTGAATCGTGTCTGACGAGCAGTCAGAGCGGACAGCTGAATCGTGTCTGACGAACAGTCAGAGCGGACAGCTGAATCGTGTCTGACGACAGTCAGAGCGGACAGCTGAATCGTGTCTGACGAGCAGTCAGAGCGGACAGCTGAATCGTGTCTGACGAACAGTCAGAGCGGACAGCTGAATCGTGTCTGACGAGCAGTCAGAGCGGACAGCTGAATCGTGTCTGACGAACAGTCAGAGCGGACAACTGAATCGTGTCTGACGAGCAGTCAGAGCGGACAGCTGAATCGTGTCTGACGAACAGTCAGAGCGGACAGCTGAATCGTGTCTGACGAGCAGTCAGAGCGGACAGCTGAATCGTGTCTGACGAACAGTCAGAGCGGACAGCTGAATCGTGTCTGACGAGCAGTCAGAGCGGACAACTGAATCGTGTCTGACGAACAGTCAGAGCGGACAACTAAATCGTGTCTGACGAACAGTCAGAGCGGACAACTGAATCGTGTCTGACGAACAGTCAGAGCGGTCAACTGAATCGTGTCTGACGAACAGTCAGAGCGGACAACTGAATCGTGTCTGACGAACAGTCAGAGCGGACAACTGAATCGTTTCTGGTCAAGCCATCTTGACCGATCAAAGTGAGCAAACGCATTTGTGATCAAGGATAACGGAAGCCATCAACCAACTCTCTTGGCATTGCTTAATTTCTCTTGCATATGACGCCATGCGTGTGTTGGGATGAACTGGATGTATATGCAGGTAGGATCAATCAATCCAACGTAGTTCTCCACTCGACCTTGCAGTAACTATTTAGTGCACCTGTCGACATCAGAAACCTTTGACCTGAGTCAACAAGATTTTGGGACGGCGAAGACTATTTTCCTGTTGTAGTCGTCTGCTCCCAACTCTGTGGAATAGACCCGTTCCAGAGAAGAAAAAAAATTGGGAGGAGATTACGTGTGTCTTTCCATTGCAAGTAGAGTTACCTTTCTTCCCCGTTCAGTGGAGGAAACTCGGCGGTTTGGTTCCAGTCTTCACATTTAAACCATAGCATATTTCACTTTCAGTAGGGACTGGTCGAGGCGCCAACAAATGAATGTCACAAAACTCAAAGCCACGAGCTCCTGCGCACAATTCCACAGCGTCGAAGTTTACTCTACAGCATCTGGCGTCATTATAATAGTATCTGTTGGTCATTGATTCGTTTAGGTTTGAGTTTAAGTTAACAAGAATTGGGAGACATATATAGTACATGTACTCTTAAAAATCCTTTTTTTTTCCAAGAAAAAATTACATGTAGACTGTACAGTGTCCAAGGATTTGTGCTTGTGTTCCTGTAATTGCTAATATCATATTTTATCATGATCTTGTTTGGTATCAATTAACCACAGATGATCTAAGTGAATTATAAATTTCTTGATTAAGAAGTTTCAATATGCCTGCTTCACACTGCTTGATTATCAATACTTCCAAGAAACATACAAGTTTTACATAATAATAATTCAAATCTTCCTTAATTCTGTTGTGACAGCAAAACTTATGTGAATAGGATAGAATAAATCAAATGGACCATATTTGTTCTTTGATGGAAAAAAAAAAGAAAGATACCAATTAACGTCACCCTGTGTCATCATGGACGTACAGCAATGCTTTGAAATGAAACAAACATAAACGAACATAACATTTAATTACAAAAGTCATCCCAATAGACACACCCACCTCCAATGCTGACCAGGACAATAGGCCTCCTTCCACACTTCTCCACGGCGGCAATACCCGGCAACGCTCCGATGAACATGGCCAGGGGAACCAGGCCTTGAATCCACACAGCGTGTTCCACTGGGAAACCCACTGTCTTCATGATCATCCCACAGAAAAACCTGAAATGAAACCACAGAGAATTGTACCCAACACCTTCTTCAGTCTAGTCATCATGTGTAGACCATCAGTTATTTCTACATGATTTAGCCCTTCTTTCTGTTATTCAGGGCCAAAACACTTGTCGGTGTAGAGTGGGGGTGGGGTGGGGGGATGGGGGTGGGGGTGTGGGGTCTTTTCCGAAGAGCTGCTGTTAATCTGACCCTTGAGTTTCTTCTTAGTGTTAAATATATGTCCCACT
>CM065721.1:38167100-38174600 GCA_033310375.1 Conus canariensis | reverse complement strand
ATCGTTTCTGCCCATGATTCGCGACCTTGACCTTTCGTGTTTGAAAATGTTCGGGTGTCTAGTGAAAAAGGTTATCTGACACCAAAAACGAAAAAAAGTGTCATCAAGTCATTTCTGAGAAAACGCACGGACAGACAGACACAGACATCCAGTAGACCCCCCCCCCCCTCCCCCTAACAGGAGGCGGGGGTCTGAAAATACCTGGCTGAGGCGAGGCTTGGGTATTTGGTGCGAACGATTTATTTTGTAAATGCACACACTCGACTGAGGCAAATGCACTGCTGACCATAAACCGTTGTGATGGTGAGAGTACATTGCGTAAATATCCAGGGAACTTAGCCCTGAGGGACAAAGGTCTGGGGGAAGATAGCCCAGGGAGAATATAGACCTGGGGGAGACATAGACCTGGGGGAACATAGACCTGGGGGAAGATAGACCCGGGGGAATATAGACATAGGGGAACATAGAGTGCCCCAACCCCCCGTGCACGACAGCCGGCGGCGGAAACAAATAGAAGATTCCATGCGTTCTTTTCTAACTGCGTGTCATCCTCGTCAAGGCCAACCGACCGAGGGTAAGCACGCCTCGCTTGGTCTATTGTTATCGCCATCAGCGGCCCACAAGCCCGACCGCACTTTGCAAGTCTGCAGCACTGCTTGGTGGCAAGTTAGGCCTGAAGGAATGCAACGAATACTGACCCCCCCCCCCCTCTCTCTCTCTCTCTGTCTGTCTGTCTGTCTGTCTGTCTGTCTGTCTGTCTGTCTGTCTGTCTCTCTCTCTCTCTCTCTCTCTCTCTCTCTCTCTCTCCTGTCACACACACACACGCGCACGCACATACGCACGCACATACGTACGCACGCACACACGCACGCACGCACACACACACACACACACACACACACACACACACACACACACACACACACACCACTGAAGAAGGGAGGGGGAAAAACGTGAAGTGCAGAAGAGAGAGAGAGAGAGAGAGGGTCATTATTTCTTTTCTTAGATATTAATCAAGGCCATTAACATACGTACACTATGATGTCAAAGGCATCTGCTAAAATGACTTGCGTAATTGATAAAAAGACCTAGATCTGCATTTTCTGCACACACACACACCACACACACACACACACACACACACACCACCACACACAGAGTCTCTCTAATGACACTTTCTTTGTATGAATGCTTTGTGTGTGTGTTTGTGTGTGTGTGTGTGTGTGTGGTGTGTGTGTGTGTGTGTGTGTGTGTGTGTGTGTGTGTGTGTGTGTGTGTGTGTGTGTACGTGGGGTGTGTGTGCGGCGCCCGCGCGCGCGCGCGCCCGCGTGCGTTTGTGTGCAGGTGTGTATGGGTTTGGGTCCAAATATGCGCCTAACAGATAGAGAAATGAAAAACGTTTATGTCTACATGTTGTGTTTTTACCCTTTTTAAAGTGCGTAAGATTCGTTAAATTTTGTGCTAAAACAGTTTTTCTCAGGTAGTACGATTTTGACCTGAAAAAAAAAATATAACATCACCTTAAGGAGCCGTTTTTTGTTGTTGTTGTTGTTTTCAAAACCGCATATCTGTCAGGTGTACCAGTTTTGCTTATAACGGACAGTATCTGAATATGCAACAAAACTGGAACATCTTTAGTTGTTTGGTTTTTACCATTCAAAGCAACTCCATCAATTTCATGCCAAAATGGCATATCTTACAAATTCAACAAAAACTGTTTTGTCTTGATACTTAACAGCTCAGCAACTTATTATCAAGTATATGACACCGAAAGGCGTCACATTTGAGAAACTGATTGTGTTTCGCAGCATATACAGTTAAAGCTAGAATTTTTCGAAATTTCAGTTTCATTTTACTCAAAACAGGCATTTTCCAGATGTACGGTTTTTGCTCCAAGCCATCGACTTAACCTATGATGTAAACTATCCACATGACAAAATTCATTTGTATTTTTATCATTCTTACAGATGTTTTTTGAGGCGTTCATAGAGTATAATAGCTAAAAAGAAGTCATTTTAATTGGATGCTATACTGGCTAGGAGGCAAATGCCAGGTAGACAACCAGACCAGAAGTGTTTGTAAGTGTCTCTGGAAGCATTACCGACAGGGGCGAGTGTGTAACAAGCAACGTTTTGGGGCATTGCACTTTCCGCATGTCAGTTTCCGATCTACTGGAGCAGAGATGGCTGTATGTTTAGCATAACACTACATGAAATCGAAATTCATATCCAGCCATTTCTAAAATGGGTTATTCAAAACACTTGATTTAAAACGGACATCTGAACGAATATTGTCTTGAACAAACGACAACTTGTAAGGCGGAAAAAAAAAGCAGAGGTCTTTGTCATTCATGAAGCATAGGAAGCACAAAAAAAAGTTTTTGTTTTGTTTTGGTTTGGTTTACATTTCAATGCCATTTTGACTACAATCTAAATAATCTTGCTTTGGTTTGTTTTACATTTCAATGCCATACAAATCTTAAATGTTAGCAAACCGCCTAAAAAAAACGTGGACAAACGAATCACAAGACAAAACACGACGCGTTTCGACCTCTTAGGTCTTCTTCGGGCAAGATGCAAAACAATTATTACAACGAAAATGAACGAGCAATCACATATCTTCAGTCTCTTCAGCGCAAGATAGGCGTTTGGATTTCCGCCTGCAGTCGTCTCACTTTGCAACTAGATCATTTCAGTGCCATTTTGACGACAATCTATATAATCCGAGCCAAGTTTCCAGCGGAGCTTTTACCTGTTGTTGAATCTGAAAACACAGAAATTTCAATGTCCCTGACTTTCTGCTTGACGTCCTCACAGCCATAGATCCGTTGAAGAACCCGGGTGGCCTCTTGGTGACGTCCCCTTGCGATCAGCCAGCGTGGAGTTTCAGGGAGGACGAACACCGCGATGCTGAAGAAGAGCCCCATCAGCCCGGCAAAGGCCAGCATGTAACTGTGGAACCCAGTTTACATCTCTGTTGCAGCATAGATGGAAATCATAGTTATACGGGTGTGCGGGCACACACGTGCAAGTGTGTGTGTGTGTGTGTGTGTGTGTGTGTGTGTGTGTGTGCGTGTGGCGCGCGCGCGCGCCCTCATGCGCGTGAGCGCACGCATGTATATATATATATATATATAGTTACGTACGGTGTGTTGTGTGTGTGTGTGTGTGTGTGTGTGTGTGTGTGTGTGTGTGTGTGTGTGTGTGTACGTGCGCGCGCGCCCGTGTGTGAGCTGATGTATGTGTATACGCAAGTGTACATGCAAGAACACACGTGTGTATGTGTGTTTGTGTGCGTGCGCGCGTGCGAGCATGCTGCGTGCGTGTGTGCTTTCTGCCTTGGTTGTTGATTCGCAGATTATAATGGAACTATAATTGACATTTGCTCTTTAGGTTGAAGCCTATTTATGACTGAAACTTGTGAGCAACAGCCGAATTTAAGTTTAAATGAAGGTTGACATATCCTCCATTTTGAAAATAGTGCAGTGATTTTTTTTTTTCATATTGTGATAAGATACACGATTGTGGATGACAAATTTGAGCTCTGTTTAGAGTATCAAGAAACGCTTATATAGACGATTGTGATAGGAGAACCTTCAGACAGGATTCATCATAAGTGACTTTAATCGGGCACGTGAAGACAAACATATGACAACGGTGAGATTAAAGAAAGTGATGATGGAGAATACATTAGGTTTATTGTCTCGCTGGGTTTCTAGAGAGGTAATCATGTAAACTTTTTTTTTTTTTTTACCATATCCTAAAATTTTAATAACATATGGCTGGCTTCCATTCTAAAAAACAGTGGGAGGGAGAAAGGGGTGGGGGGGTGGAGTGGGGGCTTGAAATGTGGTATCATGGAAATTGTGACTTATAAAACAACACTACCTTTGAACGTGGTCGAGGGAAGCTGAAGACGCATTTCGAGTCGAAGCAACATCGTAAGCATCGCGACCATCAGCGCCGCGTCTATGTATGTTCCATCGACCTTTCATTTTTTTTTTTTTTTTCTCCTTCATTTTTTTTTTCTTTCTGGCTGCTCGTTTTTCACGTTTGAAAGTTTTGCCTTCTTTTCCTATTTCATCTTCTGTGCAGTTGATCAGCTCAACGCCCCACAACTTTACAGCAGTACAGAGAGAGAAAGACCGTGAAACACGGACAGGTAGCCGAGAGACACACACGGACAGACAGCCTGACAGAGGGACAGGTGTATTACCTCCAGCGGTTGATAGGCAGAGAGACACACACACGGACAGACAGACTGACAGAGGGACAGGTGTATTACCTCCAGTGGTTGATAGGCAGAGAGACACACACGGACAGACAGACTGACAGAGAGACAGGTGTATTACCGCCAGTGGTTGGAGGAAAGGTAGCTGACAGCTCCAGCCACGATGGCTGACAGAAGTAAGCCGGTGTTGACCTGGAGCTGGTGAATGGTCAGCAGCCTGCCTCTGATTCTGGAGGACGCCATCTCAGCGATGTACAGCGGGCCAAACCCCGATATCATGGCTTTGAACAGATTGAGCAGATTGAATCGGCGTCAGTTTTAAATGAACCCAACAATTAAAACGTGCGAGAGTAGTGCTTGCAATCTAGATATAAATAACCTTTGATTTATTTTTTTATTTATTTTTATTTTTTTAGAGATTCCGCCAAACAGGGACAACCAAATTACAAGACAAAACACGACGCGTGTTGACTCCGTAGGTCTTCAGGCAAGATGAACAACATTCAGGACAATGTAAAAAGAAGAACGAGGAATCACTTATGTTCTCATATTCGGCGCAAGATGGGCATTGAACAATATGAATAACTGCTGTTAACGATGTACACGATGCAGCGATGTTACTTTGTGCACGCTGCACATTAAGAACAGAAGGCAAACGTCATTTTGATTGGAATCGGTAAATAGACAGAAGAAAGGGCGAGCAATCTGGAGGCTTACCTACGGCTCTGCACTCCCAACCTTTCTCCAAATCCCTCATCCTCACTTGGCGTCTCCGCTCACAAACATACACACAACTTAATCCGCTTTTTTCCATTATGTTTTCACTGCTGATTTGAAACATGAAAAATTATTTACATGCTACAGTAATGACATATCTTCAAGAAAATCGTAGTGTTAAGCAATAACATAAAGATGACATGAGGCTTAATGCTTAAAAAATTTTTTAAAAAAAAAAAACGCTTAAGTATGATCTTAATATCTAAAAGCGATATATTGGAAGACAAATCAATGATAGACTGTGAATGCACAAATGTTTATATTCATACTCCGAGTTCCCGAAGTCGGAGTGTGGCTGCTCACGTGGCGAGGTAATCAAAAACGGTCACACACGTAATGTTCTCATCCCCAGCTGATGCATTTGTACCATAGCGTTCAAGTACTTCAGCTGTTCGGATGATCCCTGGAGAATTTTAGCCAGGGTACGACGACGACGACGACAACAACAACAACAACATACTCCGAGTTCTGTGCGTCATTTTGTTTTGCCAGCAAGCATTACAGCCCCCCCCCCCCCCCCTTTTTTTTTGTTGTTGTTGTTTTTTTTGTTTGTTTGTTTTGTTTAGTTGTCGTTATCACCGATCTAATTTTTCTTGCTTCATGTGCTATTTCCGATGAGAATGAAAATTAGATTTGTGGTGTATTGTCCATTTTGTTTCATAGAATTTTGGATTTGTCTCATAGTGCATTCGACTTTTATGGATCATTTTCCTCTGTGTATGTGACAACGGTTGTACACATTTCTATCTTGCGATAACTCCAAACGCTCCATTGTTTGTTTGTTGGTTGGTTGTTTGTTTTTTCCTTTCTCTCCATTCACCTTTCGCAGCTTTATCTATCCCCGGTAAGAGAAGATAATCTCTTGACGGAAAGAGGCTTTCTGGACCACTCGTCGAGCTTCTTTCCGTCAACAAATTATCTCCTCTTATGGGGGTAATGGTGGCTATTTCCCTGTCAAGAGTGCTGATGCAGATCTGTTACGACACAGGGCTTTAGCATTCAAGACGTGTACACTCAACAAATGTTTTTGGTTGGTTGGTTGGTTGTTTTTCTGTTGAAGACTTTTATTTTATCTGCTAGCAGTCAAGAGTTGTAGGAAATCTCCAGGAATGCGCACTTACACGAATAACATGTATGTGTCAAGAATACATCTAGCATGATGTATGTGTAAAAGATACAGGCGCAATGTTGTATGCGTAAAGGATACATCCAGCATGTGTAATCAAACAATTGTCAGTTGCAAAGTGAATTTTTTAAAGTATTGTATCCGCCAAACAAGAACAACCGAATCACAAGACAAAACACGACGTGTTTTGACCTCTTAGGTCTTCTTCACGTAAGATAAACAACACTCAGGACAACGAAAATGACGAACGAGCAATAATCACTTATCTCATCAAATCCGGCGCAAGATGGGCGTTAAACGAAAACGATGCCGTCGGGAAGGAGGAGACAATGGGAGTGGAAATAGTAATGATGATAATAATGATAATAATGATACTGATATCAATAATAATAAAGATATAGATGATGATGGGTACAGGTATAGGTAGTGGGATTCGTTGCATAAGCCTTTTGGCTTTTATAATGTCCCTTCTTTACCTACACATTTGGGTCTGGCTATTACATGCGTTTACCTATAATCTATTGTCTCAGTCAAAATCAAACATTTTAGTCATTCTTATAGGATCATTGTCGAGGAGGATCTTAAAGGAGTGCAGCTTCTGTGCAGATTTGGTTTAATATTTGTTAGTGCATTCCAGGAATGAACAGCTCGATTAGTCTATGAGTATTTTCTTAAATTTAGACGTGAATGTTCAGGGTACAGATTATTATTATCTGATACTCTCTGGTAGATGGTATTGGATGCCTTTAAAAAAAAAAAAAAAAAGAGTCAGGATTTATATGATGAATGCTATTAATTACTTTATACATCTGTATCATATCTGCTGTAAAGCGGCGGTACTTTAATGAAGGTCAATTTTCATAGAAACGATTCGGGGCAAAATGTCGATGACACCAAATCGAACACTTCTACTCACGGAAGGTGAGTCCTGTGACCAGCCTGCCTGCCAGGAGCACCTCCTTGTTGGGGGCGGCTGCTGCCAGCACAGGTCCCACAACACACAGGACCGCTGTCAGCAGCAGTGTCCGCCGACGTCCCAGCTTGTCGGCGATGACGCCACAGGTCAAAGAAGACAAGGTCGCCGAGATGACCGCACCGCCGACAATCACGCTCTGGGACAGACCAAGAAGTCCTGTTACTAAGTTGATGGCGGTTTCTGTGTGAGGATTTTTTTTTCAAGTTGGAGGAAAACATTTTAAGCGAAATGTAATGACTGACTGACTGACTGACTGACTGCACAGATGTGTGTGTGTGTGTGTGTGTGTGTGTGTGTGTGTGTGTGTGTGTGTGTGTGTGTGTGTGTGTGTGTGCGTGTGTGTGTGAGTGCGCGCGCGCGCGCGCGCGCGCGCGTGTGTGTGTGTGTGTGT
>CM065721.1:38149600-38162100 GCA_033310375.1 Conus canariensis | reverse complement strand
CAACACATTTCTATCCACGTTGACATCTACTGCTGTACTTATCCTCCTGAGATCAGTTTCGTTATCTGGACGGCTGTCAATACACATGGACACTCTAGTCTTACGCATGCCAGCTTACAGAAGCGCGGCTATCTGGTACCTTGGTAGTTTTGCGCTCGAGAAGGATAAATTGCGGGTTGCAGTGATAACACTTTATAGCCTTTTCGTTTTGATCTTGACGGCTATTGCATACTTGACAATTTTCCTTTTCTGTTTCGGCACATCTTACTTCTTAATTATAAAATCAAACTAGCCTTACGGCAGGAAGGAGACGTTTAATTTGAATTAGTATAAGACTGTTGCTAGGAAGGGGAAGGGTCGTGATGTGACGTGAGCACTGGCGCGCAGTGCTAAGCCAGGTCAACATTCTGAGGGAGTGGCCAGTAGATATCAATAATAACAAGATGCAAAGCATATAAACGTACTCCCAGTTTATCTTCCTGAAAAAGTCACAATTGAACATGTGTCATAATGTATTTGGCGTCACAATCAAACATGCGTCGTAATTATTTCGTCACTGAGATATTCCATAAAGAAGAAAAACCCTTTTAGGGCAGTTACAGCTGTTAGTAACGGCTATTCTGGTAAAATAAAACATCGGGCTTCATCCGTGACCCATAATGAACATACCTACAAATGTTCAGAAAGATCGGCCCAGAAGTTTTGACTGGAGCGAGTGGAACACATTTGGACCACGGACAGACAGACAGACACACAGACAGCATTTCTACGTTCCCATTGTAAAGTACTCCCTGTTCTATAAGAACTGGGAGTACTAAAAGGGAAGGGCTTTTATTTCAATATTACCATGAGACCGTCACTAGGGTGGGCACCGCCCTTTCCTTTCCTGGCAACAGTCTCATAACAGTTCAAATTAAACGTCCCCTTCCTGCCGTATGGCTAGTTTAATTTTATAATTATTATTCGCCTGTTGCTTTAGTCAGGGGAAGTCACGCGATGTGACGTGAGAATTTAGAGCATCTAGTGGGCACTCCATTATCCGAACTCGCACAGAGTAGGCTATGGTCTTCAACACATAAAGTATGTGATTCATGTATAATTCAGTTTTTCAAACGCATCAAGCAATAGTTACAGAATCAAAACATATTTTTAATGCATGCACTTTTGATCTAGCACTGATATGCCGCAAGCCGAATCACTTGTCATGGAGATAATTACATCCTAAATAAATGTTAGCAAACCGCCAAGAGAAACGTGGAAAAACCAGTCACAAGACAAAACACGACGCGTTTCGACCTCTTAGGTCTTCTACAGGCAAGACACAAACAAATAGGACAATGAAAACAAACTCGTTCATTTTCATTTTCATAACTCACTAACAGCTGATTTGTGCGTCACAGTTCATCCGTTCTCTTCACATATTCTTGCAAATGCCTAACTAGACTAGGCATAGTCTTGAGTTCTTTTCAAACATCATAATTTCTGCAGGTTCAATATGAAACCCTGGCCTAGACTGCTTATGTTTCTCTGAAAAAACAACAACAAACAATCAGACACTTTGACTCCTTAAATTTCAACTCTTGTACTTGGATCAAATGTAACGCCTGTCCCCTCTGACCCGTCAACAAAGCCAGTAATATGCACATTCTAAGAGTGAGATCTTTCAGTGACATACCAGATATTTCAGGAAGAGAACTCAGATAATCTAAAACAGTGTTCATACTCCATGTGTTCGAGTATTTAGGAAGTGCAGGCCATTCTTCAAAAATACCTGTAGCTATACACCACACACTCGGGTGAGAGCCTATTGTTTTCCCTGCGCACAATGGCAGAAAGGCTGACCGTGTACTCCTTGCTGTATTTATGCTACTGTAACTGGCTCATTCACAAAACAAAACTACTAAAAAAAATTGACACGTCTGCTGAAGATGGAGATAACAAACTAATACTGTTTGTGTAAAAAGCTTCCATTTCTGAAGGCAACAGTTACATGCAGCTTGAGTGGCGGGTCTTCATGAGTTGATCACAAGAGCTGCAGCCTGGCTGGAAACCCCTCCTGTTGGTAACATTTCCTGATACAAGACACGCCATCAGACAGATGGAGAGTTTTCTTCAGGGGGTGTTCCATCTGGGGAGGACTGGGTAGTTCCAAGAGTTTCCTGCCTCACAGTGGGACTGGCTCTCTCACCAGTAAGGACATCAGCACTGGCCACCACACCTGTGTCCACCTGCAAGGCACCACTATCACCCTTGTGCACTGGTCTTTAGGGATTTTCTGTAGCACATGGGTGGTGATGCTGGAAGGTGGAAATGCATAGAATTTAAAACCAGTCCAGACAAATGAGAATGCATCAACTGCATGCGCCTATGAAATCAGGCTTCAAAGCAACATAGCGAGCTGCTTTAACCTGGAAACAAAGAGGTCAATGTCAGGTTGAACTTGTAGTGTAGTCAGTGTTTGTTTTAGCACTGAGCTGTCTAACTTCCGCTCCGCATCCAAATTCACCGCACGAAATTCGGCATCTGCTGCAGTGGTACATTTTCCAGGAATGTGTGCTGCAGACAGAAAGACGTCATGACCAATGCACCATTCCCAGACAGTGTGGGTGATGATGTTACACACAGATGTCATGATCAATACACCATTCCCAGATAATGTGGGTGATGATGTTACAGACAGATGTCATGATCAATACACCATTCCCAGATAATGTGGGTGATGATGTTACAGACAGATGTCATGATCAATGCACTATTCCCAGATAATGTGGGTGATGATGTTACAGACAGATGTCATGACCAGTGCATCATTCCCAGACAGTGTGGGTGATGATGTTACATGCATCAGAATGTCTGGTACCCATGTGGTTTATGCATGCAACGGCTGTTGTATTATCCATCAAAATGCGCACATGTTTATCCCTCAGCTCTGTCTGGAAACTCTGCAATGCAAACAATGCAGCTTTCAATTCTAGATAGTCAGTGTGTGATTTTGCTTCATCATGTGCCCACGCACCTCCTGCACGTGTTCCATTGCACTCACACCCCCAACCTAACAAACTGGCATCAGAGGTGATCGGAATCTCAGGATCGTTTATCAAAACATCATTGTATGCATCAGCAACATGACTGATCCACTACTGCGATTCTGTCTTAGCAGGAGCAGACAGTCACACATTTGTCAAAGTCGCCCCTTTCAACAGACAAAGCTCTCTGTTTATTATTATTATTATTATGAACATTTATGACGCCTAATCAATTGAATGCCCTAGGCGTTTACAATATCACAACAGACATCAAATCACACAATATATAACAATCATACATGAGAAAAAGGCATCAAAATCCAAAGCAAGGACACAAACTCACAAGCATGCATACACGCAAACACACACTCACACAGACACGAACGCACACAAAGCAGACACTCGCATCACACATTGCAAACGTCGGGTCACAGGGAAGACGAAGTTACCTAGGAAACAGATGAGTTTTGAGAAGGCGCTTGAATGTGGGCAGTGAGGGTGAGTATCTGAGAGAGCGAGGCAATTGATTCCAGGTAGTTGGAGCTTGATAGGCAAAGGAACGTTGACCAAAGGTTTTAGTGCGAACAGTGGGGATACTGTAGATACGAGTGTCACATGAGGAACGTAAAGCTCGAGATGGGGTGTAAAGATGTAACAGGTGGGTGAGATACTCAGGACAGGAAGACTCGATAGATTTGAAGCAGAGAGAGGCAATCTTGTAGGATATTCTTAGCTGATTCTTATCTGCCTCAAGATTCTTATCTGCCTCAAGATTGCGGTAATGTAATGGTCCAAATTTCACAGCTCGAAATGCAGCTACAATTTTCCATATCACCTTTTGCCAACTCGCTCATTTTCAGTTTTTCCTTTAATGATTGGCTCTTTAGCTGAAACCAAGAGATCCTGTGCTCTCTCATGGGTTAAAGTCACCTTCACTGACACAGAGTCAATCTGTACCCCCAAGTACTATATTTGTTGTGTGGGTTTTAAGACTGATTTCTCAGGATGTATAATGAACCCAAGAGAGCGCAAGACTTCCAGTGTTTCAGCTAGGTTTGTCATACATGCATCATATGTCAAGGCCATGATAAAGAATCAATAAAAGATGTGGAGACATGTCTCTTGCTTCTCAGTGTGGCAAAAACTGGCTTCAATAATTTTGTAAATTTACGGGCAGCAAGGCTTATGCTATTTGGTAAAGATTCAGACTACCAAAGCTTACCATCCCATTCAAAGCGCAAGAATGTTTCATGATCTGGATGAATTGATACTGAATAATACGCATCTTTGAGATCAGCTGATGCCATAAAACAGCCTGGTGTTTTCAGCCTAAGAGCTGACTGAAAAAAAAAAAAGGGGCAGCAGAGGGACATCCGGAGTCATGATCCGGGTGTGGCCCAACCCCCCTAGAGTGTCAGGAGATAAGGGCCGAAACACTTGCTTGAAACGGCTTCTCTTCTGAGGACTCTCTGCTGCCACGCTCTCCACGAGTTTCTTTCTACTGATGCATGGGTAAACCATTGACTTCCGGGAATAGGCCGGAGGACGTCCGGGAAAGACCGGAGGACACTGGGAAAGACCAGAACCAAGGGCTCTGTGGGCTGGCTCCCCACTTTGCCTTAAACATGTGGCTACTAAGAATAAAAGGAAAAGATGCTCCCAGGATTCACCGAAAGGGGGAGAGAATGATGAATCCATCGGTGCTCAACCAATCATGACTGCAAATCCCAAACGGACTATGAACATGGACCAAATGGAATATCCATGTGTCTGTGGAAAGCGTTTCGCTACCACCCGTGGCATGAAGATCCACAGAACAAAGATGGGATGTGTGAAGACTCATCTGAATGAGCAGCAGCGCACTGCATCAGCAGATAAGACGTCGGAAGACCAAGGCCAGGATTTAAACCACAGTGCCAAGGACATCCACGCTGTTGGTTCGGATGAGGAATTTGCACAGGCCCTCGATGCCAGGCGCCTGAAACTCAACCTGCCACGAGCAAACGAAACTGAAGATTGGGAGAAACTGGATGCAAAAATCGTCCAAAGACTCGATGCACTGATAGGGAAAAGCACCCTGGAACACAAACTAGCCACATATGGGGACATTGTGTATGCCACATGTAGAGACGCCTATGGAGCAAAACTACCCAAAGAGAAAACACCTCCAAAGAAATCCAGACGCCAAGAAAAGATGGACAAGATCAGGGTCCAAAAGAAAAACCTCAAGATGCAAATGAAGACCGCACTGCCAGCTGAAAAACAAGGCTTGGAAAAACTGTGGAAAGACCTGAAAGAAAAACACAGCGCCCTCAGCAAAGCGGAATCTGTGAGGAAGAGGAAGAGCAAAAAGAAGAAGACACAAGAGCGCTTCTTCAGAGACCCCTTCCAGTTTGCCAGAACACTGTTTGAGCAGCCAAAATCTGGGACCCTAAGTGTGGACAAAGGAGTTCTTGAGCAGCATCTGAGGAAAACATACTCTGACCCACAGAGCAAAGCACCACTCGACATTCAAGGTCTGGTGTGGCCAACCAACCCTGAGGAACAGTTCAATGGCAAGCCTCCAACGTTGGCGGAAATCAAGAAGGTGGTCGACAAAGCCAGAGCCAAATCATCACCAGGGCCAAACGGAATACCTTACCAGCTTTACAAGAAATGTCCCAAGGTGCTGGAGTGGCTCCACAGGCTGCTGCGATCGGCTTGGAGAAACCAGAAGATCAGCGGCCAGTGGATGACGGCAGATGGTGTGTACATCCCCAAAGAGCAAAACTCAAGTGACATCAGCCAGTTCAGGCCAATATCACTACTGAACGTCGAAGGGAAAATCTTCTTCTCTGTCATGGCAGCAAGGCTGACCAAGTACCTGATGGTAAACAAGTACTTGGATGTGTCAGTCCAGAAAGGTGGCATCCCAGGCGTGGCTGGCTGTGTAGAACACGCCACAATGATCTGGGACGCAATCCAAAAAGCAAAAACAGAAAAGAGAGACCTGGACGTAGTGTGGCTTGATCTGGCAAACGCATATGGATCTGTGCCCCATGAGATGATACAGTTGGCTCTTGAGATGTACCATGTGCCAAAGAACATCCGCGACATGCTCAAGAAGTACTTCAATGGCTTCTCAATGCGGTTCTCTACCAAGGAGTACACAACAGACTGGATCAACTTGGAAGTGGGTATTGCAATGGGCTGTGCAATTTCCCCAATACTGTTCGTGCTGGCAATGGAACTCATCTTGAAAGCAGCAACAAACAACGCGAGACAAACAGACCTTGGCGATGGATACAAGATGCCTCCTCTCAAGGCCTTCATGGATGACACTACAGTGATTTCATCCAGAGAAGACGAGACACGTCATGTGCTGGAGAGGCTGGACGACATAGTTGCCTCATCCAGAATGAAGTTCAAGCCAAAGAAATCACGGAGTCTCTCACTGAGGAAAGGAAAAGTGGCCGGATCTGTGGTCTTCAGTGTTGCCAACCAGGCCATTCCAACGGTCACAGAAGAACCAGTCAAGAGCCTTGGAAGATGGTATGATGATACGCTGAAAGACACACAAAGAGCAAAAGAAACCAAGCAGATGGCGGAGGAAGGCTTGGAGACCATTGACCAGTGTGGGCTCCCTGGCAAATACAAGGTCTGGTGTCTGCAGTTCATGCTGATACCAAAGCTCCTATGGCCTCTGATGATATACGACATTTGCACCAGCATAGTG
The DNA here is from genome assembly GCA_033310375.1 of Conus canariensis. NCBI lineage: Eukaryota > Metazoa > Mollusca > Gastropoda > Neogastropoda > Conidae > Conus > Conus canariensis. Next base: position 38,155,359 of record CM065721.1, on the reverse strand, counting down.
GAGGCAATGGAAGCCAAAATCAACAAGTTTACAAGGAAATGGCTTGGTGTCCCACCCTGTCTGACTGACATAGCGCTGTACTGTCGCCAAGCAAAGCTGAAACTACCACTGAAATCCATCCTGGAGGAATACAAAGCAGGGAAGATCAGACTTCAAAGCATGCTGGAGGACTCAGGAGACAAGGTGGTAGAAGCAATCAAGCCCCAGCTGAAGACAGGCAGAAAATGGAAAGTTCAAGAGGCGATGGATTCTGCAAAAGAAAGTCTCAAGATCAGAGAAATAACAGGACACACACAGACCAACAGACAAGGACTGGGGGTGACCAAAACTGAATGGTGGTCAAAGGCCAAAGGAAAAGCCAAAAGAGACATGATGATTCAGGAGATGAGAAAAGAAGAAGACCAAAAAAGACTCCAAAAAGCAGTCCAGCAGAGCCAGCAAGGGCAATGGACAACGTGGGAGAATGCACTCCAAAGAAGTCTCACTTGGAATGACATTTGGCGCATGGCCCCTCTCAGGATCAGCTTCATTCTCAGATCTGCATATGACCTTCTGCCCTCAAATGCAAACCTGGTGAAGTGGGGGAAAACAGACGATCCTGCATGCCCCCTCTGCCATGAAAAACAAACAGTGGAGCATGTCCTAAGCTCGTGTAAAGTAGCCCTGGCTCAAGGAAGGTACACATGGAGGCACAACCAAGTGCTCAAAGAGATTGTACAAGTAGTCTGGGCTAGTACCAACACCACAAAAGGGAAAATCAGGACTCCAAAAGCACCCGCAACATTCTTCACGGCAGGAGGCAGCAAATCATGGCCAAGAACAACAGTGCCACTCGAAACATGCAGGCAGAGTCTGCTGGACGGGGCAGATGACTGGGAGTGCACTGCAGACCTCCCAGAATGGAAGAGTCACCCAGAGATCATCAGCAAGAGTGGCATGAGACCAGACATAGTAGTCCTCTCTAAGTCAACCAAGCAGCTGATCATGATCGAGCTCACGGTGCCATATGAGAACAGAATGGAGGCAGCTCAAATCTACAAGACTGAAAAGTATGCTGATCTGGCAAACAGCCTGAGGAGAGAAGGCTATCAGGTCAAAGTCCTCACTGCAGAAATTGGAGCTAGGGGGTTTGTAGGAACGTCTGCATACAGCCTCATGAAACAGCTCTCAGTTGCAGGGAAGGAAAAAACCAGAGCCCTGAAAGCAATGGCAGAAGCGGCAGAGAGGTGTTCAAGCTGGATCTGGTCAAGGAGGAACAAAAGTGAACTTCATAAGGCTTAATTTCCCTACAAATATCAGGTGTCCCTGTGGCTCAGTGGTTAAAGCGCGAGTCATTAAGTGGAAAGTGAGCATGTCCAGAGGGTCATGGGTTCGAATCCCAGCCATGGCTCGTCCCAAGATGGGAAAAAAAAAAAGGGGCAGCAGAGGGACATCCGGAGTCATGAACCGGGTGTGGCCCAACCCCCCTAGAGTGTCAGGAGATAAGGGCCGAAACACTTGCTTGAAGGGGGCTTCTCTTCTGAGGACTCTCTGCTGCCACGCTCTCCACGAGTTTCTTTCTACTGTCCATCTTGAAATGATGATATACTATATATTTATGCAGCTCTTTCAAATTTAAAATCATCCTATGATTTCCATCCTTTTGGGGGCGCCTGAAAACTGGAGAAATGAACTGATAAGGCTCTGCTGTGCAGGTGGATGTAACTCCTTTCTTTGTGAGTTTTTGCACTTCCTCAGAAATTATTTGCTTCTCTTTTTCATTTAGACTTTGTTGTTTGTGTTTGGTAAATCAGTGACTGAACACTCAAATTCCAGTCGAAGTTCATGTACTGTTTCAAGAATGTCAGGATCCTTCGTCAGTTTTCTCCAGTTTTCACTGTAGTGTTTTATTCCGTCTGCTTGAAATGAAGAAGCCTCAGCTTCCATATCAGAGAGCAGGTGTGGTGGAGAATCGTATCTGTCCCTTACCCTTTTCTCCGAGGGCGACTCAGGCCCTACTTTTTTGTGTTGTAGAAGGACTTTTGCTTGCTGTTGAAGGGTTTTCTCTGCATGCGACCTCTCTGCCGCCAGTTGTCTGGCCTAAAACACCACGCCTCTCTCCGCGTGCAGGCCCGTAGTTTTTGTGCGTCCAGCCTGTGTAGTGTGTGTGTGCCAGTCACAGATGAGCTGATTCTCCCCATTTCTCTGACCTCTTTCAGTGAGCCAGCGAGGTTATCACCGAACAGTTGGCTTGTTACAGGCACCGACTCAGAGCACAGCGCCGCAAATTCCTTGCTGAGAAAAGGGCACAAAGCCTGCCTTCATCTGTGGGAAATGTCTGTGGAGGAGTGGCCAAACAGCAAGAGCGCATCAGAGTGCGCGTCAGTAACGTTTTTCTTCAGTGCCTTGTCCACGGTACTTTTTCCCTCGCAATCCGCCTGCAGTACCATCTGTGTGGAATTCACGATAGCAATGGCCGCTTTCACAACGGCTCTCTGTATCTGAGCAAACCTCAAGTCAGCTCTTCTAGCATGGGCTGGAATTTTCTGCCATAACTGGGGGTAGACGTTGGGCACTTGTAAACTGGTACAGTTGTCAGGCCTCTTGGTTTTGTCAAACTTTTCTTTCAGCTTGCTTTCACTATGGGTTTTTTTTTTTTCGCTGAGACATTTGTTTGCCACCTCAGCTGAGGAGGCTTTGACGTCGTCTGCTGTCTGTTCGTTTTCATCCAGCTCATTCTCTATTTCCTTCCACATATCTTCATCAGAAGATGGGATTGAAATTCTATCCTCCTCATCGAATGTCTCTCCCTCAGAGCTGGTGTGTTTGTCTGTCTTCCTTTGCTGTGCGTGCTGTTCCTTTTTTGTTGATTTTTTTTTAATCCTAATCTGATTCACGGTCTCCAGAGGAGACGGACTGCAAGCGGCGTTTTTTTTTTCTCTCTCTCTCTCTCTCTCTTTTTTTTTTTTGCATTTCACCTCTTGGGAATGGCTTGTTTCTCTCCCGCGCTTTGTCTTGTTATTTTTGTTTTTTGCTGCTCCAAGGCCAATACCAAGTTTCTCCTCAAACCAGGAAAGCATGTTTGCTATGCTTTCAAATCTTTTCTCCCATTTTTCTTCAAATTCTTCCATTCTCGAGTTTGGAGAGTGTGACTTGGTTTTGCCACTTGCATTTTCCTCATCAGAGGAGCGGGCATCTGTTTCTGCCATGCTCAGTGGCAGTGAGGGACAAACTTCTTGATGCAACACTCAGCTGCTTTCCCTCTAATTCCCACACAGCAGGAACAAATTTTTACAAGTCACACAAAGTGCTGTAAAGAGTCAGTATCCTTGTTCGTTATAACTACAAGTTACCTATTATCAAAGTTTGTGAACAAAGTGTAATATCAGCAAAGCTAGTGGTCATGAAAGTCAAGACTTCATAAAAAAAAAATTGACTGGACTCACCGTTTTTCCTCCATGCACACACATACACTATGAAACAAACCAACACATTTCACCACAGGTACTTTGATAACTTTCTTCAACTCTTTTCAATTTTGTCAGCGTCCAGCGGAGTCTGGAGTATGGCCTACAATGTGTTGCCCGGCTCAGCGTCAGCGTCCACGTGACCTGGCTTAGCATCGCGCGCCAATACTCACATCACATCACGTAATGTGTTTTAACACTAACATTATTCAGAACAATGTTCCCCTGATAGCATTCTCACGCTAACTCTTTAGGTGGGTATTGTTTGGTGCATTCTGTTGTCTGTTTTTCAGCGAAGTCTGAAGTGCTATTCGTTGAAAAATCACACAACTTTTTTGGTATCGTCTGTCAGACTTGTGGCAGGTTTACCCTAAACTTTGTCTTGTGTGTTCGTTTGCATTTTGCCTTGATTGTTGTATACACCATTTTATTAAAGCGCAGTTCGCACTTGGCACACACATACACACATACTCTACAAACACTGATAATCAATCTGATCGTTATTGTACATGAACATGAAACCGTTTCTGTAACTTTTGAGGTACAATGTTTGAATCAGACTTGGCCCATCTGATCCGAACCATGTATGTCATCAGCATTGCACTCATGGTTTCCACAGCTCTGTCATCAGATGTAGCAAGTTCTCCGTACAGCTCTAGGTCCCACCCACACCTTCGGGTGTTTCTTTTGCCTGTCTGCTGTTTGGCCCGACTCTGGGGAAAGGCCGAGTGACGGTGAGGAAGGATCCACTGATCGGAGGGAAAGCTCTGTCGACAGCAGGAAAGACTGTGACTTGGGATCCTCTTCAGAGGGCACGGAAGATCGCATGTGGCGTAAGCTTGGCCGTGTCTGCACTGGTGCTTGTCTTCAGCTCCGGGTGTCAGGGCTGCAGGCTGCGCACGGCAGTTGCTTGACGGTGGCGTCTTTCACAGGAAGTGTCCGCAGACATGAAATGTGGGCTGGCACACCCAAAGGGACGCTCTCGTGGAAGTTTTGTCGCGTCACGTTCAGTAAAATGGCGTCTGCTAAGGAGCCGTTCTGTCCCTTGACGTCTTAATGGAATGCCCTGTGCGTGTCTGCACCATGGTGAAACACAGCGCAGGTGGTGCCGATTTCCCCCAGCTGATTGATTTGGCATTTGAGAGCAGCACTTCTCTAGACACCCCCCCCCCCCCCCCCCACTCGCACTCTTGGGTGTTTCTTTTACTTTTCTCATCCACTTAATTTATTGTCGTGTGACACATGCGACATAAGGAGAAAAAAATCAAGACAGGCTCACCGGCAGATTGTTGACATGTTGCAAGGCTGGTGTCTTGTGTACTATCTTCACACCTGACTGAAACTACGGTAGGTTTTTGTAAGTATGATCGAAAGACATTGTCTTGTGTACATATGTTCAAACGACTAGCCGTACCGCGATCAAAACACAACTTTCAGGTTCAAAACACTACCCCCGAAGTTCAACACTACATTAACCTTCACTGTAACTCGTAGACCTGACAGACAAATTTCCAACATAATTTTAGATGTGCCTGAAATGTTACTTGACAGTTACGCACGCATAAATTTTATTTTTGTTATTTGGTAAGCAAATTATAAAACAAAAAAAATTATTTTTGGAAAAACGTTGTTGGTTGATACGGGGAGATGGAACTTGTCCTGACCTCTTCGTTGGACACAAAGGCATGCCATTTGATGCTGAGGATTTCATGTAACAGATGTTGAAGGCCAACCTATTTCTTCTCCCCATCGATTTTTTACTTGCCAGGTTTCGCGGCTGTAGAGCAGCGTGAATATGGCATTGGAATCACTGAATGTTAGTTCTCTACCTGGGGGCCAGAATAGCTCAGTGGTAGAGCGCCGGACTCGTAATGTTGGTAATCCCGGAGTTGCGTGTTCGAATCTCCGCCGGGCCGTTTCGGTACAGGGGGATTTTTCCCTCGAAGTTAACGTTGGTTCCGATTCCATTTCCCATACAGTCCTTCGAATGAGACTATAAACCGAGGTTCCGTGTGTGAACGCACGCATAACATCTTGCTCACACGTAAAATCCCATCACCAACTTTCGGAAGAGAAGGCCAGTTTGGCCGTCGGTATGGATGACACGTTACACATAGCATGCACGTTCCCCGTAATGTCTGGGTGAAAAACTGTCAAACACACAAAACTCCACTCCCTTTGTTGGGTAGATGGGATAAATCCTTGCCTGTCTATACAGAGAGTGTCCGCAGGAGCATCAGTCTGCGTACGCAGAAAAAAAACAGTTCTCTACCAAGAGAAAACTTCAGTACTCAGCCGTCTGGACGCTGCTGT
>CM065721.1:38139600-38144600 GCA_033310375.1 Conus canariensis | reverse complement strand
GGGTATTAGGATGGGTTCGGTTAAAAAAGGGTATTCGGATGGGTTCGGTTAAGAAAGGGTATTGGGTGGGTTCGGTAAGGTGGGGGTTCGGTAAGAAGGGGCACAGGGGTGGGTTCGGTAAGAAAGGGGATTGGGGTGGGTTCGGTAAGAAAGGGTATTGGGGTGGGTTCGATAAGAAAGGGTATTGGAATGGGTTCGGTAAGAAAGGGCACAGGGGTGGGTCAAGGTAAGTAAGGGCACAGGGGTGGGTTCGGTAAGAAAGGGTATTGGGGTGGGTTCGGTTAAGAAAGAATATTGGGGTGGATTCGGTAAGAAAGAGTATTGGGGTGTGTTCAGGTAAGAAAGAGTATTGGGATGGGTTCGGTAAGAAAGGGTATTAGGGTGTTCGGTAAGAATGGGTATTGGAATGGGTTCGGTAAGAAAGGGTATTGGGGTGGGTTCAGGTAAGAAAAGGCACAGGGATGGGTTCGGTAAGAAAGAGTATCGGGATGGGTTCGGTTAAGAAAGAGTATTGGGATGGGTTCGGTTAAGAAAGAGTATTGGGATGGGTTCGGTTAAGAAAGAGTATTGGGGTGGGTTCGGTTAAGAAAGAGTATTGGGGTGGGTTCGGTAAGAAAGAGTATTGGGATGGGTTCGGTTAAGAAAGAGTATTGGGATGGGTTCGGTTAAGAAAGAGTATTGGGATGGGTTCGGTAAGAAAGGTATTGGGGTGGGTTCGGTAAGAAAGGGTATTGGGATGGGTTCGGTTAAGAAAGGGTATTGGGGTGGGTTCGGTTAAGAAAGAGTATTGGGGTGGGTTCGGTAAGAAAGAGTATTGGGGTGGGTTCGGTAAGAAAGGCACAGGGTGGGTCGAGGTAAGAAAGGGCACAGGGTGGTCGAGTAAGAAAGGCGGTGTGGGTCCGGTAAGAAAGGCACGGGGTGGGTCGGGTAAGAAAGGGCACAGGGGTGGATCGAGGTAAGAAAGGGCACAGGGTGGATCGAGGTAAGAAAGGGCACAGGGATGGGTGCAGGTAAGAAAGGGTATAGGTGTGGGTGCGTTTAAAAAAAGGGCACGGTGGTGGATCATGATAAGAAAGGGCACAGGGTGGGTGCGCGTAAGAAAGGGCACAGGGTGGGTGCGTTAAGTAAAGGGCACAGGGGTGGATCGAGGTAAGAAAGGGCACAGGGGTGGGTGCGGGTAAGAAAGGGCACAGGGGTGGATCGAGGTAAGAAAGGGCACAGGGGTGGGTCGAGGTAAGAAAGGGCACAGGGGTGGGAGCGGGTAAGAAAGGGCACAGGGTGGGTGCGGGTAAGAAAGGGCACAGGGGTAGGTCCTGGTAAGAAAGGGCACAGGGGTAGGTCCTGGTAAGTAAGGGCACAGGGGTAGGTCCTGGTAAGTAAGGGCACAGGGGTAGGTCCTGGTAAGAAAGGGCACAGGGGTAGGTCCTGGTAAGAAAGGGCACAGGGGTAGGTCCTGGTAAGTAAGGGCACAGGGGTAGGTCCTGGTAAGAAAGGGCACAGGGGTAGGTCCTGGTAAGAAAAGGCACAGGGGTGGGTGCTGGTAAGAAAGGGCACAGGGGTGGGTGCGGGTAAGAAAGAGAGAACAACCATACTTGCATCAATGTGATTTTATCATAGATGAACATTGTCAGGAATCAATCTTGTTCTTTTTTTTTATATATAATATAGAACCGTATTCAATACGCGCTGTGGTACTCAGGGGACTTTGGGGCAGCGATTTCAGGAATTTCTAACATTCAGCTCGATGACGATAGCACTGGGAGCCCATTTTCATTTTACTCTGCGTGGAGCTGTTAGGGTGTCGGTCGTGCCGTGAGGCTGCAAACCAAAAATTAATGCGCCAAGGCCTGGCCTAAGGAGTCGGGGGTATTTATAAACTGGCACAGTTAGACTGTTTTGAGAATGATTATTGTGTCTGAAAGTTGGTTCTCCTCATTTTCTTTCATATGGCCATCAAGGTACAAGCCAGGTGGTGCCAAGCAGACATTGAAATTTTTTTTTAAATCAAAGGAATGGGACTATTTGGGCGCTTCCAGCTGGCGCGAAGATAGGGTCACGGGTGAGTGCGAAGGCCTGAAATGTAACGTCAACTAAGGGAAGGGGAAGGTCATGTATCTGAAGATTTTTTTTTTTTTTTTTTTTGTAATTTCATCGGTGAAAATCCCCTATAACAAGGGAAATAATTGGTGGGGAGTTGCTCTTTTGATCAGTTATCAGCTTGACATTAAATGCTGGCTCACATTCATGGTAGGCCTCATACGGATTATATAGAGTTTTAGTGCAGAATCCCGATTGTGGCGCGTGGCCTGACGAACACCGACTGTCCCCTCGATCGGCTGGATGTGTGGGGGATGGCCTACTGCGTTACAATTTAGTCTTTGGAAGGGGACGTGAAGGCACGTTTCACCCAAAATAATAAACATGGACAGACCGTGACGTCTGATAGCGCTTAAGCTCAACGAACTGCGGTTATTTGCCTCCGAAACTGACCACGCAGTCACCCCTGCGAAATATCCGTGTTCGGTGGCGGGTGCGGTCATGGTCCGAGGAGGTGTTCAGCTGTTTCTGCATTATTTTACACCGGTCCCAGCTGGAAGATTGACTGGCGAGACTCATCGTGGAGCTGCTTCTGCAAGGCAGGCGTAAGCCTCACTCACTGTATGGTGTGAACTAAGCGAGGATGGAACGCTGCAGAGAGTGCTCATACAGTCTTCAACAACATCCTTCGCTGATGTACGGAAAATGAGAACAGCAGCGAAAAAAGGACATCAGTTGTCACGAACTCTTAACTGAAGAACCCACAACAAGAAAAAAGGCGTTTCAATTTCGCAAGGCTCGCGAGGTTCGCTGAATAACAGACGTACAGAGACTGAAACACACACACACACACACACACACACACACACACACACACACACACACACACACACACACGCACGCACGCACGCACGCACACACACCTACTAAACACACACACACACACACACACACACACTCACACATACACACACTCACACACACACGCGCGCGCACACACACACACACACACACACACACACACACACACACACACACACAGAGTCGGAGCCGGAAGGGTTTAATGGTTGAGCTATTTTTGCCCGTGTCAAAGTGGGTCGAGTGTGGGCATGTAATGCGTGACAGTGACATTCGTCACGAAAACAACTCCTAAGCAACATGAACATGTCAGTGAAACATTTGATAGAGCACGGGTTTTGAGGAGGAGGGGGCGAAGGAGGAAGTGGAGGGGAGAGAGAGAGAGAGGAGAGAGAGAGAGAGAGAGAGAGAGAGAGAGAGAGAGAGAGAGAGAGAGATTAGCAACATTGTAACATTTTACAAATAAATTTCTGTCCACTTCCAACACTAATTTTATGTCATCAGCATACTGAACTATTTTCATTTCTTCGTCCATTTTGATGCCTTTGATCTTTTGTTTTCTTTTTTTTTCACAGAATACAAGCGAAACGTTCTATACGTATCTTGAAAAGATATGGGGCAGAGGATCCCCTTGCGTACATCCACGGTGAATAGGAGCCAGGCAATCATCTGCCAAATCACTGAAACAGAGGCTTTAATATCTTTCTAAAACGCCATTATCCACTTATAAAAGTTTGTACTAAAACCGACGGCTCTGAGAACGTTATGGGAAAAAAAAGTCCTATTCAAGGAATCAAAGGCCTTTTCAAAATCTAGACATAAAGTATTCTTGTCCAGGTGGCTGATCAAATAAAATATTTAAAAAATATCTCTCCTAAACGCCTATTTTCCTTGAAACCTCTTGTTGCATGCTTATCGGAGAAGTCAATAAGTTTTTCAAACGATTAGTAATATGGAGAGAGCCTACGTTATTAAGTACATTCAGCAGCCACATTTGACGCCATTTCTTGACATATTCATTTGCTTTATCCTCCCTTGACAAACATATGAGTTGAGTTACTCGCAATCCCCCCCCCCCCCTTTTTTTTTTTCTTCTAATCCCTCAGTGAACAATCTTACGACAAATGTTCTATCTTTAACCGGAAGATTTTTTTTTAAAGAATTGTACTGAGAAACAATTAATTCCGTGACTTTTGTTGTTTTAAGTATAAAGGTAGCTTCCTCCAAAACAGTTTCCCCCATCAAGTGAACTTTCCTGTTAATAATTCAGTGGGGTATCTCGTCAATTTATTAAGTCAGAAATGTTGCAGTCTATTGTTACAGTCTTCGACTTGCCTATGGTGTAATTTTTTTTATAAAACGATTTTACTCCTCTCATTATTATTTCTTTTACAAAAGTCTCAGATCCATCATTAAAAAAAAAGAAGTTTACTTACACACGTACTGATATACTTTCGTGTTCACAAAATGTATTGTCATTTTCATCGCCTTACCCATCTTGCTTTCATAATCTCTTGTTTACTTGAATGCATGAACTGGTTTTACCTTTGTCAGAGTGATTTTTTTTTTCTGAAATGTTTAAATCAAATTTAAAATTCCTTGTCTCTTCCTCATCGGTACGTTTCTTACTAACAATATAAGCGGTGATCTTTAACAAATTCTTTTCATTGGAAGAATATATAGGAAATGTTGAACTGACTGGAAATTGTTAACTGACGTTCACTGCCAGGAAAGTGTCCGAGCTGCTTTCTTTATCTTACGGTGAGGCTGCAAGCGTGTCCACAACATTGCAAATAACATCACTTACTTCAGCTAAATATTGTTTATCTTTCAAAGGTGAAGTGTTGAGTGTTCATCAAAGATGATGTCTTTTCGTTTCATCTACTAGATTTAAATTTCATTGTTAACAAAGAAAGGTCCGTTCTGTATCACGTTTTGTGCCAACATTTGTCAAAAACGACGATACATTGTGTAAAATCGTCAAAGAATCTAATCTACTTTGTATGAAAGTGTAGTTGTATGCCTCGTGTGCTGTCCCTGTTCTGGGTTTATCAAACAAACAAACAGAAAATTCTAAACACTTACGTCAGTACACCTGCAAACTG
>CM065721.1:38094600-38134600 GCA_033310375.1 Conus canariensis | reverse complement strand
GGAGAAGAGGAAGGAAAGTTGTTCGGTAATGTTTTCACAGTTCATTGCTTAAAAAAAAAAAAAAAAATTAAACAGCGGTAAAAAGCTTGCCCCGAAAACTTCCTCCGCTCAGAGTGTCAGCACGAGTCATGAGTCTTGTATGTAGGTAAGATTGTATTGGGTAAGCCTACATGATTCTCTCTCTCTCTCTCTCTCTCTCTCTCTCTCTCTCTCTCTCTCTCTCTCTCTCTCTCTCTCTCTTCCTCCTCCTCCTCCTTTTTCTTCTTCTTCCCCTTCTTCTTCTTCTTCTTCTTCTTCTTCTTCTTCTTCTTCTTCTCCCTCCTTTCATTCCCCATCCAGTACAGCAGCCTATTTTCGTCAAAAAAATCGTAGGCAGTTTATCCAAATCCACAGCCATTGTACGTTCCCTTGTCATCTGTGAGGGTTTTCGTTGTTTTCTACAGCCAGACAAGTCTTGATATATAACGGAATGAAGTATTGGAACGAGAAGGGGATATGAAAGATTTCAGTTCAATGGCAGACATGTTTCCTCTCTCTCTCTCTCTCTCTCTCTCTCTCTCTCTCTCTCTCTCTCTCTCTCTCTCTCTCTCTCTCTCTCTCTCGTGGGAAGCGAACAGCAGTTTATTACAGAATTTAAAGACAGACTCATCTGTTCTTTTAAACAGAACTGGCATTCAAATATGGAAAGCAAAGAAAAGTATCGCTGGTTCTTCTCTTTTAAGAATATATTCCATACGGAAAAGTTCCTCAATGTTATCACAGATAAATGGCATAGAAGGTAATTACGCGAGGTCAAGGTTACGAACTTTAGGTTTCAATGCGAATAAAAGATGGTTCGAGTGTGGAACATCCACAGAATCACCATGCCCTTCATGTGGATTCATTACTGACAATGCAAAGCACTTTTTATTTCAATGTACTGCATACAACGAAGTGCGTGTAAAATGTTCATTTTCCACTTCGGGTGTTTTTGAAAGGCAAGATGTTGCTTCTTTGTTGTCATCTCATGACGATGGTGTGATCAAGTCGGTTGCTAGGTTCATTGCAGAAGCAATGAAAATCAGACAGAGAAGGTATACTACAAAAGTACCTAATTTCGGAAAATACGAATTAAAACAGGTGGAGGAGTTCAGTAGAATAGTTATCGCGTGACTGAGTGAATGGTCGAATTAATCTATAATACTACATTTTCCCTTTTTGTACATGTGTTGTTGTTGTTGTTTGGTTGTTGTTGTTGTTGTAATGATAAAGGAGTACTCGTGGCTAGGAGGATATTCGAAGACTATTTTGTACTTTTTCATGTTTTGCGTATTTTGATTTGATTGATCATTGAAAATAACTGGATTATATTGTTTGCAATGTAAGGAGGAAATAATGTGTTATTGCCCTGTTACCCCCCTTGTCATAAGACCTTTTGGTAATGACAATAAACTGTCAAAGTGTCAAAGTCTCTCTCTCTCTCTCTCTCTCTCTCTCTCTCTCTCTCTCTCTCTCTCTCTCCAAAAATACTTGTTCCTTTTGGGGGAAAAATCTAAGCCTATTCGGGAACAAAGAAAAGCGCAAGAAGCAGACGTACAGATCACTGTGAACTAGTGGTTCAACCATTTCAGCTGTGTGTTTGCTTCAGACCAATAGCACAGGAAAGCTTTCCTCTTGAACCCCCCCCCCCCCCCCCCCGCACTCCCCCCCCCCCTCCCGCTCCCCTTCTGTCCGACGGCTGCTTTGGTTTTGGGTCACAATGCGGAAGCCGATTTATTGAAGTCGAACTGTATATTCTCTTGTCATGTTACAGTTCTCTCAATATTTTCAGCACCCAAACTCTCTTGATCACATGACGCCAAGAAGCAGTTGTACGAGAGGCGGCCGGGTAAGGAGAGCAAATAGTATTTATTATCACGACCTGTCCTTATCAGTTTGCATCCATTTTGTTTTTCTACTCACCCGGCCAGGAGTACTTCTCCAAAGAAGGTAAACCATTGTCTTCATAATATAGATGGTTTCCTTGACACGGGGAAACAAATTTAAGATCGTCTCCTCTCAAGGGCTGTTGGGGTCTGTCGACTCCATTGTCTAGTGTGTTTTTATTTTTATTTTTTTTTAATCAAATCTTAAATAAATGTTAGGGAACCGCCACGAGAAACGTGGACAAACGGTCACAAGATAACACGACGCGTTTCGACCTCTTAGGTCTTCTTCAGGCAAGACGCAAACAAATAATACAACGAAAATGAACGAATTTGGTACTCAGCTTTGATCTCTTCACTCTTCAGCGCAAGGTAGGCAGGTGTTGAAGAAGGAGATTCAACCTTGTTCATGCTATATTGACCTACGTATTTTTCTTTTTTTTTTCTTTTTCCCCAGGGCTGGACGGAAAAAACATGTATATTTTGCTTATCTCATTACCCTGGAAAAATAGAGCTTCGTTCTCTCTCTCTCTCTGTCTGTCTCTCTCTCTCTCCCTCCCTCCCTCTCTCTCTCTCTCTCTCTCTCTCTCTCTCTCTCTCTCTCTCTCTGTCTGTGATGTGTTCACTTCACAATGCTGTGGAATCAAGTCAAGTCAGGAACACTTTATTATCTCCAAAGAGAAATTAAGAGTGGCCATAAAACATGTCTATGGATCTATATTTAACAATCAAAAATCAGTCACCCATCTACTCCTCCCCCACTCACACACACACACACACACACACACACACACACACACACACACACACACACACACACATATATATATATATATATATTTTTTTTTTTTCTTAATTTTATGTTCCCATTTTCTTCATCTTCAACCTTTTTATCTTTTTAGTTCAATTCTTTGCCAGGTCATTACTAATATGACGGAAGAATTGTTAGCCTGCACTTGTTTTCCACCAGTACTTAATTGTTCAGCATTACAACACACACACACACTCTCTCTCTCTCTCTCTCTCTCTCTCTCTCTCTCTCTCTCCCCCCCCCCCCCCCCCCCCCCACACACACACACACACAAGCTTTCTGAACCGGATCTCATCGAAGTTCAGTTTTGATTCAGGAGTGTTTTTTTTTCATGTGGAATGTGCCTTGTTGAAACCAGCCAAGCTGGCTCAGTTACATTTCACCTATCTATGTTGAGATAGTAATCCTGCAGGTCTCCACGTCCCCATCTTGTGTGGCCAGATGAATGGCTGCACTCAGTGTCCTGAACTTCGATGAGATCGGTTCAGAAAAACGATCCTCCCCCCCCCCCCCGGCTGAGTAAACAGCGTAGTGTGTGTGTGTGTGTGTGTGTGTGTGTGTGTGTGTGTGTGTGGCGCGCCGCGTGTGTTCTGCTGCGTTGCAGTGGTCGGAAAGAACATACAGGACAGAAAGCGTCTGAAGGCAAGATGTGGCTGATGTGCTGTGACGGCTAAACCTCATGGCAGACACTGTTGCGATCAGCACTATCTGTCTTAAATGTGTATATACCTGTAAACACCATATGTGTGTGTGTGTGTGTGTGTGTGTGTGTGTGTGTGTGTGTGTGTAACAATGTAATAGTGGGGAAAAACAAGTGCAGACAAACAATTTCTCCGTCATCGCATTAATGACTGGGGACACAAGAAAATAAGAACGTAAAGTCAGGGAAATATATTTGACATATTAAACCCTTTACTTGGAGCATTTGGGAATCATTATAATCCATCATGAAAACAGGCTCCTTTATATCGCCTACATCGGGGCCTTTTATCCGCTGGATCAGACTCATCAGGAAGGCACGACTGATTGTATGTGTCCTCCCTTGGCATCAAATAGAGATTTACCACAGTGTGTAATTCTGTGGTACTTTCGCTACCAAGGGTTCAAAAATAAAATCCAACAGCAACCCAAGGCAGCCAGCGGAGGGTAGAAAAGTAAAACGAAAAGAAAATGTGTAAGGAAATAAGTTGCTGAAAAAGTAAAATAATTGCGTATATAGTATAACATGTTGGGGAGAATATTTGAGCCTATGCTTGAGGATCCATTTAAGGACGTAACGGAGGTCAGAATGTGTCTAACAGTTGGAGTAGTCAGCTCTGCTGTTTGATTACCCAAGCATTGTCAGCAGCTAAGAATTGTGCGGAACAGCCTTTTCTTGGATCTCCTAAGAGATGTAATCTCCCATTGATTGACCAAACAATAGCAAGCTGAACAATTTAGTAGTGGGGGAAACAAGGGCAGGCTGGCAATTGCTCCATCATTACATCAATGTACACACACACACACACACACACACACACACACACACACACACACACTATATATATATATATATAATTATATATATATATATATATGTGTGTGTGTGTATTGTGTGTGTGTGTGGTGTGTGTGTGTGTGTGTGTGTGTGTGTGTGTGTGTGTGTGTGTGTGTGTGTGAGACGGCTAAACATCATGGCATACACTGTTGCGATCAGCACTATCTGTCTTAAATGTATATATACCTGTAAACACCATACGTGTGTGTGTGTGTGTGTGTGTGTGTGTGTGTGTGTGTGTGTGTGTGTGTGTGTGTGTGTAACGCCAGTCTGCCTCGATGAAGGTATGTGCTTGATGAACAATGTGGTTCAAAGCATCGTCCATCGTGTACATCCACAACAAAAAATAAAAACGCATTTGGATTTAGCTCCAAGCTTATTCTTATCCCACTGTCTAGCGAGCTAAGGCAGTCATCATTTCCACCTTCTCTCAACGGTGAACATCAGCTTCTGTCAATTCGCGTTTATTACACAATCGGTAAAATTATAGTACAGGGACATGTATGTCAAGAGTGGATTAAGCAGGACTTTGATAAACTGAAAAATGCCGTTTCCTTTGTCTGTACCAGATACATCTACACTGTCAGTTGCTGATGCTTTTTATAATGTCACAGAAAACAAAGACAACCAATGTGAGGTAGGCACTCAAGGTCTGACCAGCGCATTGGGCTAATGCGTAGGTCAGCCATCTGCTAAGTCGTAGCCACGAGACCCTCTTCTTCAATTCTCTCATCTTAGTTGTTAATCCATTTATCCATCAGCTTAACATCATGCGTAGCGTGGTCTCAAAACTTAGCGGATGTGGTGTAGCGTATAATGGACTAGTCCGCACGCCTTGACGCCACCTTGATGAAACTGAAACTGAAAACTGAATGTCACAGAATCCGTTCTACAAACACCACTGGCGATCTGGGAGGCACAGACATTATTATGCGAGTGTGCTAGCAACGCTTCGGCCAGGTGACACCATCCCTCCCATCCTCACCCGTCTTCCCCCCTTGATGACAAGGGAATTCAGCCGGCCTGTCAGCTGCACGTCTCATGTCACAGTCCCTCCCCCCCCCCCTCTCCGGCCCCCGGACAACAGGGATTCACCACCTGCATCCCTCCATTTTTTTTCTTTCTTTTCTTTTCTTTCTTTCTTTCTTTCTTTCTTTTTTCCACCAACATCCTGTTTTGCTATTTTTTGTTTAACTTGGCCCCTATCGTGTGTGTGTGTGTGTGTGTGTGTGTGTGTGTGTGTGTGTGTGTGTGTGTGTGTGTGTGTGCGCGCGCGCGTGCGCGTGTGTGTGTGTGTGTGTGTGTTACAAAGAGTGGGGGTTCCCCCTCACCACTGCCACCACCCTACCCACCTTTCCCCTCGTCCCCTGTCCAACCCCGTTATTATCCCCCTTTTATAGATTGTCATTGATGATACTGCTGTCTACGTGAATACGTTCATGAATGTGCATCTACGCATACCTTATTGTCAAGCCTTTGCACTACAGATGTGTGTGTGTGTTTGTGTATGTGTGTGCGTGCGTATGAGCGCGCGCGCGCGCGTGCGTGCTCGTACGTGCGAGCGCGAACCATGCACCAGAGAACTATAAAATAGGCATTCTGGCTCACCCGGCTCCGCTGTGCTCCGCCGGCTTACCCAGAATGCCTATTTTATAGTTCTCTAATAGTAAACACTTTACAAACATACATAATGTGTAGGATTATCTGTTTTTAACACTAATTTAGAAAACTTTTGAGACTTAAGTTTTTGCTTAATCCTTCGTTTTTCTTGATCGTTTTCAACAACATCGTTTTCACGCATACATTCATCAAATGCGTCTCTATCTTTCATGTGGAATAAAACCACTGTCTTTAATTGCTCTCTAAAGTCTTTTAAAACTGAGTTATATTTCTGACATAAAATCCACACACTTATCCCAGCATGTCTTCCACTGAAAGCCAGTTTCGGCCGAACAGTCATCTATAATAAATAGTGTCTGCGTTCCCCCAAACAGTCTGTATTACCAGTTGGTTGACTGTCAGCTTTTTTGCAAGACCAAGACAACACAATTATAACGACGCAGTAAGTCAGCAGGCCGAGCGTCCTGTTTACAAACTGTGTGTCTCCCTATGTTCTGACCTAAAAATCAATAAAACACGCCTCGCGCGCCTACTGCGTTTCTTCTCTCACCGGGCTCGCGGCGCGCCAGGTCAACTTGCAACATTATTGCATCAGCAAATGTTCTTGAACATTCTCGAATGGGAAGCCACCACTTCGCCGTTTTCAGTGTGCGTGTTGGTTTGTTGGTGTGTGGGGTTTACGACTTAACACAGACAAGAGGCCTTTGTTTACACAGAACACAGCACACAGTCAGTTAGTTGACAATGTACATACCTTCTTCACATCCAGTCAGCTGCCACACCGGCGTGGGTTTTTAGAGCAGCATGTATCTTTGGCGTCAACGCGATGGCTTGTGTAATAGAAATTGTCAGATTTGAGAGTTCCGGATATTTTTCAAAGAGTTCTGTCGTCTTTCTTAGTTTATTAATCCAATAGGTCTGTCCGCACAGCGGGCGTGCACTAACACGTTCTTTGCTATAGCGTGAGCTGCCTCTTTCTCTGTTCTTCATCGCGCTTAACTAGTAGTTGCAGGCCAGCCCGACAACGAATCACTGCTCAGCGCCCACGCACATCCTGTTCAGTCAAAAAGCAAGTGAGAGAACTATAAAATAGGCATTCTGGCTCACCCACCTCCGCCAGCTCCAACCGGCTGAAGCCGGTTTCGCTGTTGCTCCGCCGGCTTACCCAGAATGCCTATTTTATAGTTCTCTAATAGTAAACACTTTACAAACATACATAATGTGTAGGATTATCTGTTTTTAACACTAATTTAGAAAACTTTTGAGACTTTAGTTTTTGCTTAATCCTTCGTTTTTCTTGATCGTCTTCAATAACATCATTTTCACGCATACATTCATCAAATGCGTCTCTGTCTTTCATGTGAAATAAAACTACAGTCTTTAATTGTTCTCTAAAGTCTTTTAAAACTGAGTTATATTTTTGACATAAAATCCACACACTTATCCCAGCATGTCTTCCACTGAAAGCCAGTTTTGGCCAAACAGTCATCTATAATAAATAGTGTCTGCGTTCCCCCAAACAGTCTGTACTACCAGTCGGTTGACTGTCAGCTTTTTTGCAAGACCAAGACAACACAATTATAACGACGCAGTAAGTCAGCAGGCCGAGCATCCTGTTTACAAACTGTGTGCCTCCCTATCAATAAAACACGCCTCGCGCGCCTACTGCGTTT
This sequence comes from Conus canariensis, assembly GCA_033310375.1. Classification (NCBI taxonomy): domain Eukaryota; kingdom Metazoa; phylum Mollusca; class Gastropoda; order Neogastropoda; family Conidae; genus Conus; species Conus canariensis. The sequence goes on along the minus strand of CM065721.1, from coordinate 38,127,055 downwards.
CTTCTCTCACCGGGCTCGCAGCGCGCTTTGTCACAAATGTTCTTGAACATTCTCGAATGGGAAGCCACCACTTCGCCGTTTTCAGTGTGCGTGTCGGTTTGTTGGTGTGTGGGGTTTACGACTTAACACAGACAAGAGGCCTTTGTTTACACAGAACACAGTCAGTTAGTTGACAATGTACATACCTTCTTCACATCCAGTCAGCTGCCACACCGGCGTGGGATTTTAGAGCAGCATGTATCTTTGGCGTCAACGCGATGGCTTGTGTAATAGAAATTGTCAGATTTGAGAGTTCCGGATATTTTTCAGAGTTCTGTCGTCTTTCTTAGTTTATTAATCCAACGAAGGGAGTACTTCATATGACTACACATTTTTACTACACTATTTTACACACACACACACACAGCAGCGCGCACACAACAGCAATGTTTAAAGTGTTGAGTCAGTCAGGGAAGGTCGGTCAACTATTCACCAAATGATAGGTCTGTCCGCACAGCGGGCGTGCGCTAACACGTTCTTTGCTATAGCGTGAGCTGCCTCTTTCTCTGTTCTTCATCGCGCTTAACTAGTAGTTGCAGGCCAGCCCGACAACGAATCACTGCACAGCGCCCACGCACATCCTGTTCAGTCACAAAGCAAGTGGCTGACATATCAAATGAGAAGTGGTCCTACCAGTTCCACTTTTCGCCCCAAGTCCTTAATTAAGTCACCCCAAGTCCTTAATTAAGTCACCCCAAGTCCTTAATTAAGTCACCCCAAGTCCTTAATTAAGTTCTTAATTAAGTCACCCCAAGTCCTTAATTAAGTTACCCCAAGTCCTTAATTAAGTCACCCCAAGTTCTTAATCAAGTTACCCCAAGTTCTTAATCTAGTTCTTAATCAAGTTACCTTAAGTTTTTAATCAAGTTACCTCAAGTTCTTAACTTAAGTTACTTTAAGTTTTTACTTAAGTCATCCTCTATGTACAACCAAGTTCTTATTCAAGTCAATTTATAATTATTTATTAAGTTCTTGAAATATTATTCCATCTGAAATGGATCAAAATGATCTTTTGTTGTTGGCGGTTCTGGCATGCTTTTTTGTTTGGCTTCTGTATTTAGTGGTTGAGATTTTTTTGACTGCTTTGGTTTTTGCTGGCGTTGTTTATATATTTTATAACCGTAATAACCACCCCACAGCAGCAATGCCGCCAAAAATGACAATTGTTTTAAGTTCAATATTCCATAAAGACTTTGGTGTTGCAGGCCTTGAATCAACTTGTGTATTTACAGCTGGCATTGAAACAACTGTTGGCGTTGGCGGTGTTATGTTTTCATTATGAGTTATATTCTGTGATTGCAACATTAATTTTTTTTGTTTGTTCCACTCTGCTAATTTTTTTCCTGCTGCAACACGCCCAGGATGAGGAGGCTTTTTACTGGTCACTTTCTCCACCTGATTCAATGTTTTCTGATTCTGCTGATTTTCTGGCTCGGTCATTTTGAAGGGAAACAAAATCTATATGATTAAAAGTAATTAATCCCATGATTAATGGCGATAACAATGTTCCAAATCTGTAATATAGATCACATCCTAGAGACTCTAATGACTTTGTTAAAACGGGATCCTGTGTTAAATCATACATAAAATCTTGTTCAGAATCAATGGGAGCAAATCTACTAACTAGTTTAGTGTACAAACTAAGAACCGTTTGCCCAACACTTTTTACCATTCTTGACCCCAGTTGCGCTTCATACCTGTTGTGATACTTTACAATGTCTTGCGTCGACATCTGTTGAATCTGTTCTATGCTGAATTCATTTCCAAGGTACTGTTTTGTTTTTCCACACGCCGCCAAAGAATACAGCCTTTCCTTTTGGCGCATAATAGCTTGGTCATCAACTTGATCATTTGTAAGTTCAGGAAGTAAATCATCGCAGTTCATGTTTTATTAATGAATAAATATTATTTTATTTTTTAAAAATGAGCACCGAAAAAACTATTACTAACCTTGTATACCATTCTGCTGTTATTGGAGGCCTAAGTGTAGGATACACAATGCTTGGTAAAAGCCTGTTAAAAATAAAACCAGCAGATCTTGGCAAACTAGACTTTGAAGACTCAGCAAAGCTGATTGCTGTTATTACAGCTTCATTTGCTACGAAAGATTTTCTAGTTAAGCAAGGAATAATTCCAGACAGTATCAATATGTAAAATTAAAAAAATACATTTATAAAAATGGCTTCACTCGTAATGATGATTGGTGGCGCTGTGGTTAATGCGCTTGCTTTTAGCGGAAGTAATTACGCATTTAGTAAACTACGGGATGACGGCGAGAGAAAAAGACATAACAAAGCTATGGAGCAACTAGCCGCAGCACAAGCTGCGTATGAAAAGCAGAGAATTGAGCAGTTAGATTTTATTAACGATGAACTGAAAAAACAGGGACATGCAGCTTACACATTTAAAGATGTTGATCAAGCAATAAAAGAATATTATCTTGTAACAGGCAAGCCAATCGAGACATTGCCTCCACCAAAATTCAGCGATTTTTATCAACCATCAGAAAAACAAAAGATGCAAGAAATATTGTTTATTGCCTTTGGTATGACCGTTGTGTATTTTGTTGCACATAATATTGGCTGAATAAAAAATGAACAAGATCTATTATTCGCCAAAAGGATATTGGAAGGGAATAACAGCAATTAAAAAGCTAAGCCAAGCAGCTGGAGTCAGTGAACAAACAGCAAAGGAATGGTTATCTAAACAAGCGATTTGGCAAATTTATCTACCAGCGCCTAAACAAATACAGAGACCACACTTTGTGAATATAACTCCAAACGACACCCATCAAATGGATCTTCTATATTTACCCCATGATACGATTAGACGAAAAAGATTTAAGTACGCACTTACAGTCATTGACATAGCTTCAAGATACAAAGATGCGGAACCATTAACACAAAAGAGTGCTTCTGCTGTTGCTGTCGCTATACAACTGATATATCAACGAGGACCCTTAACTTATCCTCGCATGATTCAAGTCGATGATGGGAAAGAATTTAAAGGACAAGTGAATCAATTATTGTTAAAACATAGAGTTACCATTAAAAGAGGCATTCCGGGTGTTCACAGATCACAGGGTTTGGTTGAAAACTTTAACAAACAGTTATCTGAAAGACTTTTCTCCTACCAGTATCACAGAGAGCTGATTGACAATTCTCGCAACACAGAATGGGTTAGAAGGCTGCCCTCAGTTTTGCGCGCAATGAATAATGAAGAATTTAAAGGTCTAAAACCAGTACAAGCAATCAGAAAACAAACAATAAATGTTGTTGAAGGAGAGTCTTCATCAAGCAAACTATTACCATTTGGTTTGAAAGTGAGATACCTTTATTCGCCGGGAGAAGCGGAAGGGGACACTCGCATCAGGGCAACAGATCCAGTTTGGAGTGTTGATCCATATGAGATAAAAAAAATTGTGAAAATGAATCCGCCCGTGTATTATTTACGAGAAACTGACACAACAAAACGACCAGCCCCCCGAAGATCTTTTGTGAAGGAAGAACTGCAGATAATCCCTCCAGACACAGTTCCAGTCGCTTAATTATTTTTTAATTTAAATTAAAATGGCGGCAAGAATGGAAAAGGAAGAATCCTTACGTAAAATGGCACTGGAAGCAAGAATGGTGAAGGAAGAGTCCTTAGAAATAATGCGAGAAATATTTGATTATAATCTTGCTATTAGACTAATATTTAAGAAGATTGATCATGCCATGCTAGACAAAACCTCAAATTTTGATTGGGAGCAAGAATATATTAAAAAGATAAAAAAAATTCGAGCGCATTTAGCAGTAATGGATAATAATTTGGTTGAATTGGGTGATGATATAGTTAAGCTTAACGAACTGTTTTAATCTACGCAAATACATTTGGGTTTAAAATGGAAGCTCAAAGGGAAATGGCAGAAATGACAAAGGAAAAGTCTTTAAAATTAATGCAAGATTTATTTGAGTATCAGTATATCATTAAAGAAGTATTTGAGAAGATTGACAATCCCTGGCTAGAACAATCGCCAGACAATCGCTTTAAACCCCAAAGCTTTTATTTTGATTTTGATTTATGGAAACATGAATATTGTGAAATGACAAAAAAAATTAAAGCACATCTAGCATTAATAAATAATATTAATTTTGCTAAATTAGATGATGATATAATTGAACGTGCGATTGCTGAAAAATATAAGCCTAAAGACATATGATTATACTATTCTCCAATGACCAATTGCATATGAAAACTCTGGATTAACAAATACTCTTTTTGTGTTAGTGCGGTCAAGAGACCGTTTTGTTACAACTGTTGTGTTAATCTCATGCAGATTAGATCGCAGCTTGTAATTGTCATGATGAAAAGTCTTATTGCCAAACAATGCTTCTTTGTAGTTGTCATGGGTTATGCTTGACTGCACAACACTACGAGATATTCCCTTTGCTTTTTTAACAACTTTTTTTTTGGCTTGAAAGACTGTACATTTTCGACCTCAAACCAACAAACTCCTTGATCACCTCTCCAGATAATTCATCCTTCATCTTACCTAAAACCTTCTTATTAATATCTGAATGCAAAGGCGAATCTTTAGGGTAATCAGATGTGTCGTACCATCCAGCATGCTCTTTTGCTACTTCTAATTCCATGTCTTTGTAAAAATCTTCAGTAGGGATGTCGATTACAAAGGAATCTGTATCTGTGTACAGAACTCTGGACTCCGGATACAAGGGTTTAAAGTAGTCATAAAGAAATTCTAACATCAAAAGCTTCGACAGCTCTAAAACAGTAAACCCAATAAAAACGGGCTTGTCCAATTTGACTTTCTTTTTTTTCATCATTATGCCAAAAAGCTGATCATGAAATCTTCTGAAGTCCTGATAATTAGGTTTTGAAGTCAACTTAATTGCAACGTTTTCTCTGGTGACCAATCTAACATCTTTACGCTTGTGCGGATTTTCCATAGTCTTTCCAAAACAGCTGTTGTTCATCAACTTGAAAAAGTCTTTTTCTGAAGCATCTGCGGATTTAGTTCTGAGATCAGTGTTCTTCATGATGTATGGTTTCATGAACTGTTCTTGATCAAAAGCAATTATACGATGAACAGCTGTCAACTTTAAACCATGTCTTAAATAAAATTGAAGAAGTCTGTAATGACAGACATAATTTTTTTTGTCACGAAGATTAGGCACAAGTTTAGGCGGTTCTGTCATTGCCATCTTTAGACTTTCTGCCGCTAATGGATAGTCATTATGGTAATCATGAAGTTCATGAGGATATTCTAAATCAACTTCTAGAATGAGACCTCTTTTACGATCAGCTTCTAGAGTAGGTAGCCATTTTAAAAACTTTTGAATGTCTTTTACACCTCCTGTGTACATTTTAAAGTTGCGTAATGGAAGTGATTGCGCCATTGCCCATCCATACAGATTGTTTGCATCTAAATACATAAGATAGTTAGACCTTTTACTTGGATCATAGTCGTCCAAGTATTTGTTGTTTGCTTTACAGTAATGGTGCGACGCATACTGATTCCCCCACGCAATCCGTTTTCAATCATCTGAAGCATTGGCAGGTCAGACAATAAATCAATTTGTACTCCAGTAAATTTTAAGAAAGCGTCCCAGCTCATCCCGGGCGCAGAAATGTAATGCGCAGGATCCAAGCTGTAATGTTTCATGCAGGTCTTTCTGTAATTTTCAAAGACGTCCGCCAACAAACAGGTATCCGCCATTAAATAGGAATCATGATAGTCTCCCATCGTTTTACACTCTAACTTCTGCCACGCATCTTGAGCATAAGAATAATCAGAATCACTGATGTCCTTTCCTCTAAGACTACTAAAGAACGCGCCTTTAGGTGGAAGGGCTGGGTTATCAAACCTTTCCCAACTGTTCATGTACTCATAAGGGTAAACGCCCTTTCTAACAAGAGTTGGGTCAAAATATTCTTCTGTTATTGGGCAGGACTTTAAGGATCCTGCCAGTGACTCTAAACTCCCCATCAGGTGTTGCATAGAGTCATAAAAAGATAAATTATTTAAAGTGAAACACATGTACTTTTCTGATGACTGCGCAATGCATGACACCCTAAAGGCGCTAGTTACTGCTTGCATTATAAGGTGAGAGTCGTAACCTCGCAAGTTGTGAAAGAATATAGGAAGTCTCCAAGTCCTAGGATCAAACTTTAGTTGAAGATTGCAATTGTTATGCGCTGCTCCTCTAAACTTTCCGCTAATGTGATCATGGTCTCTTACTGTTGGATTTAAACTTTTAGGTGTTAGCTCTAAACCACAAATCCAACAGTGAGTGGCTGAGTCATAGCGATCTTGATCTTCGGGGGTCATCTTAAGATCGGATAAGAATAGATTATTAGAACAGGCATTACGAACTTCTTGCATGCGTTTTAAGAAATGTTTTGCTGCATGTGGTCCTCTGTATAATTCTGGCTTTGAATGTTCACCATCTGACCTGACAACAATGAAGGCAAATGAACAAATCTGGTGGTTATTCATTATAACTGTTTTTGGTAAATGTTTTGGAGCTGGCCCCTCATAAGGAACAATAAGCGATTCAAAGTCTGCGTAAACAACATATGGAGACCTCTGGAGTTTTTTGTAATTCTTAAAACTAACCTTACTGCCTTCTCTTGGCATAATTAGTTCTGTATTGCAGCCAACTGGGCTGAGACAATGTTTTACATGTTCGCTCGCAGCTTGAACGGACGGAATTCTTGTTAAACATTTTCTACAAAATTCTTGTTTGCTATGTTGTTTTGTAGTATGCACTAGTAATCTACTCATTGTGCGTATTAGAGTGTAGTGCAACCCATTAAGGCTTTGCATTAGGAGTAAGTCTACATGAGTTTTGGTTGGTTCGCCTATTGTTGGACTGTTCTTTGACACTCTAATTGGCAGAAGGTTGGTTTCTTTAGACCATGCGTATACGTTAACAGTTATTGGGGGATTCTGTTCTTCAAACTGATCAATTTTGTCTACAGCCATAGGAAAGGTGAGTCCATCAAAGTTAAGATCATTGACCCAAGGTTGATAGTTAGATACTCTCTCTGCATTTTTGGCAACGTGATGCAGCCTAGCAAGAACGCACCACATGAAACATTTGTTGTCTGTATTCTTTATGTTCAGAACTGCTTTCTTTGCAACTAATGTTGGAGGCAGTGGAATGTAAGACTTGCCTACAATCGGCTCATACTTAGCCTGTCTTAATCTGATGTCTAGGACTTCACCCTCTGACCAACCAGAGCCTCTCATTTTAGCTGCTTCAGAGGCTTCATTAAACTGTGTAAGAAGTTGATCTGCCCAACCGGGTGTTAAGTCATTATAAGAAAGAATAGTCTGCTGTTTAGTTGAGACCCAGACTTCTAGATTTTCTTCGTTTATTGTTATATAGTCGATTAAAACAACTACCCTTACTTTAACTGGAGGGTTTATTGTTAGTTTACTTGGAACTTGAGAAATAGCATGTACAACGCTTGCCTGTACGTTTGTTGGATCAATAACTTCTAAAACGACCTCATTTAAAGCTTTTGACAAACGCTCTTCCTCGAGCATTGCTTCAAACAATTCATCTGAACCTTCATATATCTTATCCATGCTGAGTTTCTTTTCTAACTCAAAATATTTATTTAAATTAAAAAAAAATACTTAATCAGAATCAATATCAACGGTCTTTTTGTGCTTGGACTCGTAAACTAAAGTATAAACGCCCTTTGGTGTTGTTAATGTGAGCTGTTTAGAACAGAGTTTAATGTTTCGTTTACTTTTTTTAAACATTCCTTTTTTATCTGGTCGGTGTCTGGCTGTTGAGAAAAAGTTGCCCTTGCCTTTTTTTGAAGATCAAACTTTTGTCTTTTGTAGTCCTCAAAATCAGCCTGTAGGCGACTAAATTCTTCATCCGTGATGTTCGAGTCGGCAAGTGCTTTATTTATTGTCAGTTTGAAGGAACTAAGTTTAGCTGTTATTAGTTGAACCATAGCTGTGTGCTTTTGGAGTTTAGCTTTTATTTTTTGCTGACAGCACCTGCAGCTAATGAACACAGGCCAAGAGTTAAAGACAAACCACCTAGAGGTAAAGCTGCCAGCGCACCTACGCCTGTTGCTAAGAGACCTACACTTGTTCCTGCTGATAGAGCACTAGCGGTCGATGCTCCAGTATTAACATATGTAACAGCATTAAAGACAGCAGAATACCTTCGTTTGGTTTTACTGTATTTTGAAAGGTCCTGCTCTAGTTGGGTTTGCATTTGTGTTATGTTTGTTAATCTGAAAGTTTTTATGTCTACAGCAACAGAGTTCTCTTCTTTGGGCACTTTTGGATAAACCTGAACAGACATGCTTTTTTAAAAAATAAAAATAATTTAGTATTGGATATCTTTTAATCTGTTATCTTTAATATTCAGCTGCGCATCATATATTAAAAACAAATATACATTAAGTGGTTTATCACTCTCTTTTTCTTTATCAATTTGAATGTTTATTACGTCTTTAACTGTTCTCCCACTCCCATGCAACTGATTATCCTCTGTCGTCCTTAGGTCAATCCATAAACCATATTTCGTTGTTAAATAATCATCAAGTCTAACACTGTGAAGGTGTAGATCTTTAGACACAAGGTCTACTGTTGGACTTCTAGACCTCCCGCCTCCAAACAATTTTCTTATTTCATCAAAATGATGATAAGGTTTAAGCCCACTACCGTAGACTTGGTTAGGACTACCCTCAATTGAACATTGTACTTTAGTTATTTTAGGATTAATAAACTTTTCAGTTTGTCTTTCGTATGGTTCTTCATCTTTACACAGCAATAAAATACCTTTAAGGGATCTTGCTGCGGCACTAAAACTAAAATTCCATATAGTGTCTGCCCTGCTTTTAGGATATTTAGTATGATGAATCACTCTTTCGTAATATATTGCTAATCCTGACTGATATTGTTGCTCAATCAGCCTTGCTAAGTTAGGGTTGCTAACAATGTCAAACTCTAACGAGATGTCGAAAATGCTGTACTTGGAATCAGTGTCTGTAGATTTAATGACACGTTTGTATTCATTAAAAGTTAGTTCATATGACAATCTGTCTTTTAATGCTCCTTGAAAGTATGGCGCATGCGCGCTTAATAACTCAAAATCCAAGGGGATGGAAAAGCGATTTCCATACGCAAAATTTACAGCTTCGGGCTTGTTACCGTCTTTAGCATCTTCGGCGTCTATTCTGTGTTTTAGTGCTTCATCACTTTCGATTCCTTGAAACGCGAGGTCAGCCCTTTCATTCGCGGTTAGCCATAGATCACAATAGATTAGAAATATGTCTGCATTGTGTAAAGAAAATATTTCTTGCCCCTCAAGTTTTATAGAAATTTTCTTAACGATTGCCCGTCCCAGATTCTGGACTACTGTCCTGTTTGGGTCTGTTGCTGAATCAAGTTCTATTTTGAAAGTAAGCCGTGCAGATCCCGGCACAATCACTTCATCTGCTCCTAGGTCTGGAAATTTAACAGTAAGAATTTGATCTGAATCAATAGTAGATGGATTATTTGGAACAATAATATTCTGTTTATTTCCCTTCATGCCAAAAGGCTCTTTCAGTCTTCTATGCGGGTCAAGAATCGAGCCATATGCTTGTGACATTTTTTTATAAAACAAAATAAAAAGTTAATTATTTAAAAACATGGCAGGCATTGAAGTTGAAGAAGATTATGATGTTTTTGATCCTGGAGACGACATGAGTGAAATGACTCCTTTGACACATCCATTACAATCATTGCGGCGTGAATTAACAGAAAGTAAGGTCAAATCATTTTATCAAAGTTTAGGCCAAGAACCTCCCGAATTTATAGACCCTGATGATTTTGAAACAAAAGATGACCATTTGTTTTTTAAAAACGAGCAAGGACAACTTGTTCAGCTTACAACTAAACCAGACTCATCAAAGTTTTTAAAAAAGAGTACAATTAGACAAAGGCTCAGTGTGAGCGAACAAAATCGCCTTGGCATTACTAAACCAAAATTAGATAGGGAAGCAGTTGCTAAACTTCAAAACACACTAAAAGAACTCCCAACAGATAACCAAATACAAAACATGGAACTTAAAGATTTAAGCCCAACAGCAGACAAAATAATAGAAGCAGAAACCAGTTTTTCAGAAGAAACAGCATTAAAAACTATGCACGATCCGCCGCTACCTATGAGAGAAATAACGGCCCTTGATCATGCTTTGAGAAGCATCAGAGGCGAATTAACAAACAATTTAGCAAAACTGGGTGAACTAGATGAGCATATAAAAAGAGAAAAAGAAAAACTAGTTGAGGCTGATGACCACAACTTAGGACCTGGTGTTAAAGAAAGAATAACACAAAGACTAAAAGATCTTGAACAAGAGAGATCAGCAAGACTAGAAGTGCTGTCTACTAACCGAGAACAATTACGAACTCAAGTGAGCAGAATAAGAGAAACTATCCAAAGAATTTTATATGAAGACACAACGTTAGCAGAACGAATAAGAACACTGTTTAGAGAGCAAGGTGTCACATTAGCAAGTGTTATAACAGCCTTAGGATTTGCAATAAGTACACTGGTGTTGGCTATTACAGGCGGTGGTGGTGGGGGAGCAGTGCCACCAGGCCCGCCAACTCCGTCGTCAGATAAATCATGGGTAAAAAAACAACTCGATCACCTTGCAAACTTACTAAAAAAATTAGCCAGTAAGGCAATAGATTCTTTGCCTGGTATAATAGGAGGGATCGTTAGCTGGCTTTTGTCTGCCGCAAGTGAAGTAGTTGGCTTTATGGCTGAGCACTTATGGGCATTAGTTGTCTTAATAGTTGGGTTACTCTTTAGTAAGATAAAGACCAAGTAATCCTAGGGCAGTTAATCCAATAACAAGTGCCGTCTTTTCATATTCATGGTCATCACGAACAAAGTCCGCGTCTTCAATGGCCTTTGGGCTTTGGGCCTTGGGGATTGGATGACTTAATCTTGGGGGGCCATCTTGTTTTTTTATTGTTTGTAATATTACTGGCTCAGAATTTATGTCGTTTTGTCCAACCTTCTGTTCATTTCCTGAAACAAGGATTTCATTGTTGTAGTTTATTATTGTTCCTACCTGGAGCCTGAGGTCAGAAGGTAGCATGTATAAACCAGTGCCGACAGCAAAGTCTACTTTCGATCTTGCAAATTGTAAAACATTTTGGTACCTTTTAATACTTGAAGGCAAATCAATTGCAGAATTAATGGCGTCCTCTAAATTTGCTAAATACTGTTTTTGTGCATCAAAGCCAGTAGAAGGATCAGTTATGTTAGATCTTGCCTGTGCTTGTGAACCTAGCAAACACCAAACGTAAGTACGAATAGAGTCGTTTATTCGTTCTATTCCCGCTCTAGTTAGACCCTTAGAAGTATCCAAAATAAATGTTGTCCATGCTGTTTTATGCTCTTGCTCTATGGACCCGAGGTGAACAGTTGTGCCTGAAGAGAAAGATGTGTAAGGAGGATTCCAATCATAGTTATACTTTCTGTGCACGCCCCAAAAATAAAGGGTGCCTAAACCATGATTAAGATCCAACTTTTGTCTAAAGTCTGTCATTGGGTCAATATCAAATTCGTTACAGATCCTTTCAAAAGCCTTGTAATCTATTCTGTTGCTGAATGGATTAAACATTTTGTCATTTGGTAATGGTGCTTGCAGTTCAGATAAAATACGTCTGAAGGTGTAATAAAAATGAAATCTATACACTGACCTCACCAAAGGATCAGGATGATTTAAATGATCAGCATACGACACTCCACACCCAGTTGATGCGCAAAACACAGCAAAGTTTAACTGGTTCTGATAAAACTGCATCGGATGACTGAACCACACTTTCGGGATGTAGTCTTTTTTAATAGGGGGGTTAAGATATCTGTTTAATGGAGTACTAACCTTTACTTGAAAGGCGTCAGACTGAGTCACAGAAATGTCAAGGGTGTCAGTTGTTATATTTTTAAGATTGTAGTGCGGCCCAACAGAATATTTTGCATTAGTATATTTGAATGCACTCATTTTTAAATTGTTTTAAAAATGTTTGTAACAATAACAACTCAAGACAGTCCTTCGTTTTTAGAGTATGCTATTGATAATGAATGCGGAACCCAAAGGGTTGCACTCCATGAAATTTTTTACAAAGTCGTATGGTTTAATATAACTGAATCCAAGGAAAATAATAAGATTAAAAAATTTGATAATAGAGGAAACTTAGTTAGCCAGTTAACCATACCTGATGGTTATTACGGGTTTTGCTCGCTAAAAGAAGCAATGAGTAACTTCGACATTACTCTCAAACTTAACAATGCAAATTTGAAAATAATGTTGACATTCAAACCTGAAGAAGAAGTAGACCATTACCTTTTTGATGTAGAGCTAGCTAAAATGTTAAGCTTTGCAACTGACAATCATGGTTTTAGAGTTACATCAGACAAAACTACTTATGAGGGAGAATATCCGCTCGATCTTGCATTACATTCATTACTCTATGTTCATTTGGACGAGCTGAGCACTGATGAAAACTTATATGATGGAAGGCCCTCAACTGTTTTAAGAGCTCTTCCATCAGGGAAAGCTGCATATTGCGATTATGAAATTATACAATTCCCTAATTTACAGTTTAAAAGATTAGCTTGTGGGAGGGTCAGATCATTTAATATAAAGATCACAGATAAAACAGGGAAAGTCGTGAAATGTGATAACCTGCACATTGTTTTAGAAATAAAATAATACGTTGTTTTAAAAAATGTCACGTGGACCAGAAGAATCAGGAGTTACATTAGCGCCTGAGAGGTGTGTAACTTTAGAATTAAAAGACCTTGCAGACGTTGAGGACTTTGAACAGAACGGTGAGATAGGCACTTTGTATGGTTTTGAGTACACTAAAGATGGTTATTATAAACGCAAAGAGGTTAGCGACAGCAAAAGGTTTCCTAAACTAGAACAACTACGCAATGTAGAAGCAAATAATGCGGGTCAGTATGAATATAAAATAGTTCGAAAAACTGACAGCAAATGGCACTTAGAACCATATTTAGAATGGGACATAAAATTTGAATTCGTAAGCCCATTTACATTTTTCGACCGTCAAAAAAGTTTCAGAAAAGCATTGAACTCTGGCCCTTTACATGTAAGTCTTATGCCAGAGAACAATAGTCGGAAAGAGATCGAAATAAAGAAGTTTGGGAGCAAACAGTACATCCTCCACAGAAGAGAATCAGTTTTGAAGGAAGCTACTACAAAAGTACAGTTCTTTCCACGCACGTTATTAGGAGACACGTTCACAATAATACTTGAAATTTCTGTCTTAAAAGATGTGGGGAGGAATGGAGCTGTGGGTGTCAGTGACAACCTTATGGAAGGAATTCTTATTAGCTGGCAAAACTTAGACGTTGACAATCTTAAAGTTACTGTTGTGGTTCGTCACGATGGTGAAAATTTTAAGGTCGTAACAACAAGCAACAAAATCAGTGTTAGTCTTAATAGAAACAATCTGACAAAACTGAGTTGGATTAATCTGACACATTTAGACCTTATAAGATTTTATTGTACTGATCAAATTTTGACGGATAGTATGATAACAACACTAACTGGTGTAAATTAAATTCTGTTATAAAACTATGGAGCAGACGACTTTGGTGTCAATGCCGATGTTAAACTTTATGATAAAAACCCCTCATTGTTCATTGATTTGTGGACAGACTGGTTGTGGAAAAACAATATTTGTCCTCGACCTATTACAAACAGTTTATCGTTATAATTTTGATCATATAGTAATTTTCTGCCCAACACTTAAATGGAACAAAGCATATCACGACAGAAGGTTTATATGGACGGATGATAAAATCTATTTGATTGATCCCAGCAATAAACTTAGCGAGTGCTTAGAACACTTTTATAGACAGTTTGAAGGAACTCAGACACTATTTATTATAGATGACTGTTCGGCAGAAAGAGACATAGTTAAAAAGAGAAACACTTTATCAAAACTGGCTTTCAGTGGAAGACATGCTGGGATAAGTGTGTGGATTTTATGTCAAAAATATAACTCAGTTTTAAAAGACTTTAGAGAACAATTAAAGACTGTAGTTTTATTTCACATGAAAGACAGAGACGCATTTGATGAATGTATGCGTGAAAATGATGTTATTGAAGACGATCAAGAAAAACGAAGGATTAAGCAAAAACTAAAGTCTCAAAAGTTTTCTAAATTAGTGTTAAAAACAGATAATCCTACACATTATGTATGTTTGTAAAGTGTTTACTATTAGAGAACTATAAAATAGGCATTCTGGGTAAGCCGGCGGAGCAACAGCGAAACCGGCTTCAGCCGATTGGAGCTGGCGGAGGTGGGTGAGCCAGAATGCCTATTTTATAGTTCTCTCAAGTGGCTGACATATCAAATGACAAGTGGTCCTACCAGTTCCACTTTTCACCCAAGTCCTTAATTAAGTCACCCCAAGTCCTTAAGTCACCCCAAGTCCTTAATTAAGTCACCCCAAGTCCTTAATTAAGTTCTTAATTAAGTCACCCCAAGTCCTTAATTAAGTTACCCCAAGTCCTTAATTAAGTCACCCCAAGTTCTTAATCAAGTTACCCCAAGTTCTTAATCTAGTTCTTAATCAAGTTACCTTAAGTTTTTAATCAAGTTACCTCAAGTTCTTAACTTAAGTTACTTTAAGTTTTTACTTAAGTCATCCTCTATGTACAACCAAGTTCTTATTCAAGTCAATTTATAATTATTTATTAAGTTCTTGAAATATTATTCCATCTGAAATGGATCAAAATGATCTTTTGTTGTTGGCGGTTCTGGCATGCTTTTTTGTTTGGCTTCTGTATTTAGTGGTTGAGATTTTTTTGACTGCTTTGGTTTTTGCTGGCGTTGTTTATATATTTTATAACCGTAATAACCACCCCCAGCAGCAATGCCGCCAAAAATGACAATTGTTTTAAGTTCAATATTCCATAAAGACTTTGGTGTTGAGGCCTTGAATCAACTTGTTCTGGTGTTTTTATAGCTGGCATTGAAACAACTGTTGGCGTTGGCGGTGTTATGTTTTCATTATGAGTTATATTCTGTGATTGCAACATTAATTTTTTTTGTTTGTTCCACTCTGCTAATTTTTTTCCTGCTGCAACGCACCCAGGATGAGGAGGCTTTTTACTGGTCACTTTCTCCACCTGATTCAATGTTTTCTGATTCTGCTGATTTTCTGGCTCGGTCATTTTGAAGGGAAACAAAATCTATATGATTAAAAGTAATTAATCCCATGATTAATGGCGATAACAATGTTCCAAATCTGTAATATAGATCACATCCTAGAGACTCTAATGACTTTGTTAAAACTGGATCCTGTGTTAAATCATACATAAAATCTTGTTCAGAATCAATGGGAGCAAATCTACTAACTAGTTTAGTGTACAAACTAAGAACCGTTTGCCCAACACTTTTTACCATTCTTGACCCCAGTTGCGCTTCATACCTGTTGTGATACTTTACAATGTCTTGTGGCGACATCTGTTGTATCTGTTCTATGCTGAATTCATTTCCAAGGTACTGTTTTGTTTTTCCACATGCTGCCAAAGAATACAGCCTTTCCTTTTTGGGCATAATAGCTTGGTCATCAACTTGATTATTTGTAATCATAAGTTCAGGAAGTAAATCATCGCAGTTCATGTTTTATTAATAATAAATATTATTTTATTTTTAAAAAATGAGCACCGAAAAAACTGTTGCCAACCTCGTATACCATTCTGCTGTTATTGGAGGTCTAAGTATAGGATACACAATGCTTGGTAAAAGCCTGTTAAAAATAAAACCAGCAGATCTTGGCAAACTAGACTTTGAAGACTCAGCAAAACTGATTGCTGTTATTACAGCTTCATTTGCTACGAAAGATTTTCTAGTTAAGCAAGGAATAATTCCAGACAGTATCAATATGTAAAATTAAAAAAATACATTTATAAAAATGGCTTCACTCGTAATGATGATTGGTGGCGCTGTGGTTAATGCGCTTGCTTTCAGCGGAAGTAATTACGCGTTTAGTAAACTACAAAATAACGATGAGAGAAAAAGACATAACAGAGCTATGGAGCAACTAGCCACTGCACAAGACACCTATGAAAAGCAAAGAATGGAGCAGTTAGATTTTATTAACGACAGACTTAAACAACAGGGACATGCAGCTTACACATTTAAAGATGTTGACCAGGCAATAAAAGAATATTTTCTAGTAACAGGCAAACAAGTTGAAACATTGCCCCCACCAAAATTTAGCGATTACTATCAACCATCAGAAAAACAAAAGATGCAAGAAATATTGTTTATTGTCTTTGGTATGACCGCTGTGTATTTTGTTGCACAAAGTATTGGCTGAATAAAAATGTACAAAATCTATTATTCTCCAAAAGGGTATTGGAAGGGAATCACTGCAATTAAAAAGCTAAGCCAAGCAGCGGGAGTCAGTGAACAAACAGCAAAAGAATGGTTATCTAAACAAGCGATTTGGCAAATTTATCTACCAGCGCCTAAAAAACTACAGAGACCACACTTTGTGAATATAACACCAAACGACACCCATCAAATGGATCTTCTATATTTACCCCATGATACGATTAGACGAAAAAGATTTAAGTACGCACTTACAGTCATTGATATAGCTTCAAGATACAAAGATGCGGAACCATTAACACAAAAGAGTGCTTCTGCTGTTGCTGTCGCTATACAACTGATATATCAACGAGACCCTTTAACTTATCCTCGCATGATTCAAGTCGATGATGGAAAAGAATTTAAGGGCCAAGTGAATCAATTATTGTTAAAACATAGAGTTAGCATTAAAAGAGGCATTCCGGGAGTTCACAGATCACAGGGTTTGGTTGAAAACTTTAACAAACAGTTATCTGAAAGGCTTTTCTCCTACCAGTATCACAGAGAGCTGATTGACAATTCTCGCAACACAGAATGGGTAAAAAGACTGCCCTCAGTTTTGCGCGCAATGAATAATGAAGAATTTAAAGGGCTAAAACCAGTACAAGCAATCAGAAAACAAACAATAAATGTTGTTGAAGGAGACTCCAGTTCATCCAGCAAACTATTACCATTTGGTTTAAAAGTGAGATACCTTTATTTACCGGGAGAAGCGGAAGGGGACACTCGCATCAGGGCAACAGATCCAGTTTGGAGTGTTGATCCATATGAGATAAAAAAAATTGTGAAAATGAATCCGCCCGTGTATTATTTACGAGAAACTGACACAACAAAACGACCAGCCCCCGAAGATCTTTTGTGAAGGAAGAACTGCAGATAATCCCGCCAGACACAGTTCCAGTTGCTTAGTTAATTTAGGCAAATACATTTCTGAGTTAAAATGGAAGCTCAAAAAAAATTATTTGCGTATAAATTTATTATTAAAACAATGATAAAGAATAAACTGCCAATAGATCCTAATATTTATGAAAAAATCAAAAATCTTGAAACAACAACCACAAATAATCCAGCTATACTGGATAAAGAAATTACTGAGTATCTAATTGCGCTTGACCAAATGTCCTCCAGTGCCCAATTGCATATGAATACTCTGGATTAACAAATACTCTTTTTTGTTAGTGCGGTCAAGAGACCGTTTTGTTACAACTGTTGTGTTAATCTCATGCAGATTAGATCGTAGTTTGTAATTGTCATGATGAAAAGTCTTTTTATTGAACAATGCTTCTTTGTAGTTGTCATGTGATATGTTTGACTGCACAACACTGCGAGATATTCCCTTTGCTTTTTTGACAACTTTTTTTTGGCTTGAAAGACTGTACATTTTTGACCTTAAACCAATAAACTCCTTGATCACACCTCCAGATAATTCATCCTTCATCTTACCTAAAACCTTCTTATTAACCCGTAGAGTGCCTTTAAGCCGTCAGCTGACGCCGCATTAAAAATGCTTTCCCAGTGCCTATGGGCCGTCCACTGACGTCATGCATTTTTCTTGAATTTTCATTCGTTACTATTTCTATCAACGGACTTAAATAGAGTGTGCGTAGTAAGCCTTATATGTCTGTAGTATTAAAATGATATGTAAATGACCACACGTGAGGGGAAAGTCCATTTATTCTCATCACTGACTGGATGACCAGCCAGCACTTCGTCTCGCTTGCAAAGATGGCGGCGCAACCTTCGACAAGCACAGCGACCAAATCAACGTATTTACACAGCTGAGCAGGCTCTGCTAATGATTTTTGACAAAGACAATAATCTTTTATTCAACGACTCACTCGAGCATGAAGGTGAGATGATGATAGTGATGGAATTGCCAACCGTATTCGTCAGTTATTGTGTCGGGCTGTGTGACCTCAATGTGTGTTCAGCTGACTGGTTTGCCAGCGTCGAACGAGCTCGCCTAGTGTGTACTCTGCACTGCGTGCCAGTGGTCAGTGACGTGGTAGTCAGCATGAGAGGGGAGCGCGGCCTGCTCGCGGCGCGGCACAGGGCAGAGGGAAAGGTAGGGGAAGAGGAGCAGTGAAAGAGAGGGTTGAAGTCCAGCAAGGGGGCGTGGTGGGGAGAGGGGGGCGTGGTCGTGGACTGACCTGTCTGCATAGAGTGTGAGCGTCTTGATAGACTTCTAAACTGTTTTACTTTCATTTACAGGTGTAGTGTGACAATACAAACTTTATTTTCAACTTTTTTGCTTTGTGTTCTTGTTTGGATGTGAAGATGTAGTGGTAAATACATATGCTTTTGATCGTGCAAAAAAATCTATCCAAATCTAATTGTCTAAATACTTTTTTATTATCAAAATTAAAACAAAAGAAGCCCAGATTCAAAATCTTCATTCAATTTCCTTCAAAAATCATATATATTTCATTGTTATATCTTTTGTAGTTTCTGAGCTAGAATTTTTTGTTAATTATTACCCCCAAATCATTAGATTTCCCTGGCACTGGGAAAGCCTTTGTTTGTAACATTTTCAAGCAGCTTCAAGCAGCGAACGGGTTAATAACTGAATGCAAAGGTGAATCTTTAGGGTAATCAGATGTGTCGTACCATCCAGCATGCTCTTTTGCTACTTCTAATTCCATGTCTTTGTAAAAATCTTCAGTAGGGATGTCGATTACAAAGGAATCTGTATCTGTGTACAGAACTCTGGACTCTGGATACAAGGGTTTAAAGTAGTCGTAAAGAAATTCTAACATCAAAAGCTTCGACAGCTCTAAAACAGTAAACCCAATAAAAACAGGTTTGTCCAATTTGACTTTCTTTTTTTTCATCATTATACCAAAAAGCTGATCATGAAATCTTCTGAAGTCCTGATAATTAGGTTTAGAAGTTAGCTTAATTGCATCGTTCTCTCTGGTGACCAATCTAACATCTTTACGCTTGTGCGGATTTTCCATAGTCTTTCCAAAACAGCTGTTGTTCATCAACTTGAAAAAGTCTTTTTCTGAAGCATCTGCGGATTTAGTTCTGAGATCAGTATTCTTCATGATGTATGGTTTCATGAACTGTTCTTGATCAAATGCAATTATACGATGAACTGCTGTTAACTTTAAACCATGTCTTAAATAAAATTGGAGAAGTCTGTAATGACAGACATAATTCTTTTTGTCACGAAGATTAGGCACAAGTTTAGGCGGTTCTGTCATTGACACTTTTAGGGTTTCTGCCGCTAATGGATAGTCATTATGGTAATCATGAAGTTCATGAGGATATTCTAAATCAACTTCTAGAATAAAGCCCTGTTGTTGATCAGCTTCTAGAGTATGCAGCCATTTTAAAAACTTTTGAATGTCTTTTACACCTCCTGTGTACATTTTAAAGTTACGTAATGGAAGTGATTGACTCATAGCCCAACCATACAGATTGTTTGCATCTAAATACATAAGATAGTTAGACTTCCTACTTGGATCATAGTTGTCTAGGTATTTGTTGTTTGCTTTACAGTAATGGTGAGACGCCATACTAATTCCTCCACGCAATCCGTTTTCAATCATCTGAAGCATTGGTAGGTCAGTTAATAAATCAATCTGTACACCAGTAAATTTTAAGAAAGCATCCCAACTCATCCCAGGCGCAGAAATATAATGCGCAGGATCTAGACTATAATGTTTCATGCAGGTCTTTCTGTAATTTTCAAAGATATCCGCCAACAAACAGGTATTCGCCATTAAATAGGAATCATGATAGTCTCCCATTGTTTTAGAGTCTAATTTTTGCCACGCTTCTTGAGCATAAGAATAATCAGAATCACTGATGTCCTTTCCTCTAAGACTAGAAAAGAACGCACCTTTAGGCGGAAGGGTTGGCTCTTCAAACCTTTCCCAACTGTTCATGTACTCATAAGGATAAACGCCCTTTCTAACGAGCGTTGGGTCAAAATATTCTTCCGTTATTGGGCAGGACTTTAAGGACATAGCCAGTGACTCTAAACTCCCCATCATGTGTTGCATAGAGTCGTAGAAAGACATGTTATTTAAAGTGAAACACATGTACTTTTCTGATGACTGTGCAATGCATGACACCCTGAAGTCGCTGGTTACTGCTTGCATTATAAGGTGAGAGTCGTAACCTCGCAAGTTATGAAAGAATATAGGCAGCTTCCATGTCTTTGGTTCAAACTTTAGTTGAAGATTGCATTTACTGTGTGCTGCTCCTCTAAACTTTCCACTAATGTGATCATGGTCTCTTACTGTTGGATTCTCTGCGTCTGGGGAGAGGTCTAAACCACAAATCCAACAGTGAGTGGCTGAGTCATACTGTTGTTGGTCTTCAGGCGTCATTATGATTTCAGATAAGTTTAGATTATTAGAACAGGCATTACGCACTTGCTGCATGCGTTTTAAGAAGTATTTTGCAGCATTTGGTCCTCTGTATAATTCTGGCTTTGAATGGGCGCCATCCGACCTAACAATGATGAAGGCAAATGAGCAAATCTGATGATTACTCATTAAGACTGTTTTAGGAAGTTTCTGTGGGGTTGGTCCTTCATAAGGAACAATGAGTGATTCGAAGTCTGCGTAAACAACATATGGACTAGTTTGCAACCGTTTCCAGTTCTTAAAACTAACTTTACTGCCTTCTCCGGGCGTAATTAGTTCTGTATCACAGTCAACTGGGCTAATACAATGTTTTACATGTTCGCTCGCAGCTTGAACGGACGGAATTCTTGTTAAACATTTTCTACAGAATTCTTGTTTGCTATGTTGTTTTGAAGTATGCACTAGTAATCTACTCATTGTGCGTATTAGAGTGTAGTGCAACCCATTAAGGCTTTGCATTAGGAGTAAGTCTACATGGTGTTTGGTTGGTTCGCCTATTGTTGGACTGTTCTTTGACACTCTAATTGGCAGAAGGTTGGTTTCTTCAGACCATGTGTAGACATTAACAGTTATTGGTGGATTTTGTTTTTCAAACTGATCAATTTTGTCTACAGCCATAGGAAATTCAAGACCGTTAAAGTTAAGATCATTGGCCCACTGTAAATAGTTAGATACTCTCTCTGCATTTTTGGCAACGTGATGCAGCCTAGCAAGAACGCACCACATAAAACATTTGTCGTCTGAATTCTTTATGTTCAGAACTGCTTTCTTTGCAACTAATGTTGGAGGCAGTGGAATGTAAGACTTGCCTACAATCGGCTCATACTTAGCCTGTCTTAATCTGATGTCTAGGACTTCACCCTCTGACCAACCAGAGCCTCTCATTTTAGCTGCTTCAGAGGCTTCATTAAACTGTGTAAGAAGTTGATCTGCCCAACCGGGTGTTAAGTCATTATAAGAAAGAATAGTCTGCTGTTTAGTTGAGACCCAGACTTCTAGATTTTCTTCGTTTATTGTTATATAGTCGATTAAAACAACTAACCTTACTTTAACTGGAGGGTTTATTGTTAGTTTACTTGGAACTTGAGAAATAGCATGTACAACGCTTGCCTGTACGTTTGTTGGATCAATAACTTCTAAAACGACCTCATTTAAAGCTTTTGACAAACGCTCTTCCTCTTCCATTGCATCTAACCAAGAGTCAAAACTGTCATATATCTTATCCATGTTGAGCTTCTTTTCTAACTCAAAATATTTATTTAAATTAAAAAAAAATACTTAGTCAGAATCAATATCAACGGTCTTTTTGTGCTTGGACTCGTAAACTAAAGTATAAACGCCCTTTGGTGTTGTTAATGTGAGCTGTTTAGAACAGAGTTTAATGTCTCGTTTACTTTTTTTAAGCATTCCTTTTTTATCTGATCGGTGTCTGGCTGTTGAGAAAAAGTTGCCCTTGCCTTTCTTTGAAGATCAAACTTTTGTCTTTTGTAGTCCTCAAAATCAGCCTGTAGGCGACTAAATTCTTCATCCGTGATGTTCAAGTCAGCAAGTGCTTTATCAATTATCAGTTTGAAGGAACTAAGTTTAGCTGTTATTAGTTGAACCATAGCTGTGTGCTTTTGGAGTTTAGCTTTTATTTTTTTGCTGACAGCACTTACAGCCAATGAACACAGGCCAAGAGTTAAAGACAAACCGCCTAGAGGTAAAGCTGCCGGTGCACCTACGCCTGTTGCTAAGAGACCTACACTTGTTCCTGCTGATAGAGCACTAGTGATCGATGCTCCAGTATTAACATATGTAACAGCATTAAAGACAGCAGAATACCTTCGTTTGGTTTTACTGTATTTTGAAAGGTCCTGCTCTAGTTGGGTTTGCATTTGTGTTATGTTTGTTAATCTGAAAGTTTTTATGTCTACAGCAACAGAGTTGCCTACTATCTCTTCTTTGGCACTTTTGGATAAACCTGAACAGACATGCTTTTTTTTAAAAATAAAAATAATTTAGTATTGGATATCTTTTAATCTGTTATCTTGAATATTCAGCTGCGCATCATATATTAAAAACAAATGTACATTAAGCGGTTTATCACTCTCTTTTTCTTTATCAATTTGAATGTTTATTACGTCTTTAACTGTTCTCCCACTCCCATGCAACTGATTATCCTCTGTTGACCTTAGGTCAATCCATAAACCGTATTTCGTTGTTAAATATTCATCAAGTCTAACACTGTGAAGGTGTAGATCTTTAGACACAAGGTCTACTGTTGGACTTCTAGACCTCCCGCCTCCAAACAATTTTCTTATTTCATCAAAATGATGATAAGGTTTAAGCCCACTACCGTAGACTTGGTTAGGACTACCCTCAATTGAACATTGTACTTTCGTTATTTTAGGATTGATAAACTTTTCACTTTGTCTTTGGTATGGTTCTTTATCATCTTCACACAGCAATAAAATACCTTTAAGTGATCGTGCTGTGGCGCTAAAACTAAAATTCCATATAGTGTCTGCCCTGCTTTTGATATATTTTGAATGATGAATCACTCTTTCGTAATATATTGCTAATTTTGACTGATATTGTTGCTCAATCAGCCTTGCTAAGTTAGGGTTGCTAACAATGTCAAACTCTAACGAGATGTCGAAAATGCTGTACTTAGAATCAGTGTCTGTAGATTTAATGACACGTTTGTATTCATTAAAAGTTAGTTCATATGACAATCTGTCTTTTAATGCTCCTTGAAAGTATGGTGCATGCGCTTTTAACAACTCAAAATCTAAGGGTATGGAAAAGCGATTTCCATACGCATAACTTATAGCTTTATACTTGTTACCATTTTCAGCATCTGCGGCGCTTATTCTGTGTTTTAGTGCTTCGTTATTTTCGATTCCTTGAAACGCAAGATCGGCCCTTTCATTATCGGTTAGCCATAGATCAGAATAGATTAGAAATATGTCTGCATTGTGTAAAGAAAATATTTCTTGCCCCTCAAGTTTTATAGAAATTTTCTTAACAATTGCCCGTCCCAGATTCTGTACAACTGTCCTATTTACGTCTGTTGCTGATTCGAGTTCTATTTTGAAAGTAAGTCGGGCAGAGCCTGGTACAATCACTTCATCTGCACCTAGGTCTGGAAATTTAACAGTAAGAATTTGATCTGAATCAATAGTAGATGGATTATTTGGAACAATAATATTCTGTTTATTTCCCTTCACGCCAAAGGGCTCTTTCAGTTTTCTATGCGGGTCAAGAATTGAGCCATATGCTTGTGACATTTTTTTATAAAACAAAAATAAATTATTTTTAAAACATGGAAGATTATGATGTTTATGATCCTGGAGACGACATGAGTGAAATGACACCTGTGACACATCCATTGCACTCATTGCGACATGAATTAACAGAAAGTAAGGTCAGATCATTTTATCAAAGTTTAGGCCAAGAACCTCCCGAATTTATAGACCCTAATGATTTTGAAACAAAAGATGACCATTTGTTTGTGAGAAACGACGAAGGACAACTTGTTCAGCTTACAACTAAACCAGACTCATCAAAGTTTTTAAAAAAGAGTACAATTAGACAAAGGCTCAGTGTGAGCGAACAAAATCGCCTTGGCATTACTAAACCAAAATTAGATAGGGAAGCAGTTGCTAAACTTCAAAACACACTACAAGAACTCCCAACAGATAACCAAATACAAAACATGGAACTTAAAGATTTAAGCCCAACAGCAGACGAAATAATACAAGCAGAAACCAGTTTTTCAGAAGAAACAGCATTAAAAACTATGCACGATCCGCCGCTACCTATGAGAGAAATAACAGCCCTTGATCATGCTTTGAGAAGCATCAGGGGTGAGTTAACAAACAATTTAGCAAAACTGGGTGAACTAGATGAGCATATAAAAAGAGAAAAAGAAAAACTAGTTGAGGCTGATGACCACAACTTAGGACCTGGTGTTAAAGAAAGAATAACACAAAGACTAAAAGATCTTGAACAAGAGAGATCAGCAAGACTAGAAGTGTTGTCTACTAACAGAGAACAATTACGAACTCAAGTGAGCAGAATAAGAGAAACTATCCAAAGAATTTTATATGAAGACACAACGTTAGCAGAACGAATAAGAACACTGTTTAGAGAGCAAGGTGTCACATTAGCAAGCGTTATAACAGCCTTAGGATTTGCAATAAGTACACTGGTGTTGGCTATTACAGGCGGCGGTGGTGGGGGAGCAGTGCCACCAGGACCACCAACTCCGTCGTCAGATAAATCATGGGTAAAAAAACAACTCGATCACCTTGCAAACTTACTAAAAAAATTAGCCAGTAAGGCAATAGATTCTTTGCCTGGTATATTAGGGGGGATCGTTAGCTGGCTTTTGTCTGCCGCAAGTAAAGTAGTTGGCTTTATGGCTGAGCACTTATGGACATTAGTTGTCTTAATAGTTGGGTTACTTTATAGTAAGATAAAGACCAAGTAATCCTAGGGCAGTTAATCCAATAACAAGTGCTGTCTTTTCATATTCATGGTCATTATTTCTTGGGACCACAGGGATTGGATGGGGTTTTGAGGGGGGTTTGGGGGGCTCGGGGATTGGTGGGGCTTCTTATTGCTATTGCTGGCTTAGAATTTATGTCGTTTTTTCCGACCTTCTCTTCATTGCCAGCCACAAGGATTTCATTATTATAGTTTATTATTGTTCCTATCTGAAGTCTGAGGTCAGAAGGCAGCATGTATAAACCAGTGCCGACAGCAAAGTCTACTTTCGATCTTGCGTATTGCAAAACATTTTGGTACCTTTTAATACTTGAAGGCAAATCAATTGCAGAATTAATAGAATCCTCTAAATTTGCTAAATACTGTTTTTGTGCGTCAAAGCCAGTAGAAGGATCAATTATGTTTGATCTCGTTTGTGCTTGCGAACCTAGCAAACACCAAACATAAGTACGAATAGAGTCGTTTATTCGTTCTATTCCTGCTTTTGTTAGGCCCTTAGAAGTATCCAAAATAAATGTTGTCCATGCTGTTTTATGCTCTTGCTCTATGGACCCGAGGTGAACAGTTGTGCCTGAAGAGAAAGATGTGTAAGGAGGATTCCAATCATAGTTATACTTTCTGTGCACGCCCCAATAATAAAGGGTTCCTAAACCATGATTAAGATCCAACTTTTGTCTAAAGTCTGTCTTTGGGTCAATATCAAATTCGTTACAGATCCTTTCAAAAGCCTTGTAATCTATTCTGTTGCTGAATGGATTAAACGTTTTGTCATTTGGTAATGGCGCTTGCAGTTCAGATAAAATACGTCTGAAGGTGTAATAAAAATGAAATCTATACACTGACCTCACCAAAGGATCAGGATGATTTAAATGATCAGCATACGACACTCCACACCCAGTTGATGCGCAAAACACAGCAAAGTTTAACTGGTTCTGATAAAACTGCATCGGATGACTGAACCACACTTTCGCGATGTAGTCGTTTTTAATAGGAGGGTTAAGATATCTGTCCAATGGAGTACTAACCTTTACTTGAAAGGCGTCAGTCTGAGTCACAGAAATGTCGAGGGTATCAGTTGTTATATCTTTAGGACTGTAGTGCGGACCAACAGAATATTTTGCATTAGTATATTTGAATGCACTCATTTTTAAATTTGTTTTAAAAATGTTTGTAACAATAACAACTCAAGACAGTCCTTCGTTTTTAGAATATGCTATTGATAATAACTGCGGAACCCAAAGGGTCGCACTCCATGAAATTTTTTACAAAGTCGTATGGTTTAATATAACTGAATCCAAGGAGAATAATAAGATTAAAAAATTTGATAATAGAGGAAACTTAGTTAGCCAGTTAACCATACCTGATGGTTATTACGGGTTTTGCTCGCTAAAAGAAGCAATGAGTAACTTCGACATTACTCTCAAACTTAACAATGCAAATTTGAAAATAATGTTAACATTCAAACCTGAAGAAGAAGTAGACCATTACCTTTTTGATGTAGAGCTAGCTAAAATGTTAGGCTTTGCAACTGACAATCATGGTTTTAGAGTTACATCAGACGAAACTACTTATGAGGGAGAATATCCGCTCGATCTTGCATTACATTCATTACTCTATGTTCATTTGGACGAGCTGAGCACTGATGAAAACTTATATGATGGAAGGCCCTCAACTGTTTTAAGAGCTCTTCCATCAGGGAAAGCTGCATATTGCGATTATGAAATTATACAATTCCCTAATTTACAGTTTAAAAGATTAGCTTGTGGGAGGGTCAGATCATTTAATATAAAGATCACAGATAAAACAGGGAAAGTCGTGAAATGTGATAACCTGCACATTGTTTTAGAAATAAAATAATACGTTGTTTTAAAAAATGTCACGTGGGCCAGAAGAATCAGGAGTTACATTAGCGCCTGAGAGGTGTGTAACTTTAGAATTAAAAGACCTTGCAGACGTTGAGGACTTTGAACAAAACGGTGAGATAGGCACTTTGTATGGTTTTGAGTACACTAAAGATGGTTATTATAAGCGCAAAGAGGTTGACGACAACAAAAGGTTTCCTAAACTAGAACAACTACGCAATCTAGAAGCAAATAATACAGGTCAGTATGAATATAAAATAGTTCGAAAAACTGACAACAAATGGCACTTAGAACCATATTTAGAATGGAACATAAAATTTGAATTCGTAAGCCCATTTACATTTTTTGACCGTCAAAAAAGTTTCAGAAAAGCATTGAACTCTGGCCCTTTACATGTAAGTCTTATGCCAGAGGACAACAGTCGGAAAGAGATCGAAATAAAGCCGTTTGGGGACAAACAGTACATCCTCCACAGAAGAGAATTGGTTTTAAAGAAAGCTTCTACAAAATTACAGTTCATTCCACGCACAAAATTAGGAGACACGTTCACAATGATATTTAAAATTTCTGTCTTAAAAGATGAGGCGAGAAATGGAGCTCTGGGCGTCAGTGACAATCTTATGAAAGGAATTCTTATTAGCTGGCAAAACTTAGACGTTAACAAACTTAAAGTTACTGTCGTTGTTCTTTACAATGGCGAGGATATTAAGGTCATGACAACAAGCAACAAAATTGATATTAGTCTAAATAGAAACGATCTTACAGAACTGAACTGGATTAATCTTACACATTTGGACCTTATAGGTTTTTATTATACTGAACAAGTTTTGTCAGAGAGTATGATAAAAACAATAACTGGATTAGATTAAATTCTGTTTTAAAACTATGGAGCAGACAACTTTGGTGTCAATGCCAATGTTAAACTTTATGACAAAAACCCCTCATTGTTCATTGATTTGTGGACAGACTGGTTGTGGAAAAACAATATTTGTCCTCGACCTATTACAAACACTTTATAGTTATAATTTTGATCATATTGTAATTTTCTGTCCAACATTAAAGTGGAACAAAGCATATCACGACAGAAGGTTTATATGGACAGATGATGAAATCTATTTAGTTGATCCTAGCAATAAACTGAGTGAGTGTTTAGAACACTTTTATAGACAGTTTGAGGGAACGCAGACACTATTTATTATAGATGACTGTTCGGCAGAAAGAGACCCTAGTTAGAAAAAGAAATACTTTATCAAAGCTAGCTTTCAGTGGAAGACATGCTGGGATAAGTGTGTGGATTTTATGTCAAAAATATAACTCAGTTTTAAAAGACTTTAGAGAGCAATTAAAGACAGTGGTTTTATTCCACATGAAAGATAGAGACGCATTTGATGAATGTATGCGTGAAAACGATGTTATTGAAAACGATCAAGAAAAACGAAGGATTAAGCAAAAACTTAAGTCTCAAAAGTTTTCTAAATTAGTGTTAAAAACAGATAATCCTACACATTATGTATGTTTGTAAAGTGTTTACTATTAGAGAACTATAAAATAGGCATTCTGGTAAGCCGGCGGAGCACAGCGGAGCCGGGTGAGCCAGAATGCCTATTTTATAGTTCTCTTGCACCTCATAAACCTATAGGCCTTTAGGTGTTTTTTTTCTCATTGCAAAATTTACTTTAGAAAGGACAGATTGGAAGAATAGGCTTTGTACAAAAATCTAATCCATAATTGAGTAAAGATTCTCTCTCTCTCTCTCTCTCTCTCTCTCTCTCTCTCTCTCTCTCTCTCTCTCTCTCTCTCTCTCTGACAGGAAAGACAGATATGCTCACTCTCTCTTTCTCACTCTCTCTCCCCCTCAATCTCTCCCTTACAGAAAAAAAAACAGATATTCTCTCTCTCTCTCTCCTCTCTCTCTCTTCTCTCTCTCTCTCTCTCTCTCTCTCTCTCTCTCTCTCTCTCTCTCTCTCTAACCGGCAGAGAATGCAGTCTGTCTGCTCACCTCGCTAACTTTCTTATACGCTCTCTAGCCGACAACCCCCCCCCCCCCCCCCCGCCTCTCTCTCTCTGTTTCTGTCTTTCTCTCTCTCTCTCTCCCCTCTCTCTCTCTCTCTCTCTCTCTCTCTCTCTCTCTCTCTCTCTCTCTCTCTCTCTTCCGTATTTGGTTGTATAGGATGTACAACTCTGGTATTTATGAATTATATGTATATGCCATCCCTTTCACGAGGGGCTATGCATGTTTTGAATACATTATCCGTATCCGTATCTCTCTCTCCTCTCTCTCTCTCTCTCTCTCTCTCTCTCTCTCCACACACACACACACACACACACACACACACACACACACACACACGCACGCACGCACGCACGCACACGCACGCACGCACGCACGCACGGACACACACACACACACACACACACACACACACACACACACACACACACACACACACACACTAAGAGAGAGAGAGAAAGAGAGAATGCCATAAAAAACCTTACACGTTTTACAGTTGCATGCGAAGCAAGGGAAACCGTTCCAAAGAATATTTTCAGAATAAATTTCCTCTCCCTGTCTGTCTGTCTGTCTCTCTGTCTCTCTCTCTCTCTCTCTCTTTCTCTCTCTCTCCATGCACTCACGCGTGCGCGCAAGCGCGCAATCACACACACACACACACACACACACGCACGCACGCACGCACGCACGCACGCACGCACGCACGCACACACACACACACACACACACACACACTCATAACGCCTTCAAAGCCTGACACTTTTAACGATTGCATGTGCACGTAGGGGGGAACCACTTGTAGAGTTCAAATGTGTTTTATTTTTAGTGAGAATTTTCTCTCTCTCTCTCTCTCTCTCTCTCTCTCTCTCTCTCTCCTCTCTTTTTAACCAAGGACTCCACCTGTGTGTGTGTGTGTGTGTGTGTGTGTGTGTGTGTGTGTGTGTGTGCTGTGTGTGTGTTTTGGCTGAGTGTGGAGTGAGTGGTGGTAGAGTGAGGAGTGAGTGCGTCGACAGAACAAAATACAACAGAACAAGTGACGTAGATATCATGATTGACGAGCAACTGAACAAAACGATACAAGAACAGAAACAAAACATTTAAAAAACGAAACACAACTTCACAACGTAGACTTTTGTTTTGCACGTACCACCTCATGACAAAGCGATAAAAAGACAAAGAATAATTAGAAGAGTCACTGAACTTGCACACGTCCTTTTGCGCATTAAAATACGTCTAAGTCTGCGGCAAGAGAGAATACGGATAGGTTAGGACAAGGAAGTTTAATCACGTTTAGTGACATTGCATTCAATAAAGGGGGTGCAGCAAGTACGAAAAAAGAATTGTTAACAGGGGTTTTAATCACTTGACATTCGCCTTCATGACAGGTGCATACATTACAAACTAAACCATTTCTCCCAATCGGCTTCATTCACTGACTGCTCTTCTCCGACTATGATTATTTCCCCCTCTCCTATCCTCTCCTGCTCCTCCTCTCCCCTCTCTTCTCGCCTTCTTCTCTTCTCTTCTCTGTCTCTCTCCTCTCTCTCTGTCTCTTCTCTCTGTCTTGCCTCTCTCTCTCTCTCTCTCTCTCTCTCTCTCTCTCTCTGCTCTCTCTCTCTCTCTCTCTTGCTGTCTCTCTCTTCTCTCTCCTCTGCTCTGTCCTGTCTGTCTGTCTGTCCTGTCTGTCTGTCTGTCTGTCTCTCTCTCTTCTCTCTCTCTCTCTCTCTCTCTCTCTCTCTCCATCCTGACTGTTTCTTTCTTACTCTCTTTCTCTGTCCGTCTGTCCGGTCTTCTTTCCCTTTGCACTCGTTTCCTACCACTTCTCTCCCTCTCCTCACCCCCACCCTTCTCTCTCCTCTCCCTCCCTCCCTCTCTCTCTCTCTCTCGTGTGTGTGTGCGTGTATGTGTGCCTGTGTGTATGTGTGTGTGCCTCTGTGTGTGTGTGTGTGTCTCTCTCTTTCTCTCTTTGTCTGTCTCTGTCTATCTGTCTGTCTGTCTGTCTGTCTCTCTCTCTCTCTCCTCTCCTCTCCTCTCTCTCTCTCTCTCTCTCCTCTCTCTCTCTCTCTCTCTCCTCCTCTCCCCTCCCCCCTGGTATTACCAAAGAATCCAACTGACACTGTGAGTATGTCGGATGTGCAAAATGATCATATTGCCAGGACATACGTGTGGTCGCATTGTACACGAAGGAAGTCAGGGGGCTGGGACGGGATGGAGGTAGAGGGAAGGGGGGGGGGGTGAGGGGAGGGGGAAAGCGGGATGGGGGGGGGGGGGTGTTGGTTGGAGAAACAGTGTTTTCGTTCATAACCGTAATCAGGTATGATAATTAACTCGCTTTTTATCTTATCGTACATCCCTGTCCTGTCTCCCCATCCTCTCGCTTCCCCGTCCATCCTCCCAACCCCCACCCTCCTCCCCCTTTCCATCTGGATCCATGTGCTCATTCTCTTTCTCTCTGTCTCTCTGTCTCTGTCTCTGTCTCTTCTCTCTCTCTCTCTCTCTCTCTCTCTCTCTCTCTCTCTCTCTCTCTCTCTCCTATTTCAATAAATACTATTTCAATATCAGCGATGATATGTTCGCTGTAGTCACTCATCCTCTTTCTCACCTCTCTGTCTCTCTTTCTCTCGCTCTCGTTCCCTTTCTATCTCCCCCCCTCTCTCTCTCTCTCTCTCTCTCTCTCCCCCCTCTCTCTCTCGATAGGTATTTCATAATGTTACATGATAACTGATCGCTGTAAACATTGCAACATTATTGTTCCTGGTGTTTTGAATTATAATGCATGACATTTTGTTCACATACCTCTTCATGAGGCCTGATTGAATAAATCATCACTAGTTCGTTCAATCATGCGTTCATCCTCTCTTCTCTCTCTCTCTCTCTCTCTCTCTCTCTCTCTCTCTCTCTCTCTCTCTCTCTCTCCTCCTCTCTCTCTCAACTCCGTTCTCATCTCTATCTCTCTCTCCTCTCCACTCCTCTCAACCTCACTCTCTCTTCATCTCGTTCTCTCTCTCTCTCATCATCACTTCATCTCTCTCTCCTCCTCTCTCTCTCTCTCTCTCTCTCTCTCTCTCTCTCTCTCTCTCTCTCTCTCTCACTAAATCATCACTAGTTCATTCAATCATACGTTTATCTCTCTCTCTCTCTCTCTCTCTCTCTCTCTCTCTCTCTCTCTCTCTCTCCCCAGGCCGCATGTCACCTTCGTGTCATAATAAATCATGTTGTC
>CM065721.1:38079600-38084600 GCA_033310375.1 Conus canariensis | reverse complement strand
CCGTGTCTGTTGGCCGCTTGGTGCTAACGGTAATGGAATACCACAGATTTACATTTCTACAGTCTGACCACAAATTTACATTTCTACAGTCTGACCACAAATTTACATTTCTACAGTCTGACCACAGATTTACATTTCTACAGTCTGACCACAAATTTACATTTCTATAGTCTGACCACAGATTTGCATTTCTACAGTCTGACCACAGATTTACATTTCTACAGTCTGACCACAGATTTACATTTCTACAGTCTGACCACAAATTTACATTTCTACAGTCTGACCACAAATTTACATTTCTACAGTCTGACCACAGATTTACATTTCTACAGTCTGACCACAAATTTACATTTCTACAGTCTGACCACAGATTTGCATTTCTACAGTCTGACCACAGATTTGCATTTCTACAGTCTGACCACAGATTTACATTTCTACAGTCTGACCACAGATTTACATTTCTACAGTCTGACCACAGATTTACATTTCTACAGTCTGACAGAGATGATCTCGGAGCGGGCAGACTCCAGTGTAGCATCCTTGCCCTTCACATCCTTCGCTTTTCCTTTATCGTCCTTTCCAGCACTCCTCCTCTCTCTCCTTTTTTTCTCTCCGCCTTTTCCCTTCTCCCCTTCCACTGTCCACACCGGCAGATCCGTGTCTGTTGGCCGCTTGGTGCTAACGGTAATGGAATCCTGAAGGCCTTGACCTCTGGTCTCGCGGAGGAAGAGGGTCACGACGCTACAGGCAACCATGACAGAGCCCACGATGACGTAAGCATCCACGACGTCTTTGCTGAGTCCTTGACAGAAAGAAAGAGAAAAAAAAAATGCAGTGGAGATAGTGTAATTATAATGATTATCATAACAACGAAGATTTATTTGTTCATGCCCACTCGCTGAATAACTGTAGACCTGAAGGCACGTACAAAATGGAGAGAAGTATTTTGACAGTGTGGCGACGACAAGGACGAAGTTTGTTCTCAGTAACGGTTCCAATGCAGCAAGAAAATGTACAAGAACCCTTCCCTCTCTCTCTCTGTCTCTTCTTCTGTCTCTGTCTCTCTCTCTCTGCTCTCTTCTCTCTCTCTCTCTCTCTCTCTCTCTCTCTCTCTCTCTCTCTCTCTCTCTCTCTCTCTGGTTTCAGCATTTATGAATAGTACAAGATGGGGGGGTGGGGTGGGGGGTGAGGGAGGGGGGGAGGGATGGTTCATTACTCATTACTAAAAATCATTATGGACATTATCATGATAATTTTACTGATCTCCAAGGCCCAGCTAAACGTTGATGTGGCAATCTTTCAACACCGAGCACACTGTTGAGCGTCTCAGAATCTGACGTGCAACAGAAACGTGAAAACACCCCATGTGCCCCTCCCTGTCGAAGAACATTAATATCGTGGCTAGACTGTAGGATAAAGAAGGATCACTCACTCGGATGGACTTTCATGGAAATGAGAGAACTGACGGCCGTACACCCAGAATAAAGAACACTAACGAGAGCTAACTATTAAAACGTTGATAAACACAACTCCGGGTTATGATGCAGACTCACTTTATCTCAATGTGTAAACAACTAATCTTTTTTTAGGAAAATGCTTGGGGGGGGGGGGGGGGGGCTAAAAAAAATCCAGATGCTTAAGAAAACAAACGTCACACCACACACACACACACACACACACACACACACACACACACACACACACACACACACACACACACACAGGCACACACGCGCGCACACACACACACACACACACACACACACACAACACACACACAACGTACGCATGTACGCACGTGCGTGCACAAGCGCACAATCACAACATGACAGCCCCTCCTCGCAAACATGAACACAAGCACAACAAAATGGGACAACCCGCCCCAAAAGGTGTTACTATGAGTTTGAAAGTCTTGAATCCGACACCATAGACTACAGACCAAGGTCCACTCACCACACTAAGAGACAACAGACCAAGGTCCACTCACCACACTAAGAGACAACAGACCAAGGTCCACTCACCATACTAAGAGACTACAGACCAAGGTCCACTCACCATACTAAGAGACAACAGACCAAGGTCCACTCACCACACTAAGAGACAACAGACCAAGGTCCACTCACCATACTAAGAGACTACAGACCAAGGTCCACTCACCATACTAAGAGACAACAGACCAAGGTCCACTCACCATACTAAGAGACTACAGACCAAGGTCCACTCACCATACTAAGAGACAACAGACCAAGGTCCACTCACCACACTAAGAGACAACAGACCAAGGTCCACTCACCATACTAAGAGACAACAGACCAAGGTCCACTCATCATACTAAGAGACTACAGACCAAGGTCCACTCACCATACTAAGAGACAACAGACCAAGGTCCACTCACCACACTAAGAGACAACAGACCAAGGTCCACTCACCATACTAAGAGACTACAGACCAGGTCCACTCTCCACACTAAGAGACAACAGACCAAGGTCCACTCACCATACTAAGAGACAACAGACCAAGGTCCACTCACCATACTAAGAGACTACAGACAAGGTCACTCACCAAGACTACAACCAGGTCCACTCACCATAGACTACAGACCAAGGTCCACTCACCATACTAAGAGACAACAGACCAAGGTCCACTCACCATACTAAGAGACAACAGACCAAGGTCCACTCACCATACTAAGAGACAGCAGACCAAGGTCCACTCACCATAGACTACAGACCAAGGTCCACTCACCATAGACTACAGACCAAGGTCCACTCACCACACTAAGAGACACAGACCAAGGTCCACTCACCATAGACTACAGACAGTCCATCACATACGACTACAGACCAGGTCCACTCACCATAGACTACAGACCAAGGTCCACTCACCATACTAAGAGACTACAGACCAAGGTCCACTCACCAACTAAGAGACAACGACCAAGGTCCACTCACCATACTAAGAGACAACAGACCAAGGTCCACTCACCATAACTAAGAAGGTCCACCAACACAGACCAAGGTCCACTCACCATACTAAGAGACTACAGACCAAGGTCCACTCACACATAGACTACAGACCAAGGTCCACTCACCATACTAAGAGACAACAGACCAAGGTCCACTCACCATACTAGAGACAACAGACCAAGGTCACTCACCATATAAGAGCACAGACAAGGTCACTCACCATACTAAGAGACAACAGACCAAGGTCACTCACCAACTAAAACACAGACAAGGTCCATCACCATACTAAGAGACAGCAGACCAAGGTCCACTCACCATACCAAGAGACTACAGACCAAGGTCCACTCACCATAGTAAGCGCCAGTGGAGCTATGGCCCCTCCCACGCGGGCCATGGTATTGCACGCCCATAGCCCAGACTCCTGCACAAGAGTCATGGTACACTTTGCTTCTAAACTTGAAATTTACCGAATATTCAAAATAGAAAGCCTTTTCTTACTTCTTATCCCGCTGTTATTACGGTTCTGTTTGTTTTGTGTTCCCCCCCCCCCTCCCCAACAGATCGGGGTTTAACTAGTATTCACAAAATAATGATACAAATAGAAGAAACTGTTATGAACATAATGGTATAGGGACTGAAAGAATAACTTGAAATGATAG
Organism: Conus canariensis; assembly: GCA_033310375.1. Lineage (NCBI taxonomy): Eukaryota > Metazoa > Mollusca > Gastropoda > Neogastropoda > Conidae > Conus > Conus canariensis. Next base: position 38,080,975 of record CM065721.1, on the reverse strand, counting down.
TGATAATGAAACTAAGTAGAGCAATTGAACAGGCAATATAAGGTAAATAAAACAAAATGAAATATGTAAGTAAATACTAACTAATATGTCACTAACTATCTAAGTAACTATTTAACTAACCAACCAACCAACCAACCAACCAACTAATTAACTAGTTACAAAAGAAGAAAGAACGAAAGAAAGAAAGAAAAAAAAGAAAATGCTCTCGTTCCAACTCAGTTCATCTCATGTTGTTTTTCGCCCGATGGCAAAACACTTCTCATGTGCTTTGAAACGTAACTGTTTGACTCGTCATATCATATACTATCTATCAGAATGTATAGAAGTTATATGACGATGAAGTTCTATTAATACATTCCCATTTCTCCATCTCATTTTTTTTCTAAAGTTTAATCTTCCAGTCATTACTGTAACGACTGAGGAATGTTGCTGCATTTGTTTTCCCACTACTTAATGTCAGCATTATATATATATATATATATATATATATAATATATATATATATCCCTGTCACACAAAGACGTACGCTCACGGTCTCCATTCCCCACATCAACTATTCAGTCCAGACGACCGCATAAAACCTGTGACCAGCACAGCATCAAGAAAAAAAAGTGGACTTGTTCAGCCGCTCTGCTCTAGCTCTCTGTTCTTCATTCTCCTGGTGATTCTGGAACTAAAGACTGGCTGTCTGTAGAAGTATGTAGGCTGAAGGTCGTTTGTGCTGAAGAATGTGGCTTACTGGCTTGTATTTGAGTAGATGCTGGGGAAAAGATACACCGAAGGTGCGGGTGGGACCCAGGAAGTACTGTCTTCAACTGCTGAACAACTGGGTGCAATCCTGCACCATCCTTGGAAGCCTGCGCTGTGTTCACATAGGGCCAGGCACTCGGAGAGCATTCCATTAAGACGTCAAGGGACATAACTGCTCCATGGCAGATGCCATTGTGTAATGGCCACTGGATGTGACACCGACAGAACCTCCACGGGAGCGCTTCCACAGGTGTACCAGCCCATGTTTCAAGCAACTGCCGCGAGCATCTGCCATGGAGCAATTGTGTCCATCGACGTCTGCACAGAATGCCTTGTGCGTGCCTGCACCCTACGTGAACACAGCGCAGGTTTCCGAGAGTGGTACAGGATTCCTCCCGGCTGGTTGGCTCGGCAGTTGAGGACAGTACTTCTCTGGGTCCTACCTACACCATCGGGTGTATCTTTTCCTCGAGCAGCATGTTGATCAGCACAGCGAGTTCTCAAGTAGCCCACAAAACTGATTTCAGGTGCCGGTCTTCAAGACATACGATGTCAATTCATGTCCAGGAAACGGACTTTAATCATTCTTCAGTCTTGCTGAGAATGTTCCACATGAATGTGATAA
>CM065721.1:38062100-38064600 GCA_033310375.1 Conus canariensis | reverse complement strand
TAACGCCCGACTGCATTTATGGCAGGTAGCTGTCTCCTCGTCTTTGTATCCTCGACACAAAACGTGTGGGCATTGGCCTACCTGTTTCTAATGTACGTCATAGAAAGGTTTTGATGTAACCGTGAGACGCATATTGTCTTATTTAATGGGATGCATCCTTTCGGGTTTAAAAACAGGAAAGAAAAGAAAAGGGAAAGAAAGAAAGGTGACAGAGAAAAAAGAGGAACAAAGAAAATGAGCCGAGGCATGTTGTGTTGAAACAAAAATAAGAATGAACAGAAAAGGACAAAACCCAAAAATAAATAAATAAAATGAAATAGAAATAAAGAAAAGAAATACAGCGAATCAGCCGAAACTGACCTCAGTGGCGACAGTCGTGACAGAATCATCAAACTCCAGGTGACCCACACACGTCTCGCCCCCGCTGCCAGGAATCTGGCACGCCTGGAAGGTCTCGTTGTCACGTGACCAGTTTCCATGGTGACGGCCATTGGTTGAAAAGGAAGAGTGGTTGCTAGCGTGGTCTGGCGAGGGCAGGCACCACCAGTCTGGCACCATACCGCTGAACGCCATCTGAAGCATGCTCCAGGCGATGGGGAGCAAGCCCAGCTTCAGGGAGATCACCAGCAGCCACTGGAACCGACCGCATCCCCCGGAGGCCTTCTGCAATTCCTCCATGGCCTGGATGGGGTCTTTGGTTGCTGCCTTTGGGTCTTCTGCGTTGTCTGGCATCTGCAGGTCAGCAAGATTAGTTTGTTAGTCAAATTACTAATATCATGACTTCTTGTCTGTAAAGGTCGCATGATGTGTGTGTGTGTGTGTGTGTGTGTGTGTGTGTGTGTGTGTGTGTGTGTGTGTGTGTGTGTGTGGGGTGTCAGCTTTTATTACACGCACCTTGCCTTTATATCAAAGAAAAAAAAAAGAAATCCTGTAAGAAACTGTACCTCTTTGAAGATCCATTTGTTCGTTTTGTTTTCATTTGTCTGTGTAACTAAGAATGTTGTTGCCGGGGTTCACAAAGAGCAGTAGCTGGGGGTTCCCTGCATATGTTCGATCGGATTAGGTACCATCCATTGAACACAACCAGAGAGACTGATCAGCAGTGCAGGTCTCCTCTGGTGAGTTGAGCATGGTGATCTCATATTATAACGTCTTTACACTGCTAGCGCTTGGACTGAAGACAGAACGGGCGGATGGGGGGGAGGTGGGGGGGGGGGGGGGGGGGGGGGCTGGCTCTTGATGCGTGGACCAAAATGAGCGATGTTTTTGTTGCACGATAGTTCTCTGAGGTATCAGTTTGAACGAGAGAAAGAGGGGGTGGGGTGTAGTGTGTTTATTTCCCCCAGACAAACAGGTCTGCCAAAATAATGTGTGTGTGTGTGTGTGTGTGTGTGTGTGTGTGTGTGTGTGTGTGTGGTGTGTGGTGGCGCGCGCGCGCGCGCGCGTTTGTGTGTATGTGTGTGTGTGTGATGTGTGTTGTGTGTGTGTGTGTGTTGGTGGTGCTAGTTTTGTGTGTGATGTTTGTTGGTTGCTGTTTCTGGCCATTGAATGTCACCATTGAGTTTTGTTATGTGTCTCTTTAATCCGGTGTGAATCCGAGTTTTTATTGACTACTTTGATTTCATCGTTTTCGTGCATCCTATGGTTTCCTCTCTTTGATGTAAGGATTATCCTCAATGTTATGATCGTCATCCTTTGATGTTATCCTCATCGTTGTGATCGTCATCCTTTGAGGTTATCCTCATCGTTGTGATCGTCATCCTTTGAGGTTATCCTCATCGTTGTGATCGTCATCCTTTGATGTTATCCTCACGTTATGATCGTCATCCTTTGATGTTATCCTCATCGTCGTGATCGTCATCCTTTGATGTTATCCTCATCGTTTGATCGTCATCCTTTGATGTTATCCTCATCGTTGTGATCGTCATCCTTTGAGTTATCCTCACCGTTATGATCGTCATCCTTTGATGTTATCCTCATCGTTGTGATCGTCATCCTTGATGTTATCTACGTTATGATCGTCATCCTTGATGTATCTCATCGTTATCGTATCCTTTGTGTTATCTATCTTTGACTCATCCTTTGATGTTATCCTCATCTATCGTCATTTGATGTATCTCGTTGATCGCATCCTTTGATGTTATCCTATCGTGGATCGTATCCTTGGTTATCATCTCGTTAGTCGTCACCTTGATGTTATCCTCATCGTTAGGATGTCATCCTTTGATGTTACTCATCGTTGATGCATCCTTTATATTGCTATCTATTAGTAACGGGTTATCTAAGTATGTGTATGCATCTGTGTCTATCTATCTGCAGTGTCCATAAGGATAATAGTGACGCCGCTGCAGCTGCTGCTGCTAATGATGATGGATGATGATGATGATGAGAGGATGAGGAGGAGGAGGAGGATGATAATGATGATGAGGATGATAATGATGGAGGAGGAGGAGGACGATAATGATGATGATGATAATGAGGATGGAGGATGAGAGATGAT
>CM065721.1:38049600-38057100 GCA_033310375.1 Conus canariensis | reverse complement strand
GTATTGACTTGTGTGTGTGTGTGTGTGTGTGTGTGTGTGTGTGTGTGTGTGTGTGTGTGTGTGTGAATCCGAATTTTATACCTGTATGCGTGCGTGTGTGTGTCAATAGAGTAGAATCCGGGTTTCATTCAGATAAACACGATTTTGTATTCAGGTGAAACGGAAGATGTTAGCTCTTCAGTTCACGAAATATGACAAAGGGGTTAGCGAGAGCGTGGAATGGGGTTAAACCGGCTAAGAGAGAATGAGTGGCGACTGAAGGAGCCGGTACAGTAGGGTGGGGGTGGGGGTGGGGGGGGAGGGGGGTACGGATTGAGAGGGGAAGGAGAGGGGAGTCTAGGATCTCTTCCCACACTCCACAAACCTGTTTAACAGTTATGTGCTGTATTCGTTACGTAAAAAGCAGACGACATTCGATGTTGAAGTGCAATGCGCAAACAATGCTCTCTCTCTCTGTCTCTGTCTCTGTCTCTGTCTCTCTCTCTGTCTCTGTCTCTCTCTCTTTCTCTCTGTCTGTCTCTAGCTCTCTCTGTCTCTGTCTCTGTCTCTGTCTCTCTCTCTCTCTCTCTCTCTCTCTCTCTCTCTGTCTCGTGCGCGTGCACGCACACACATACACACACATCAACAAATGCACACATGTCAGCACATACACACCCACACATCAATGAACTCGCCACTTGACACATTTGCATCGCTACATTGATTCACTTTTACAAGTACACATACATTGACAGTAAAGAAGAAGAAAATGATGGGCCTGAGAGATTCAAGGTCTTAGACCAGTTGACGTGTGGTTGGTCATTTGTGTTTGCCATTGGAATGGCCCGGTGTGAGTCTGCCCCAGTCTCTAGGAGTCTTTGCAATGCTGGCCTTGAGATTACTCCAATGTTTTGTTTGGTTGGTGATGTTTCTTGCTCTTCCTTTAAGTCTGGATGTGCGGTCACTTCCTCTCTTGATGTTGAGCTCTGAAAGAAGGTCTGTAGTATGGTGGCTTTTCTCTTGTTTGTTGAGTTTGTTCTTCAGACATCAGATCAGCCAAGCTTCAGCCAGTTCTAACAGCTGCCTTGCCTGCCAGTGTGTCTGCTCTCTCATTTCCTTCGACACCTGCATGCCCAGGGCAATACATTTATATGAGTCTCTCCAATGGAAGGCAACACATAACTTCATGCCAAGCAGGGCTTCCTATTCCACTTTCCACTTTTTGGAGCAGGTTTATGGAGTCAGTCAGTATCATGGCTTCTTGAGTTCTACGGTGGTCTGTAGATGAGAGCCAGTGAAGTGCTGTGTCACTGCTTCTACCTCCATTGTTAGGCTTGAATTAGTTAAGCTACATGCACCATTTTCTTCCTGAATAGATTGGCCATTTTTTGTTTAACTGTGTATCCCCAGCCTGACTTACCATTGGTGACAGATCCGTAGGTGTAACAACGTTTTCTTTTGTGTTGAGGTTTTCCACGTGTTTCTGAATTTCCGCGGTTTTTTTTTCCCGTCTGACCACTATTGACAGTATTCTCTAAGCTCTGGAGCGATGGCAGCTTGGTAGAGGTTTTGAAGTGGTCTGGAAACTTTTCCCATGCCTTCGTTTCTTTGAGTTCCACCGACTGGCACACAAGCTGTATATTGTCTTCCGCCTGACCCATCCATGATGTGCCACATCCCAGGTGAGTGCCTTTTGTTTACTTGACTGCTGCATGAAGAGGGTTTTTGGGATTTCCAAGTGCTTTAAAATATGCTTTCACATGTTCTAGCTTCTGTCTGACCTGCATTGAAGGCAGGTCAAGCAGCTATCGCATAGTTGCAGATGGTGTGTCCTTTGTAGTTCCCAAGATCAGTCTCATTGCTTCATTTTGAATTCTTTCTTACCTACGACGATTGCTCCTGGACAGTGTTATAAGCCCTAATCTATAACCAATCACTATCACACTGATCATCAATGCATGATAGGGTCGGTAGCGATCGATGAGGCTGTTCAATGCCTTTCGTTGCCGTTACATTCATGGCAGACAGGTCCTTTCTTGCGTCTAAGGACAATATACCCAACACGTTTTCTAAAGGTCAGCATGCATTTTATGAAAGCCTATGCCCGAATAGCGTAAGTTGTCAGCTGATCAAATATGTAATCCATTGAAGGAGACTGGTGAAAGTAATTGTCCTGATGCCTTGTTGAGAATGCAGACCAATGTCTGGGCTTTGGAAGGGTTGATTGATAGGCGATCCATTGTCTTGACACCACTGAGCAGTGTGTTGTTCCCACTGCTGCTGAACGGCTTTCGTTCTGTCTACAGCATGCTTTGATGTTTTGTGGATCAGACCGCCATCTGCTATAGTGCCAACACTCGTGGAGAGTGAGAGCAGAGGAAACTGGAACGGTGAGACTGAAGTGGTCAGGGTGGCTGGGTGGAGGGGGAACGGAGGGAGTGTGTCAATAAAGGATCTCTTCTCACACTCTGCAAACCTGCTCAGCAGTATGTGCTCATTCGTTATGCCAAAGCGTACGTGATCCGATTTTGAAGTGGAATGCGCAAATACGAGCTCTCTCTCTCTCTCTCTCTCTCTCTCTCTCTCTCTCTCTCTCTCTCTCTCTCTCTCTCTCTCTCTCAAGATGTGACAGACAGAGGTGGCAAGAGGTGGTGGAGCGTAGAGGTGATGATGAAGGTGGCGGGAACAAAGGCGGGAGAGGGGGGGGGGAGGAGGTAAAAATGTTGTCCAACGATGTCTTCCCAGACTGTACAAAACCTGTTCTGCTTCAGACCATCTGTCATGGCCGATCAGACACGATCCGCTGTGGTACAGGTCAGGACTCACATAATTAATTATATGCGCTGTAAATCCGTTAGCACAAGAGCAGCGCACTCTCGTTCTTGTATACGAATTCTCTCTCTTTCTACCCCGCTTTCCCCCGTCTCTCTCTCTCTCTCTCTCTCTCTCTCCTCTCTCTCTCTCTCTCTCTCTCTCTCTCTCTCAGTATGTGAACAGGTGATATGGTTCTCCACGTTCGTTTTTACATTCTCGCGTGCGCTGTGCTTTTAATATGATGTCTCAAAGATTGTGACGGCTTTTGTTTTTTTTTTGTTTGTTTTTTTAAACACGCATTTTGTAACAAAACCTTGAATTGGAAACTTGACTGAATATTTGCATATTCTCTTTCTGTCTCCGTCTGTCTGTCTGTCTCTCCCTTCAATTCTCTCTCTCTCTCTCTCTCTCTCTCTCTCTCTCTCTCTCTCTCTCTCTCTCTCTCTCTCCTCCCCAGCTTGCACACAATATTCACACATATCATAGACACACACACACACACACACACACACACACACACACACACACACACACACACACACACACACGATCCTTCATCCGATCCTTCGCCTTCGAAATACGCTAAGATTAAGTAGAAAGCTAGAATGACGGACATTTAAGAAACAGACAGAGAATCAGAGACACTGATAGGACATCGTAGCAAAATTGTTGTTCTCCGTCAACATATAAGAAACAACAATGTTGGAAAAAATCTTCAGCCAGCGACATGAAAATACACGTGATTTTTCCATCAACTTGAACAGTCATATAATGCCTTGTATATGAACAGATTCCGCACGCAAAGTGATTATCTTCGTTGTAGTGTTAGACTTAAAGGCATAAAGGGAGAGAATGACTGGGAATATATGAGAGAGAGAGAGAGAGAGAGAGAGAGAGACAGACAGACAGACAGACAGACAGACAGACAGACAGACAGACAGACAGACAGACAGACAGGGAGGGAGGGAAGGAGGGAGAAAAAACGAGAGAGAGAGAGAGAGAGAGAGAGAGAGAGAGAGAGAGAGAGAGAGAGAGAGAGAGAGAGAGAGAGACCATTGTTATATTTTTTCCAAGTCGTATAGAAACTGATCGTGCACCAAATACGGGACTTTTTCCTTTCAGTCATCCGACACTCAACATCCAAACATGGACAGGCTACATTGTCAAGTAACTAATTACAAAAAAACATAACAAGCCATCAATACAATCAACAGTAATATGAGGTTTATTTTACAAAACTGCAAGCCAAAAAACAGTTTCACAAATTCTAAACACAATAGAACAGATGAAGTTAGTCCATGAACTACGGATTCATTAGTAATGACTGGCTGTGAAATGTGGAAAAAGTTTTCGACGAAAGATTCTATGAATAATGGCGCTGGAAATGTTACGGAAAGCTCCTCACTACATTAAGAATAAAGGGCTTGATTTGAATTAAGAGAGAAAAGAGAGAGAGGAGAGAGAGAGAGGGATGGAGGGAGAGGGAGTGAGAGAGGGAGAGACAGGGTAGGGGAGGAGGGAGACAGAACACCACACACACCCACACCCACACACACAAAATCGCACGCACGCACGCACGCACGCGCGCGCACCACACACACACACACACACACACACACACACACACACACACACAACACACACACCACGCACACACACAACCCACACAAACACCACACACCCACACATACACACACACCCACACACACATGCATCTGTCCCATGAGTATAGTTCACTTGTAAGGTGGAGCCAAGATAAACATCACCAGGTAGTGACAGCACACACTGAAGAAACTGTAAGGGTGGAACGACCCCCATTCTCGTGAAGCCTTGCAATAACATTGCCATGTCCTGGGGTCCTCCAGAAAAGAAAAAGCTTCACCCAAAGGTGCGGGTGGGACCCACAGAAGTACTGTCAACTGCCGAACAAACCAGCGGGGAGCAATCCTGCACCACCCTTGGAAACCTGCGCTGTGCTCACATAGGGTGCAGGCACACACAAGGCATTGCACTAAGATGTCAAGGGACATAATTGCACTCTGGCGGACGCCATTGTGTAATGGCCACCGGATGTGGCACGACAGAACCTCGACGAGAGCGTTCCCATGAGTGTACCAGCCCATATTTCATGACTGCAGACCCCACCGGCATCCCACAGCCTCACTCGTTGCTGTTCCGCTGACAGCTGAAGACAGTACAACTGCAGACACGGCCAAGCTTTCGCCACATGAGGTCTTAAATACCCTCTGAAGAGCATCCCGGGTTACAGTCTTTCCCGCGGTCAACAGGACTTTCCTTGTGGTCAGTGGGTCTTTCCTCGACGTCACACGGCCTTTCCCCAGAGTCGGCCAAAAGGCAGACAAGAAAAAGATACGCCCGAAGGTGCGTGTGGGAGGCAGAGAAGTACTGTCATCGAGCACACACACACACACACACACACACACACACACACACACACACACACACACACACACACACATTCACATACATACACACGTGCGCGCACACATACGCACACGCGCTCTCTCTCTCACACACACACACACACACACACACACACACACACACACACACACACACACACACACACACACACATGTGCACCTGGACACACATGAGCCCGTGCCCACACATCCATACACGCACATGTGTACGTTCACTACACACATATACATTTAAAGAAGAAAAAAAAAAGATACAACCAATGTTAGGTAGGCACTCAATGTCTGACCAGCGCACAGGGCTAATGCGTAGGTCAGACATCTGCTAAGTCGTAACCACGAGACCCTCTTCTTCAATTCTCTCATCTTGGTTGTTAATTCACTTATCCGTCAGGTTAAAATCATGCGCAGTGTGGTCTCAAAAAAACTTAGCGGATGTGGTGTATAGCGTATATGGACTAGTCCGCACGCAGTGACGCCTCCTTGATGAAACTGAAACTGAAACGGAAGCAAAAGGAAAAGAGGGTGACCAAGGCAAACGTGGCCCCGGGACCCGGAGGGGTGGGGCTTCCTCGGAACCAGCCAGATGGAGATGAAAGACTCGGAACAGACAGGTCTGAGGAACCTCTCCTCAGCGGGCTATGCCCCAGGAAGGGGTAGCAGTCATCAGAAGAATGGTGCAGAGAGGTACGCAGACAGTGCTTAGTAAGCAGCACCCCTGTTCTTTATGTTTTCCTGACGACGCCCAGAATGCTGTCCTCCTGCGCGCAGGGTATATTGAAAAGGAGCTGATTCGGTCACTGTGACTCTCTGGTGTTATGAAGTAGGACAGGGTTGTTGCACTCTAGAACATTAACGACCTTTACTCGCATCTTTACCTCTCTGCTATCTCTTCCTTCAGTTCTCTACTCGCCTTCACCCTGCCATCTCTCTCTCTCTCTCTCTCTCTCTCTCTCTCTCTCTCTCTCCCTCTCTCTCGCTCTGTGTGTGTGTGTGTGTGTGTGTGTGTGTGTGTGTGTGTGTGTGTGTGTTATAGACAGAGACAGAGAGACTGTGTATGTGTCTTTCTGTCAGAGTGTGCATGTGTCTGTATGTTGATAAGTGAGTGCATAAAAAGGAAAAACACAGCAAAAGGAAATATTATAGACCACCAAACAATACAACTCTTAAGATCAAAATTTCTATAGACCACCAAGCAATACAACTCTTAAGATCAAAATTTCTCTCGAAAATTTTTGAAAAAAAAACAAAAAAAAAAACAAGAAGAAGATAATTGCCAGGAATTCAAATGGTCATTATTCTTCTAAACCATGGCTTCGGCTGGGAATTTTTCAGTGTGTGAAGACTCCGTTTCCCTGGAGTGTGCTGCCAGGCTGGCTGGTTGGACAATTCTGTGAACATGACGCTGACACCTGCATGTCAGTTTGTTTGTCAGATGAAAAAATTAAATCAACAGAAACTTTGTTTCAGAATATTGTTAAGACAGAAGAGAAAGAACAGAGGTCCGAGGACTGTGCCCTGGGACACACCAGAGCAGAGAAGGGTTGAAGAAAAGAGGGTGTCTGCCCAAAGAGCTTCACCTGCATGGATCTGTTGCACAGAAGGCATGATGTCTATTCTCTGGCGCAGACTGACTCTAAGAAATTTTTTCTTTTCGTTTTTTTTGTTTTTTGTTTTTCTTTTTTTTCGGGGGGGGGGGGGGGGGGGGTTCAGCACCTCCTTGTGTTTATATTAACCTTGATTTTTTTTTTAGTAGAGTATTCTTGTAATGAAACACACGTTCAGCTCTGACAAAACTTCCGATGATTGACAAGAGGTTTGTCAACAACATGCAATGACATGACAGTTCTGTGGGTTTTTTTTTCTCCAACAAAATGCACCTTTTCTATAACGTTGCAGCGTTTTACTTCAAATCTACTACGAACTCCCCGCGTGACCGCTCACCCTGACATCTATTCAGACAATCAAACCTTGAACATTCGTACTTCTACGTTGTTGCCATTTCTTGGTTTTCCTTCCTTTAGCTTGCATAACTTACCTACTGATACACGGAGAGAGAGAGAGAGAGAGAGAGAGAAGAGAGAGAGAGAGAGCAGACAGACAGACAGACAGACAGACAGACAGACAGACAGACAGACAGACAGACAGACAGAGACAGAAAAAAACTAGGTTAGTAAACTTGAAGAATACCATAGATGTACATTCCTACAGTCTGAAAGAGGGGATTCCAGAGTGGGTGGTGTCTTCCGCAGTACCGTTGTTTTTC
>CM065721.1:38024600-38039600 GCA_033310375.1 Conus canariensis | reverse complement strand
CCGACAGATAGGATTCTAAAAATAGTACCGCTCACGCGTGAACGGTCTCAGCAATCGAGATATCACCCTCAGTTTACGGGAATAGGAAGGTGAGATTCTAATATCAACCAATCTTCCCATTTTTGTCTTGAGTAATCTAGCAATTCTTGATGAACGGTTTGTGATTTAAGAAGTTCTATCTCAGAAGAGATACTGTTTTGTGACATAACACAACACTGAAAACACGACTGCACTGCACACCCGCAAATGACAAGACAGCTAGGTTCAGTTGCTAACAACACAAGTGCTGGGCGGAAATGTCGTCACTGTTACTAATCAGCTGATTCTATCTAGTCTTGTGATTGGGGGAAGGTAAGAAACATGTTTTGATATGTTTAGAAATTTAGCCGCCTAAATTTATACAATGACGTCTAACGCCTGTACTAAACGACGCCGTCTAAATTTATACAATGCCGCGTGGCGGCCCGACGCCCTTATGTGTAACTTGACACGAACCAGCAAACAGTGCGACGCTTCGACTTGGCAATTATGCAGTTGGGTAAGCCGTGGCCAGACATGTCTGACCTAGAGTACTACATAAAGGCAGAAGTGAGTTGTCTCCCCGGAAAAGAATGTAACAATTAATTGTGAAAAAAAATCGTCATTAAGTTGTTCTAGGTTCTTATTCAAGTCGGCATCACGTTCTTATTCAAGTTCTTAACAAGTTTTTATTCAAGTTCTTAACAAGTCAACATCAAGTTTTTAACAAGTTCTTATTCAAGTACTTATTCAAGTACTTATTCAAGTACTTATTCAAGTTCTTAACAAGTCGTCATCAAGTCGTCATTAAGTTCTTATCAAGTCGTCATTAAGTTTTTATCAAGTCGTCATCAAGTTCTTATCAAGTTCTTATTTAAGTTTTTATCAAGTCGTCATCAAGTCGTTATCAAGTTCTTATTCAAGTCACTTATAATTATTTATTAAGTTCTTGAAATATTACTGCATATCAAATGGATCAAAATGAGATTTTGTTGTTGGCAGTTCTGGTATTCTTTTTTGTTCAGATTTTGTATTTAGTGGCTGTGATTTTTTGGGCTGCTTTGGTTTTTGCTGTCTTTCTTTATATGTTTTATAAACGTAATAACCACCCCCACCAACAGCAATGACGCCAAAAATGCTAACTCTTTTAATCCAAATAATCCATGATGATGTTGCGGGTCTTGAAACAACTTGTTCTTGTTGTGGCTCTGGCACAACTGGTGTTTTTTCATTATGAGTTATATTCTGTGATTGCAACATTAATTTTTTTTGTTTGTTCCACTCTGCTAATTTTTTTCCTGCTGCAACACGCCCAGGATGAGGAGGCTTTTTACTGGTCACTTTCTCCATCAATGTTTTCTGCTGATTTTCTGGCTCGGTCATTTTGAAGGGAAACAAAATCTATATGATTAAAAGTAATTAATCCCATGATTAATGGCGACAATAATGTTCCAAATCTGTAATATAGATCACATCCTAGAGACTCTAATGACTTTGTTAAAACGGGATCCTGTGTTAAATCATACATAAAATCTTGTTCAGAATCAATGGGAGCAAATCTACTAACTAGTTTAGTGTACAAACTAAGAACCGTTTGCCCAACACTTTTTACCATTCTTGACCCCAGTTGCGCTTCATACCTGTTGTGATACTTTACAATGTCTTGCGTCGACATCTGTTGAATCTGTTCTATGCTGAATTCATTTCCAAGGTACTGTTTTGTTTTTCCACACGCCGCCAAAGAATACAGCCTTTCCTTTTGGCGCATAATAGCTTGGTCATCAACTTGATCATTTGTAAGTTCAGGAAGTAAATCATCGCAGTTCATGTTTTATTAATGAATAAATATTATTTTATTTTTTAAAAATGAGCACCGAAAAAACTATTACTAACCTTGTATACCATTCTGCTGTTATTGGAGGCCTAAGTGTAGGATACACAATGCTTGGTAAAAGCCTGTTAAAAATAAAACCAGCAGATCTTGGCAAACTAGACTTTGAAGACTCAGCAAAGCTGATTGCTGTTATTACAGCTTCGTTTGCTACAAAAGATTTTCTAGTTAAGCAAGGAATAATTCCAGAAAATATAAATATGTAAAAAAAATACATTTATAAAAATGGCTTCACTCGTAATGATGATTGGTGGCGCTGTGGTTAATGCGCTTGCTTTTAGCGGAAGTAATTACGCATTTAGTAAACTACAAAATAACAATGAGAGAAAAAGACATAACAGAGCTATGGAGCAACTAGCCGCTGCACAAGACACCTATGAAAAGCAAAGAATGGAGCAGTTAGATTTTATTAACGACAGACTTAAACAACAGGGACATGCAGCTTACACATTTAAAGATGTTGACCAGGCAATAAAAGAATATTTTCTAGTAACAGGCAAACAAGTTAAAACATTGCCCCCACCAAAATTTAGCGACTTTTATCAACCATCAGAAAAACAAAAGATGCAAGAAATATTGTTTATTGCCTTTGGCATGACCGCTGTGTATTTTGTTGCGCATAATATTGGCTGAATAAAAATGTACAAAATCTATTATTCTCCAAAAGGATGTTGGAAGGGAATAACAGCAATTAAAAAGCTTAGCCAAGCAGCGGGAGTCAGTGAACAAACAGCAAAAGAATGGTTATCTAAACAAGCGATTTGGCAAATTTATTTACCAGCGCCTAAACGAATACAAAGACCACACTTTGTCAACACAATACCGAACGACACCCATCAAATGGATCTTCTATATTTACCCCATGATACGATTAGACGAAAAAGATTTAAGTACGCACTTACAGTCATTGACATAGCTTCAAGATACAAAGATGCTGAACCATTAACACAAAAGAGTGCTTCTGCTGTTGCTGTCGCTATACAACTGATATATCAACGAGGACCCTTAACTTATCCTCGCATGATTCAAGTCGATGATGGAAAAGAATTTAAAGGACAAGTGAATCAATTATTGTTAAAACATAGAGTTACCATTAAAAGAGGCATTCCAGGAGTTCACAGATCACAGGGTTTGGTTGAAAACTTTAACAAACAGTTATCTGAAAGGCTTTTCTCCTACCAGTATCACAGAGAGCTGATTGACAATTCTCGCAACACAGAATGGGTTAGAAGGCTGCCCTCAGTTTTGCGCGCAATGAATAATGAAGAATTTAAAGGTCTAAAACCAGTACAAGCAATCAGAAAACAAACAATAAATGTTGTTGAAGGAGAGTCTTCATCAAGCAAACTATTACCATTTGGTTTGAAAGTAAGGTACCTTTATTCGCCGGGAGAAGCAGAAGGGGACACTCGCATCAGGGCAACAGATCCAGTTTGGAGTGTTGATCCATATGAGATAAAAAAAATTGTGAAAATGAATCCGCCCGTGTATTATTTACGAGAAACTGACACAACAAAACGGCCGGCCCCTCAAAGATCTTTTGTGAAGGAAGAACTGCAGATAATCCCTCCAGACACAGTTCCAGTCGCTTAATTATTTTTTAATTTAAATTAAAATGGCGGCAAGAATGGAAAAGGAAGAATCCTTACGTAAAATGGCACTGGAAGCAAGAATGGTGAAGGAAGAGTCCTTAGAAATAATGCGAAAAATATTTGATTATAATCTTGCTATTAGACTAATATTTAAGAAGATTGATTATGCCATGCTAGACAAAACCTCAAATTTTGATTGGGAATATATTAAAAAAATTCGAGCGCATTTAGCAGTAATGAAAAATAATTTGGTTGAATTGGGTGATGATATAGTTAAGCTTAACGAACTGTTTTAATCTACGCAAATACATTTGGGTTTAAAATGGAAGCTCAAAGGGAAATGGCAGAAATGACAAAGGAAAAGTCTTTAAAATTAATGCAAGATTTATTTGAGTATCAGTATATCATTAAAGAAGTATTTGAGAAGATTGACAATCCCTGGCTAGAACAATCGCCAGACAATCGCTTTAAACCCCAAAGCTTTTATTTTGATTTATGGGTATGGGAACATGAATATTGCGAAATGACAAAAAAAATTAAAGCACATCTAGCATTAATAAATAATATTAATTTTGCTAAATTAGATGATGATATAATTGAACGTGCGATTGCTGAAAAATATAAGCCCATATGATTATACTATTCTCCAATGCCCGATTGCATATGAAAACTCTGGATTAACAAACACACGTTTTGTGTTTGTTCTATCTAATGACTTCTTTGTTACAACAGTTGTGTTGATCTCATGTAGATTAGATCGTAGTTTTACGTTGTCATGATGAAAAGTCTTTTTATTGAACAATGCTTCTTTATAGTTGTCATGTGATATGTTTGACTGCACAACACTACGAGATATTCCTTTTGCTTTTTTAACAACTTTTTTTTGGCTTGAAAGACTGTACATTTTCGACCTCAAACCAACAAACTCCTTGATCACACCACCAGATAATTCATCCTTCATCTTACCTAAAACCTTCTTGTTAATATCTGAATGCAAAGGCGAATCTTTAGGGTAATCAGATGTGTCATACCATCCTGCATGCCCTTTAGCTACTTCCATGTCTTTATAGATATCTTCAGTAGGGATGTCGATTACAAAGGAATCTGTATCTGTGTAAAGTACTTTGGACTCAGGATACAAGGGCTTAAAGTAGTCGTAAAGAAATTCTAACATCAAAAGCTTCGACAGCTCTAAAACAGTAAACCCAATAAAAACGGGCTTATCCAATTTGACTTTCTTTTTTTTCATCATTATGCCAAAAAGCTGATCATGAAATCTTCTGAAGTCCTGATAATTAGGTTTTGAAGTCAACTTAATTGCAACGTTTTCTCTGGAGACCAATCTAACATCTTTACGCTTGTGCGGATTCTCCATAGTCTTTCCAAAACAGCTGTTGTTCATCAACTTGAAAAAGTCTTTTTCTGAAGCATCTGTGGATTTAGTTCTGAGATCAGTGTTCTTCATTATGTATGGTTTCATGAACTGTTCTTGATCAAAAGCAATTATACGATGAACAGCTGTTAACTTTAAACCATGTCTTAAATAAAATTGGAGAAGTCTGTAATGACAGACATAATTTTTTTTGTCACGAAGATTAGGCACAAGTTTAGGTGGTTCTGTCATTGACACTTTTAGACTTTCTGCCGCTAATGGATAGTCATTATGGTAATCATGAAGTTCATGGGGGTATTCTAAATCAACTTCTAGAATGAGACCTCTTTTACGATCAGCTTCTAGAGTAGGTAGCCATTTTAAAAACTTTTGAATGTCTTTGAGTCCTGTGTACATTTTAAAGTTGCGTAATGGAAGTGATTGCGCCATAGCCCATCCATACAGATTGTTTGCATCTAAATACATGAGATAGTTAGACCTTTTACTTGGATCATAGTCGTCCAAGTATTTGTTGTTTGCTTTACAGTAATGGTGCGACGCCATACTGATTCCCCCACGCAATCCGTTTTCAATCATCTGAAGCATTGGCAGGTCAGACAATAAATCAATTTGTACTCCAGTAAATTTTAAGAAAGCGTCCCAGCTCATCCCGGGCGCAGAAATATAATGCGCAGGATCCAGGCTGTAATGTTTCATGCAGGTCTTCCTATAATTTTCAAAGACGTCCGCCAACAAACAGGTATCCGCCATTAAATAGGAATCATGATAGTCTCCCATCGTTTTACACTCTAACTTCTGCCACGCATCTTGAGCATGCTGGTAATCAGAATCACTGATGTCCTTTCCTCTGAGACTAGAAAAGAACGCGCCTTTAGGCGGAAGGGCTGGGTTATCAAACCTTTCCCAACTGTTCATGTACTCATAAGGGTAAACGCCCTTTCTAACAAGAGTTGGGTCAAAATATTCTTCTGTTATTGGGCAGGACTTTAAGGACATAGCCAGTGACTCTAATGAACCCATCATGTGTTGCATAGAGTCGTAGAAAGACATGTTATTTAAAGTGAAACACATGTACTTTTCTGATGACTGTGCAATGCATGACACCCTGAAGTCGCTGGTTACTGCTTGCATTATAAGGTGAGAGTCGTAACCTCGCAAGTTGTGAAAGAATATAGGCAGCTTCCATGTCTTTGGTTCAAACTTTAGTTGAAGATTGCATTTGTTATGTGCTGCTCCTCTAAACTTTCCACTAATGTGATCATGGTCTCTTACTGTTGGATTCTCTGCGGTGGCAACCAAGGCCGCCCCACAAATCCAACAGTGAGTGGCTGAGTCATACTGTTGTTGGTCTTCAGGCGTCATTATGATTTCAGATAAGTTTAGATTATTAGAACAGGCATTACGCACTTGCTGCATGCGTTTTAAGAAGTATTTTGCAGCATTTGGTCCTCTGTATAATTCTGGCTTTGAATGGGCGCCATCCGACCTAACAATGATGAAGGCAAATGAGCAAATCTGATGATTACTCATTAAGACTGTTTTAGGAAGTTTCTGTGGGGTTGGTCCTTCATAAGGAACAATGAGTGATTCGAAGTCTGCGTAAACAACATATGGACTAGTTTGCAACCGTTTCCAGTTCTTAAAACTAACTTTACTGCCTTCTCCGGGCGTAATTAGTTCTGTATCACAGTCAACTGGGCTAATACAATGTTTTACATGTTCACTCGCAGCTTGAACGGATGGAATTCTTGTTAAACATTTTCTACAGAATTCTTGTTTGCTATGTTGTTTTGTAGTATGCACTAGTAATCTACTCATTGTGCGTATTAGAGTGTAGTGCAACCCATTAAGGCTTTGCATCAGGAGTAAGTCTACATGAGTTTTGGTTGGTTCGCCTATTGTTGGACTGTTCTTTGACACTCTAATTGGCAGAAGGTTGGTTTCTTCAGACCATGTGTAGACATTAACAGTTATTGGTGGATTTTGTTTTTCAAACTGATCAATTTTGTCTACAGCCATAGGAAATTCAAGGCCGTTAAAGTTAAGATCATTGGCCCACTGTAAATAGTTAGATACTCTCTCTGCATTTTTGGCAACGTGATGCAGCCTAGCAAGAACGCACCACATAAAACATTTGTCGTCTGAATTCTTTATGTTCAGAACTGCTCTCTTTGCAACTAATGTTGGAGGCAGTGGAATGTAAGACTTGCCTACAATCGGCTCATACTTAGCCTGTCTTAATCTGATGTCTAGGACTTCACCCTCTGACCAACCAGAGCCTCTCATTTTAGCTGCTTCAGAGGCTTCATTAAACTGTGTAAGAAGTTGATCTGCCCAACCAGGTGTTAAGTCATTATGAGAAAGAATAGTCTGCTGTTTAGTTGAGACCCAGACTTCTAGATTTTCTTCGTTTATTGTTATATAGTCGATTAAAACAACTAACCTTACTTTAACTGGAGGGTTTATTGTTAGTTTACTTGGAACTTGAGAAATTGCATGCACAACGCTTGCCTGTACGTTTGTTGGATCAATAACTTCTAAAACGACCTCATTTAAAGCTTTTGACAAACGCTCTTCCTCGAGCATTGCTTCAAACAATTCATCTGAACCTTCATATATCTTATCCATGTTGAGCTTCTTTTCTAACTCAAAATATTTATTTAAATCAAAAAAATAAAAGTTAATCAGAATCAATATCAACGGTCTTTTTGTGCTTGGACTCATAAACTAAAGTATAAACGCCCTTTGGGGTTGTTAATGTGAGCTGTTTAGAACAGAGTTTAATGTCTCGTTTACTTTTTTTAAACATTCCTTTTTTATCTGGTCGGTGTCTGGTTGTTGAGAAAAAGTTGCCCTTGCCTTTCTTTGAAGATCAAACTTTTGTCTTTTGTAGTCCTCAAAATCAGCCTGTAGGCGACTAAATTCTTCATCCGTGATGTTTGAGTCAGCAAGTGCTTTATTTATTGTCAGTTTGAAGGAACTAAGTTTAGCTGTTATTAGTTGAACCATAGCTGTGTGCTTTTGGAGTTTAGCTTTTATTTTTTTGCTGACAGCACTTACAGCCAATGAACACAGGCCAAGAGTTAAAGACAAACCACCTAGAGGTATAGCTACCGGTGCACCTACGCCTGTTGCTAAGAGACCTACACTTGTTCCTGCTGATAGAGCACTAGTGATCGATGCTCCAGTATTAACATATGTAACAGCATTAAAGACAGCAGAATACCTTCGTTTGGTTTTGCTGTATTTTGAAAGGTCCTGCTCTAGTTTTTGTTGCATTTGTGTAATGTTGGTTAATCTGAAAGTTTTTATGTCTACAGAGTTCTCTTCTTTGGGCACTTTTGGATAAGTCGTAACAGACATGCTTTTTTAAAATAAAAATAATTTAGTATTGGATATCTTTCAATCTGTTATCTTGAATATTCAGCTGCGCATCATATATTAAAAACAAATGTACATTAAGTGGTTTATCACTCTCTTTTTCTTTATCAATTTGAATGTTTATTACGTCTTTAACTGTTCTCCCACTCCCATGCAACTGATTATCTTCTGTTGACCTTAGGTCAATCCATAAACCGTATTTCGTTGTTAAATATTCATCAAGTCTAACACTGTGAAGGTGTAGATCTTTAGACACAAGGTCTACTGTTGGATTTCTACACCTCCCGCCTCCAAACAATTTTCTTATTTCATCAAAATGATGATAAGGTTTAAGCCCGCTACCGTAGACTTGGTTAGGACTACCCTCAATTGAACATTGTACTTTCGTTATTTTAGGATTGATAAACTTTTCACTTTGTCTTTTGAATGGTTCTTCATCTTCACACAGCAATAAAATACCTTTAAGGGATCTTGCTGCGGCGCTAAAACTAAAGTTCCATATAGTGTCTGCTCTGCTTTTAGGATATTTAGTATGATGAATCACTCTTTCGTAATATATTGCTAATTTTGACTGATATTGTTGCTCAATCAGCCTTGCTAAGTTAGGGTTGCTAACAATGTCAAACTCTAACGAGATGTCGAAAATGCTGTACTTGGAATCAGTGTCTGTCGATCTAATGACACGTTTGTATTCATTAAAAGTTAGTTCATATGACAATCTGTCTTTTAATGCTCCTTGAAAGTATGGCGCATGCGCTTTTAACAACTCAAAATCCAAGGGTATAGAAAAGCGATTTCCAAACGCATAACTTACAGCTTCATACTTGTTACCGTCTTTAGCATCTTCGGCGTCTATTCTGTGTTTTAGTGCTTCGTTATTTTCGATTCCTTGAAACGCAAGATCGGCCCTTTCATTATCGGTTAGCCATAGATCAGAATAGATTAGAAATATGTCTGCATTGTGTAAAGAAAATATTTCTTGCCCCTCAAGTTTTATAGAAATTTTCTTAACGATTGCCCGTCCCAGATTCTGTACAACTGTCCTGTTTACGTCTGTTGCTGAATCAAGTTCTATTTTAAAAGTAAGCCGTGCAGATCCCGGCACAATCACTTCATCTGCTCCTAGGTCTGGAAATTTGACAGTAAGAATCTGATCTGAATCAATAGTAGATGGATTATTTGGAACAATAATATTCTGTTTATTTCCCTTCACGCCAAAGGGCTCTTTCAGTCTTCTATGCGGGTCAAGAATCGAACCATATGCTTGTGACATTTTTTTTATAAAACAAAATAAAAAGTTAATTATTTAAAAACATGGCAGAAGAAGATTATGATGTTTTTGATCCTGGAGACGACATGAGTGAAATGACGCCTTTGACACATCCATTACAATCATTGCGGCGTGAATTAACAGAAAGTAAGGTCAAATCATTTTATCAAAGTTTAGGCCAAGAACCTCCTGATTTTATAGACCCTAATGATTTTGAAACAAAAGATGACCATTTGTTTGTGAAAAACGAGCAAGGACAACTTGTTCAGCTTACAACTAAACCAGACCCATCAAAGTTTTTAGCAAAGACTACAATTAGACAAAGGCTCAGTGTGAGCGATCAAAATCGCCTTGGCATTGCTAAACCGCGAAGATTAGACAATGAGGCAGTTGCTAAACTTCAAAACACACTACAAGAACTCCCAACAGATAACCAAATACAAAACATACCCCTTAAAGATTTAAGCCCAACAGCAGACGAAATAATAGAAACCAGTTTTTCAGAAGAAACAGTATTAAAAACTATGCACGATCCGCCGCTACCTATGAGAGAAATAACGGCCCTTGATCATGCTTTGAAAAGCATCAGAGGTGAATTAACAAACAATTTAGCAAAACTGGGTGAACTAGATAAGCATATAAAAAGAGAAAAAGAAAAACTAGTTGAGGCTGATGACCACAACTTAGGACCTGGTGTTAAAGAAAGAATAACACAAAGACTAAAAGATCTTGAACAAGAGAGATCAGCAAGACTAGAAGTGCTGTCTACTAACCGAGAACAATTACGAACTCAAGTGAGCAGAATAAGAGAAACTATCCAAAGAATTTTATATGAAGACACGACGCTAGCAGAACGAATAAGAACACTGTTTAGAGAGCAAGGTGTCACATTAGCGAGCGTTATAACAGCCTTAGGATTTGCAATAAGTACACTGGTGTTGGCTATTACAGGCGGTGGGGGAGCAGTGCCACCAGGACCACCATCAGATAAATCATGGGTAAAAAAACAACTTGATCATCTTGCAAGTTTATTAAAAAAATTAGCCAGTAAGGCAATAGACTCTTTGCCTGGTATAATAGGGGGGATCGTTAGCTGGCTTTTGTCTACTGCAAGTAAAGTAGTTGGCTTTATGGCCGAGCACTTATGGGCATTAGTTGCCTTAATAGTTGGGTTACTCTTTAGTAAGATAAAGACCAAGTAATCCTAGGGCAGTTAATCCAATAACAAGTGCTGTCTTTTCATATTCATGGTCATTATTTCTTGGGACCACAGGGATTGGATGGGGGGGTTTGGGGGGCTCAAGGATTGGTGGGGCTTCTTTTTTTATTGCTATTGCTGGCTTAGAATTTATGTCGTTTTTTCCGACCTTCTCTTCATTGCCAGCCACAAGGATTTCATTATTATAGTTTATTATTGTTCCTATCTGAAGTCTGAGGTCAGAAGGCAGCATGTATAAACCAGTGCCAACAGCAAAGTCTACTTTCGATCTTGCGTATTGCAAAACATTTTGGTACCTTTTAATACTTGAAGGCAAATCAATTGCAGAATTAATAGAATCCTCTAAATTTGCTAAATATTGTTTTTGGGCGTCAAAGCCAGTAGAAGGATCAATTATGTTTGATCTCGTTTGTGCTTGCGAACCTAGCAAACACCAAACATAAGTACGAATGGAGTCGTTTATTCGTTCTATTCCCGCTCTAGTTAGACCATTAGAAGTATCCAAAATAAATGTTGTCCATGCTGTTTTATGCTCTTGCTCTATGGACCCGAGGTGAACAGTTGTGCCTGAAGAGAAAGATGTGTAAGGAGGATTCCAATCATAGTTATACTTTCTGTGCACGCCCCAAAAATAAAGGGTGCCTAAACCATGATTAAGATCCAACTTTTGTCTAAAGTCTGTCTTTGGGTCAATATCAAATTCGTTACAGATCCTTTCAAAAGCCTTGTAATCTATTCTGTTGCTGAATGGATTAAACGTTTTGTCATTTGGTAATGGTGCTTGCAGTTCAGATAAAATACGTCTGAAGGTGTAATAAAAATGAAATCTATACACTGACCTCACCAAAGGATCAGGATGATTTAAATGATCAGCATACGACACTCCACACCCAGTTGATGCGCAAAACACAGCAAAGTTTAACTGGTTCTGATAAAACTGCATCGGATGACTAAACCACACTTTCGGGATGTAGTCTTTTTTAATAGGAGGGTTAAGATATTGTTTAATGGAGTACTAACCTTTACTTGAAAGGCGTCAGACTGAGTCACAGAAATGTCGAGAGTATCAGTTGTTATATCTTTAGGACTGTAGTGCGGCCCAACAGAATATTTTGCATTAGTATATTTGAATGCACTCATTTTTAAATTTGTTTTAAAAATGTTTGTAACAATAACAACTCAAGACAGTCCTTCGTTTTTAGAATATGCTATTGATAATAACTGCGGAACCCGAAGGGTCGCACTCCATGAAATTTTTTACAAAGTCGTATGGTTTAATATAAGTCAATCCAAGAGGAATAATGAGATTCGAAAACTTGATGACGGAGGAAACTTAATTAGCCAGTTAACCATACCTGATGGTTATTACGGGTTTTGCTCACTAAAAGAAGCAATGAGTAACTTCGACATTACTCTCAAACTTAACAATGCAAATCTAAAAACAATGTTAACATTCAAACCTGAAAAAGAAGTAGTCCATTACTTTTTTGATGTAGAGCTAGCTAAAATGTTAGGCTTTAAAATCAATTATGTCTATCATAAATTTAGAGTTGCACCAGACGAAACTACTTTTGAGGGAGAATATCCGCTCGATCTTGCCTTATATCCATTACTCTATGTACATTTGGATGAGCTGAGCACTGATGAAAACTTATATGATGGAAGGCCCTCAACTGTTTTAAGAGCTCTTCCATCAGGGAAAGCTGCATATTGCGATTATGAAATTATACGATTCCCTAATTTACAGTTTAAAAGATTAGCTTGTGGGAGGGTCAGATCATTTAATATAAAGATCACAGATAAAACAGGGAAAGTCGTAAAATGTGATAACCTGCACATTGTTTTAGAAATAAAATAATACGTTGTTTTAAAAAATGTCACGTGGACCAGACGATTCGGGGGTTACATTAGCGCCTGAGAGGTGTGTAACTTTAGAATTAAAAGACCTTGCAGACGTTGAGGACTTTGAACAAAACGGTGAGATAGGCACTTTATATGGTTTTGAGTACACTAAAGATGGTTATTATAAGCGCAAAGAGGTTGACGACAACAAAAGGTTTCCTAAACTAGAACAACTACGCAATCTAGAAGCAAATAATACAGGTCAGTATGAATATAAAATAGTTCGAAAAACTGACAACAAATGGCACTTAGAACCATATTTAGAATGGGACATAAAATTTGAATTCTTAAGCCCATTTACATTTTTCGACCGCCAAAAAAGTTTCAGAAAAGCATTGAACTCTGGCCCTTTACATGTAAGTCTTATGCCAGAGGACAACAGTCGGAAAGAGATCGAAATAAAGCCGTTTGGGGACAAACAGTACATCCTCCACAGAAGAGAATCGGTTTTAAAGAAAGCTTCTACAAAATTACAGTTCATTCCACGCACAAAATTAGGAGACACGTTCACAATGATATTTAAAATTTCTGTCTTAAAAGATGAGGCAAGAAATGGAGCTGTGGGTGTCAGTGACAACCTTATGGAAGGAATTCTTATTAGCTGGCAAAACTTAGACGTTGACAAACTTAAAGTTACTGTCGTTGTTCTTTACAATGGCGAGGATATTAAGGTCATAACAACAAGCAACAAAATTGATATTAGTTTAAATAGAAACGATCTTACAGAACTGAACTGGATTAATCTTACACATTTGGGCCTTATAGGGTTTTATTATACTGAACAAGTTTTGACAGAGAGTATGATAAAAACAATAACTGGTGTAAATTAAATTCTGTTTTAAAACTATGGAGCAAACGACTTTGGTGTCAATGTTAAACTTTATGACAAAAACCCCTCATTGTTCATTGATTTGTGGACAGACTGGTTGTGGAAAAACAATATTTGTCCTCGACCTATTACAAACAGTTTATCGTTATAATTTTGATCATATAGTAATTTTCTGCCCAACACTTAAATGGAACAAAGCATATCACGACAGAAGGTTTATATGGACAGATGATGACATATATTTAGTTGATCCTAGCAATAAACTGAGTGAGTGTTTAGAACATTTCTTTAGACAGTTTGAAGGAACTCAGACACTATTTATTATAGATGACTGTTCGGCAGAAAGAGACATAGTTAAAAAGAGAAACACTTTATCAAAACTGGCTTTCAGTGGAAGACATGCTGGGATAAGTGTGTGGATTTTATGTCAGAAATATAACTCAGTTTTAAAAGACTTTAGAGAACAGTTAAAGACTGTAGTTTTATTTCATATGAAAGACAGAGACGCATTTGATGAATGTATGCGTGAAAATGATGTTATTGAAGACGATCAAGAAAAACAAAGGATTAAGCAAAAACTAAAGTCTCAAAAGTTTTCTAAATTAGTGTTAAAAACAGATAATCCTACACATTATGTATGTTTGTAAAGTGTTTACTATTAGAGAACTATAAAATAGGCATTCTGGGTAAGCCGGCGGAGCAACAGCGAAACCGGCTTTAGCCGGTTGGAGCTGGCGGAGGTGGGTGAGCCAGAATGCCTATTTTATAGTTCTCTCAAACCAGAATAGACAGTCGTCCTCCGAACTCGGATCGCAGGCGAACTCTAAAACAATGTCATCCGATTCGAACAGTAACACACCCACGCCATCTGACTGGTGAAGAAGCACGATCTTTCGGAATGCTAAGTTTCTGTGCTTATCCTTCAACCGTCTCTGACCTTGCCGGTCAGTCAAAGTGCCAACATAGTCTTTCACCACACCCGTGTCAAAGCCTGCCACTGTTCTGTCGATAGAATGTTCGAGGCCTGTGTCGATGACAGAGTGCTGGATCTCCTGGTTAACGATGTCGCACTCAGACTGACTGGAGTACGAAGGCAGAAGACTGTCTTGAACATTGGATGTGTCAGTCTCGCTGTCAACATCTGTTGGCTTGATGTGTTCAGTAACATCCTGAGTAGTGCACTGTGTACTGTGATCTTCAACTTCTGCGTCAAACAAGGCTAGTTGATTCACTACACAAGCGTTTCCGTTATCTGCACCAACCTGTTCAAGCCGTGTATTTTGCTGCTTTGCTCTTTCCTGATCACGTCGCACCTGGCTGGGCGGTTTCTTTCGGTAATATTGAACTCGCGTTCCTCGATTCAAGACGGGATCCGCCATTGTTGTTTTGACAGGGACGGCTGGCTTCAGTCGTAGGACGACGACGGTGTTGCTGCCTTCACCTGTAATGTTCCAGCTTGACACTGTGTTCTCGGTTAGCAGGGCGCTCAGGGCTGTCTCCACAGT
>CM065721.1:38012100-38022100 GCA_033310375.1 Conus canariensis | reverse complement strand
ACAAGAATAAGAATAAATATGATGATGGACGGTTGCTTACAATGATAATTATGATGATGATGATGGTGGTGGTATGAAGACCATGGCGAAGCCGAGAATGACAATGAAGATGTTGGATATGCCGGCTACCTTTTACCCAAGCAACAAGGTGGGAGGTGTAAAATCAGCACAAGACAATGATAATAAAAATTTTTAATACGATGGTGATGACAGCTGCTTACAACCAGGTGAGCATAATGGGCACAGTGAGGACAGCCACTGCAATCTGAAGATGACTCCAATGAGGCACCAACCAGGCCACCAGGGCAAAAATGCCCACTCCAGTATTCCACCCGGGCACAAACGCCACAATCTGCAACACAACACACGACGTCTGCACTGATATATGTAAACACTATCTGTAATGGAGGCACTGGTGTAGCCACAATCTGCAACGCACACACTGGTTATATATACAATCTGCAACATACACACTAGTGTGATAACAGTTTGCAGAGTACGCACTAGATTGGCAACAATTTGTGACATACACATTAGTGCGTCCATGATTTGCAGCCACAGTTCGAAACATACCACTGGCGTAGCGACAATTTGCAGAAGACGCACACTTTGAGTGTCGAGGACATCCGAAATTACGGGTATGGGAATGGCCACAGACTACAGCATACACATTTATATAGCGACAATCTGCAACATGAGATTCTGGCATACTCACAGTCTGCAACATACGCACTGGTTTGGTCATAATCTGAAATGTTAGAGGCAGGGTATAACAGAGACAAACACTGATAAAGCCACAATCTGAAATAAATGCAATGATACAGCAGGAATCTAAAATAGAGACTACTACAGCTACGATCTGAAATACAGACACTGCTCTAGCTACATTTGGAAAGAAAGACGCTGATAGAGCCACAATCCACAGCACAGCCTTTGGTATAGTCAGATATGCAATGCACAGATACAAACATAGCCATGGTGAGCAAGACATATTACTGGTTCACTGACATTGTGCTACAGGCACACACTGGTATAGGCTACAAAATGCAACACACAATCACTGGTATAACCACAATCCCTAATACAAAGCCACTAATATGGATAACCTCATCTAGTAACAGAGAGAAGCAACACTAAGACAATATAGTAGCTACAATCTGCAACACACACACACTGGTATAGCCACTATATACGGCACAAACGTATAAGCAGAGCAACTATAAAGTACACAGAGACTCTGGTTGGCCCTCCAAATAGTACACAGAGACACTGTATATATATGTATTATTGTTATTATATATATATATAATATATATATATATTACACATAGGTACCAGTACAATCTCTGCACCCCCCCTCCCTCTCTCTCTCTCTCTCTCTCTCTCTCTCTTTTCTCTCTGTCTCTTTCTCTTTCTCTCTCTCTCTCTCTGCCTCTCTGTCTCTCTCTGCCTCTCTGTCTCTATGTCGCTCTCTCTCTCTCTCTCTCTCTCTCTCTCTCTCTCTCTCTCTCTCTCTCTCTCTCTCTCTCTCTCCTCGCGCTCGCTCTTCCTTTGTTTCTTTTGGGGGGGTCATCATTTCCTAATTCCTTTCCCCTTTTTGTGTCCCTCCTATCCTCCACAGCCCATCCCCATCCTGATCTTTGGCCCCTCAGTCCCCCACCCCCACCCCCCTGCCACCCTTTCTCTGGGTTTATGGGAGATAGGTCAGGTGAGGTGTGTGTGTGTACAGATTGGAAATTACTGTGTGTGAGGGTCTTTTTTGTGTGTGGTACGACTGGTAGTTATTACCCTGTTTTCAAAGCTTTGATTTTTTGTCTTTTCTCCTCATTTGTCAGATAAAAAGAAAAGTGATTGAAAGTGAGTTACCTATGCCATCTACTGGGGGTCCTTTCATGTGTGTGAGCAACACCCTAAAGATGTGGAGGAGGAATTCAGTATTTTGACTCACTTTCCGACCCGACACTTTTTTGTGCAGTTCATCATAGTCACCCTTCTTACTACCTGCACGTAGCTTTGCCTGTACGTGAATCACTGCGTGTGTTCTTCAAATTTGACAGTTTACCACAACAGCTGTGAGGTACTAGGTGTAGTAAACAAATTGCCAGCCCGTCAACAGAAAGCAGATACAGAGCCCCTCAGGGCAACATGAAATGAATGCCTTCAGTGTGTGCGATGGAACTCAAGGCAGCAAAGGGCTAAGATCCTGATCCTGTCTCATCTATATCTCTGGATGATTCTTTTCCCTTAATGTGACGTAGCCATGACCCGTCACTCAGAAACTGGATAATTATGCAACATACAGATTTTGGTAGAACCACAGTTTGGATCAGGCAGTAGAGTAGCTACAGTCTGCAATATACTGTCAGTGAGTAGCCACTATCAGCAACAAGGAAAAAGCTGTGCAGCTGCAACATCCAGCACACAGACATGAGTACAGCCACCCCGTAGAATATGCAGACACTAATACAGCCTCAAACTTCAACACAGACATACAGATACTGGTATAGCCGCTACATTCAGTACACAGATACTGATATAGCCCTGAGGTGCCATAAACAGACACTGATATAATGTTATTATACAATACACAGACACTGATGTGGACACAGTCATTTCAGTTTAGTTTATGCTGTTCACAGCCCAGTGAACGGGAGGGGCTGTATCAGGGCTGTCGTCGCATCAAAGCTTTGAAACATGTACATTGGTATACCCAGAATCTGCAAGACAGACAATGGTATAACCACAGTCTGCTTGCATACACAACCACTGGCACTACCATGGTATGCAACACATAGACACTGGTAAAGCAACAACATGCAACACTGTTATCTAGCATATGTGATCAACCCAAACCAGACAAAGCTGTCTTAAAGGATTGATAAGTTCCTGGAACTAACAGGCAGGCAACAGAGGTGAAAAGAAGGAAGGAGGAGGGAGAGAGAGACAGCATTGATGGAAGGTTTGGTGGTTCGGCTGGATGTGTTTGCGCAGACCGACCTGCCTGTGTTTAGCGTTGACAAACTCGAAGCAGTACGGGAAGGAGGCCACGAGGTAAGCGCCGATGGAGAGGCCGATGAGGGCCCGCATGGCCATGAACATCTGCCAGTTGACAGAGAAGGCCGCCACTACACAGGTCAGCACGTGCCACAGCAGAGCGCCGTAGCACGTCCATCGTCGGCCAATGGCGTCCGAAGTCTGTCCGGCCAGCAAAGCTCCGACGAACACGCCTGCCATTTGCACTGACGTCATCACGGCTTTGAGGTATTTCCGCTCGCACACCAGTGACCACTGTAAACATAGATGGTGGGTTCTTGGAGGTTGTGTAAAGTGGTTGGATTGTTATTTGTGTACTAGCTTTTTAAACCAACTTCACTTGGTCTTTAAACCCTCACACTGCATCACCCATTGCCCCATCATGCCTTCTAGGTTTTCCCACCAGTGCCCCAGTGCCAACACTACAACCCAATTCCTAGTGAGAACACACAATGTGCAGTCACATGTGCAAGTACACAATCAAACAAACACACCTGTACGCCTGTGCGCACGTGGACAACTAAAACACAGGGGATTTTTAGACCCGATCTGTTATACATGTGAGTCAGAAACGAATTTGTTCTTTGAGACATGATCTTTTCAGAGAGAAGTAATGAACATTTTGCCTGATGTAACTCGTTTTCTAAAACTATAGCAGATATACTAGGTGGGGAAAACAAATCACCAGAAAGCAAGCCAAAAGAAAAAGAAAGAAACAAAGAAAGGAAGAGAAGAAGAAAGGAATGAGAAAAGGAATGAAACAACAAAAACAGTAGAATAAAAAGGAACACAAAGAAAGACCCCTAGGCATGTTGTACAGGAAGAACGAAAGAACAGACAAGGAATGTTTTCTCTCCACAAAACTACCTCGAATCAACCCAAACTGACCTCTGTGACGACAGTCGTGACAGAATCATCAAACTCCACGTGACCCACACACGTCTTGCCCCCGCTTCCAGGAATCTGGCACGCCTGGAAGGTCTCGTTGTCACGTGACCAGTTTCCGTGGTGACGGCCATTGGTTGAAAAGGAAGAGTGGTTGCTAGCGTAGTCTGGCGAGGGCAGGCACCACCAGTCTGGTACCATGCCGCTGAACGCCATCTGAAGCATGCTCCAGGCGATGGGAAGCAAGCCCAGCTTCAGGGAGATCACCAGCAGCCACTGGAACCGACCGCATCCCCCGGAGGCCTTCTGCAATTCCTCCATGGCCTGGGTGGGGTCTTTGGTTGCTGCGTTTGGGTCTTCTGCGTTGTCTGGCATCTGCAAGTCAGCAAGATCAGTTTGTCAGTCAGTATATCGGTTTCACAATAAAGATGACCAAAGATGACCACAATAGCTGCATATGAGAACCTGGGCTTTGATCTTTCAAAAAAGTTATCTTGTACGAAGCGATACTTGTTTAAAGGTAAGCTTAATGGGGACTTTTAGAATAGACGTCACGTATCGCCAAATGCTTACCCGTGTTGAGATACGCGCGGATCGCGCATGTGAAGACAGTTTTGCTTTAGATTACACGTGTCGCCGACTCACACTCCCCAAGTTCCTCCGAACCAAGGGAGGTAACATAGAAAGCACCTGTTTGTATTTAACACGCGTGTCGACCAACATGTGTAGATGTCTGACATCTATGCAATACCACCAAGACGACAAAATGTGTTTATTTCTTCAGACTTTCGAGAGATATGCATCCCCCCCCCCCCCTTTTTTTTTTTCTTCCTAAACAATGTAGTTCATGAATACTGTGACAAATAGTGACAGCTTATGTTAGTGACCAGAACACTCTATATACATGGAGGACACACATACACACACACACACACACACACTCTCTCTCTCTCTCTCTCACACACACACACACACACACACACACACACACACACACACACACACACACACAGAGTTTTCCTCCGGAGTGCCGCGGTAGGAATCCAGCTGATCTGGCAGGCTGGACAGGAACAGATCGGGAGGGAATGAAAGGAAATGCTTGTGCATGCCACAGGCCCATGATTCAAGAGAAATAAAATCAGGCGAAAGTTCCCAACCATTTCGTGTCGTTGCGATTACACGTGCAGATGGGTGTGGCTTTGAACGTGTATCACCCTCTTGAGGTTTACTTCAACTACTGAAAAAGAAAATCTGCAGACAAGCAACAGTTCATCCTGTGAGTTATAAATCCACTGAAAGCTGTAACCTAATGATTCTACCGAAGCTAAAGTCCATTGATAAGCAAATAAACAGATAACTAATTAAATGATAGACACCTTAACAAATGAGTAAATAAATAAAATCAAATGCAGATTAATAGATAAATAAATAAGTGAATAAATAAATAACAATAAACACACACACACGCACGCACGCACACACACACACACACACACACACACACACGCACGCACGCACGCACGCAACGCACGCACGCACACACACACACACACACACACACACAAACACACATGATATTATCACGTAAGCTGATCACGTATTGCTCCGTGAACAGAATTCCTGTGTCAGAGAGGGGTCTGCTGTTGCACTTCAATGATAAAAACAATGGTCATCTTCTTTAGAATACAGTGTTTTAGTTCTGCCTGCCAGGAGTGCCCTCTGATACAGTCTATAGTGAAATATATGTCCAAATGCACATGTCATCAGAGTAATGTCCAAACTAACTAGTAAACACGATGAAAGGAAGCGACTCGTAATTTTAGACGACATACATAAAGTAGTATCAAATAAATCAACAAAACGAATAGATATTCATTTTCACACACAACACACACACACACACACACACACACACACACGAGCGCGCGCGCGCGCTCGCCGCACGCACGCACGCACGCACGCACACGCCACACCACACACACACACCACACACACACACACACACACACACATCGGTATTTGAAGGTAACAGTTTACAGCTGCATATTTTTTTTAACTTATTTTTCAAATTTTTAAAACCACACATCTATAAAACAGGTGGATTGATGGCTGTGCTCTCTATCACCCGTGCTTACACATTCTTTTCTGATACATTGTCGTTATCATACTGCTGACTGCAGTGTAGGGGAGTTTTTTTTTTTTTTTTTTTTTTTTTTTTTTAATCCAAAGAAAACATATTCGTCGAAAATTCATTTGTCTGTTTCATATTTACCCTTAAATGGGCATTACTTTACACCTTGTGTGCCCCTTAATGTTTCACCTTTTGATCAACGGTAATTATTGCCGAAAAAAAAAACAAAAAAACCGCGACTGCCTTTCTCAGTCGTGTGCCGCATAATCATGGTGCCAGAAAACATGGAATTCCACGCGAGTTGATTCCGTACCCTCCGTCCTCCACTCCTGCCGTACGGCGTGGAAAAGCTGGCTTTGGCCTGCATAGAAATGCGTGTCAACGCTCGGCGGAATTCCTCAAACACACGCAATTGCGTACTTTTAAAACCAATTCATAGCATGAGTTGACTAAAAACACTTCTAAAAAAAAAAAAAAAAAGCATCTGTGAGTTACTAATGTTGCTTTATTGCCAGAAAGTCGCTGTTTAAAGTTGGAACATGACTGAAGTGGGGCCGCAGTCTCAAACCTCATTCTCAGTGACGGGTAAGCTGACCGGCGATACGTGCTGCCCGGTCGCCAGGCTTTCGCCTGTGGATAGGTGGTATCTTTGAAATGGTGTTCGTAAACTGTTTACAACTTAGTGAAATAAAACGTACACACGAGGCTAAGGAAAGCTTTAAAAAGAAAGACGTACTTTGCACATGCAAGATTTCGATATTCATCCAAGGGCAATTCTCCAGTTCCTTTATTAGTTCCGAGGGTTGATGTGTAAAAGGGTATACCAAGAGCGAGCCTGTATCGTTTGCAATCGATACTTTGAAGTTTCTTAAGTAAATGATTTGGAGCACTAAAACAATATTTCTTGACCATAAGACAATTTTGGTCGGATAAGTGACGTGGAGATGTTTCAAAATTTTGCTATCTTGCCCCCAGTATAGTTTACGTATAACTTTTTTTTTTAAAAAAGAAGACATTTTCTTGCTCTAGTAACAATGTCGTTGATATGAGCCCGTTTAAATGTATATGCTTGAGCGTACGTGTATTCATCGCTGTAATATTATATCATGTGAAAAAAATTAATGCCCGTAAATTGTGTCAGTATAACTATTCACCCCTCTCTCCCTCCCTCCCTCCCTCCCTCCCTCTCTCTCTCTCTCCCCTCTCTCTCTCTCTCTCTCTCTCTCTTAACAAAATGACACAAATCATTACCAAAATCTTCTAGGGTCTCTCTCGAATTCGCAAATGTTGGCCAGTACTGACTGTTGAGACGCTGGCGTCAATGACACCGGAAATATGAGCGCTGAAACATCTTTTTTTTCCCCTAACAAAAGGCGATAACTCAAGAAGATTTACATCACTGACGACAGGCAAGATCTCTCTCTCTCTCTCTCTCTCTCTCTCTCTCTCTCTCTCTCTCTCTCTCTCTCTTATTCTTGAAATATTTAATAATATCGACTCGACTGATGAGACACTGTGTTCAGAAAGAACCGATTTGAGTACGAAAAACTACCACACACGCGTATGCGTGCACGCTCATACGTACACACAGCTGAAGTATAGGTCCACTAAAACAGCTGATAATATTGCAACGTTAGAGAAGAGACTCTTTTTTTGCTATTTTCGTTCAAACCAAAACAGCTAAGGTCCAACGATTGATCGCTTGAGCTTCTAAATAAACGCTCTCATCTGTTCGGACAGACTAATGGCCCCCACGAATATGTCATGTTGGTTGTTTTCCATGGTGTTTGCTTGTGCTGAGTTTCGGCACGTGACCAATGTCATTGCCAACTCGAAGGTGAGTTAGGCCCGTCGTATGTGTGTCGTTACTGTGGTAACCATAAAACGACATAGAAAAACAAATCAGGCTAAAGAAGTAGGGCATATAGGAAAGTGAAAAATCCCTGTATTCTTCCTAAGACTCTTAGCCCCTTTAATCTTTTTTTTCTCTTTGAATCATTCCTATCATCGTGTTTTATTTTCAGATTCAGCTGTCTAGAATTTTTCTTCCTTTCGTTCTTCGGATGAACTCTTTCGGTTGTTTTGAAGCGTCGTCAATTTGAGTGGTCTTTCACGCATGCTTGTTTGTGTGTGGTTGTGGTTGTTTTGAAGCGTCATCAATTTGAGTGGTCTTTCACGCATGCTTGTTTGTGTGTGGTTGTGGTTGTTTTGAAGCGTCATCAATTTGAGTAGTTTTCCACGCATGCTGTTTGTGTGTGGTTGTGGTTGTTTTGAAGCGTCATCAATTTGAGTGGTCTTCCACGCATGCTTGTTTGTGTGTGGTTGTTTTTGACACGGACATGGAAGGGATGTCAGGATGCTCATTTGCTTTACGTGCTCTGAATGTAGGCTACACATCAGATTTTTCGTCAGGCTACCAGTGCACCACACGAACAGAAAGGAATCGGAGAAAGAAACAACATAATAAGAAGAACAAAGACGCTGCTCAGTTCCTGAAGAATATCCCTTGAAATTTTTTTTTTTTAACTGCAGACCAAATGTTCTTGTTTTGTTAATACTCTTCTTCTTCTTCTCTCTTCTCTCTCCTCTCTTCTTCTCCTCCTCTCTTCCTCCTCCTCCTCCTCCTCCTCCTTCTTCTCCTCTTCCTTCTCCTCTCCTCTTCCTCTTTGTCCTTCTTCTTCTCCTCTTCTCTTCCTCCTGCTTTTCTTCCTCTTTATTCTTCCTCCCCCTCCTTCTCTGCATCTTTCTCTCCCCTCCCCCTCTTCGTCCTCCTCCCCTACCCTTCTCCTCCTTCTCCTCTTTCTTTTCCTCCTCTTTTTCTTCTTCCTCCTCCCTTCTTTTTCTCCTTCATCTCTTCATCATCATCATCCTCTTCTTCTTCTTCTTCTTCTTCTCCTCCTCCTCCTCCTCCTCTTCCTTCGCCTAATGTTCCTCCTCGTCTTTCTCCTTCTGCTCCTTTCCCCTTTTTTCCTCCTTCTCCTCCCCTTCTCCTTCCTCCTCCCTCCTCCTCCTCCCCTCATACTTCTGCTTCTTTGTCTTCCTCCTCCTCCCCCTCCTATTCTGCTTCATCTTCGTTTTCTTCTTCTTCTCTTCTTCTTCTTCTTCTTCTTCTTCTTCTCTTCCTCCTCCTCCTCCTCCTCCTCTTCTTGTCATTAATCGTTATCACTCGTGTTAAAGACGCCAAAGACACAAAGAAAAGCTCACCCTTGTCCCGTGATGTCCACTTGTCTTGTCAGCCTTAAACGAAACTCTTGTTCGCTCCTCGCTATGATGTACATAATAACTACGACTAGTCTGACTCGGGTCGGCTCGTATTTATACGCACGGTGTGCCCCCCCCCCTCCTCCCTCCACTCTTTAATCCTCCCACCCACCTCTTCTCTCCCCCCCCCTCCCCTTTCTCACATACGCACACACATCCTTTCCTCTTTGACGTCATATACCCCCCTCCCCCCCCCCAACACCGCTTCTCTACCCCCTTCCTTGTTCCGTGGAACTCTCCATGAAACAAAAAAAAACTTCAACAACAACAACAACAACAACAACGTCAACAACAACAATAACAACAACAACAACAACAACAAAAACCCTGTAGTCCCTTACCGCTTTAGTTCTGGGCTCCCTCCCTCCCCACGTGTCCCAATCTCCACCCCCTTTGCTCCCCCCCCCCCCCCCACCTTTCCCTCACCCCCTCCGTTCCTCTGCTTTCCTCCCTCAGCAGTCCTTCTCTCCCCTTTTCAATGTAAGGTCTGGGCAAAGACACAGCAGTGCAAGACCCACACAAACGTCAGGCCAACGATCTTTCTCTTACCTGGCACCTGCTCTGTGGAATGGTCTCCCTTTCTTCTCTGCGTAACACGGACTCGTTGAAGACTTTTACAATCTCCCTGAAGACACATCTGTTCCCCTGGACAGATAACGATCTCCACTGACCTCTGTGCGCGAGTCTGCT
>CM065721.1:38004600-38007100 GCA_033310375.1 Conus canariensis | reverse complement strand
GGGAGCTCCGTCTCTCTCTGCTCCTTGAGGTTGATGGTGATGGAGTCCTGGAGACCTTGACCTTTGGTTTCGCGGAGGAAGAGGGTCAGAACGCTGCTCGCCGCCATGACAGATCCCACGACGATATAGGTCCGGATAACGTCGGCTGCCGTGTCCTTGGAATGAAAAGAAAAGAAAAAAGAGACCGCGGATAGATGGATCGATAGATAGATAATTAGATAGACAGAAATATACAAACATACACACACACGCACGCACAAATACATACATACATACATACATACATACATACATACATACATACACACACACACACGTACACACACACATACACATACATACATACATACATACATACATACATACATACATACATACATACATACATACACACACACACACGTACACACACACATACACACATACATACATACAAACATACATACATACATACATACACACATACATACATACATACATACGCACTTACATACATACATACTCCTTCGCAAACACGAACACAAACGCAACTAGATGGGTCTACCAGCCCAGTTAATCGTTTTCATGATATGTGAACATTGAAATCAGGGGAAACCTATGTACACTCACCATACTGAGCGCGAGCGGAGCTATGATTCCTCCCACGCGGGCCATGGTGTTGCTTGCCCCATACCCCAGACTCCTGCACAAGAACCATGGAAGATTTTGCTTCCAGATGTGGAAAGGTCTTCCACATGCTGAAGCTTACCAACAATTGGAAAAAAAAACGAAAGGGATCTTACGTTTTATCCCTTTTTGTGAATGTTCTCTCTATTCTTTCAGCAATCTCACTAAACTAGGATTTACACTATAATGGAAAATGACAGTTTGTTATGAACACAGTGGTATCATGAATATAGAACTAAATAAACTAGGATTTACAATATAATGGAAATGACAGATTGTCATAAACACAATGGTATGTAGAATATAGAATTCAAATAACAATGACCACAAAATGTACAGCTTAATAAAAAAAAAGGCTTTGAGGCTAACACAAATGAATTGTTACTCATACCATTAACTTATTAATAGTAGACAATACAATAAGACAGTGCCGATGGCAAAAACATTTTCGAAAATCGTTCTGAAGTGTGACCGCCTCAGTCATTCCATACAAACCCCATACACAAAAAGACGCCAAGTTAGCAGTTTTACACATGAAACTTTTTCAGACTGACTATTCAAACTTTTTGATCAACTACACAACAGCTAAGAAGGCTGCTGGAGGAAGGTGGTGGGTAGGAGGAATGCTGGGGAGGGGGTGTGGAGGCGGAGAAGGGGGGAGGAGGGGGGGGGGTGGGCAGAGTCCTCCAAGGCTTCTTCGTTGCATTCTTCGTGCTTCTGTCGATCCTTAGGATTGGACATGGGCAACAGTTCCCTTTCCAGAAGGGAATAGGCCGCTGGTTGGTCGTACGGAAGAAGATCGTTGTCGGCTCGGAAGACGATCGTTATTGGCGTTGCTTGCTGATCAGCATAAAAAAAAAGTTGCGAATAAATTGCTGGTTTCGGGTACGTGCCTTCAGTATATTCGATATGTATGTTTTGAAAAGGGACTCTGGTAGCTCGTCTGTCTTGCGGAAGAATGGTACACATGTTTGTTTGTTTTGTTTATAATCCACGAAAATGTTCTCAGATTATCATTCCAGCTGTCTCCTCCCTTAACATTGCTATTTCACAACAAAAATATCGAAAGCGCTACCTCTAGTTTAATAATTCAGATTTCAACATAAAAATAAACGAAAGAAAAACACCTACATTGTTCGTCCTATCATTTCTAGACAGCTGATTGTAATAATGCAAACCCTTACGTGGTAGTTTTGTCGTTGCTCTGTTTTTTTCTTTTGTTGTTGTTGTTGT
This sequence comes from Conus canariensis, assembly GCA_033310375.1. Classification (NCBI taxonomy): domain Eukaryota; kingdom Metazoa; phylum Mollusca; class Gastropoda; order Neogastropoda; family Conidae; genus Conus; species Conus canariensis. The sequence continues at coordinate 38,005,201 of CM065721.1, read as the reverse complement.
TGATGTTATTTAAAAGGCGTGAATTTTGTCTCCTGGTAGTGTCATTCCACTAATAACAGAATGTAATAAATTCTCTATGTAGTCCTCCATACCAAGCAGAAATGATTTTCCGTGCCAAATGATTGTTGCAATTGACAAACAATATAATGTTATCTGACCTCTGTTTACGCCTGTGACAAATACTCCAAAATGTGTGTGTGTGTGTGTGGGGGGGGGGGGGGGGGGGGGGGCGGTGACTGAAGGAGGACGACCTGACATAAAAGATGGTTAACTTGTACTTCCACAAATACCGGTGTTTTTTGTTGTTGTTTTTTGTTTTTTGTTTTTTTTACAAATCTGAATCAAGCCTTAGTTGACGTAGAAACGGCGATTTGGGCTGATACATCCATTTCGAGGTGTGTGTATGTGTGTGTGTGTGTGTGTGTGTGTGTGTGTGTGGTGTGTGTGTGTGTGTGTGAGAGAGAGAGAGAGAGACAGACAGACAGACAGACGGACAGACAGACAGAGAGTGACAAATTGTACTATACATACGTATCAAGCAATGCGACTGACCTGACTACTGTCGGGTAAAGTTCAGAGGTCAGAGTGGCGGCGACCATCC
>CM065721.1:37987100-37997100 GCA_033310375.1 Conus canariensis | reverse complement strand
GACACTGGTGGGACCAAAGCGTAAAACAGACACAGACACTGGCATAGCCACACACCCTGGATTGCTGAAAAATTTTTAGCGATCATCTGAGACACAGGCACCTGTACAGCCACAAAGTGAAATACAGACGCTGATACATCCAAAACTCTGCATTAGACCCTGATACAGCCACTATATTTAACATGCAAACATTGGTATACCTGCAATCCTTAACACACAGATATGGGTGTTGCCACAACCTGCAGCACACAGACGTTGGTGAAGATAGCCACAATTTCTCCACACAGAGACAATGATCTAGCACGATCTGCAGCAAACCGGCACTACTTTTGTCTCTGTCTGCAACACAAAAACTGGTTCAGGCCCAATATGCAACACATAGACACGGTATAGCAACAGTCCTCTACACTGACAATAGTACAGCCAGGGTATGCAACACATATGGGTATAACTACAAAATGCAACATAAGACACTGGCTCGGCCACAGTTTGCAACATTAGACACTGGTATGGCCACAGAATGGCACATGAGCACTAGTATAACCACATTTATGCAACAGTAGACACCAGTATAACCCAAATAAAGCAACACTAGATACCAGTGTGGCCACATTATGCAACATTAGGAACTGCTTTGTCTACAGTTAGGCACTGATGTAGGCAAAATATGTGACATACACGCACCGTTTTGTCTACAATTAGGCGCTGGTATAGCCGAAATATGCAACGCACAGATTATTTTGTCACGATTAGGCATCGGTATAGCAACAACATACAACACATAAGCACTGTTCTGCCCATAATGAGGCACCACCATAGCAATATGCAACACATGGGCCAATAGTTTGTCCACAATTATGCACTGGTATAGCCACAATGTGCAACACACAGCCACTGGTATGTCCACAACTATACACTGGTATAGCCACAATGTGCAACACACGGCCACTGGTTTGCCCACAACTATGCACTGGCATAGCCACAATGTGCAACACACGGCCACTGGTTTGCCCACAGCTATGCACTGGTTTAGCCACAATGCGCAACACACGGCCACTGGTTTGTCTACGACTATGCACTGTATTACAAGCATTGGCTGCAAAGTGGGGCGGCTGCGGGCGGAAATCTAAACAAACCTTCAGAAGTGTTTATGAAAACTCTGCTAAACAATGTGGAAAACGAATCACAAGACGAAGGGCATTCGTATGTCCATGATCAAGCACTGGTATTGGTTTGTCCATCACTAGGCACTGGTATTGGTTTGTCATCACTAGGCACTGGTATTGGTTTGTCTATCACTAGGCACTAGTATTGGTTTGTCTATCACTAGGCACTGGTATTGGTTTGTCTGTCACTAGGCACTGGTATTGGTTTGTCCATCACTAGGCACTGGTATTGGTTTGTCCATCACTAGGCACTAGTATTGGTTTGTCCATCACTAGGCACTGGTATTCGTTTGTCCATCACTAGGCACTGGTATTGGTTTGTCCATCACTAGGCACTGGTATTGGTTTGTCCATCACTAGGCACTGGTATTGGTTTGTCTGTCACTAGGCACTGGTATTGGTTTGTCCATCACTAGGCACTGGTATTGGTTTGTCCATCACTAGGCACTGGTGATTGGTTTGTCCATCACTAGGCACTGGTATTGGTTTTGTCCATCACTAGGCACGGGTATTGGTTTGTCCATGATTAGGCACTGGTGTTGGTTTGTCCATGATTAGCACTGGTATTGTTTTGTCAATCACTAGGCACTGGTATTGGTTTGAACATGATTAGGCACTGGCACGTTTTTCCATAATTAGGCACTGGAATGACCACAACATGAAACATACGGGTGCTGGTTTGTCCTCGATTAGGCACTAATATACAATATGTTTCTCCACAATTAGGTACTGGTATAGCCACAATATGTTTCTCCACAATAAGGCTATGGTATAGCCACAATATGTTTCTCCACAATAAGGCTATGGTATAGCCACAATGTGTTTGTCCAGGATAAAGCACTGGACACCACAATATGATTCTTCACTGTTAGGCACTGGAATAGCCACAATATATTTGTCCAGGATTAGGTACTGGTATGGCCATAGTTCGTTTGTCCATGATTAGGCACTGGTATAGCCACGTATGTTTCTCCACAATTAGTCACTGGTATAGCCACATTATGTTTGTCTACAATCAGGCACTGGTATTGCCACAATATCTTTGTCAACGATTAGGCACTGGTATAGCTACAATATGTTTGTCCAGGATTAGGCACTTGTGTAGCCACAATATGTTTGTCCATGATTAGGCACTGGTATAGCCAGAATATGTTTGTTCACGATTAGGCACTGGTATAGCCACAATATGAAACACATGGATACTGGTTTGTCCATGATTAGGCACTGGTTTACCCACAATATGTTTGTCCATGATTAGACGCTGGTATAGCCACAATATGTTTGTCCAGGATTAGGCACTGGTGTAGCCACAATATGTTTGTCCAGGATTGGGCACTGGTGTAGCCACAATAAATTTGTCCATGATTAGGCACTGGTATAGCTACAATAGGTTTGTCCACAATGAGGCACTGGTATAGCCACAATATGTTTGTCCATGATTAGGCACTGGTATAGCCATAATATGTTTCTCCACAATTAGGCACTGTATAGCCACAATATGTTTGTCCATGATTAGGCACTGATATAGCCACAATATGTTTGTCTGTGATTAGCCACTGGTATACGCCACAATATGTTTGTCCAGGATTAGGCACTGGCATATCGACAATATATTTGTCCACGATTAGGTATTGGTATAGCCACAATGGGTTTGTCCGTGATTGGCACTGGTATAGCCACAATATGTTTGTCCACGATTAGGCACTGGTATAGCCACAGTATGTTTGTCCATAATTAGGCACTGGTATAGCCACAATATGTTTGTCCATGATTAGGCACTGGTATAGCCACAGTATGTTTGTCCACAATTAGGCACTGATATAGCCACAATATGTTTGTCCGCAATTAGGCACTGGTATAGCCACGATATGTTTGTCTGTGATTAGGCACTGGTATACGCCACAATATGAAACACACGGATACTGGTTTGTCTATGGTTAGGCACTGGTATAGTCACAATATGTTTGTCCACGTTTAGGCACTGGTATAGCCACAACATGAAACACACAGATACTGGTTTGATTATGGTTAGGCACTGGTATAGCCACACCATGTTTGTCCAGGATTAGGCACTGGTGTAGCCACAATATGTTTGTTTGGGCAGGGCGGTTGGGTGGAGCACACTTGTGAAGTTTTTATGTTGTGTATGCATGTACCTGCATCCCTTTTTTGTGTAAGTGCTTGAATCCCTGTATGCTTGTGTGTGTGTGTGTGTGTGTGTGTGTGTGTGTGTGGTGTGTGTGTGTGTGAGAGAGAGAGAGAGAGAGAGCATGCATAACTGTACACACAAACGTGTGTGTGTGTGTGTGTGTGTGTGTGTGTGTGTGTGTGTGTTGTGTGTGTGTGTGTGTGTGTGTGTGTGTGTGTGTGTGTGCGTGTGTGTGTGTGTGTGTGTGTGTGTGTGTGTGTGTGTGTGTGTGTGTGTGTTGTGTTGTGTGTGTGTGTGTGTTGTGTTGTGTTGTGTTGTGTTGTGTTGTGTTGGTTGCGTTGTGTTGTGTTGTGTTGTGTTTGTGTGTGTGTGGTGTGTGTGTGTGTGTGTGTGGTGTGTGTGTGTGTGTGTGTGCATGTTCATGGGGACGTATATCTGGTAATGGATGTGTCTGAGACTGCAAACAGATGCGTGATCCGTGCCAGGAAAGTGCATGGGTTATGGTGCTGTAGAGGCGTGGGAGGAGGTTAGTTGAACCATGATAGGGATGGGGGGGAGGTTAATGGAACCATGGATAGGAGGGGGGGAGGGGTTAATGGACCATTGGATAGGGGGGGGGGGAGGTTAATGGAACCATTGGATAGGGGAGGGGGGGGGGGAGGGGAGAGCAGGGACGGTGAGAAAAGGGCAAGGACAGTGTGGGAGACATTCAGCAGACCGACCTGCCTGTGTTTAGCGTTGACAAACTCGAAGCAGTACGGGAAAGAGGCGACGAAGAAAGCGCCGATGGAGAGGCCGATGAGGGCCCGCATGGCCATGAACATCTGCCAGTTGACAGAGAAGGCCGCCACTACACAGGTCAGCACGTGCCACAGCAGAGCGCCGTAGCACGTCCGTCGTCGGCCAATGGCGTCCGAAGTCTGCCCGGCGACCAGTGACCCCACGAACACGCCCGCCATTTGCACTGACATCATCACGGCTTTGAGGTGTTTCCGCTCGCACACCAGCGACCACTGGAAGCACAGATGGTGGGAGGGTGTTTGTTGTGTTGGGGTGGTTATATAGCTGGTGATTGTGGTGTTTTGAGTTGTTTTTCTCGCTAGGTTTGTTTGTTTTTTTTTTTTTTTTTTTTTTTTTTTTTTTTTTTTTGGGGGGGGAGGGGCGGGGAGAGAGAAAATTATGCGATGTGAAATAACGAAAACGTCTAAATCAAGTGCGTGTATGTGCGTGTGTGTGTGTGTGTGTGTGTGTGTGTGTGTGTGTGTGTGTGTGTGTGTGTGTGTGTGTAGACGGGTGAAGGCTAGGGTAGGGAGCGTGTGTGGCAACATCAAAGATATACATATATATATAGAGAGAGAGAGAGAGAGAGAGAGAGAGAGAGAGAGAGAGAGAAAGAAACAAAGGCAGGCCAGTCATCGAGGCAGAAACTTAGCAAAGAGTTATTGAAAAGAAAACAAATTGATGGAAGCAGAGGGTGAAAATAAATGGACATGAAAAACACCTCGTTATGATGTTAATGTTAACTTCTTCCCTTGCAGTAAAATGGAGACCATCGAATACTGTTGTGAAAACTGAGCCAGTAATTCTTCCGCTCTGACACCACCAAAATCACCACCAAAAGAAATCCCATGGCTTTCCAAAGCAGTCAGCAAAGGGTAGAGAAAGCAATATGAGAATAAAGTCTTGTAAGAAAATAACCATTTCTCAGGAGAGTTGAACAGAAATTAGCTTTTAAAATGTCACCAAAAAAAGTTCGGGAGAAAAGAAAAGGAAAGAAACGTCGTTGAATATTTTAGTTTTGTTTTAAATCAACGCTTTTCGCGTCAAACAACGTATGCAAATTTTTGTCTGAGGGCTATTTATTATACATCTCTATATATTTACCGCTGCAGTTGTTTCATGTAACTACTAAAACACATTGTTCCAACTGATCTCATACAGATACGGAGCTGTCAGGACCCCTAGCTTGAGACCAAGCGTTAGGTGGATTCTTATGCCTGTGTAAGGGTTCCTGTTAGAGAGAGGAAAGATGAGGTAGTGTTTTTGTGTACGCACGCGCACGTATGTGGTGTGTGTGTGTGTGTGTATGCTCGTGCGTGCGTGCGTCTGCGTGTGTGTGTGAGTGCGTGCTTGCGTGCGTGCTTGCGCGCTTGCTTGCATGCGTGCGTGCGTGCATGCGTGCGTGCGTGCGCGTGCGTGCGTGTGTGTGTGAGTGCGTGCGTGCGTGCGCGTGCAACGGTAGGGTGCGCTACGTGTTGCAGTAGTGCGGAAGATAGATGGGAGTGGGGGGGGGGGGGGGGGGGTGAGGATGTGTGGAAGGTCGGGCCAGTCGATTGACCCAAAGACGTTTCATACGTTTTGTTGATGGTGGCCACTTTCAATGACCGTATTGTGTTTATCAGGCTTTGTATTCATGGATACTTGTGCACAATGGTCGTGACAGACAGTCTGGATGAATGGCAGAATTGTGTCCGTACGTGTGTGGTCTTCTACTGGGGTGAGAAAAATGCGCGCCTATGGTTCCTTAAGTGTCTGTCATTGTCCTTTTTAAAACATGTTTATGTGTGTGTGTGTGTGTGTGTGTGTTTTATTCACATCAGCGTCATCTCAGCACAGTTCCACACACATTTGTCTACACATATACACTGCTGTCACATGCGTATGTGAAGGCGTTAGCGCGTAAGCATTATGTCGTAAATAAGCGTGTGTGCTTATTCAGCGTACATTCACGCGCACATGGAAGCATGCGTACGTACGTCTACGTACATGTGCATATATGCACTCAGCGCTCTGGAGCGTACACACACACACACACACACACACACACACACCACACACACACACACACACGCACACACGCACGCATGCACACACACACACACACACACACACACACACACACACACACACACGCACGCACGCACAATGGACTGGTGCGTTGGGTAATGAGTCATTCAGGCTCCTGTTCTGTTCATGAGCAGATTATCCAAATTCTTTACTAATCATCCATTAAGATGTTTGTTCGTCTATGTAGCCTATCTGTGGTCTCATGACTACGTAAGTAAATGTGATATAGTGTACATCGACAATTCCGGAAGCAGTGACTGACGCTTCCTTGAGGAAACTGAAACTGAATCTGTCTGAAGAGTCCAGCGCGCATGTTGATATGTGATATGACACGCCTAAGTTTGCTCATCTGCGAAGGACGGCATGGAGATTAACGTGCAAGCAAATTTGTTTAGAGTATTTGTTTCTTCGTTGGGTTTTGCTTACTTCTTTTTAACGCCAGTGTTCCCTACAAGTGGGGTGTCGGTCTTAATTCTTGTCTGAAAGGCTTGCAAGGAGTTGGAGTCTGCACAAACATTGACCACGGTCAGAAAATCTCCTCTGCAGACTTAGCTCTCTCTCTCTCTCTCTCTCTCTCTCTCTCTCTCTCTCTCTCTCTCTCTCTCTCTCTCTCAGGTGGGCGATTCAACTCCGGAGTACATGATAACTACTACGTCTCCGCTCATTATAGGTTTGGTATGCCAAACTGCTGCAACCGAGCCGACTCGTTTTAACTCAAGTGAGCGAGATCCCTGCTTCTCACCCCCACCCCCCACCCCCCTACGTCTCCTCCTTCTCCCACCCCCTCCTTCTTCTACCCTCCCCTCCTCCCCTCCCTCCCTCCCCCCCACCCCCCCCCTCCTCTTCCCCACGGGAAATTTGAAAGGCTTAAGATTCAAATTAAGCTGGTCTTCGACGAGGAAAGACAGGTTGGTTGACGGAGGTTTGAAATTTCCCAGTGTGTTGATCTGTCAGCTCGGTCCTTGAGAAACATGCACATGCACAACATTGAGATGCAGATTTTAGTCGAATTGTCCAATCCGTGCGAACGCGTACAGGCTGCTCTCTCTCTCTCTGTCTCAGTCTCTCTCTCTCTCTCTCCCCTCTCTCTCTCTCTCTCTCCTCTCTCTCTCTCTCTCTCTCTCTCTCTCTCTCTCCAGACTGACGGGAGATTCTCTCTCGGTCTACTTGCCTGTTTGTCTCTCTTTCTCTCTCAGTCTTAAAGCGAGAAAGAGAAAAAGAAAAGGACTTTAACAGATGGACAGAAACAGAGGGAAAATCTGCGGTGAGTTTGGAAAGAGAGAGAGAGAGAGAGAGAGAGAGAGAGAGAGAGAGAGAGAGAGAGAGAGAGAGAGAGAGAGAGAGAGAGAGCTCTGAACTCTGAAATTTTTAATGGCAAGGCCACCGACTTGTATACAATGGGTACACGTTTGCTGAGAATAAAATGAAAAGGGGGTACGGGTCATCAGCTTGGGAAGCAATTTCTTTCCAGAAACACACAAGCAAACAATTACAAGGGGGAATAATTCAAGGAAGCAAACCAAGATAAACAAAAATATTTTCACTTGCGTTTGAAACCAATCGCAACACATATTTATATATTTAGTTTCCGTTCGTAAGTTTATGTCTAGTTTTCAGTGCATAAAAGATATACATTGCCAAATTTCTAAGGATCATCATGTTTTCAGACTGTATCAAATCAGCTAAACAATCGTCACTTGGATAGGAATGGAACCTTGATAAATATTTTTCTCGCAAACATGAGTACTTCAGACATTCAAACAAGAAACGGAATTCGTTTTCAGTTTTATTACAAAATGGACAGTTTTCTGATTGTTCGTCATATCTGTTATTAATTTTTAAATCGCACAATCCCAAACGAAATCTCGAAAGAGCATAACGAAATTTACTAATTGTGATAACTGACAAATATTTTTCTGTGTGGAATATAGATTTGAATGATCTGTATGTTGAAAAACGCTCTGAGAAATTTTTGCATTCCAATCTTGGATTTAGTGATCCAACATTCGTTGTTTTAGTTCCTTCAAGAACATCACTTCATTTCCAACCCCTCCATTTATCCAAATCTCTGAAAAGCCAAAAATATCAAAACATCGTTTAATATGATATGACTAGTTATGATGATTGGAGAGAGAGAGAGAGAGAGAGAGAGAGAGGGGTGGGGAGAGAGAGAGAGAGAGGAGAGTTCGATGAGTTTTAAGACAGAGAAAGAAAGACAAACAGACAGACACACAAAGAGAATCTGTGCTGAGTTTTGGGAAGAGAGAGAGAGAGAGAAACAGACAGACAGACAGACAAATAGATAGACAGATAGAGACAGACAGACAGAGACAGAGAGTTTGTACAAATACATTGAACAAAATATCTTCTGTGACGTTACAACACCCTATCCAAACAAACGACAGCTCTGTCTTGAACTTGATTGGCTACAAAAGTTATTGTGAGTTCAAGACAGACGCTGTCGAATCAGTTGATATATATCACCGACGAGTACATCGTTGCAGGTGTCTGTATCTCCCGCTTGATTGGCTACAAAAGTTATTGTGAGTTCAAGACAGACGCTGTCGAATCAATCGATTCGTGTTATTCTTTTCGCGTATTAATCTGCCGAATATTAAATACTTGCGCGGACTACGTTTGGGGTCAAGAAAGCTAACCCTCTGCTACGTACAGTATCCAGGATTCAAATTTCCTGCATCCGTCGACGAGCTAACATCTACGAGCTTGCGCCTTTTGTGTTCTTTTGTGTTCTAGAAGGGCTGCGAGCTGATGTAATACTATACTGCCTGCCCTGTCATACAACCAGTGTTTTACATTCCTGTCGTTTCTATACGTGCTTACTGTGCGGTATAGACCAGACACGCCTATAATATACGGTTTGGGTGCATAAATCGCACATCACCATACACGCAGGCACGAACGCACGTATGCACTCACTTACACACACACACACACACACACACACACACTCTCTCTCTCTCTCTCTCTCTCTCTCTCTCTCTCTCACACACACACACACACACACACACACACACACACACACACACAGAATAATTTGTCAGGCAAAGCACTAAGAGCTGTAGCGGGTATCAAAAAATTGTTCTTCAGACTGAAGGACCTGCTGGCAGATACTGCATTTAAAATTTTTGACACAAAAATCAAACCGATCCTTCTGTACGGATCTGAAATTTGGGGATTCAAAAAATACGAAACTATCGAAAAAGTACAGATAAAAGTATGCAAAATGTTGTTAGGAGTGGGCAGAGACGTGAAGAATAATATGGCACTGGGTGAATGTGGCAGGTTCCTAGTCAAAATAGATGCCTATATACGTGTTGTCAAATACTGGTGTCGCTTACTGTCCTTGCCCGACGATCGCTATCCAAAACAATGTTACAATATGCTGCATTCACATGATAAGTCAGGGAGGTGCAACTGGGCCAGTCATGTTCGAAAACTGCTATGCAGTCTTGGTTTCGGCTATGTGTGGGAACTACAGTCAGTGGGATACGAACCAGAATTTTTCTCAATCTTTACATGCAGATTGAAAGACACGTTTCGTCAAGAGTGGCACGACTCTGTGTGTCCTTACCCAGAATACTGTAATTATCATCCGGAGTTACTGAAAGCTGATTACACTGGGGACCTCACAGCTTATGAACACAGACGAGCTTCATGTCTTCTGAGATGTAACAGACTGCCCTTAAATGGAATCTCCCTGTATGGCAAACATAGTATTGACCCTATATGCAAACAATGTGATACTAACAGTGTAGAAGATGTGCGTCATTTTTTTTAATTCACTTGCTGTAAGTATAAAACAGCTCGGAAGAAGTAC
>CM065721.1:37979600-37982100 GCA_033310375.1 Conus canariensis | reverse complement strand
TAAGTGATGACAGTCCATGTTTCAACAAAACACAATACACTTTCACCATCGGGACGCCGTTCTTAGGACAGTGTGTGTGTGTGTGTGTGTGTGTGTGTGTGTGTGTGTGTGTGTGTGTGTGTGTGTGTGTGTGTGTGTTGGAAGGGTGGGGGTGTTGGACTGTACATGTAAATTATATAAGTGGACACTTGATTGTGATGATTCTTGCATTATGTATGTTGTCTTGTGATACTGTTTATTATGCACCTATTTCAATTTCTCATCTTTTGAGATAATAAAGTATTCATTTCATAGCATATCACAGTGAGGATCAAATATGAGCGCAGAAAACTTATCCCAAGATCAACTCTTCACTCAAATTCTTGAATACTCATACGCCACGTTGTCGTATAAACCCACTAAGGTAGAAATTGTTTTTAATGAGTCTAAGGCTGATAGGATGTTAATCTAATCCGAACTGTAACTTAGCTGCCTGGCCCTGGTTACCTGCTTCTCACTTGAAGGCGTTTAATTCACAGCTTGTTTTCTTCCCAAAGCAGATTTTTTATTGGATCAAGTTTATTCAGAATCATACTACGTTTTCCAAAACGTGCTCGACGCGTCTTGTTGAAAAGAATCCACTGACAGAAAAAAAAGGAAACGAGGGAGGGGTGGGGGGAAAGAATGAGAGATGGGATAAACAGGAAAAAGAAAACAAGAAAGAAAAGTAAGAGGAAGAAGTGGAACAAAAAAAAAAAAAAAAAAGACAGGGCACGCTGTTTGGAGAGAAAGAAAGAACAGGCAACGGGAAAAAAAAGTTTAGTTTTCACAAAACCACCCCTACTCCACCCAAACTGACCTCAGTGGCGACCGTCGTGACAGAATCATCAAACTCCACGTGACCCACACACGTCTTGCCCCCGCTTCCAGGAATCTGGCACGCCTGAAACGTCACGTTGTCACGTGACCAGTTTCCCTGGCGGCCATTGGTTGAAAACGAAGAGCAGTTGCCAGGGTAATCTGTCGAGGGCAGGCACCACCAGTCTGGCACCATGCCGCTGAACGCCATCTGCATCGTGCTCCAGGCGATGGGGAGCTCGCCCGCTTTCAGGAATGCCACCACTATCCACTGGAACCGACCACATCCACCGGAGGCCTTCTGCAGCTGCTCCATCTGGCAGGACGGCGTCTTTGGTTGCTGCCTTCGGGTCGTCTGGGTTGTCTGACATCTGCAGGTCAGCAAGTTGAGTTCCTTGTGGTCATGCCAGTCAAGTCAAACACTTGTGAGGAATTTGCAGGTTGTTTTTTGTTTGTTTGTTTTGTTTCTTATTAGAAGTCTTGTGAAAAGAAATAATGATTTTAAAAAGTAACTTAATGATAAACTATGAGTTGAAAGGTAAATGTCTTTTGTGCTGCCACTCAGAGCAAAAGAAAAAAAAAAGTCGGCGGTGGTTTAGAGCACAGTCGTTTTTGTCTGTGCTATGCATGTTGCTGCCTTCAATAGGAGGGCTTTCAATGAGGTTTCCTGCGGTAGAAACACCACTGAATGTGATCGAAGTGACTCAGTAGGTCGTGCGTGCTGTGTCTTCCCACATGAGTTGCTCTATGACAATATCATATTGATAGCTTCATTGTGGAACAGATCAAATATTGATCATTTTCATTCTTTTCTACTTAGTATCAGTAGTAATAGCAGCTGCAGTAGTAGTAGCCTAGTGGTAGTAGTAGCATCATCATCATCATCATTACTGTTTATGTTAATATTGTCGTTGTCGTCGTCGTCGGCGTCGTCGTCGTCGTCGTCGTCGTCGTCGTTGTTGTTGTAGTACTATCATTGTTATTGTCGTCGTCGTCGTCGTCGTCGTCGTCGTCGTCGCGTCGTCGTTGTTGTTGTTGTTGTGTTGTTGTTGTCGTTGTTGTAGTTGTTATCATCATTGTTATCGCTGTTATTACTGTTACCACAGCTACTACTCCTACTACTACTACAACTGCTGCTGCTACTACTATCAGTATTATCGACATTAATATGTCCTTCATTCATACTATAAGTTTAACTTTATTGCATTTCTACTATCTACGTTTATATGAATTAATATGGGGTTTTTTTCTTCAAAATTTCATTTCACTGTCTTTCCCATTTCTAATATTATTATTACCACCATCATATTTAGAATTATGATTATGAATATTATTATTTTAGCTATTGGTATATTTCTTAGGCTCTATCTTACTACCTTTCCCATTCTGTATATCCTTCTTCTTCCCTCTTTCTTCATCTCCTTTCTCTCCTTCTTCTTCTGCTTCACCTCCTCCTCCTTCCCCTCCTCCTCTTCCTCCTGCTCCTCAGTAGTAGTAGTAGTAGTAGTGGTGGCGGTGGTGGTGATGGTGGTGGTGGTGGTCATGGTGGTGATGGTGGTTGTTGTGGTAGTAATGGTGGTAATAGTGGTGGTGGTAATGGTGGTGGTGGTGGTGGTGGTGGTGGTAGTGGTGGTGGTGGTGGTGGTAGTAGTAGTAGTGGTGG
>CM065721.1:37917100-37974600 GCA_033310375.1 Conus canariensis | reverse complement strand
GGTCTGCATCTATGTCTGCTTTTTCCTGTCTACACACACACACCACCTTTTTTTTCTCTCTTCTTCATGTTCATCTTGTAAATCCTCCACACCCCCACACACACCCTTTTTTTTTTTGCAATTCTGCAATTTTTTTTTTCCTGGACATTTATCCAACTCTTTTTTTTTCTTTTCGGGTGGGGTGGGGGGGGGGCGGTTGTTGTTGCAGGTGTTTTTTTCCTGTCTACACACACACACACACCTTTTTTTTCTCTCTTCTTCATGTTCATCTTGTAAATCCTCCACACCCCCACACACACCCTTTTTTTTTTTTCAATTCTGCAATTTTTTTTTCCTGGACATTATCAACTCTTTTTTTTCTTTTCGGGGGGGTGGGGGGGAGGGGCGTTGTTGTTGCAGGTGTTTTTTTCCTGTCTACACACACACCTTTTTTCTCTCTCTTCATGTTCATCTTGTAAATCTCCACACCCCCACACACACCCTTTTTTTTTTTCCAGTTCTGCAATTTTTTTTTCCTGACATTTATCCAACTCTTTTTTTCTTTCGGGTGGGGTGGGGGGGAGGGGCGGTTGTTGTTGCAGGTGTTTTTGGTTTGGTTTTCTATCTGCGTGTTGTTCGGTTGTAGTTGTTTCTGCTCACATAGCCAGTTTCCTTTTTGTTCTCTGTATGAATGTTCGTTTCCTGTCTGCGTGCTTGGTTTCTTTTTTCTTTTTTATTGTCTTTATGTTCTATTTTTATCTGAATTTTTTGTCTGTCTGCATGTTTGTTTAAGTGCGTGCATAAACATCTTTTCTCTCTCTAGAAGCTTTTTATTTCTGTTTATCTGTAAAAGCTGATTTCTTGTTCAGATTTTGGTCAAGGGTAACTTCCCTGTTAATGGTATAGTTTTGTTTTTTTTGTTTTTGTTTTTGTTTATACCATCGTGAAGACTAGTACCCAGGCCATCACATAAGGTTAAAGTGAGAGAGAGAGGAGTCGAAGGAATCCATCCTGTATACAAGACTCAAAACATAGCATCAGAGATCTTGTGTGCTTCTTTAATCTTCGGTGACCAGATCATCTTCTAGGCTACCACACCTTTTTGTGTATTTGAGAGAAAAAAAAAAAAAAACAACAACTGACTAACAGACAGCAAGTGCAGAGACAGACACACAGCAACATGATTGTACAATGGAAGCCAGGCACATAGAACGAATGAACGTTCAGTGGTTGTTGAATAGTTTATCCTTTCACATTTCAAGAATAATCAGAACACACACACACACAAACAAAAGGATGCAGTCATAAAGAGTACTGAAGAATTTTCCTTTTTTTTTCACAGTGAAATTTTTCACATTTTATCAATGAAATCAGCATTCTCCAAGAACTCTGTTTTACTCATACATACATAACCAAAACATTAGGATTACCTCACCAAAATAGTCTTTATTCAGAAGGGAGCACTAGGCGCAGGAGAACACCTGACACATGGTATAAAGAAGAAAAAAAAATCATCCATTTCAGCAAAGGACATGATGTTAAAAACCTGAGCTTCAGCTCTAGCGCAAGTCCACTCTTCCAGCCTGAAGCAGTCTAAAACTGAATATTAGACAAAAAGTATGATTCTTTTTCACATGAGAGTAATGATACCGTTACCTGCTTTGCAAAAATAACCTACATTGAATTCCTACATTATTAAAACAAACAAACAAAACAAATGAATAAATAACTAGATTTGTCAAACACCACAGCATGATACTGTCAAAAGATGAAATCTTTTTGTAACTTATCATCCAGTCCTGGAGTACGTATCCTGAATATTGTTTCTGTCAGGCTTTTTGGTCTTTCCTGAATGAGACCACTGGACTACTCAGTGTCTTTAATCTGATAACTAAGGAAAAAATCCATAAATATATTCAAAGAAATTTTTTTTTTTTTTGGTACCTGGATAAAGAACACAACACTTTCAAAAATAATATAATCAAAACAATATGCGCCTTCAAAGCAACAAAACATCTCTAGAAAGAGGCAGACATAAAAAAAATTCATCCTGATAAAAAAGAAATTCTCTTATATCTTCAAACGATACATTATCAGAGCAGAAAGTCCACAAACCAATGGTGACAACATCTTAAAATGGCATGAACTTTCACATATAAGTCTGCAGCAGTTGTGATAGAACACCGAAAATGCGAGTTACATACTTGCTTCCAAAATAATAAATTATAAGGTGCAGATGCGAGTCTTGGAATTGGGGAAGGGGAATAGTGGGGTGGGTGGGTAAGGAAGGAAGAGAGAGATAAAGGTACATATGTGTGGTCTGCAACATGTTTTCTCCTCTTCTCTTGATTCTCGACTCACGAGTGAGATGCATTATACTAGGGACGTTCGTTTTTTAGTGCAGACTTCATTACATGTATGATAGTTTAATAGTATTGTTTTATCAGCATGAATAAAGGTGAGGTTTGGGAGGGTTGTTTTTTTTTTTGTCTCATCTTCTGGTACCATTCCAGTGGCATCCTTCCCATGCCGTTCATTCCAGCTCCCCATCCACAGCCACACCCAGACTTGTCCCATTGCTGTCCTGGCACCAGCAATCCATAGGGAGAGTCAATGTCTTGTTGTTCGTCATGAAGCAACCCACCAGAGGAAACACTGCACTGCCACCATGTCACTTTGGTAGTGTTCAGTGATGCCTGTTGCAATCAAGCATACGCAGGACACCACCTACTGAGACGTCTACTGACAACAATAACTGCTTAGTCGTGGAGTCAGCTTGAGCGAGCATTCCCCTCCGGAGGGTCCGACCACACCCATCAAATGACGGTCCCCATGCAACTGCCTGCTACCAACGCGAACTCACCAATACCAGAGACGTGGAGAAGAAATCGAAAAAGAGGTCATCATGAGGGCAAAAAGTTAAAGACCGCAGAATCTGAAACCTTTTCTTTTAACGCCGACTGATGACGAGACGGATTATGAAGATGACGTTTTGGAATTCTGTTCCAGTCTGAGACTACATGACAGGGCTACACTCTACATTTGTCTTCATAGTATATTCTGGCGTCAATGAAGCCCAAGAGATACAAATACTTGGAGTATTATTTAAGAATTTTGGGCAACACTCTTAGAGACATATCCATTACGTGGATGAAAGTCAGCTCTGCGGTTCCAGTCTTCACCACCAAGTCCACAGCAAACTCAACTCTGGTGCAGAGTTGGTCATGGGCTGAAGAATCCCACGAAAAAATGGCTCACAACACCAACCACTGCGCCAGTGGCATGTAGGGTAAAGTTTACCTGCTTATCTATGCCAGTGTGATATCTGTGTGTGTGTGTGTGTGTGTGTGTGTGTGTGTGTGTGTGTGTGTGTGTGTGCATCACATGTGTGTGTGCATGCATGTATTCATATGCATGCATATGTGTGTGTGCATGCGTGTTGTGTGTATGTGTGTAAAAAGAAAGAGTCCATGACGACAGGAAGTGAATGTATGTGTGCATATGCGCCTGCATGAACACACTCCAAAGAGACAATGACCAAACACACACATTTAAGCCCGCATGAAGCAAAAAATACACAAGGTCTACTGCAGACAGTCAATCCGCCAGAATTCATGCAGATTATTCCTTACTTTGCTTTACAGATTAGAAGGGTGTTCCACCCACACACACCTCTCTCTCTCCCTCTACACACACACACACGCGTGCACACACACACGCACACACACACACACACGCACGCACACAATTTACACACACACACACACACACACACACACACACACAATTCAAACACACACATACATACATGGTGTTTTGTATAATTCTCAGCAGTCTTCAATCTCTGAAGTCAAGCCTATTTGCTGTAGGAAAACTTGTGATTTTTCAAACCATAGTCTGCTATCAGCTTCAACTGTGAATACTCATGGATCTCAATCATGTTGTAGTGCACAGACATTACACAGACAAAAAGACGCTGATGGTGCAATGCTTTATGTTCTTTGGAAAGATCGTAACCAGTTGGCACACAGAATA
Organism: Conus canariensis; assembly: GCA_033310375.1. Classification (NCBI taxonomy): domain Eukaryota; kingdom Metazoa; phylum Mollusca; class Gastropoda; order Neogastropoda; family Conidae; genus Conus; species Conus canariensis. Next base: position 37,970,586 of record CM065721.1, on the reverse strand, counting down.
ATACAAACAGCAGATATGACAGGAGCTGGCACCCAAAGGGTTACCTTTCATGATTCAGCCTACACACAGTTCTCAGAACTCAAGTGTACAACTCATCACAGATCTGCACAAGGAAATGCCAAAGGTACCCACTACCCACAGCCACATGTACAAAGCAAGATTTAAAAAAAAAAAACAAAGTCCATGATTGTTGCTGCCGCCTCACAGCAGCTGTCAAATGTGCATCTTTCAAAGTTTCATTCCTGAACGTAAAGAATTGGGAAAGCTCTTTTGATACCTACTCGTCCACCACTCACATTAGCCAGTGCAAAAGAGACAGGAGGTGCATAATACTTGATTTAAAACAGCTATTACCGTGTCCGTTCAAAATGGGGAAAGCGCAGGGAGGGGGTGGGGGGGGGTGGGGTATATTACACAACGCAAAGGGCATTATGGGGTACATAATGCTCGATTTATATCATGTATTACAGAGGGGGAATATTACACAACGCAAAGGACATATGGGGTCACATAATGTTTGATTTATATCAGGTATTACATCTTGTTTTAAAAAGACAGGATGCAAAGCAGTGAGTCGGGTCTACAGCCATAATTTCTTTTTTCTCTCCCCTCCTTGTTTCCTTGAGGCAAACTTCATTCAAAAAGCCAATGCTACAACAATGGTGCCGCTCCCAATCCCAGATCAAAGCAGCAGGAATCTTGATAAAAATGTTTGGGAAAAAAAGGGGAAAGCACATAAATACATCTAGCCTCCAAACAAAACATTCAAACCCATCCTTTCCAGAGATGTCTCGCCTATATAAACTAATGTGCCATTGCATATACACACACACACACACACACACACACACACATGTATGTGCACCGCGCACGCGCAACACACACACACACACACACACACCACACACACACACACACACACCACGCACGCGCGCCCACCACACACACACACACACACACACACACACACACATCATAATCAGTCACTTTTCAATCTCTCTTCAAACACTGACAAGACTATCAATTTGACTTTGTCTCTACAGAAAACTGGCAACGTCAATATTATTTCCCTCATTACAATAGATTATCTATTGACCGAAAGAAGCTCAACTGAATCATTCCGAAAGCATCCTTCTGTTGGTAGATTATCTTCCCTTGCAGGGAAGAATGTAGGTGTTGCCAAAAAATCTCAAGTGAGTGTTGCACTTTTTGTCTCTACAGAATGTTGGCAATGTCCACATTTTTGTCCTCACTAGACTCAATTATCTATTGATCAAAAGAAACTCAATGAGTTATTTAGAAAGCATCTTTCTGTTGGCAGATTATCTTCTCTTGCAGGAGAAAATGTGGGCATTGCCAGTGTGTTCTGCACTTTTTGTCTCTACTGAAAATTGGCAATGTCCACATTTTTTCCCTCAAAGATTTAATTATCTACTGACCAAAAGAAAAACAACAAAAAACTCCATGAGTTATTAAGAGAGCATCTTTCAGCTGGTAGATTATCTTCTCTTGCAGGGAAAAATTTAGGGTATTGCCAAAACTCTTTGATGCGTTTTGCACTTTGGTTTGATGGGTCAAAGTACATTTCAGAGTCAGTCTGTTGTTAAGGTTTTTTTTGTCTTTTTCTATTTTTTCAAAACAAGCAAGCATGCGCGCGCGCACAACACACACACACACACACACACACACACACACACACACACACACACCTTTTCATATCACCACCTAGTCTCTCTTCAACCAACTGTACGTGTTATGATGCTATGTTCAACACGTGCCTTTACCAAAGAATAGAGGGGAATTCAATTTATCCCCCAACCTCCCCCCTCTCACCCCCTCCTTCAACCACCCCATCCCACTTCCCCGAGTCTCAATCAACAGGACAACGCCAACAGATTATGATTTGCACCAGGATCTTAAAACATCAAGCATATTCCAGAGGTGTAGAATCAGACAACTACTAAGTAACTAACAACTAAGAAACTAACCACTAAGTAAGTAACCAACAAAAACAAAACAAAAATAGCTAGTTTTCGTTTGGTCCTGCCCTGATCTTGTTTCTCTCAGTTTTGTTGAGCGTATCACCTGATGAAGATTCTGTTCAGAATGTGTGCTTTGAACAGATGTTTGGACCAAACATTCATCAAAACTACTCATTAAACACATAAAGTACTACATAAATAACTGTGTTAGTTCACTGAAATACCGACTAATCAAACAAATAATTGCTCAAATGCTGCTGGCAACTTTAGTTGGCAAGGAGGGCTAAATTCAATCGTCTTCACAGCTGCTTACAATTCGTCGACCGATTCACTGCCTGAGTCAATAGGATTTGCTCTAAGGTTTGAGATGATCATCATCACACCACAATAAAAATCATTATTTCACCTTGAATAAGAAAAATACCAGGTATCAGTTTATGTGTTTCCACCTTTCTTCATTTTCGTCGACATAATTCAATATATATAATTCCTAGAATAGACCACAGAACAACCACATTAAAAAGACTACTTACAGTTATGATCATCTATTTGTAATACATAAAATCATCATGTTTTTATACAATCTGAAAGTGTCCAATTCCACAGTTACTTTGCGTGATAGAAGGATCTCATGATACTCTGTACAAGACAATGCACGTTTTTTTCACATTGCATAGCAATGTTCGAGTCATTTTTAATCATTATGCTTGATTAAGGTTTGTTAAAAAAAAAAAAAAAAGAAAGAAAAAAAATACAGCCCAGCACACTATGTCAGTGTTAAACGCACATAATGTCACCAATGGGAAAAAAAAGGCATCATGAAATAACAGTCTCTGTACAAACATAATGTGTTGGAGGATAAAATATGTACTATGTTGCCAAAGGCATGCAGTAGAATTAGACTGACAGTGACTGTACATATATAACTTTTTTTAAAATGTATGTAATGCCACCAAAGACATACAGCAGAGTAAAACAGCATTTCCTATATAAAAAAAAACAACAGAAAATGCTTAAGATACTGGGTTTTTTTTATGAACAAAAACACTAAACATTTAACAAAAACACTATCCTTCTCTTGGTATAAACACCACACAAACAGACTTTAAAACAAAAACAACAAAAAAAAGGCCAAAATCACAACACACAGCTACGGCGTTAGCCAGACCCTAAATCTTTAAATCCTGTATATTAATGCCTTCCTTCTGCATGACCAATTTGACAGCGTCCAGCACGTTGGCGGCCATGTGGGTAGGCTTCTTGAGGTCCGGGTTGATGACAAAGTCTCTGTGGTTGTGGCTGGACACCCGCTGGCCCTCCAGGGAGAACAGGTCCATGTCTTCGCTGAAGACCCCCGTGCACACCAGGATGGACTCGCAGCTCTGCGTGTACAGCTGGCCCCCTTCCGCCCCCTCCTCCCCCGACATCACCACCTGACGCGCCACCTCCCCAACCACTGGCACCACCTCCGTCTCCTCGTCATCGTCCACTGGAGATTCGATCACCGGGATGTGTCTCCGGCTCTCCTCCTCGTCCTCCTCGTCTGTGATGTACTCGCCGTCGCTCTGGGCCAGGCGTAGCTTCTTCTTGAGGCTCTTCGCTGCGGACACCGGAGCACTCTGCTGCTGTCTCTGGAGCTGGCGTTTCCTGAGGTACTGGTTGTACAGGTTGCCACCGTAAATGTCTGTCTCAGGGTTGTCCCTGTCAAAACACAAACCACATGAGTTCATAGAAAAAAAAAATGCTATACGTTATTACTGTAAGACTACTGTTCAAGATCTATTCCCTGTGTTGTAAAATAAAAATCCTGTGAGTAATCCAATCAACAGTGCAAAATAAATAAAATAAAATGAATGAAATAACAGGGTTTCACTTCAGTATTCCTTGATGCCTGTAAGCAACAAATGCAGGACATCACTGACTGAGCCCACAGACTGATAACTACTTAATCATGGTGCCAGAGTGAGAATTCCCCTGAGTAAAAGCCCACCACATGCATCTAACTACTCCAATCTTCAGAAGCTGTTGCTCTGCTGCAGACGCAGTTCCAGTACTTTTCATTCTCCCCTTTTGGTCTCTCTTTATCAATTACTGCAATACACTGAAGTTCTCCAGGTATCTTTTCAGATGCATTCCTGGAATGTGTTTAGCCATGGTACAATATAAAAAAAAACAACATGGCTAATAACCTTGAATGACAATTTTCGGTTGATTATAACAGCACACAAAACACGGTCACGCAGAGGCGGACACAGATTTCCTTTTGATAATCATACAGAGATCCTCACACTTGTGCACCCATTTGACTGCATCCTTGCTTCAACACATGGGAGATGAGATGATTCAGGAGAACACTGTGCACTGCCTGTACTCAGCATGTCACAAACAATGCAGTTCACAGAACCCAGCGCTTGAGTCACTATGAAGGTCCATCGAGAACCATTATGGAAAATAACTGAACGCAAGTGGTAAGACCATGTCACATGATGTGGCGAACTCTCCAAGTCCCATCCTTCAAGGAGCAGCATGGGGGAAGAGGAGACAGGGGAACTCTACTCAGATAAAAGGAAAGTTCTTGATATGACAGATATCTGGCCACACCCATCTGAGGCGCAGACAACGTAGCGGGGGACCTGTTGTAGACACTGACCGTGTAAACAACGCTGTATCGTTCATTAAAGAGATCTGCCCAACTGTTCTAAGTTCTCTCTCTCTCTCTCTCGCTCTCCCCCTCTCTCTCTCCCTCCCTCTCTCTCTCTCCCTACCTCTCTCTCTCTCCCTCTTTCTCTCTCTCTCCCCCTCTCCCTCCCTCCCTCTATCTTTCTCTCTCTCTCTCTCTCCCCCCTCTCTCTCTCCCTCTCTTTCTCTCTCTCTCTATCTCTCTTTCTCTCTCGGCATTGTTTTTCACCTGCAAGGTTGATGACTGGAGGAAGGTCAGGAACAAGGCATGCCAAGGGGAGTGAAGGGGAAGAGGAGGAAGGGGGACTGAAGGAGGCGGGAAGGTGGGGTGAAGATGGGAGACAGGGGTGGTGGGAGAGGTAAAGAAGACTGAATCTGATTAACCTCTGGATGAACAGGGAGGGGTTGAGGGAGAGAAGGCCAGTGGCTGAGATGGTTATAATGTATGTGTCTGCGATGATGTCATATAAGATCTGAACTGTTTCCAACACCTATGTTGTTGCTTCATTAATTTGGGCACACACACACACACACACACACACACACACACACACACACACACACACAATATCATTATATTCATAAATGAAAGTGAATGGTTTCCAGACATACTGAATGATTTCCAGATATTGTCCACCAAAAATCATTGAATTAGAAAACAAAAAAATATATTCTGTGTATTCTATGCACATGGCCTAGTATTTCTCCCTATGACTAAACATGGCCTACGACTACACCTAACTAACTACATCTAAATAGTTAAAAGCAGAGCATACATATTAATGGAAAGAAAGCAGAAATGGTCATGATCACATAAAGAGAAACAGGAAGAGGGCTATTTTTCAGAAAGAACAAAACGAGGATTAATATTTCATGAGTCAGGAAAATTTGGTAAATTTGGTTTCCATTTTAGGACAAATTAGAGGACAATTTCAATTTAACAAAAGTTGGTTTTTTTAGTCACCACCTTTTGAATACATTACATTGTGAGTATATCAGCTGAAGGTTTATCAATTTTTCATCCAATAAAACTGTACATCTACTATTATTTCTTGGAGAAGAGGGTAAATATTTTCCTAGTTTTAAAGTGATCTGCAGAAAAACAAGTTCTGATTTTATATAATACAGTCAGCTTGCAGACTCATGTCAAAATCTGTGTACAATGACAAGCTTACAAAAGACACTGCCCAGCCTAGATGAGTTAGCTTTGTCAAAATAACATCAAGACATCAAACAACACTCAATTTTCACAAACTGTACCATGTCATCATGAATACAACCAGAATACTTGCATTTCATTCTGGAAGAAAACTACATCTGAAAATCAATCAAAACTGTAATCTTTTTTGTAAATATTCTACAGATTACAGGACTGAACCTTCCTTTTCACCTAGGTATTGATATCTTGATTTCAATTAAAACAAGAAGACAATCACTATGTGTGCTTAGGATATTTCGTCATGATCTTGAAATACAGAAAGGTAATTATTCTTAAATACCAAAGAAAAGGATTACGTTTTATTTGTAAGGAAACAGAAGATGAATTTCCACTTTTGTAAAACACTTTATTGATATTAAAAGAAATCAGAACAGAAATCCACAACTGAAGAGTGTCACAAAACTGTTATTCAAGCACATCAGGCCTTTCAAAAGACCATGCAAGTTTGCTGAATTTGGTTGGTTAATGTTGCCGACCAAGTTTTGAGATTTTATCATCATACTAGCCCAGTCAACCACCCAGAACCCCTTAGGGCTGTAATACTCATACAAGAATAAAAATTAACATTCTGAATGATCAGATCATCAAAAAAGAAACAAATGACAAAAGCAATTCATGACATCATAGCGAAACTACTGACATCTTACGTCATATAAAAGTTGATGTTGGCCAACCAGATCAGCCCCTCCCTACATTTTGTTTTCTTTTTGTTAACTTTCACTTAAGTGAGTCTCATTTAACCATGTTAAGGTTTTAACTGCTTATGAAAGTTGATTTTGGTTCTGATTGATGCATTCACACACACAGAAATGTAATTTAAAAAATATGCTAACACACAAACACAGACATTTCTTTGTCATGACTCATTGTCTTGTTTTAAAAAGCCATTCTCACTGTCTTTCAGGAACATGTTCATCCTGAATATTTCACAAATACAATCATCCTGATTTCTCACACACACACACACACACACACACACACACACACACACACACACACACAAACACACACACACACACACACCACACACAACAACACACACACACACCTGCACCACCATCACAACAACAACAATAGTAAACAACACTTCTTATCACTCTTTGCTTTAGGCAGACCAGCAAGTGTCATGAACACATCTAAAGCGTCAAGATACACATCTAAAGTGTCAAAGACACACATCTAAAGTGTTAAGATACACATCTAAAGTGTCAAGATTCACATCTGAAGTGCTAAGATACACATCTAAAGTGTTAAGATACACATCCAAAGTGTCAAGATACACATCTAAAGTGTTAAGATACACATCTAAAGTGTCAAGATACACACTAAAGTGCTAAGATACACATCTAAAGTGTTAAGATACACATCCAAAGTGTCAAAATACACATCTAAAGTGTTAAGATACACATCCTAAGTGTCAAGATACACATCGAAATGCACTGACCCAATGCAGTATATAGTATGAATGCCGTTGACGCCCAGTTGTTTCCCTTGTTGGTGCAGTAAATAGTCAGCGTGATGGTACGTGATTTCACTGGGTTTGCCAATCAGCGCTGTGTACTTCAGTTCTCGACCTGTGATTTTCTGCAAGGACAGAACAATCAGTACTCAGATTAACTGCATAAGAGAGATAGTGAGAGATTTTGAATATTGTGTGTGGTGTGTGTGTGTGTGTGTGTGTGTGTGTGTGTTGTGTGATGCGTGTGCGCACGCGCGAATGTGTGGGTATGTGTGCAAGTGTGGATGTGGATGTGTGGTTGTGCACATGAACGCAATTCGAAGGAGAAAAATGTGACGAATAAAAAAATATATCTTGATTTGCCAAGAAATTTCTCAGCTTTGTCATGTCACATGTATGACATACTGAAAGGAACACACAATGGAACTGTAATTATGAATGAAAGTAAAACTGCAGCTTCAGCTGTGCTTGTCTGCTGTGACTGCACTGCAGGCAGAGCACCACACACTACAGAAGTTGATTTGTACTTCTGTACTCACATCACAAATTTCAGCGTTGATTATGATACCCCAGCAGACCACACAGAAATTTTTCACCCACTGTCACGCCTGATGTAGGAAATAAAAGTCAGATCTTGAACAGGTCAGATCTTCAGCAATGATCACCTCTTGAACCAAAAAGCAAACACTACAAGCAAATTGTGACATGGTAACTCAACTGTGGACATTCTTATAACAGACATAACTAGGCTCTCCTAGGAGTGCCATCCATTTGCCTTGATTTTTCACTCTCAGATTAACAAAAAATGTAAAAGAATTAAGGAAATGATTTAAATTCCACCCCCCCCCCCCCCCCCCCCCCCCACACACACACACACACACACAAATCTCTTGTGGAAATATAGAAATCGTGAAAATTACATAGTACTGAACTCTGGGGTGTATGTTCAGCGCATTTACATCCAAAGATGAAATCACACACCCATGGCTGTTTTTTATATTTAAGAGATGACAACAATCACACACACACACACACACACACACACACACACACACACACACACACACACACACATACAGATTCTTCTTTAGATATGTTGGCAAACTTAACCTGTCCACAACATATTTTATGCTTCATTAGTAAACTCCATTTCAATTCCTGGAAGTCTAAAACAATCATCGACTGTAGCATGATGGTCATATTCTCAGTGTTGATCCTGAGAACACATCCTTTTTTTCAATGTCCTGTTTCTCATATTCTTCATGCACAGAATCATGTACCGACATTCATTACACATCGCATACAGTAACTCAATTAAACGACGCCCAGCATCGATTGTCTAAAGAGTTATTTCTCAAGCTGACATTAACCTTTTGCTTTCAGCAGGTAGGAGTACTGCTGCTGACTGCAAACTCCCCTATTTTATCACATATGTAAACACATGAATCATCAAAACCCACTAGATAATGATACACCTTTTTTTTCCCCCCATTTCATACCTGATACAGGCCTTCCAATGAATGTAGAAAACAGCCATGACCAAACCTGAACAAAAATTTTAAAAATTTACTTGATCATGAAACTGACCAAAGACTAACATTCAAACAGACAGGAGCCAGATATGCCACTGGATCATAAAAAATCATGTGTAACATGTATAGAAGTTCTGTCTCTCTCTCTCTCTCTCTCTCTCTCTCTCTCTCTCTCTCTCTCTTCCTCATCAAGGGAACTAGAAACAGTTTTAATATTATCATTTCAAAAGTTATTTTCTTTAGTAAAGGTAATAGTAAACGTTTCTCTGAATATAAGTTTCTTGGATGGTTAAAAAAAAACAAAATCGCTGTAACACTGCAGCCATTATTGTTCAAAAAGGGCTAAACATCTTTCAGAGCACATACTAAATGTTGCAAAATATCAATGTCCAACTATGTGGCTGTACATTTTTCCAAATTTGTTCAATAAATGTTTCCAAGTAAGCTATTTTGCTGTTTTCCATGAATATACCATAACCAACCCAACATCTTCAAAGAAGGCATACAAACTTTCTCTAAATCATACCTCTTGTTCAGTTAATATTCAATTAGTATAAAAAAAAGTATGTCTTTATATGTGTGTGTATGCATGTGTGTATATGTGTATACATGTAAAAAAAAAAAGTGCATGTACACACAACTGCATGTGCATGTACAGCAAATATGCAAGCATATGTTCATTTACATGTATGCATGTCTGTAAACATATACACATGTACACGTTACATACACATATAGGGACACAGTAATCACAACATGTATGCATACACATCCAAGTAGGCTTCAACACAATGTATGTGCATGCATAACCATACACCCTCCTGCACAAAAAAAAAAAAAAAAAAATCATCATCACAGTCAGTTCCGGCAAAAAGAAAGAAAACTGAAAGGTTAACAGGGGCAGACCTTGGCGTGGGTGCCTCTGCCATCCATAGCAGGTCCATGTTGCAGGCCAGTACCGGCAGGTGGGGGTAAGGCAGGTTGGGCAGGGGATTGTTGGGTCGCCCATTCGACATCAGCACGTCCAGCAAAATCTGAAGAGGCATCTCCCATCTGACAGGCTCCCCGAACAGCACAATGGCTACAACGACACACCACGACATACAGTTACATGATGCAATAAACTCATACTGAATGTCTCATGAGCTACAACGACACACCACGACATACAGTTACATGATGCAATAAACTCATACTGAATGTCTCAGAGATAACTCGTAACTAGATGCACGTTGCGTTAGCTGACTTACAAGATCACTCAGTATAGCATGTGCAGTCCTTTGTCAAATCCACTAATTTTCAGTCCATGGTTTCGTACTCATCTCCCTTGTATGGCTTTCTTAGAACATAAAGTATGCATTATCACTGCAGTGGACTTTGAGCGTGGTTATTTTTCATCTGTGCACCGTTTTTTCTGTGTTTTCTTCAAGTGTCCTTTACTTAATGCCCTTCTGCAGAGCCTCATACTCCTGCACTCATCTTCCGTTGTGGAGGATCTACTATGACACAGTAAATCTTTTGGAGTGGTTTCGTTACAGAAGCATTAAGATTAATCAATTTTACTTAACTGAGTAGAAGGTGGTTCTTTCATTTTACTTAACTGAGTAAGGTTGGTTTTCTTTTCAGACATTGTAGTATAACCTTTAAAACAGACCAAGTTTTCCTGTGGACAGGTGGCAGAAGTGTTCATTGTTGTTCTCATTGTTGTTGTCATTTTGGATACTAAAAATATATTCTTTAGTGACAATTCTGATCAACTGACAGCTCCATCTCAGAGACAGTCCAGGAGACTCAAATCAAATCAAAAAGAGAAAACAAAACAGTGATACAGACATTCCCCCCCCCCCCCTCCCCCCCCCCCACCAAAATGAAATGTTGAAAAAAATTAACAGGCTGTTACCGAGTGCTTTCATCCACTTGGACATAAGTGACTGAAATGGTGGACCTAAAACGCTAACCTTTATATTTGTCCTCAAATTCTGTGGGAGTTACTTCCCCCTCTACCCGTTCCCTTAGAAGGGCATGCCACAGACAACTCAGTTGTTCCCTAGTTTTTCAAGAGACTTTCTTGGCAAGGCACAACAGGAAGGAAAGAGATATCAATTTGATTACCATAATCAGGTCACTTTCAGAAAAAAAAACATATATTTATCATGGGATAAGGAGATGCTGAAAGGTGCATTCATACTCCGAAGTGGTGAAGCTCTGATAAGCAGAAACTTTGATATACCCAACAAAAACTTTGAAAAACAGTTTCATCATAATGCTGTTCTAACTGAGTCTGGAAGAGGATTTCTGTGATAGGCCAATATTTTAATTTCTGAATTTCTAGTCACCTTCACTGCTTGATGATATATGACGAGTTCGTTCTGCTTAGTTTGGTTATGCATAGTTTGTACATACTTTCCACATCACCGCACAACCCACACAGCTGAAAACACAGAAACACCGCAGACAGTTTAAACCAGTTGAAGAACAGTTCTAAAAAAAAGAAAGAAAGAATTAAATAAATAAATGTCAGTCTCCTTTGTTTTTTAGGCTGGAGCAAAGCTGTCTACAGTAATTATCATTCTGGAAAGTCTGAGCGCTTTCATGCGCATTCTGTCCTTGAAATGTAAAGTGCCACGTTTGCTACAAACTTATAAAGGCAGTACATTTTCGGCTATATACTGGTACAAAGTGTACTTGCAGAGTAAATGCTTAACTGAAAATATCATAGGTATCAGGCTGTTAACACCCTGAATGTTTCCTGGGTATATGTTTCCTGGGTATGGCATTGTGTAGTTTACCAGAAATATGATTAAAAAAAAAACATTAGCTATTTTTCATAAATTGTCGATTATACAGATGAAACGTTCTCTACACTATAACATTAAGTTTTTCCGATGTGTCGTGTATATATGCCAGCGCAGCAGATGTTCTCATCAGCCATTCTGACATATATGGCTAGCAGGCAAAAAAAAAAAAAAAAAAAAAATTACATTTTCATTTCAAAATTTAATGGATTTTAATCATGGTTTATACATAGTTTTTAAATCCTAGCTAATAATAAACAATGTTTTTTTTATGCAGATGGTGTTTTTTGTCAAGAATAGGTCACAAAAAAAGGATGTAGGTCACTTTCATGTCAGGCTGTCAAAATTGCATGGCACTTTACATTTCAACAGCTTTTCAATGTTAGAGCTAAAAGATATTTAATGGTGTACTGAGTGAGTTCACGGTTTACCATTTCTGCTGATACAGATTAAAGGGCTACTGCATTTGCATTTAGAACCATGAACATAAAATTTAGAAAACTGCTTTCAATGAGGGTAAAATTTTGTTAAGTAGCGTCCATCTGGAGAGTATCAACCCATTTGATGTGTATAATCTGATAAACAAATATATCAGTGAAGTATCTGTGAGGTTTCATTAAAGTTATAGGAGAAAAAAAAAAAAAAAAACAGAAACGGCACTAACCATTTTTATTTGAGCATATAAACATGGCATGATCTGTTTTGGCATATGAGAAAGTCATAGGCTGAAAATGTTCCCTGCGGTCCATTGAATGGAAACATGAGACAAAGCACTTTGAAATGTTTGTCTGGAGGGTTTTTTTTAGGAATAATCGGAGCTGGTTTTCTGAAACTTCTTTGTTTTGTTTTTCTCACTGACAGCATTCAGCAGCACACAACCAGTGCTAAAAAAAATTCAGTTTTAGCAAAAGAATTTTGGAATCCAAGTTGCCAACATTTGTTGTTTCAACTGACACAAGATTATGTGCCCATCCTTTGCCCTTGGTAATGAAGTACATGTCTTGCCTATACTGCAGACTACAACACCTTAAGCTTAATTTTACACCCCACTGTGATCACAGTGTCGTGTTTTATCTTCATTTTGTACATCATATGTGTTATATGACAAATATGCAAAGCTGCCTCAGAATTCAATATTACTGGGGTCTGTGGCAAGTCTTTCTTTTCTTAAATGCATCTTTTTTCTTAAAACTGCAACGTTAAGTGCATGAACAAATTCATAGGGGAACCAACTTTGATCTTAAGAGAAGGACCCAAAACACTTTGAATTAAAGCAAGCACACACACACACACACACACATGCTATGCCACCAACTCACTATAGAGGGTTGTCTCCCCTGAATTTCCTCACTATACACCGGTGATAATTTTCAGACCAAAAAAATCAATCAGCTAAGCAATATCTGAGATCTGTTTATCATTTGTCTGTGCATAATATAAGTCTTGTCAATGGATGATACGACAGATTGAGGAATGTGTCTCTCAAGACAATATAATCATATGCAAGGAAATAACAAACACTGTTTTGCTATAACTTCCAGTGTTTAGCATGATAAGAACAATATACAATTTCTTTCATACTGTGATCACAAACGGTTGGTCACATCCCAATTTTTTTACTAAACACTCAATAAAAGTAAAACCTCCCAACACGATATGAGTCTTGAAATGGCAGAAGTACCACATCATCCAGCACCTGGTTAAACTCACATTGTAAGATTCAACCAGCTGTTTCAGAAACTTGAGTCAACAAGAAAAGCACCACCAATAAAAAAAAAAAAAAAAAAAAGGATTTGTTCTCTTAACTAGTAACCTTTAAACCAGGTCAAAGTCTATAAGGCAAACCATCTTCAATAGACCATCAAATTATGTGTCTAATGTTCTAAGCTGGGCTGAAACATGTCCACTGAGTTTGCAAATTGTTGTCCATTGGGACACACACAACACACACACACACACACACACACACACACACACACAGTGGACCATGCTGCACAGCAGTTCATCCGTGCACAAACTTACTGGTGATATCTCACACACAGTGAAACTACATATGAGAACAAGGAACAAGGACCAACCTTCGATGGGTGGGAAGTAGTCTTCAAAGGCACAAGGCTGAAATACGGAACATAAAATGTATGAAAATCACATTGTAACTGTACACTATGACAGCATGTCTGTATTATATTTATAATGTTGCAAGGCATACGCACATAAACACACACACACACACACACGCACGCGCGCATACACGTACACATATGTGTGTGTGTGTGTGTGTGTGTGTGTGTGTGAATCTGTCATGTATAGCATCTGAATTGATTTCAGTAGTCTAATCAATCCCTTCTCCATTTTTTCACTGTTCAGTCTTGACAAGCATTCATAGTTTTGTGTACCCCCCCCCCCCCCCCCAACCCCCGCATCATTTGTACAGTTACTTTTGTGTTTTTTTTCAATCAAATTTTTTTTTTTTGTTTGTTAATACTTAAAACTGTCACTATCCATACCTATCAAACTCCTTTTTCAAAACGTTCAAGTAAAAATCGAACCAGATGGCACGACGACAACATCAAATGCAGCCACTTACAGGGACTTTTCTTCTCTTATGATCCATGACGTCGAGGTAGGGGAAGGCTGCGCACAGTTCATCCACAGTGGTGACTCTGCTGAAGCCCAGGTTCTGGGCGATCTCCCTGATGGGACCCTGACCGTTGATGAGCACGTGCTTGTTGTGGAACTGTCGGAACATCTTCAGGGGACTGTGTGACATCACCATCTGCTCTTCTTCCACCTGACCCCGGGAACAACTTCAGTTTTATACAGAGAAGAGGAGTTGATCATCATTATAGTGACAATAGATTATAGCGTTTCTGGCATACATGTCGTTACACGTTTTTAACTACCACTTACAGTTCATCAATACAACAGTCACATATTTAAAACATGTCGATGGATGCACATATACAGATCTTCATGCACATACATATGATATAACACACACAATAAGGAGGCAATGCCCGACATTTGAAAGGTGGATGAAATGTGAGAGGAACTATTCAAATGGTTTTTTTAATTTTTCTGGGGTTGAAAATAGCGGCCATCAGGATCCTTGTGAAGATAGTTGTACAGAAAGCTTGTAGTTCTACTGATGGCAGCTGTACACAAAGCATGTTAATTCAGCTAGTTGTACTGAAAGCTCGTTATACTCATCACAATTGTACTGAAAACACATAATACTGAAGACAGCATGCTGTACTGATAATAATTGTACTGAAAACATATTCTACAAAGTCATTTGTCCTGAAAAAAAAATGTTGTACTGAGATCTTTTTTCCCTGGCTGAAGCCTGTTTGGGATGATGATTAAATCAATGTGCTGTTAACTGAAGACTTTTAATCCAGTTCCAGACAAGCTCAGACCGAACTTACATTTCCAGTTTGTATCATAAGCTCTAGCTATACTTAAAATAGAATATCTGACATTATATCTACTAAGCCAGTTTAGTCCATCCTTTTGACTCTGATACTTGTAATTATATGTAAAGTGCCTGATTAAGCAACCAGTAAATGAATTGTTTCACCAAATATTTTGTTACATTTTTTTCTGATCTTATGAAACTTTCATTTTTAGTGTGAGCAAAACATTTGCTTTGCTTTACCTTTTTCAGCCTCATCTTGTATAAAAAAAATTTTTTTCGAAGTTTCTGGTTAAAGCTACTACTGTCAACTTCCTAACAAGGTTTGAGAGTGAATTTCATCCATGGCCAGTACCATGATATATATAGTGCTAAAACTCCATACTGGGCTCCCAAAAATTGTTCACAAGGTGCCTGTTAATTTTCTAAAAATGGTTAACTTGAGCTTTATCTGGTGTACATGAAAGTGCTGAATAGAAGACATAAAAGCGTGCATGTACATATGCACAGACGCACACAAACACACGCACACACACACATATACACACTCGCACGTGCTCGTGCACACACACACACACACACACACACACACACACACACACACACATGCACACAGAGAAAGAGACAGACAGAGAATCAGAGAGAGAGAGAGGGTGAGTGAGAGAGAGTGAAACATACACAAAAAGAGGGGAAGGGAGGGGAAAGATGGGAGGGTAGAGAGAATGGTAAGGGTTTTCAACAGGTCAAAGAGAATACACACAGAGACACAGACATGACACAGAAAAGCAAAAATGACACATACAAACAGCACACATCAATAACTCATCAGGCTCAAAACACTCACATTGATACCAAGCCACTGTGACAGCTGGCTTGCTTTGTTACTTCGTAGAGTGTTGCCTGCGTTGGTCACAAATAAGGCTGGCACTTGAAAATTGCCATGATCGTCAGTCAGCAGTTTAAAGGCTTCTTTGGCACTTGGCAACAGTTTTTTTCCCACGCACAATGACACCGTCAATGTCAAACAGAAATCCAAACCGTCCATTCGGCAACAACTGAAACAAAATTAATAAGCACCAGTGACAATGAAAGCACTGTAATGTATACTCTACAGATAGATAGGTAGACAGAGAGATTGATAGATAGAGAGATAGATAGAGAGATTAATAGATAGACAGATATAGATAGATAGGTATAGATAGATATAGACAGATAAACAGATAGACAGACAGATATATGGATAGAGACACAGACAGATAAAAACCGTCCATTTGCAAACAACTGAAAAAATTAAGCACCAACGACAATGAAAGCATTTTAGACTCTCTCTCTAGATAGACAGATAGAGACATACATACATAGACAAACAGATAGATACATAGACAGATAGACAGACTGACAGATAAATACACAGATAGAGAGAGATACATAGACTGATAGACAGGACAGACAGACAGATAAATAGGTATACTGATATACATATACCAAACATTATAAAATACAATTTTAAAAGAATATTATCATAAGTGTGTAGTGCTTGCAAATGCACCCATATATTGAGTGTGCCAACCCCCCCCCCCCCCCCCCCCCCCCCCCCTTCCACTAATGAAACTGAAAGCATCCAGCTCGGAAGGAAATTATGTTGAATGTTCTCTGCAGGCTATCCACACACACACACACACAAAACACACACACACACACACACACACACACACACACACACGCGTGCACACACACACACACACACACACACACACAAATATATTAGATCTGTGAATCTTTCTCTTGCAGTTTTAGGCCTCATTCCCTTTAAGTTTGTCAAGTCTTCTGAGATCACAGAGCTGATTACCAATACTTGTTTTCATGAAAGGTTCAGCAATTCAATTTATCGTTGATAAAGTGCAGTCCTCACACACTGCCCTTCCCCCTTCCCCCTGTTTGTCCCCCATCCAAACCTCTCACCCCCCCCCTCCCCCCCCCCCCCCCTAAAGGGCAGGGAACTCCACCATAGCAGCAAGTCCAGCAAACTATCACACACACAACCAACAGAAAGAGGATATTGTTCTTGTTCAGTTCAGGCCATCACTATAAGACTTTGTTCATTAAAAAAAAAAAAAAGCATGATCACTCTGGACACAGGATGTACAAGGTTTGCTTCTCAGAGTATTCATGTTGGTCAGACTCTTTTGCCCTAAAAACCCTCAAGTGTTTGCCTAGAAGTAACATTCATGAAAATCTGTATATTTAGTGATCAAGACATTATCATCATTTTTGGAGAATACTCATATAGCACATATTCTCAGTGAGAGACCAAGCTCTCAGTCTTCTACAGTTTATTTTTTTATTTACACAGTGGTTGCCTACATGGTTACAGCCAAACAAATGGCTGCCTGCTGGTGCTCTTGCCATTCAGTTGAACGTTAGTCTCTCAGCTTTCACTCAGTCCTTGATTTTTCATGAGAATGCATTTACACATTTCATGGGAATGCATTTACACAATCACTTTGGGTGTAGTAATAGAAACTGGACATGCAGAAAGCGCTCTTTTCATTGGAAATCATGAACAAAACTTCATTAACATTCTTTTTTTTCCTCTAAAAACAACATAGCCTAAAATCTTGAGATACACTTCTTGCAAACCCATGTCAAAAATAAACGGCATCTAGTTTTATGGTACACTGACAAGGGAAAACCCTGATAATGATTTGCAGGCTTTCACAGCAATCTTTGATCAGCTTAAGTTACCCACCCTGCAAAATTTCAGAGAGTCAAGTCACTGCTGTTGTTCAATTCTAAGATGCTGACTGACACCTTAAGTAAATATTCAAAGGGTATTTTGCACTTATAACTCGTAAAACGCATGTCAACCAGAACCATTTTCACTACTATTATCAACCATTACCACCACTCGGACAAATTTCAAAGGGTCAGGTCACTGTAATTGTTCAATTTTAAAATGTTTTTTCAAAGGAACTTTTGTGCATTATGAATTGAAAAAAGCATGTCAATGGGAACCTTATTCATTATTCATCACCACTGTCAACCACTACCACTTCTGCTAGCATTACTATCTGTGAAATAATTATAATTATTATCATTACTGTTGTATATAAAAGTTATGACCACACTCACCGTTGATTACTTGTTTATTCTATCACAGAAAGACAGTGGACATTGAACCTCGATAAACAAATGGGGCTTTATACTGACTTCTCTACCGAGTTTAGGTGATCCTTGATAAGTTTACGAAAGTGTGGTTGTTCTTGGCCTCTACAGCTCTTTGGGGCTAAGATTTCCAGTCTTTGATCTCTCTCTCTCTCTCTCTCTCTCTCTCTCTCTCTCTCTCTCTCTCTCGGGTTTTGTGTTTAGTACGAGTAGTTTAGTTCCAATCCTGATCATCTGCTATGGGGCAAGAGTTTAGAGCTTAAGGTGTAAATGCACTGCTAGCCTTTCGTATTAACGTTGTAATCTGTTCGTGTTATCCTACGTTCTCTCTCTCTCTCTCTCTCTCTCTCTCTCTCTCTCCCAGTGACATATCAGTGTCTCTGGCAATCAGCTGTACGGTGCGCCCCAGGGTGCATAGTCAAAGTGACCCTGAAAAGCAGGTCAATGACCAACAATGCATCCATCGTTCCCTTCCACGAGTTCTACAGTCCGAAGAAAGATCACTTGCGAAACTAAGGGCGGTAACACACATCTCATAAGTGCTTTCCTGCCTCGAAAAGTAGGTCGACATGGAGAGAGAGAATAAACTTACGAACCTCCGCGTGAAAACCCCGACAAATGGTTAGTGTTGATCTGTTCTTGGATCTCTGTAGTCTTTGACGGCATAGATGGTGAAGACAGTGGGCGGTGAAAGCCCTACGACTCGCCATTTTAAGGTTTTGTCAGCTGTTTTCCCAGAGCCGTGCCTCTTCGGTTCCTGCCATGACCTTGACATGCGCTCGTCACGGAGGTGTGTTCGCCGGTCAGCCAATCGGAATCGTTTTGAATGTCACTTCTCGTGGCCTTCGCCAAAGCGGCAAAAACAAGTCAACGGTCAATGGTTGTGCAAACAACCTTTCATAATAGCCTTCCGACGCTGGTCGGCCCACACACGTGCAGTTAGTTTGTGGGTCAAACACAGTGTTAACCTCCATAGCCTTCTTCGCCGGAGGAATCGTAACACTGGATTCCCCCCCCCCCCCCCCCCCCCCCTCATCTGCAGCATGAAACAATATTGTGATAGGTCTCCGACATCCCCCCCCCCCCCCCCCCCCCCCCCCCCCGCCGTTATCAAAATATGATTATTTTATACAGAGATGCAAGGGGTTATAGACAGAAGCATTCATATCTTCACAAATAAATTGCGTTCTCGCATAAGCACACGCCCTCTGTCACTCACATTGAACCCGCACATAGATGACGGGAAATCAATAACATCTCCTTTTTTTTTTTTAATAAAATTTTATTTTACTTGACTCTTGGCCCCTACCTGTCACTACACAGCATTATTTATCTGTATCATACAAACGTGTCAAGTCAAACAGATAATCCAGTAATTGCATCCCCTTATTCTCAGTCACTCTTACTCAACCAGGAAAGACGACGTATTCCAATATTCTGGTTACACACCTGCACTGCATGACAACTCTTTCCCTTGGTCGCACTCTCAGATCGTCTCACGGACTCTCCAGGTATATGTGTGTTTGTTAAAAAAATTTGTAAGTCTTAGTCGCTAGTCATACATAGTCCCTTAACAGGGCAAGGGCCGGATGAAAAAAAAAAAAAGCAAAAAAAAAAGCATGTGTATGCTTATCTGTTACCCTTTGAAATAAAGATTATCATCATCATCATCATCATCATCATCATCATCATCATCATCCAGGGAAAGGGCTCCTATCGGCCTCTCCCACAGGTCTTCTGTTGCTGCAGACACCTCACCGTTGACTGGCAGCCTCTACAGACTAATACGTCTTGCTGTCTTCCGTCCCCACGGGCTCCAAGGCAACAGCAAACCTCCACTGTCATCCGCCCCCACACAGGAACAGTTTTCTACCGTCGTTGGCTTCGAGGCTATTGCAAACCTCCGCTTCACGTGAAGGCTTTAGGCCTTGACTTTATATCGCTATATATTCCTGAGCCCTCGGCACGACGGGATGAGTTCACTTTCACTATGACTTAAGTCATGCTTTCACTGGTGTTCCGAGCGTGCAATAACCATCCTCAGCGAGAGGAACCAAGTTATGCTGGTTCAATCCATGGAATCGGTAGTCACACACACACACACACACACACACACACACACACACACACACACACACACACACACACACATACACACACCAAGTTCCTTGATCTGTAGATGGGAATTGGATTGTTTTAAAACAAAGTATGTCAAAATTATACATTGTATAATATTATGTGGTCATAGCATATCAACTGATCACATTCTTTTGTGTAACTTAATGAAAAAATTCATTCCAAATACGTCTGTACAGCCATGTCAAAATGTTTTCCTGTCACTGTCAGCAGGTGAAACGTATCTTTCCTTTTTGAACTTAGCTAAAAGTCCAATGGGCAAATATTTATAATATATAACAGTCAGTGGTGAGATGAGACAGAAGAGTTACATGTTTCGGGTTGTGTGTGTGTGTGTGTGTGTGTGTGTGTGTGTGTGTGTGTGTGTGTGTGTGTGTGTGTGTGTGTGTGTTTCTTTTTTTTTTGTTTTTGTTTTTTTGTTTTGTTTTGTTTTTTGTTTTTCAATCTTTGATTAAGTGGATTTTCTACTTTTGTGTTATAGCTGTAGATAAGTTAATTCTTTTACCTCATTGTTAACCTTTTTTACCCCGACCCCCCCCCCCCCCCCCCCCCCCCTCCCCTTTTTTTTCGTCTAATATAACGTAATGTGGAAAGACGTAAAACAAACAACAACACACACACACACCACCACACACACACCACACACAACACACACACACACACACCACACACACCCACAACACACACACAACACACACCAACACACCAACGATTAGCACCAACAATAGTGAATGATTTTAGTTCAACCAAAGCCTACTAGTACACCCTTACACATGCACAACAAGGAGTTGGGTTTCCGTGTGGTTAATGCATAGGCTGATATCTAAGTCATGTTCGATCCCACTAAACTACTTACTTTTTTCAACAGCCCTGATTTCTCCTCAAGGACCTGACGCGTTAAAAGAGTTTACTTCGACCCATAGCCACCAAGGTGCAAACCACACAATAGGTTGAAGCCTTCCCGAAGGCATTGGCCCTCAGGCCAAGCAAGCCTCGATGGTCATCGAGACCTACTTGCAGGCCGCCGGTCACTGAACCGAGACGTCGACGCCCTGCCCCAGAATGCCTCGCCTCAAACCCATTGGAGAACCCAGTGAACAGCAGTGGTGGAGGTGAAATGCCTTCCTCGCCCAGGACCAGCAGTTTGATAATGTTCTTGTGACTACACCCCTGGATATGCGGATGACTCCCCACTGACACTCTCCTTTTTTTCAGCATCCAACGCGGGGTACCCTCACCAGTGGTACTGGAGTTCGCAGCACTTGAAGGACCCAAGGAAACTAATCTCATCATCATCAAAATTACCCGTAATTTGCTTAAACTGGACTGGAGAATACTCGGCTGACTCATCACAAATATTCAAACGATTTACATCATATGCGTAAACCAGAGAGAGAGAGAGAGAGAGAGAGAGAGAGAGAGAGAGAGAGAGAGAGAGAGAGAGAGCAAAATGAAAAAAAGAAGAAAGAAAATGAACTACGGGAGATCCATCTGTGTATATAGCCTACAGAGATATTCTGTCTGAGCCCTCCCCCTCCCACCCTACCATCCCACCCCAGCCCACCCCCTACCCACGCACACATCGATTCCTTTCGCTTCATCTATACCCTTCCCACTCTGCCCCATCTCTCTGATTGGTATCCCACATCCCTGTCATTTCTCATTAGCCCTGCGGTCACAAACAAGCTCTTCTACATTGCACATAAATATTACTGACTGAAGTAGCACATACTATTGACTGAATCAGTGAATGAAAATATCCGTAACGTTGATAAATTGGACCAATACTTTACACCCAGGAACGACTTTACTTAGCTTTAGAAACGGACTGACACTTAAAGTATTTTATGACCAAGTGACCAAATCTCGACCGTAATATCAGAATGAGTCATTCATTAGTTTAGATACAAAACCATTGTTGATGATAATTCTCTTGCTGTGTCCGCTTTGTAAAGGGTCTCAAGAAAATGAAATTCATTTTCTTTCCGTGCTGTCCAGCCCTAAGGAATGATTCATTACGCTATACAAATTGATAGAAGCCTTCCCTGTTTTATATTGATAGCGTCAACTTCAACAGAAGTTGTTTGAAATGTGTCTTTGTCGTTGTATAAAACATTCAAATTTAGAGAAACAGCAACCTCCTGATTGCCTGAATTATTTGTGTTCGGTATGCTTGGTAGTCACGAGTATTTGTTTCAGATCACTATTCACGCACCGCTTCGCAATGGGTTAAGGCCCATAATTATGATTAACCTTCTCTCTCTCTCTCTCTCTCCTCTCTCTCTCTCTCTCTCTCTCTCTCTCTCTCTCTCTCTCTCTTTTCTTTTAAACAATCGTCCACACAGGCTGACCTGTTAATATGTGAGTAAACTTTTTTTTATTCATGACCTGTAATTGAACTCTTGTATTGTTCACTGTGTATTCGTCATCAGTACAAGACTTGCGTCCCACAAGCTGCCTCTCTATAACGATAGTGTCATCTTCCGGCAGAAGGGTCCGTATAGCCAGCCGGTAACGAACTTGTCGAAAAGTACTTCACCAGCCTCGAACGCGGTTAATCAAATGCAACACTAGGACCGCTGACAAGAGATTACCGAACGGTACATTGTGTACAGTAGCCGAATAGACCCGTCGCAGTATGGGGGCAAAAAAAAAGTCTGAGACAGACAGACAGAGAGGTTGCCGTGTGTGTAATGTGCGTGCGTGCCTGCATACCTGTGTGTGTGTGTGTGTGTGTGTGTGTGTGTGTGTGTGTGTGTGTGTGTGTGTGTGTGTGTGGTGTGTGGTTGTGTGGTTTTCCTTCTTGCTTTTAAATCACAGCTTTGAAAGCCAGCGGTACCTAATCTCCTCTGTCAGGTCTCCAATAATGAAAGCACTAAAGCTGTTGGCCGGGTGGCCATGGCTGATGTTTTTTGTTCGTTTGTTGTTGTTGTTTTTACTGCTCTGGAACGTTAGAAGTCAACGAAAGTATCTCAGTAATATCTTATATTAGAGCCCCCCCCCCCCCCCCCCCCCGTCCCTCTTTCTCCCCCTTCCACCCTGCTCCTCCCCTCCCCCTTCCCTTCTCCTCTCTTCCTCCTTCCTACCTTTTATTCTGCAGTTGCAGAGACTGGAGTCTTCATGCAAACAGAGGCTTTTCTCCAGGAGAAAAAAAAAATGTAGTGTGTGTGTGTGTGTGTGTGTGTGTGTGTGTGTGTGTGGTGTGTGTGTGTGTGTGTGTGTGTGGCGCGCGCGCGCGCGCGGTGTGTGTGTGTATGATGATTGTGGGCGTAAAAACGACTCAACAGTCACAGCTGGGAATTTTAGTGGAAACTTTAATCTCTAGACATACAGTTCAGTTCCAGAGTATTCCTAACTCCCCCAAATTCAGAACGAGAAAAAGAAAACGACCGAAGCAAAGCTACAGCTTTCGACCTCCATAATTGAAGCGCTACAGTACATTCATTGGATCTACTATACGAACTTCCGTAACTGCCAGAATGCACTGTGGACGAGTATTTCCATGGCGCATGGGAATGCCAATACTCCCGATAACTGGCGAATCCTATGAGGGACCTTCCTCCCCTCCACCCCCACCCCCACCCCCCTCCCCCACCCCATCTCTGCTTTCAAATAAACCGATTCGAAAGTCAACACCCTGTCAAACAGCCGGCAATGAAAACACTAAAGCTGTTGCCCGGGCGGTCAATGCCCATGTTCTTGTCTGCTCTGGAATGATGAATAGAAGTCAGCCAAGATTTCTCGGCAATGTTCTAATGTTAGAGGCCCCTTCCCTACTCTGTGGCCCCCCCCCCCCGGTCCGTTTTCTATCCTTTTCCTGGCCCTGAATAGTTGAGTTTTACGTCCTCACAACTAAAGCTTTTAGGGGCAAGTTGTTCTTTCGCGGTAGTCTTGATGCCTTGGATTATAGGTTCATGGTGGAGTTGGTCAGTGTCGTTGCTCGATGGTGGTGGTCGTTGATGTTGTCTTCCTTCGTTGTAGTTGCTGGTGTTCAGGTCGTCTTCCTCTGGGGTGGGTCAGAACTAGTCGTCGAGTCCTGAGGACATCAGGGCGTTGGCGAGCATCCTCATGGGCTGTGTCCCGAGGGTTGGGTGCGGCAATAGAAACTCGATCATGCAGGTGTAGTTGGTGTGTTCGTCTGTAGCCTCTGATGGCAGTCATGTTTCCTGCCCATCGTACTTTTTGTTTTTTTATTTCGCGGTGGTGGAGATTGGGGTCTTTCATCAGAGGGAGAAAAAAGAAAAGAAAAACAAAAACAAACACGTGCGCACGCCTCGTGTGTGTGTGTGTTGTGTGTGTGTGTGTGTGTGTGCGTGCGTGCGTGCGTGCGTGCGTGCGTGCGTGCGTGCGTGGTGTGTGCGTGCGTGCGTGCGTGCGTGCGGCGCGCGCGCGCGCGCGCGCGCGCGTGTGTGTGTGTGTGTGTGTGTATGTGTCCGTCCGTGGCGGAGGGGGTGGGGGAGGTGGACTCTTAATAGGAGTATACTTCTCTGTTGACACAGGACAAAGAGAACACTTTCAAAGAAGTTGCTATCTTATTTCAGTTCTGTATAACTTGCCAGCAACTTTCCACTTTTTTTTCCAAATAAAAGAATTTCCCTCCGAAATGCCTTGCAGTTTGATTTATAAAATTCCAAAACGCTTTATTGATTTCTCTTGATCACATCAGTCGTTCTGAAAACAAAAAAATCTAACAATTTCAGTTCCGTATACTTTGCTAGCAACAGTTCACACTGTTTTGTTGTTGTTGTTACTGCTACTGACGCTGCTGCTGCTTTCTTTTTTTTATTGTGTGTGTGTGTGTGTGTGTGTTGTGTGTGTGTGTGTGTGTGTGCGTGGTGTGCGCGCGCGCGCGCGCGCGCGACGTGCATGCGTACATTTGTTTGTGTCGATTTAGTTTCCAATATTTTTCATATCCAGTAAACTGATCACACATTTTACATCCTTTTACGACCCGTCAGATGTGAACCGCTTTTGAACTCAAACACGAATTCTCTCATTTAACTTCCCTTCGACCTGTAAAAGTTATTTCTTCTTAATACTTTCTCAAGGCATAATTTTGTGGTGTGTTGCCACCGAGGTTCTGCCTGGCTGACTGCTGCAGATAATCGACAAGCGAAACATCGATTTGTCGCAAAAAAAAAAAAAAAAAAAAAAAAAAAAAAAAAGCCCGCCCTTTAAAGGACATTGATGGGAGACATTGTTGTTAGCAGTCTTGAAGTGCTTCCCGCAGTAATATTATTTAATAATAATAATGAATACTTATATAGCGCCTATTCTCGGCTAGAGACCAAGCTCTAAGCGCTTTACAATCAACACTCGTTTACACAACGGGCTGCCTACCTGGGTAGTGCCGACTGAAGAGCTGCCAGCTGGCGCTTCATTCAGTCGTTTCCCGTGTCATCCAGTCAGTATCGTTCAATATCGATAACTCATTTTCCTTACTTCCTTCATTCTTTCCATTTCTCACGCAGGGTGCATGCTATGTGTAACGTGTCATCCATACCAACGGCCAAACTGGCCTACTCTTCCGAAAGTTGGTGATGGGATTTTACGTGTGTGCAAGATGTTATGCGTACGTTCACACACGGAACCTCGGTTTATAGTCTCATTCGAAGGACTGTATGGGAAATATTATTTTCAATATGAGAGAACACAGATCACGAACCTCTAAACCACGGCACCCCTTCTAACCAAGACAACCACATAGAAAAAACTTATCCTTAAAATCTTTGTGAGGATGTTGAATTCAGCATTCGCCTTGTGAAGAGCAACAGATACTGCTCTTGCTTTGGCACAGTTGTACGTTCGTAAGCGAGATCAGGTCAAACTGCATGCGTTGTCTTTATAGATTCGTTGCTGAGTAGCGGCGGCTATGATAGACTCAGATGAGGTGTGTGTGTGTGTGTGTGTGTGTGTGTGTGTGTGTGTGTGTGTGTGTGTGTGTGTGTGTGTGCTATCTCTCTCTCTCTCTGGTGTGCGTGAGTGCGTGCATATATGCATGCGTGCGTGCGTGTGTGTGTGTGTGAGAGTGGTGTGTGCGTGCGCGCGCGCGCGAGTGTGTGTGTGTGTGTGTGGTTTAAAAAGTAGGCCTACTTGACAGTAAAAGTGTAGAAGCGAACAATAAACCCGTCTGTATCGGTCCAGAGAACATCGGGTTGATCTCTGGCGTTACTGGTACAGGCAGGACACCCTCTCGCACTGTCTTTTTTTTTTTTTTTTTTTTTAATTCATACCCCTAGCAGCGCGCTATTCATTCTGGTGACTGCCAGCGCTTGGTTACTTACTGGCTGTATTCATTTGCATTCAATTCTATTGTAGCCTAAGCCCCAGCCGACCAGACGCCACCCTGTCGAAGCAGTCAGTCAGCACGTAGTTGGCGTGGTGCATTCCTTGTCTTGCTTTACCAGCTCCCAGTTTACACACACGCGCGCGCGCGCACGCACGCACGCACGTAAACACACACACACACACACACACACACACACGCGCAGCGCGCCGCCACACGCACGCACGCACCAAGCACCAACACACACACACACACACACACACACACACACACACACACACACACACACACCGAGTAAAACATATCAAGAAAAAACCATCATGTGCTGAGAGAGAGAGAGAGAGGAGAGAGAGAGAGAGAGAGAGAGGGGTCATACGAGCAAAGACGGGCCACATAATTTTACCACCGAGTCAACATCATATTTATCAATAACACCATTCACTAAATACCATTCCCTGTCACAGTCCTTCGAATGCAACAACAGATAAATCAAGGTTTCGTGTGTTGACGCATGCATGGTATGTTAAGGTGCATGTTAAAATCCTATCACCATCCTTCGGAAGAGAGCACCCCCATAAACCGATGGTATGGAGGCTACGAACATAAGCTTGGGGTCATTTAAAACCCACAATGTTCGCCTGAGTTTGAATTATAAATGCTAAATCCTTCACTGTCAGCTATGGCTACCATTGAGGTCTGGATTTTGAACAGAACTATTTATTTATGCCCATCAGATATCGACTTTTTTTTGTCAAGAGATTCAAAAGTTAAGAGCAGAGACCTGGCCTGCTGACACATCGAGGTGGGAGAAGCTCTATGGATCTGCGGAGAGCCTCCGCCGTACAGCAGCTTTTGTCAGTGCATCTGAGATTCCTGTCTGAATGTACGAAGAAGAACAAGTGAAGAGATTAGCGTCAGAGCTGGGTTTAGGGATTATGGGTAAGAGCGAAGGCCCGTGCGATCGACTGCCAATCGGGGATGAAAACACACTGATTGTATGTTTCTCATCTAAGAATTGCCAATCAGAAAAGAAAAGGACGAAAATAAAGAGAAGTCAGTTGAGGGACAGGGGGTAGGGAGGAGTAAAGAGGGCGATCATGAAATGAGAGGGGGGGGGGGGGGGGGGGGGGGGAAGGGAGGGGGGTCGAAGGGATTGCAGAAGAGGATGTTCAAGTAAAAATCTTTCTCTGACAGCATATGTGAACCATGGTATTCCTTTTTTGTAAACAAAATCTTTCCTTACACCTATCTAAGCTGGATTTTGTTTGCCATAAGATCATTAATAGAAACAGGGAAATAACACTTGCAAAATACGTCATGAAGTGTTCAGCCATGGAAGATGTAAATGAAATAGACGCATTTATGAACCCCGGGTTTAATCGTCCAAAAAAGAAAAAGAAAAGGAAGAAGAAGAAGAAAAAAAGAGCAAGGCACATCTCTCTGCCCGCTATTGGTTCCTATACTGGGGATTTGTGTAAGGAAACTAGTGTAGGGCTACATTATGGATCGTTGGCCAAGATGTCTCACACGGATCCCATTCCAGTTTGGGAAAGGAGCATGCAGAGCAAAGTTCGATCTTGATTGCACTGATGCGAAGAAAGCTGATCAACCCTGCATCTCATTATATTCAGCAAAGATGCGAATGCAAAACAAATATCTCAACCGTCTTAACTTGTATAGAGATGTCTTATTAACGCAAACTAAAGAGGCCGGGTCTGGTTTTGTTATTCCATGGCTTAAAGTTGTAAAAACATTTTCACATGGTAAACATCCATCAATATTCATTGCTAAAATGATAGATGTACTTACTGCTTTGACATGTCCCAGTGACCCATCGCAATCGATTTTCAGGTGTTGTTTTGTGTAGATTCGACGTGAGTGTTGCAGTCCAGTTAGGTTTTTATTTCCCCATTCTAACACAAACAATCTTTCTTTACGATTTTCAGTTCTAACACGCACAATCTTATTCCAAAGGGAATATGCCATTTGATCCACATTTTGATATTCAAAGATACAAAATTAGCTTCCTTTTGGATTCTTTAAATACAAAATTAACCTTCTTTTGGATGCTTTTATACAATGGAATTCTGGGGAATTAACTCGCCTACAAATGGGAAAGAAAGACAGGTACTTAAACTGAAATGAAACTGAAATGTATGCACATCAGCTTATTGTACCGTTCACTTTACAAGAAACTCACCAAATTATGACAGCTTGACTGGATTAATCCATGAATTAAACGCAGAACAACCTCTTAGAATAAGGCACACACGGTCTATGAAATGATTAGAGACACAACACTGAATATGCCGACAGATGGAGAGATCGATCGAAAGACTGATAAACAGGCAGACAGACAAGTAGGCAGTCATACAGGTTCATAATCAGACAAACAGACAAGACAGACAGACAGCAGGCAGACAGATAGATATACAGATAGATACGGATAGGAGTTGGATAGATAGACATTGAAAATTAAAGGCCTAACTATCCCTGATATCGCCGTACTCTCTCCAGAAGCCCATCGTCTCTCTCCAGAAGCCCATCCCTGAAACTCAATAGAATCATATGCCTCTGAGGTTCAGTGCCAACAATCTCCAAATTTCAAGTTTATGACGTTCTCCGCTGCACAACGGTAGGTGGAAGAAGGCAGCGTTTGACGTCGGTCCCAGCCCCGGCACGTAAACAACACTGAACGGTGTAATTATCAACTCTTTCCAGGTCTGTAAGTTAAGAAGAGGCGTGCGTGTCAGATCTCTGCTTCTGACTTGGATGACTGGTTTCAGTGTGTGCCGAATAATTTGCTGTCAGTTGTGCAATGTACCGTTTGCTTCTCCGTGAAGCGTCCTGAAAAGAAAGAAAGAAAGAAGGAAGGAAAGAAAGAGAGAAAAAAAATCCCTTTGAACACACACACACACACACACACACACACACACACACACACACATTGAGTGTGCATGCATTTGGTTGTCACATTAAGAGGCTTTACGTAATCAGTACTAGGTAAAAGGGGTTCTGTTCACTTTTAGTAACTTCATCTCGTGTTAAAATACACTCAAAATCGTACATGAAACGTCATCTCAACGTCACTAGACGATCTATAAAAACCCATAAAGAAGGAAGATAATCTATATTTTGACGTAATATTTTCTTCATGATCTTAGCATCAACTCTAACTAAAGTCACGAAAAGAAAAGAAAACAAACAAACAAAAAAGACCATGACCGCTATTTCCGCTTATGCTGGATTCATTTTTTTATTCGTTGAAGACTATTTATCAATATTGTGGGAACAACAACACAACAACAACATGAGAACATAATGGACAGTTTTAAACTAAAATGAGGAGAATAAAACTATCCAATCGTTACATAAGAAAGATAACTTCAATTTTCTGAATTAGGCTAAGTTGTGATATGTGACTGATATTACCGCCCTTATGTTATAACATGACAGAAACGTCGGTCACTCGGGCAACTTTTCAGTTCAAAAGGCGGGCTGCGTTTAGAACACGGGCTTATTCTATACCAGTTTCCCACAGCAAAATGTTAAGTCTTTGCTTCTAATTAACTGGAAGACAGTTTGTTAGGTTTCCGTGGATCCTAAATAGTTCATTCTTATCAGGCCAGAAAAAAGTTATGATTATGACCGAAAAAAAAAAAAATGTCGGTAGGCCTGTTCAATTCTTCATTTTTGTGTTTTGTTTTGTACTTAGGTATGTATTTGTTTATTTATTTATATTGATGTCTAATACTCGTGATAGACTTTCTATTCAGGGCAACTAATTTTCTACAAAATCAGAGAAATGTAAAACTTAAGAAACCGCCTTGTCGGTATGCTGGCAGACGACACTGACGTCATAATGCGAGCGCAACGTAGGCTGGCCTAACTCCGCGCGTCGTCAAATGAAAAAAGGATCAATGAAGTCCTGTGATTTTTGGATCTAGTTTCACGGTCTGCGAGGGGCTGTATTAGCACTGTCGTCACGTGAGCAAGATCGACGAAAGCTGCACAAACAAGTAACCTACGTGATTCTGTTCGCGGATTAGGCTAACCGAAAAGTGGATGATGTTTAGATCCCACCTCCCCCTTCCTCCCCTCCGTTTCCTTCCCCCTTTTCATTCCCTCCCTCGCCGTATTTTTTTTTTTTTTTTTTTTTTGCTTTTCCGCGGAAGAAACTCAGATAATACGCAATGTTCACCAAAGAAAAACATCCACTGTGTAATTTTGTAATTCATGCATTGTGCATGTAGGAATCTACTAAAGAGGATAGATACGCCCCCACATACACCCCACCCACGGTTTAACAAACGGCTGAATTATCTCACCTCTCGGGTTTTGAAAGGTCGTGTGGGAGATCGGACGGCAGGACGAGCAGTGGTTCTCGCTAGACATGTAAATAATCATACTTTCGGAAGGTGTGTGTGTGGTGTGTGTGTGCTGGCAAAAAAATTGTTTAGGGTCAGCAGAAAAAAATGGGTCGTCGGATCGCCGTTAGGGGCCTACCCAAATAGTTTTCTTTCCTTCAATATTAAACAGCGTCCCGGATGGGTGTGGTTAAGGGTTTGTGGGTGTGTGTGGGGAGAAGCACGCACCAATAAGACGTAGTCAATGACGTAGAATGATTTCCTTTCATTAAAAAGAAAAAAGAACAACACACACACACAACACACACTGACTTCACATGTGCGACAGATATGCGGCTCTGTGATGTCAAATGTGCAACTTCGTAAAATATAGGATACTAGTGTTCTTCGTTCATCGAGGCGTAAAATATAGGATACTAGTGATGTGAATATGACTTTCCTCTTCTTCGTTCATTGAGGAGTCACTGGAGTTTTTTGTTTTTGTTTTTCCTGTTTCCACAGTCATTTGATTCCAAATTATGTACAGACATGCTTCGTCGGTGCATCTTTTAACGGCCAGTGCTTAAATGGATTTAATCTAGAAAGAAGCTGCAGCCAGGGTGACCCCATATCTCCCTATTTGTGCTTGATATGTGCAGAAGTTAATGCTGTTCAGGAAAAATAAACACGTTAAAGGCACAAAGTTAAAAGATCAGGTAATTCTGTTATCACTCAACGCAAGTGATACTACTATGCATTTGGACGGCTCAGAGAAGTCATTTATTGAGACAATGTACACGTAGATATGTTTCCTAGAATGTCTGGCCTGGGAATCAACAACGGAAAAATACAGGTGATTTGGAGAAAGGAGTTGAAAAAAAAAGTATCAGCTTAGATTCATGAGAGACAAATTTTCAATGGGACCCGAAGATACCTGGGTCCCATTGA
Organism: Conus canariensis; assembly: GCA_033310375.1. Taxonomy (NCBI): domain Eukaryota; kingdom Metazoa; phylum Mollusca; class Gastropoda; order Neogastropoda; family Conidae; genus Conus; species Conus canariensis. Next base: position 37,938,624 of record CM065721.1, on the reverse strand, counting down.
AAATTTGTCTCTCATGAATCTTTAAGGCACTTGGAGTAAACTTTTTCGCACAAAGAGAAGAAATCTGTAGCTTAAACTATGCAGGTAAACTGAGTGACATCAAGAGGACAATTGGATAGTGGGGAAAAGGAAAGATCACTCCTCTTGGGAAAATAGTAATGATTAAAACACTAATACTTTGCAAATTGAACATCCTCTGCCTACATTTGCCAGACTTCCTTTTCTTTTCCAACAAGAATTACACCGAATATTGTTTCAATTTTTTTTCTGGAGTGGCAGGACGTAAAAGATTAAAAGATCTGTAGTTTGTCAGTCATATGAGAATGGTGGACTTAAAATGTGTGATGCTTTCTTCTCCGTGTCAACAATGTCTTCAGCTGGTTGAAAAGACTTGAGACAAATTCTACATTAGTTCATTTAGTGTTGAATCTACACTTCTGTCTTAGGAATATAGATAAGTTTGAAGGTGAAAACGTGAACAGAATTATACAAAAAGTTAATCCTTTTTGGCTTTATGTTGCCAAACGTTGTAGACGACTTGGCAATATGTACACTCCAAACAATGCTATTGACATTCTTGCTTAACGTGTTCATCACAATATCAATGTTGAAAAAGACAGAAAAGTAGTGTTTGTGAAAGAGTGTGTGAATTCAAATATCTATCGAATTGAAAATGACAAAAAAGACAATGCTTGGTTTTTCACATTTGGAACAGCAGCAACAACAAAAATCAGTGACCAATTTCTACTGTATGAAGGAGTTATTCACGCCATAAAACCATACCATTGACAATCAGGTAATACTCTTACCACCTGTTAGAATAATTTAGACAGTGGTTTGTGGTTGTTTGTATTCGCAAAGTTAACCAGGCAGTAAAGTCAGTACTTCATGGGAATGTGACCTTGCCAGCATCAGTTGTTGAATCAAAGTTTTCCTGGGCTGGACTGGAAAAGTGCTTTCGCAAAGTATTTCACATCTATCACCATTGCTCACTGCTCACTCAGATAGTTTCAGATAAGATTACTTCACATTATTCTTCAAATGGGAAAATATCAATTAATGTGCAGCCTTACAGAATGCCCTTTGTGGCTTTTTTCTTCTTTTTTTTTTTTTTTTTGCTGCACACAGGTGATGGAAACCATTACCCATCTCTTTTGACACTGTGACGAAGTTAATAGTTTTTGGAAAATTATTGATGATAATACGTATAAATAGTTCAAAGTTCGAAAACCTTGTTTTTGAGGAGGAGGGTCGGGATATTGGAACAAACAGTTATTGATTTGATTATACTTTTGGCCAGATTTTACATATATAAATGTAAGCTTAAGAGTATTCTGCCCTTTATCCGGACATTCTTATATCATTTAAGACACAGATATAAGATTGATGAAGCTTCCTTCTCTGTACAGGGTAAATAACAATAATTCGAAAAAATGTGGGTTCTCGTATCAAGAAATCTGTGTTGAAACTGAACAAATTATAGATATGTTTCAAGTGGGACAAATAGACTAATGTTCCATGTAGATGTTGATTTACAAGCAAACTACATTCCTTTTCTTTTCAACCGAAAAAGGGCACTGTCAAAAAGAAAATTGTGCGGAGGTCAACGCTGTCTCGTGTGCCGTCTAGTTCCTAATGTGAAAGAAACATGCAGTACTCCGCCTAAAACAAAACCCCTGCCTTTGTGTTTCTTTACTAAGACTGAGAGCATTCGATCCTCGGTTTGCGCATACTCGGTCGTAGCAAATCCTTGAGCATAGCATACGATTCTTTACTTTTTAAAATTCCCCGGACGTGCCCAGTTTGGATACAGCAAACACGTGTGTGTAGCCATGCTGATATACAAGACGGCCAGACGCCGGCCTTCTCCAGGCAGACACTTGAGTTTGGTAACTTACAGAGTGTAGGCCGACAGTGTGTGCGTTCGTTCTCGTTACAGATGGAGTAGAAGCAGATGACTCAACAGGTGCAAGATATCAATTCATGTGCTCATACTGTAGGCCCATTGTTCAGACCATTATGCAAACAGCCGTGTCAGATTCTTATCATATATATGCACGCATATATGTCCTCTCTCTCACACACACAAACATACTGATGCAACACACACACACACACACACACACACCACACCCGTGACACGTGCGCAGACTGACCCACTCACCCTATGAGGTACCATGCCAAAGTTCCTGGTCATCTGAAAGTGTATCAGAGTATGTTGATGTAAAACGTAAATTATTTGTGCAAGAAATCAGCTCATGCAAGCTGTTGACAAGAGAAGCACTTTTTAAGTCTTGTTTTAATTGTGCCTTGGCCCACCTAGTCATGGATAGCGTGCTGCTTGGCCTGGAACTTAACCAAGGAATGGGATCACCTCACTATGTGACCCATCGCTATGTGCCCCGGTCTTATATGCCCCCATCAACATGTACCCCCATCTGTATATGCTTCATATGATAATTTTGCTGCCCTGTCTCAATAGGCCCCCATCTCGAGTGCCCCCATCTGTGTACCTATGTTTCCTTCATCTTCCTCGAATGCGCTCCTTAACCCTTTTAAAACAGAAAGCCCCAATGGGTACAATTCTCTTGTATTCTGTGGGAACCGCAGAATGTTTTGCTCAGTATAGCTTGAAGACCTAAGGCCTGCTCCTTAACCCTTTTAAAGCAGAAAGCCCCAATGGGTACATTTCTCTTGTACTGCTGTGGGAACCGCAGAATGTTTTGCTCAGTATAGCTTGAAGACCTAAGGCCCCATGTCACTCTGTAACTTCAGAATCAGACTTGAAGTTGGTGAGAGTGGAATGGTATACCTCCGGTACACAATGAACAACTGTGTCAAGTAGGTCTACATAATCTGAAATAGAAATCATGTGACAGTCAAACTTAGTGCCATGACTAACTGTTGTGTTGCCATACTCGCCCGCTCAGTCACAGGCTTCCCGACTGAACTGAACATTGGAAACCGCTGAAAGATGAATCACAGAAAGTGGAAGTAGTTGAATGAACGGATGATCAGCTCGTTTCAAAGTGTTAACAATTTTGTACACTGTGAGGTGTGGTGTTTTGCTCTGGAAGTGATACCAGTGAAGGGTTCTAAGGAATTAATGAAGAGCTAACATGGCTGCATGGATTTGTTGTTGTTGCCAGAAACATTTGGTCTGACTTTACAAAATTGTGTACGATTGTGTAAGTGCGGGATTGTGTAAGATGGTAAGACAAAATAACCTGCTAAGCAGCAAAAAAGATTTGAGCGATGAAATTCTCTCTCTTTCTTCTCATACACATACATTTCTATATATATATGCACCCTATTTTCAAGTACTATTTAAGAGCCTGTTCTAATTATAGTAATAATTACCTTGATTCCTTTATTCCTATTTATTTCACATTTTTATGCTCTCTCCTAGTTTTGAGAGAATGTTTTCCTTTTAAATATTGAAAAATCACAATTATAAATAGGAAAAATTTTTAAAAGGCACATACCTTACACATAGATATCTCTAGTAAATCTCTCTCTCTCTCTGTTTGTTTTGGTTTCTTTGGGGTCATGTATAACTTTAAGCACATAAAACGAGGTTAACCTCAAGAACAGAGATGTGTGGGTGTGTGTGTGAGAGAGAGAGAGAGAGAGAGAGAGAGAGAGAGAGAGAGAGAGAGAACATAAAAGCATGGGCGTGAATTTGAGCGTGTGTTTGGTAGGTGGGGAATGGAATGGTTAATAGCCGATTGCACATGCACATACACACACACATTTGCAATTATAAAGGAAGTGAATAATTTGATATCATATGCCTTTGAAGACATATTACTTCCAGTACATGTGCGCCATTAATCTGGCTATTCAATCAAAAAGAAATGCCAGCTTGCAAGTTGCATGCATAAACATTGTCATTTGCCTTGCTCTCTGTGTCACAGATCTTGTGATGATGTGGTAATTCAATCTTTTTCATATGATTGTGTGTGTATAAATGAAAACAGAGAAAAACGAGTTCTGGCAAGTATACAAATGATCTTAGTTATGTTAAGCAACATTGTCCTGACACAGCAAGTATACAAACGATCTTAGTTATGTTAAGCAACATTGTCCTGACACAATGTAACATATAGATAATGAAAATAGACATTTGAAAACCATGTTTGATGGCAAACAGTAAACTTTCTGCCCTTTAGTCTTTCAGTAATGAGTCAAATGGATTCAATAACTCTAGCTTGAAAAGTGGAGGTACTGTCAGATGCCAATGCCAAAGGTGAATGTGGTGCTGGTTGATATACTTGTAACGAAATGATAAAGGAAATCTATGTCACACTATTGTGCTTGCTCCATGCTTGAACAATGCCGGTCTGTGTGGCTCATAAAAAAAAGTTGTGTCTTGAATGAAGAATGATCTGCCTCTGATAAGCTGTCAGAATCCTGCCTATCGTGAAGCTGGTCTGAAGAGCATGCAATAAAGACAAACTACACAAGAAGAAAACTGCTGGATGGATGTAGAGAGGGCAGCAACATCACCTGCCACACCACACGCATTCCTCTACAGGTACCATCTCCACACTCTGTCGATATTTAGAGACATGGGGATTGAAGCATATGAAATGATCTATTCTGATCACATGTGCAAGCATTTATACACAAAAACGGACATCATCCCCATCTCTCTGTGTTTTGAACACACACACATGCGCACACACACACACACATATGTACATAAACCCTGCATCGCACAAAACAATCAAATCACATACACGCTTATCATATAACACTAAAAACTAGCAAAAAGACAAAACTATACTGACTTCTGATTAAACGTTTTATTTGAAGATTCAGAGCAAATGTTCTATCAGAAGATCAAGAATAATCTGCTGTTATGCAAGCAGTCATTCATTGCACACACCCTAATGCCAACCATTTCTCTCTGACTACAAAATATTCTATTGATTGCAGAAAAAAAAAAGTTGCATATTTCAAGTTCATTGTGTAGCAAACAAGGACCTCTTGTACTATGATTGCACCGGTCTCTTCAAAATCAGGGAAATGGATTTAATGATTGCAGCTTTTACCAGGATATGGTTCCTAGCACCAGAAAAAAAAATCATTTTGTGAAAAAAAAAGCAAATAAAAAAACAAAAATATCAAAAATAACTATTTTAAAGATACGGTAATTAAAAACCGTTCTCAAGATTTGAAAAATGCCAGCCAATAATTGCAAAGTGTTCTCACATTTGTGTGGGTGGGTGTGATGTGGGTGTTGGTGAAAGGGGGTTGGGGCAGTGAAACGAATGGGAATGGGAAGTGCTGATTCCAGAGTGCGTAATTACGTGCATTCAGAAGAGTGAGTGAGAACGAGTGTTTGAAAACTGCTTTGTGCGTGTATCTGCGAGTGCATTTTATTTCTGTAAGTGCCACAATAAGGGAGAAAGGGCATTTTATTTCTGTAAGTGCCACAATAAGGGGAGAAAAGGGCATTTTATTTCTGTAAGTGCCACAATAAGGGGAGAAAAGGGCATTTTATTTCTGTAAGTGCCACAATAAGGGAGAAAGGGCATTTTATTTCTGTAAGTGCCACAATAAGGGAGAAAAACAACGGACAGAAAAGAAAGAAAAAGAAAAGAGCATAGTCAAACACGGACAAAAAACCCGGAAACTACATACAACAGAATCTGCCGACAGTGGCTTAATATTTTACACTAAAAGAACCACTGGCACACCCACTGGACACATGGACGTATATGGGAAGTGAAACTGAGGTCACCACAAGAGCATGGCATGAACTGACACAGGATCTAACCTATTTTTACCTCCCCCTGGAGGAAGCCACCATGTCTATCAGCAAGAGTTCCCACTGAAATGCCAAGACCAAAAATTTTGACTTGCATTCATCACAGAGATGGATATGGATAAGAAGTAAAACTGAAGTTACAACCTGTGATGGTCACAAAGGGGCCACACAATCCAATCCGATTTTTTTTTTTGCACATCCTTACAATGCTATGGAGATACATTTTTTTTGGTCTGAAAGCACAAGATCATGATAGGGCCGCACTTTATAACATCAACCAGGCCCATGAGACCCAGACACCTGCACTATTGATCAGGAAACTTGAGCAATACTCTTGGAGACACATCCACTCAGTGGATGACTCAACCGTAACTCCCCTCTTCCTAATGAATCCATTACGACATTCATCATCTCCATCTTGAGGTAGCCCAGGCCTTAAAAAATCACACAAATATATGTTTTTGCTGTGACTCATGGCCACAACATCCCAGCTTGAATGTTGAAGCACTAACCACTGCACCAAGTGTAACTGGTTAACAAAAACTAGATTCATACACATTGTGTATGATGTGCCATCATCAAGCTTTGCCAGAAAAGGACACAAACGGTCTGGAACACTGTCAATATTTCTGTCACTGGTACTGCCAACTAACAGTCGAACATGCAGCTTTCCTAACCTAGTCTGTTGTTGTGAACAGTTGACAGAAGTAAGAACACTAACTCACTTACGTGTCAAAAAATGTTGATGCTAAATATGAATACTGATGGTACATTCACAACCACTTCTATAAAGTGATGGCTATTTTCCATGAACTTCTGATTCGAAGTGTTTAAAAGCAAAACAAATGGACACAAATGAGTACACAAACTGGTTAATTAAGCCCAATAAATACATGAGTAAAGTGACACATAATGAACCAATCAAATTAACAGTTAAACTATATAACCAATATGCTATCACAAAAAATAAACTCAGACAGAGGTGAAATTGTGTTTTTAAGGATTTCCAATACTGTTCTGAGAGGCCCCAAAGTATAAAGGCCTCATATTACCACTCTTCGAGTTACCAGTAACATGGAAGGAATGTTTAGTGATAATGCCTATAAACAAACCTGATAGAGTTCCTGCTCTGTTGTCTTCATATCATCAGGCATATATGAATATATGGACTTAAAAAAAGGGAAGTGCAGGGACAAAGGGTACAGCATTGGGGGATGGGACTGGCGAGTGGGGGCAGAGAGGTTCTGATGAAGAGGACAAATGTCTGGGAAGGGAAAGGATCACAGGGGATGAAGAGTTGGGGGGGGGGGGGGGGGGTGAGTCTGCTCAAAACCGACAATCAAGGAGTAAACATTCTATCAGCTATACATGTCTTCTTGAACTGCTTTGCATAGCAAAATCTATAACTGATGGGATTTCCATGGATCTTTATTCTGATTTAAGCCCATCTTATATGGAGTAAAATCTTCAAATGGTCAAAAAGTGAGGGAGAGGTACAGGAGTTTGAGTAGGAACTGGGAAGTCTGAGGTATATATAACAAAAAATCACCACTGCATCTTGCTCAAATCTTTTCATAAATGAGACAAAATCTACGACTAGACCAGGAAAATGGAGAGTAGGTAAGGGGCAATTTGAAAGATCCTTCCACTTTAAGTATGTAAAATAGAAATGATTTAGAAGAGGGGTAGACAAGCTTGAAGAAATTGTAAACAATCTATTTCAATTTCATTCAGAACACAATTCAGGATTTACTGGCCCTGAAAAAAATCTGTACATGCAGAAAAACAAGCAAACAGAACTGGGTTAACCTGTCAGATTGATTTACACACAGTTAAGTGTGCACACACACACTTAACTGTGTTGCGCATGTGTATGGACATTGTGTGTGATGTTCACATGCATGTCAGTGCGCACAGAATATTTACAGGTAAACCTATGCCTATAACATGGATCAAGCATAGACGTGTAATTATATTTTCACACATCATGCAATACTGAATATGCGTGAATGTGTGTGCCCAATACCATGTGCTTGCACACAAAAATGCCTGAACATATATACAAAAAAATATAGATAAACTGGAACTAGAGAAGAAGATAAAAGAAGGAAACAAAATGGCAAGACAAAATCAGTAAATATGTAGCATGATTTGTCATGTGACAAAACCATGACCAAAATCACCATGCCACTGAAATACAAAACACAAAAAGGCAATATCAGTGTTGCAAATCTGAACAGGATTTTTGTTTGATAAAACATGCTGACCACATGTAAAGTAATGCGCTTATCACAACTTGCACTGCAAGAACAAAAATCAGTGAATCCTTGCAGGTGCAATTTCAGCAATCATTATCAGCTTAAGACATAGTGTAACTGTCCAGCCTCATAAAAATAAATATTTCAGAGTCTAGGACTGCAGATGGCTTTGGCCTTAAAGCCTCTCATGTCTGTGAATTTGAAGCTGAATTGATTAAGGGGATCACAAAGAAAACACACCTTCAAGTACATGCAATTCATGGCAAGTAAAGAGTATAACACTAGCTCAACATAGTACCATGCCTCCATCATCCTTCAAAAAACAAAACAAACAAACAAAAAAAACAACCAAAAAACAAGGGATTTTCAAAATGACCCTCAGCCATGATTTGTTACGAACACATTCTTTTCTGATTTTTTTCTTATTCATCTGATTTTTTTCTTATTCAGAGGTTCACAATCATGATTTTTGCAATTAGGACAACTGAGAAAAATTTGAGGTAAACATCTATATACTGGAACGTAACTTCATCTGTTCAAATTAAATTGCATCATAATGAAACAGGAAGAGGAACTGGGTTTGGGAAAAAAAAAATACTGATGGTTCATTCCTCACACACTAATAAAAGTTCAAATTAAATTGCGTCAAAATGAAACGTGGAAAAGGAAGTGGGTCTGAGGGGAAAAGATACTGATGGCTCACATTCCTCACACACTAATAAAAGTTCAAATTAAACTGCGTCAAAATGAAACGTGGAAAAGGAAGTGGGTCTGAGGGGAAAAGATACTGATGGTTTACATTCCTTATACACTTGTAACTATAGCATATCAAGATTGGTCAATGCTGGCCAAGCAAAAAGAAGATTACAAAAAAACAGCGCATTAACAGCTAGCATCCCTTCACTCTCTTACATGGTCAACATACATGCAAAGCAGAAGCTTGAGCATGTATATGCCAGCGTCTGTATGCGTATGTGCATGCATTCATGTGTTTCACTTGAAAATGTGCATTTACTTGTTTCTGCATAGTTTTCATACCCATTTTGAGAACAGTTAAACAATACACAGAAGACAACGAAATATTTCTACATCATAACAGCACTAGTCTCCCATCACAGAAAAAAAAAACAAAACTGACAATCACCTGCGACAACTAGACTGTAGCAAAGAAAAAAAGTCTGCTTTAAATCAACATCATTCATACAAGATCTGATTAAATCAACAATTATATATATTGCCAGTAACATTATATACAGGACGTACTTCAAGAATGTTTTCATGCTGAAAGGAGTAACTTAAGGATTAAGCATTGACGGTTCTGTTTATGCTTGCATTCCACAGCCACCTGCAAATCTTATTGGAAGATTTTATCCCTAGTTAAATTTCTGTTGAAAAATCTATGCCCATAAGGAAACTGAACTAGGTATGATGACGGGAGGGAAAAATGTGGGGGTGGAGGGTGGCTGTGCCACACAATGGCCACACTTTACTTGGGGTGAGGGGCCTGAATGTTACACAATTACAAAACACATTCTGATTGTCCAGTGTCCTGTGTATTTTAGAACAAACTTGACTGTCTCCTCTAAAGTCAGAATAGTACCATGGTGTGCAGAAGACCACACAGATGGTGCTACATAAAACCAAAGAACCTTGCAAAGGGATAGAAGAAAAAAAGAAGAAGAAAAAAATAAATAAAAGAAAAAAAATCAAATCCTCATTCACTTCAAAGTTTCCCCAAGCAAAGTTTGCTGCATGTACAAACACAGTACACCTGCTCCAAACCTGTTATGGGATACAGAATGCTGTCCTAAGCCGAAACTAAACAGATGATAACAGAATGAAATCTATCTATATTTTTTTTTTACTAGTTAAAGTCCCCAAGCTTAATCATGTAATGCCTGGGTATGGGGACAGTGAACGATTAGAGATTCACCTGTGAGGAGAGCACAGACTCATGAAAGGTGCAGCGAACCCTGGTCTTTGGCCCTCTTAACCTTTCCTCGACCAAATCACGTACCCATTTATTACTGAGTGGAGAGATAGTGTTTTCAAGCTGTAAAAGTACAAATCTGACCCATCCAATGATTCCTCATTTACAACAATCTGGTCTGTAACCAAACTTTGATTACCTGACGAAGGACCCCTTCCTATCAAACCTATAAAATTAGAAATGAAAGCAACAAAAGCAATTATGCACACTCTTGGATCACTTTTTTTTTTTTTTACATTACTGCTACCACTTTCCATAACATACCTGCTAGTGAAATGTTTTTCTCTTTAAGTCTGAATCACTTGGTCTTTGACTAGTCCCAACAGAGCTAATACTTCAGATATCTCAATGAGTTGAAAAACAGAACTCCATTTTATGTGATTTCTTCTGCAGTTTTTGCAGGACTTCCTGAGGTGAAAAGATCTCACTAAAATACATCCTGTTAACTGTCAATCCACAATTATGCCATTCTGACGATCCGCCCATTGTCATTATTTTTTCTGTTTCCATACAGGTTATTTGGGAAGCTTTGAGCATTAAGAGCTGCATTTTGAGTATGTATCAGTTTTGGTTTTATTCTTCTTGTTGTTTTTCATCTTTTGTTGAATAGGACTAATAATATACAACAGTGAAAGAGACATGTACTGATGTAGTTTGTTTAGTCAACAATGTTCAATGGCACACCAAAGGCAACTGGGTGCATTCCATCCGACTGTGGTGAAACAGTCTGATAAAAGCATGAAAGCCTCTGCCGTATGTCAGGCACGAATGGTCTATGGCACTGAAAATGAGGAGGAGACCCTAAACTTACAAAGCTCACATTTCCTTGGGGCATCTTCTGCTGTCCTGTACTGCTCACAACGGGCAGCACCTCTGCTGATGCAACTTTGCTGGATGGGGTGGTCCCAAGCATTTGTGTCATTGTGAAAGTTCTTCAGTGAGGGCCTTAAGTCAGATGATGATGTACTTTTTCTGACCACTATGTGAAATGCCAGCCTTCATGATTGATTGAAAATGAATGATTTAAACAATGACCAAAGTGGCCAAGATGTAGCGAGTCTCCATCAATGTGAATTTTATCAACAAAAGTGACTGACCACAACTGTAGGTCGTACATACTTCAGCAACACACAGACGCATACACATCAAACTACATTAACCACTAGAGTTTCATACAGCATTTGGCACCATTTGGGCTTGCAAGATAGGCTTCTTTTTTCAAGCAGAACCCCGGTTTGCCTAGCATTCAAGAAAATTAATCCCATTATTGGGAACATTTTGGTCAAAACAGCTTGGCAGTAACAAGGCTAAAAACAAGTACACAAAGTGCAAATTAATGCTGATAAATTCATACATAACTGAAAACAAGACAAGTGAATTTTCAAAAAGTTGTCTTCATCAGACTCTTTAAATAATATGCATAAAAATGCACAAGACCATATTCCCCAGATGGTTACCTGTCACTATGTCTAGTTCAAAGGTTAAACAAACCACAACATGACAAAGCAGGCGCAACCTCAGAAAGACATAAATATTGAAGTCACATCCAAAATGTGTTGAATATTTGACACTGTGTGTGATCAAGGCTTTAGATTCTGTCTAGTCATGAAATCTACTCTGATTAAATATCTCTCAATATGGATAGTAAAGTCACAGACATTGTTCAGACTTCTGTATGACATCACCAAACACACCTGCATCTTTTTCTGGGATCATTGAAATGGTCATAAAAAAATTTCACCCACGATATACATTCAAACGCTCATGAATACAGCAGAATGATTCAGCTTGTAAAGTTAGTTTCTTTATATCAATATACTTTTAAGAAACCAATGCCTAATTACTCGTGTTACTGTGATGAGGCACTGACAAAAAGGATTTGGAAATTTTGTGTGGTGAAAACCAAATCCCTTGCACATCATCATAATCAGCGTGCAAGTTAATATTTTGTGTTTATTATCTTTAGAGTTCCATTCCTTGCAAGTATTGCAGAAGTATGTGTCTTGTTATGACGGCAACATTTGACACCACTTTTGTTTTTGAATGTTTATGATGGCAGCATTTGACTTCACTTTTCATTTTTGCAAACTCAACATACACATCACATGCCCACAGGGTGATACGGCATTCAAAAAGGTTAATCTCGTGTTTGCATTGAAAATCAAAGGAATAAGTTTGAGCTCCAAAGCATGAAATGTGCCCAAAATGTGAGTCATTGGCAGCCCTGAAATAGTTCCAAGGAATAGTGGAAAAAAAGGTGCAATTTATACAAACTAACTACTGCTCATTTGTTATAAAAGATCACAAATAATTCACAAGTAACTCTGCATTTCTTGATACGGACCCCAAACCCATTCAATGAACATTACCCTTGTCACAATATCAAAGCTGTTGTAAACCGATTCAATGTTAAACTTGTCATACATCTTAGCTGTCTCAAACCAATTCAGTGCTAACCTAGTCACATATCTTAGCTGCTAAACACAGGCAGCACTATGCTGGTTTTTTTGTTTTTTAAAAATTTCTTTTCTTTCTGAAAGGAAACCTTTCAGCTAAACTGATTTACACACAAGAAAACAAAACAAAAACAGAAAACAAACACGAGAGGCAGAACACCAAAAAAGTGAGTGAGTGATATGGTGAAGCGAACATTGCTTTCAAAATACCATTAAATTAGCTTCGCTGTATAAATGCTTGCAGGTTATGCCAAAGCCAGCCAGCTACTTGGCCTTCTGAGTCTCCTCCCCATGCAGATGGAAATGGTCTGGGTGCTTGACCACCAGGACTGGGCAGTGGCAGTGGTGAACCAGGAAGTCGCTGACAGAGCCCAGGAGAGTGCGTCTGACGGCCCCCAGCCCACGGGACCCCACCACCACCATGTCGAAGCTCTCCGCCTCCTTAGCGATGCCCTCTCCGGGCTTGTTGGACGCCACACTCTTCACCTTGCCCCCAAGCTGTAACGACATGCCAGGTTGGTTGGTTTGTTTTTTTTCCCTTCCTCTCTGTACTCTGTTACTGACTCCACACTTGCTAAATACTGCTCATTTATGTACGCATGCAGACACAGGCATGCGCACGCACACACGCACACACACTTTTGCCGTTGATCATCTCTCTCCCACACTCCGAAACCATCTAAAAAAAGTTTTAATTGATTGTACAATACACAAGCAGACAGTGTTCTTGGCTTTTAATGTCCATCACTCCAGCGAAAACCAACAGTGATCTCTACTGATGACTGTATTCTATTCTTCCCCAAGAGCTAGCTATCGCCCACTTAAAGTCATAAAGTGAATAGCATTCTTGGTTAATACACACTATTGAATACAGAAAATTCACACTGACCTTGAAAATGGTCAACACTGATATCACATTGTCCGTAAGTACTATCAGTCAAAGAAAGAAAGAAAAACTGAGGGAACCCCCAAAAGAACTGTGAGATGGTGGTGACAGAGTCTGGTGTTCTTGCTAACAGTTTCACATTGGCTCGTGGGAGAAAGGTATATGATTGTATGAAGAAGGGCAGAGCTTTGGGTTTAACAATTAACATCCATTCGAAACAAGAAAGACCTGAGCCAGAAAGCCATTTTTCACATTTCCAAGGGACACTAGACACGACTTTAGTTAGGCAGTCTGAATCAATTACCATAATACCAGAAACAAGAAGACCTGAGCCAGAAAGTTGATTCAAATTTGCAAAGGACACAGGAAGGTGTGTCACATGCAACATATCTTTCCATTTTCTAAGCAACTGGCAAAGGCTGAGCATACATATTCCTCACCCCACCCACCCATTCACCCGATTCCTCCCCTTCATCTCTGGTGCTAGGTACCCACACACTATCAAAGAATTAACATTGGTTTTTGATCAAGACTTTGTGAAATGGAGAAAACCTGAACACTGAGAATTTTTCCATCAAATGGAAGATCAAGAGGTGCAAAATTCTATCTCTGCTAGACAATCGTGGTTTATGACCAAAACAATGCCAGGCGTATAGCGTTATGATCAGTTAATGTCAGCCTTTTTTTATGTGTGTCATTCAAATGCTGCGCAAGACTGCACCCTCTACACAGAACCTTCGGATTTGATGTAGAAACCACCCAGCCATCTCTTCCTTTCAAAACATGCAATCCCATTGTAAATCATATACAATATTTCTACGATTCAAATATTGCAAAATACACAGAAGTCAACCGACATTGAAAAATGTCAACACTAAGAATAAATGGAAGTAAAGTGTGTCTGTAATTATGACACATGACACATAAATGCTGTGAATGACTCCCCCCCCCCCCCCCCCCCCCCTGCATAGACCATTGACATAAAAGTTACCCAACTCAAAGAAGTCATACAGTAGAATGAGGATCAGAGCCAGTCCATAAGGGACACACCTTTTTCAAACTCACAGGTTGAATTTTGATATAAAGCATCATAAGGAGTTATCTCTGTTGTAATGTGTCTTGTTCCTCAAACTCCACAGCCTCAGTAACCATTATAAGATGACAGGGAATTGTAGGCCTGCTCAGTCAAACACTGGACATGCAGAATTCACAAGACTTAAAATGTTATTTTAGTGATAACTGGCTTGCTTGCTTTTACATATCATTTGTTCCAACTCTGGCTGCGATACTATTTGAGAATTTGTTTGTTTAGCACAATCGCTTGTTAACAAAAACATGTCTGGATGTCTCTTGACCCCTGATATAATTTATGTAAGAGGGACTCCATTGTATGTTGATGTAGATGGATTCCATTATATATTAGTTTAGATGGACTACATTGTATGTTTAGATGAACTGTTTATGTTATTTTAGGTGGATGCCATTGCATGTTAGTTTAGGTGGACTCTATTGTATATTAGTTTAGATGGACTCCATTGTATATTAGTTTAGGTGGACTCCATTGTACGTTAGTTTAGGTGGACTCTGTTGTGTGTTAGTTTAGGTGGGCTACATCATTATTGTTATTTTACAGTAATCGATGTACACCCAGCTTATACAGGGAGCTCTTTTTCTTTTAACTTTTCATGACAGCTTTTTTTGTTTTAAATATTAGGATTTCCTGAAAAACACATGAAGTAATATGCACTGCACTTTTGTACTCTGCAACTACGTTCATTAACCAACAAGACTCTCATGATGTGAGATGGAAACAACGTAGACTGAATGAGAAGCAATCATGAATATCAAACAGCACCAAGTAGTTTCAAACAGGTGACTAATTTCAAAACATAAAATATTTGTGCTTTTTGTTTTTCTGTTTTTTCTTTTAGTTTTCTTTCTCTCTTTTTGTCCATCTGTCTGACCGACTGTATATTCTATCTGCAAGTGGAAAGAAACCTATATCGCACGCTGGAAATCATATCAGCCTCCATAGCAGCTTGACAGGCAGTGCGTTTGGAGTGAGACAGTACCCACAGCAGCTGTTGCAGTGGGCAAAGTTCCTTCTCTATCAGCAATCAGCATGTGTGTACTACACCAAACCGACCTAATTACACACACGACATTGATACTGATAGGGACAGCCCTCATGGGAGAAAGGAAAAGGGCAAAGTATGGTTTTCATCTATAGGCGAGTGCTGGACATGTACAGAACAAGACATCTGCTGAACTCAGTATCCAGCCGTGGCTATGGAGTGCCAAACATACTTTTAAGTTAAAGGCAGCTTCATAACACCAGGATTACACATGCGGGCACAGGATGATGCATGCATACATGATAGGTAATTACTGTATTATGTGAATAAGACATTGTTGCATGATTAGAAATTATGCACTTTTCACATAAAAACAGTTATTACAGATAAGGCAAAGCAAGAACAGTCTACAAATATTTTTTCTTTATATGTGTAATGCTGAATTTAGGAATGAAAAGGCCCCAAAATATCTAAGTCTCAGTCTTCTCAGATAGAGAATCAGCTGTCACGTACATGCAAGTTATTATGCAGGCATTTCACGATTGAATCAAGAATCCACCATGCTGATGGCCGACTTCCATGCCCTCTTTGTGTCTCACCAACTCAAACACAGATGCAAACCACAGCAGTGTAAGTGAAGCGCCCACAAAAGTTTGTCTGTACATGTGCAACTGTCTGTCTGTGTGTGTGTGCCTGTCTCTGTATATAATAGGGTGTGATGTGGTGTGTTGTGGTATGGCAGTGTGGTGTGTGTGTGTGTGTGTGTGTGTGTGTGTGTGTGGTGTGTGTGTGTGTGTGTTGTGTGTGTGTGTGTGTGTGTGTGTGTGTGTGTGTGTGTGTGTGTGTGTGTGTGTGTGTGTGTGTGTGCTTATGTGTGTTTTGCAATTACACACATGCAATTTGCATGAGAATACTGCCTTATCAAATCCAGAATATGGTTTTGTTTGAAGGTTAGTTTTCAGTTTGCTTTAAAAATTCAAGAAACTGGGACAGATGGAATTAAAGACTGGTATAAGACAGACAGATATACTGAAAAAAAAAAAGGTTCTAAAGAAGGATTACAAAGTCCTGCTGATGAATCAGCAGTTGCAGTAATAAGATCACATACATTTGCGTCAGCTTACCCCAAGGCTTTTGAGTTTGTCAGCAAACTTCTGCAGATCTGCCTGGATACGATCGTGCTCCTTTTTCAACATGCCCTCAATCACCTCCCGATCGAACACATACACAGCTGAAAGACAGATCACACATTTGATATCTTAAAGAGGATTTTAATGTGTGATGATAAAACAATGCTAAACCTTTAATGATTATCACTGTCCGTAAGGATCATCCTCAAAACAAGCCAATTTACTGTAAATCTCAGCAGAACATCTAAGGATGTTATAATGCTAGATTCCTTTCCGTTATTAAATGAAAAGGAAAACGTGTCATAGGTATGCATTACAGTACATCTGAAATCGGCTTACACATACTTGCAGCTGTGTTGGCACTCTGAATCTGAATCACCAGTTTTTACAAACATCAGCAGTCCAATTTCAGGGTACTGAATTGTACAGTGAATCAGTTTCCAGAGTGCAATTTCCGGACCACTGGGCCAGTGTTGTTCCTTACATTGCTTCCCTTTTGGGATTTTACCTTCAGTAATACTAAGGGAACTTCTGGGTTCAATCCCCCTTGAGGAATTCATGACCCATGAAACATTTTGTGTGTGTGTATGTGTGTGTGTGTGTGTGTGTGTGTGTGTGTGTGTGTGTGTGTGTGTGTGTGTCTGTGAGTTAGTGTGTATTTATGTAGAGATGCCTGTACGACCTGGGATTGGTTAAATTAAAACTTTTATACATCAGCAAGTACGAGATTGGTTTGATAGATTACCACATTACAAATTTTCTAACAATCCTACAATGCAGTTTGTAAATATTACTTGATCAGTCGACAAAGAAGAATGCAAACTATAAAGTTTCTTAAACTCAAAAACGTTAGTTTACATTTGTCACCGCTCCAACTGCTATAAAGTTCTGTAGCTCTCTTATCACTTGTTAAACACCTCCTCCCTCTTCTTGCCTCCAGTACATTTTCCTTCAGCAACATGACCCCTTTCTTCCCTTGAAGCTTCCACAACACAAGATGTATGATCCATTTCTCACATGTCCCTCTGAAATAGAGCTCATTTCCCCCTAGTTATAAAAATTTCTAACACTCACAACTGGCCCAGTGCTGGGTGTGCAGCATCTCGTTGAGTTCCGGCACATGAATCAAGGTCACATGGTAGCTGGGCTTGTGCATGTTCTTCACATACCCTGTCCAAATAAAACAAAAGAGAAGAAGCGATGTTTTACATACAACCAGTTCACAAACACACACGTTTACTTCAACAGCATTGTTAGATTAAGTCATAAATTAAGGCTGAATACATGCAACACTAAATATTCTCATGGCATTAATAATAATAATAATAATGTGCAGACTTCTATAGCGCGGTTTCGCGGTCTACGACCGCGCTCACCGCGCTTTACATGAAAACATAAAAAGGTACAACATACACGAAATATATATAAGCTTATGTCACCATGAACAATAACGTAAAGCATTTAAAATGAACAAGCAAATTAGAACAATAAAATTCACACATATAAGATTTATAGCTCACTTGTAAAACGATATGTCAACAAGGACAACCCATTCAACACACACACAACTCACCCACCCACCCACCACACACACACACACACACACACACACACAGAGCAATATGACAAGATATAAAATGATTGATTACCTAATGTTTTGTTTTAAAAACAAGGACATTAATAAAGATGGGTGTTTATTTGGAATCATAATGCAATTTAAATAAATATGTTTTTAATGCCTTTTTAAAAGATGATTTTGGCTGAACATAGCGGATAGATTTGGGCAGTGAATTCCATTGTCTTGGGGCAGCAAATGAAAAAGAACGTTCGCCAAAAGTCCCAGTGCGAGTCCTCGGCATGCACCAAGTCAGATGATCTGCAGACGACCGGAGTGGTCGGGATGGTGAGTAAATGGGCGGCAGATGGGAAAAATAAGCTGGAGAAGACTTTGAGAAGAAACCGTGGCAAAGGAGGGACAGCTTATACTGAATGCCTGCTTCAACTGGCAACCAGTGTAAGGTTTGTAACAAAGGTGTAACATGATCTCTTTTTTTAGCCTTAAATACTAGTCTTGCAGCTGAATTTTGCACCTTTTGTAGCTTATCTATAGATCTTTTAGGGCATCCCGCTAAAAGGGCGTTGCAATAATCAAGTCTAGAGAGGACAAAGGCACAGACTAATGTTTTTGTTGCTGCTGTTGTGAGGTAGTGACGAATAGAACTAATCTGGCGTAGAGCTGCATAAGCTGATTTGCAAATGTGCGATGTGTGCCTGTCAAGTGATAAGTCATCAGATATATGTCTGTAGAGAAAACATTTCTGTGCATCATCTTTTGTTTGAATGCTCAGTGTTGACCTTGCTCTATCAGCAGAAAGGTATTGAGATGAATAACTTTGACAATGTCAATACTGTCTTGTATGGTCCATATGCTGCTGAAATTGCGATGGTTATTTCGCGATCACAGGTTGCAAAATTTTTATAAAGATCAACAATTTTGTGTACCACTAGGGTATTTCACCTATGTAAATATGCATAAATCAGATGTGGGTTTGAAAGTACTTACATAGATGATAAGTTGAGTGTGGAGGTGTTTGTTTTGTTTGTTGTGGGTTTTTTTTCTAAGTGTCCAATATCATCTGACGATGAACAGACATTAAATAAACCACTGAACTGAACTTAACTGAGATACTGAAATAGAAAGTTTGAACAAAATCACACACCTTGATAATGGAAATTCTCTTTATTTTCACCGTACGTAGTTTAAAATTTTCACGGTACCACATGAGACTTAACAGACCCATGCTTTTTGTGAGAGAATAAAGCCTTGCTGCATGTCATGAATCTCCAGGGAACCATACTTCTTTGTAAGGTAATAAACCTTGCTGATCGTCTTGGGTGTCCAAAGGCTCATGCTTTTTCTGAAGAGCTACAGCCATGCCATGTATTGCTGGTCTCCAGAGACTCAAGTTTGTTGTTTTTTTTTCACAAAGATAACAACCCTTACTGTTTATTGCAGTTGTGTACTGACCTATTAAATCTGTGATAAAATTTCGAAGATTGGAATACTTATTTCACATTTACTGCATATATGTACTAATGTAGGCTAAATGGTGTGCACCATATGACATGGACTGATGGAGACTGCATATGGTAAATGAATGTGATCATTTTTCATGCAAGCAATTCAGCTTTCCTCTTTGTTTCAATGTGCGTAGTCAAGTGAATAACCCATCTGCATGGATGCCTCTGTGTGGGCGTCCATTCATCAACTGACAGATCTGGCTCTGAAGATCCTACCATTCATGTACTTTGGCTCTCAAAACCAGCTGTGATCCATGTCAATGTGCGTCACTATGGTGAAACAGTAATTGTGGTCTCACAGGTGCATCATGTGTGTGAGTGTGAGTGTGAGTACATGTGTGTGTGTGTGTGCACTGCATGTGCGAGTACATGTGTGTGTGAGAGTGTGTGTGTGTGTGCATGTGTGTATGTGTGTTTGTGTGCAGTTGCTGGTGTGAGTGAAAACATGTATGCTAATGTGTGTGCACGCATGTATATGTGTATTTTAAGACATCTTGTGAAACAGCGTTACAATCAGCTGTTGAATTATTTTGAACCCCATGATGTTGTTCGTTAAAAAAACAAAGTTGATGCTGTTCATTACAGGACTGGAAACATGCCAACATCACACCTGTCTTCAAGAAGGGAGAAAGATATAACGCAGCCAACTACCGTCCCATCTCCCTCACCTGCATAGCCTGCAAGCTGATGGAACATATCATCACCAGCCACATCATGTCCCATTTTGAGAACAATGAGATTCTCTGTCCAGAGCAGCACGGCTTTTGACGCGGACGGTCATGTGAGACTCAACTCCTAGGGTATGTGGACGAAGCGACCAGCGAGATCGAGAAGGGAAACCAGGAGGACACTATCGTCCTCGACTTCTCAAAGGCCTTCGACAAAGTTAGCCATACCCTACTGGTCCACAAACTACGTCGTTACGGCATCGTAGGCTGCACCAATGCCTGGATTAAGGACTTCGTTGCGGACAGACAGCAGGCTGTGGTGGTGGAGGGAACAAGATCTGATTTTCTACCTGTAGAATCCGGTGTCCCTCAAGGCTCGGTCCTGGGGCCGAGTCTTTTTCTTCTATATATAAATGACCTTCCTGATGGCATCAAGTCGAAAGTCCGCCTATTTGCCGACGATACCATGTGCAGCAAGACCATCACGAAGAAAAAAGATGAGAGAGTGCTGCAAGAAGACCTACACTCCCTTACCACCTGGGAGGAGAAGTGGTCTATGGAGTTCCATCCACAGAAGTGCTCAACGCTGAGAGTTTCTCGGAAGCGGAACAAGATTGCCTCTGTGTATGAGCTACATGGCCAGAATATCGAAAACGTCAACACCACTAAATATCTTGGTGTCAACATCCAGTACAATATGCAGTGGGAATCTCACATTGACTCCATCACGAAGAAAGCCAGCAAGACCCTAGGCTTTGTCCGGCGCAACCTCAAGATCGGCAACAAGAAAACAAAGGAAACTGCGTATAAAGCCCTTGTTCGCCCGCTTCTTGAGTACGCAGCCACCGTCTGGGATCCCTACACTGCAAACGAGATTGAGGCCCTCGAGAAGATCCAACGAAGAGCAGCAAGATGGGTGTCAAATCGCCACCGCCAAACATCATGTGTCGACTCCATCCTTGACTCTCTTAATTGGCCTTCCCTACAACAGCGTCGTAAGAAAGCCCGCTTGGAGATGTTTTATAAATTCCATCACGGACTCATCTCCATCAACTCCATGTACCTGCCCAAACCATCTGACAGCAGGCTGAGCTCGAGGATCAACAATGACCAGAGCTACGACATTCCAACATGCATGACGCAGTACAGGCAGATGACGTTCTTTCCAAGGACCATACCAGAATGGAACAAGTTGCCTCAGGAG
>CM065721.1:37894600-37912100 GCA_033310375.1 Conus canariensis | reverse complement strand
TTAAAGATATTGATATCTTAAGAACCAAATCCGGATCGACGAGCGTGGACTCGTGACGGTATCCTCGGTAACAGTTTGGGGACTCAATCTCTTTCTTCACCACGTAAACAATTTACCAGACTGAAGCTTCCCAACAAGCTAAATAACTTAATAAATAAATGAATGAATAAACGAAGAGGAGGAAGTAGACGAAGACGTAGACAGGTGGTGATAGGGGTAGGTGAATCTGTCCCTTTACCGAAGCCTGAACACTCAACCACAACCGTAGTGGGCCTGCAGAATGACTCGACAGCATGTAAACAATTTCAAAGATTTTGATTGTCAGTACTCAGTTGCTACTAGCACAAATGTTTTTCCAGATTTATGTGTACGAACCTGGATACTTTTCTTTTCACAAAAAAAACAAAACAAACAACTCCTTATCCTTCCCTAAAAAAAATTCTAGCTTCTACAGATGAAATGAAGATAAGGATTGTGGCTCAGCAATAACAACAACAAAAAGCCCCCCCCCCCTCCCTTTTTGTTGTTGTTGTTGTTGTTGTTGTTGTTGTTGCTTCTTCTTCAAAGGTTTAAGCCGGTGTGTGGGGTCGCCCTTCATGTTCGAGAAAGCCCGGATAGTCAAAGTGTAAACCTATGGATTGCTTCAGATTACTTAGTGCCAGCTATCGCAGGATTCATATACTTATGAGTCCCTGCTCTGCAAGGCCGGACGGGGAGGGGGGGGGGGGAGGGACTACACACACACACACACACACACACACACACACACACACACACACACACAGAGTATTGCACGGCTTCATATTTTAACAACGTAATAAAAATGTTATAAGGAGTGGTGTTGATAGAAGAAAACTCAGTTTAGTCTTCCACTGTTCGACTGGGGCTCGTGGGACTCATGTATATGCGTTGAAACCTTATGGAGGGAAGCAAAGGAAATCGTGGGAGTTTTAGGCAGGCTGTTCCATATTCGGAACTTGTTAACACGGATAAAGGGTCGTTTAGGGTCACGTCGACGGAAAAACAAAATGAATGGTCGACCCCCCCCCCCCCCTCCCTTCCAACTCTGGTACAGTACTTACCAATCTCCTCACCCCACCCACCAACCTCCACCCCACTCTCGCTCGCCCCTCTCCAACGTCATGGTTTAAACAGTCCATTTGGGGAATACAGAAATTCTGAATGATTCAGATTCACAGCGCTGAACGAAGTACTGACATGAAACAAACGCAGATCATTTTCAGTCCTTTCCATCGATGGTAGGGTATTGCATGATTACTGTGAGTCATGCATGTAGTCCTTCGGCTATTCTTTCCGTCAACGTTTTGGGTCGAACGAATAAAGGGCTTCAGTGGTGTGAGCCGATTATCAAAGTTGACCATACTACAGGTGTGGACACAAACATACCAGAAACCATTGGGGGGAGGGGGGAGGGAGGGCAGTGCTGTGGCTGATTATTTTCGCTAGACAAATGCTACGAAGAGATAAACCACGATAGAATTGAAGACGGGTCAAATAACATTTTAGCAGCGTTAATCAGCCCTGACTGCCTCCTCTCCTTCCTCCCCACGCCCCTCCTCCCCCCCCCCCCTCCCCTCACACACACACGCAAAGTCCCAGACACACTACGTCATATACACATACGCGCGCGCGAGCGCGCACGCATACACACACGCACGCATACACATGCACGCACCCACTCAGCCGGGTGCAAGGGGCCCACAAGTTGTTGGGGGGTGAAGGGGGGGTGGGGTGAGGGAGCACAGAAGATGCAACACCGGGATCCTCGTGCAACGCGATAGATGCTGAGAGTTCATGTTCTTGTTCGATGTGAGTAAAGACTGAGCGCAGCCTTCTTGCGAATGCACAGGACCAGTGATTTCCAAGTGTATGTTGGTAGATGGCTAGCGCGCTCTGGTGAGACATGTGTTGTGTAGAACGACATGTCGGCGACGTCAGTCAAACAACAAAAGAAACAAAGTTACGACTTGTGGATAGTTCTACGAGGCATTATAGATCTGGTCTAACATTGGCCACGTTGAATCCGACACCTGTTGTAAAACCCGGACATCAATGCTTTTCAACAGGCAACTGCCGGTTTCTTCTTTTTTTTTTTTTTTTTTTTTTTTCATGTGAACGGCTGTGGACTTCAGTCAGCTTATTTCTCGGACTGGGAAAGGGACAAAACGTTGGAAGAAAAACTGACATGGTTGTGACGGGTCGAGCGTGCTATTGTGAACTGCGTGCTTACTACTAAGTGTTCGGGGGGACAAGTACGGCAAAACCCTTTGCGCATGGAACTGACTGAACCGTTACCACTGGATAGACGGGACACGTAAATACTGGACACACACAAAATGGACGGAAATAAGGTAGGTATACATTACTCGTATTTACCAACAAATTAGCTATGGGGTGGTTTTTGTTTCATTTGTCGAATGTCGAATAATGCCACTACAGAAGCTAACGGTGCTTGGATTTATATTTCATTCATGGTCGTCAGTGCGTTTAATAAATTATTCAAAACATTGGTAAGAACTCATCTGTAATACGGAAATTTTATTCGGCACTTATAAGCCTACATAAAAAGCGGTCTGTTGCAATTGAAAAAAAAAAAATCCAGAGAAGTGCTTGAAAGCTTGTTGGCGGTATACAAGACAAAACGTTGGAAGAAAAACTGAAAATGCTTTAAAATTGGGAGTGGGTGGGGGGGGGGGGGGGGGGGGTGGTGGAGCTCCGTAAAAAACATTCTTGTTACTGCCCCTCAGTGGAATGTGCTACCCACGCATGTTGAAAGAGCTAGCAACATTAACACTTTCAAAAACTTTGAACAGGATAAAAATGTGATATTACTTCGTTTAATGATAAATGGTATGATCATAATCTACGTTATTATTTGGATAAGTCCCGAGCAAACGTACACACCATCTTAAAATCAGTAACTGAACTGAACATAAAGTAGCGCGGCATAGCATAGTCCCACGCGCTGAATTGAAAGAAATGTCTATCTAGCTAGATATTGCGCGCGTGCGCGTGGTGTGTGTGTGTGTGTGTCTGACTTGTCAGTTAATATGCTGATGACAATCCCCCCCCCCCCCCCCCCCCCCCCCCCCCCGCTTATACCAGATGTGAACGGTAGTCAATGGTTTTGCTTTACAGACATTTAAAATACGTTAAGAATAGATAAATGTGTTTCCGGTATATAATTTACCTGATACTTGCCACATTCAATCGAGTTCAGATGTAGGCCAGCATTCACACATTAACCACTGAAGTTGGAAGGCATTGTAATATTCCACGAGAATTAATGAGTCGGAATTGTTGTAGTTTGCATGTGAATTAAAGAATGTAGGCGTATGTGTTTATCACCCACATGCTCGGATTAAAAAAAAAAAATCCGCAGTCGAACGATTTAGGTCGTTGCTTGTTATATTCAGCAAAGGAGACAAATCTATGTACATGTCAGCAGTGGACCAGTGTTACGCGTACTGCACTTCTCAGTATCTGAACATCAGCCTTCTTTTCTGTTCTTTTTTTTTTTTTTTTTTTTGTCCTTGTCTGGTCTTGTCTTTCCTTTTTCTTATAAGTGTCCTGTCTGTTCGGAGCGCAGACAATTTGATCACTCCTGGCTATGTAAAGAGGGACACGGTGCCTATTGGTGTGACTCGGACGCTTGTTCTGGGACGTTTGTACTTAATGGAAGAACCTCGCATCCACCTTGCAAGGAAATCTTTCTCCATTTGGACATAGTTCTTTTTGTATCAGATATTTGGACGCAAAAATGACGGTTTTTCCTGCTTGGAATCAGGTAACACCTGATCTGTCCTTACTGGCATCAACTTCCAGAGCTATTGGTTTTGATGAGTCAAGTTTGCCAGAACAGGCTAACTTGTGGTAGCTGCTTAAACCTCGTCCAATGCTTCTTTTTTTTTCTTTCTTAGAAATATTGTATGCATCTCACTCAAACAAAGGTTTTTGACTATCAAAACTCACTGTCAAGTTTCCATCTTGCTGAAAATAATCAAATAAATGAAAATGAATAGACTGATTGATGAATTAATTGGTCAGAAGAAATGAGCGTGCACACATATGAAAATTACAAACACTCATGCACACATATACAGAGGAGAAGAGAGAGGGGGGAGGAGGAGGAGGAGGAGGAGGAGGAGGAGAGAGAGAGAGAGAGAGAGAGAGAGAGAGAGAGAGAGAGAGAGAGAGAGAATTCGGTCATACGTTATTCGATAATTGGATCATTTGTCGCTGACAGCTGCGAAGCGAACTGGTTTGAATATGTTTATTTATATGCAAGCACGGTTTGTAGCTCCTTTCTGCTGGTGGAGGCATATTTTGGATTGCTTTCACTTTCAAGGGGCTTGGTTTCAATCCTTCAGCTGAAACCACATATCCAGAACAGTCAACTTCTGTTATCCCAATTACTAGTTTGAGTTTTCTTGAGAGATATTTTTTTCCAGCATGGAGTAATGCTGGCCTCAGGTTTGCGTTGTGCTCTGTAGCGGTTCTTCCATTGATGACAACATTATCAGTGCGTGGAGCGACACGGAGAACATCTTCAAAATTCCGTCCATTGTCTGTTGGAACTCATCTTGTGCACAGAGTATGGCCGAATGATAGACGTTTGAAACCATATCTGCCGCGTAACACTGGTCCACTGCTGACATGTACACAGTCAGGTGTGTTGACTTTTCGTTCAGTTTGAGTTTCCAGAACCCAGTCTAGGCATACAGATTTGAGAGAGATGTTGTTCCTGGTTGCTTTACAACGGCGTCTTCTAATGTCGGCCGTGGAAAATAAGGTCTTCGACGGTTTGGTTCAGATCCAGATTTCAGTCGTTCACTTGTTTTATGGGAGATGCCAATGTCATTGCACTATCCGTTGTGAATTTTGTCTCCATCTTTGAATTTTTTTTTCCTCGTATTTTATGTGATGCAGCGTCTACGATAATGCGATCCGGAACTATACTACGCACAAAAAGTTAAGGATCGGTATGTGAAAACAGGTGCGTAATAAACTCAGTTCGCTACTGTTATTTATTTCTTAGTCCAGCCAAATTGTCATGAATTCTTGTTCAGCTGTAAGTGGGCGATGTTGTGTTAGTGCGAAAATTGCACGGGATTCTCTACTACTGAGCTGGGCCGCAAACGGAAAAGCGGAAACTTGCGAAAAATGACCTTGTTTTGAACCGTTCTGCCTGAACACATTGCACTTGCCAGATGGAAAAACCATTATGCACGTGCAAGCACTGCTGTTTATGTGTGAGATGCTGTCGCTCGCTTGGCTATATAAGAAGACATTCCACCAGTAGTAGGCCTGATCTGACAATGCCTCCACGACGAAAATTAAGCGAGTTGGATAGGGGACGAGCTGTTGCATGGTTCCAAGATGGTGTTCCCAAGCGAGAAGTGGCCAGGCGACTTCATGTGTCCATCTCGGTCATTGTCCGACTGATTCAACGCTTCACAGCCACTGGGATTGTCCATGAAAGACGCAGATCTGGTCGACCGAAGAAGACAACCCCACGTGACGATCGTCTCATTGAACGACAAGCCCTGCAGACAAGAACAGCCTCTTCCAGCATAATTCAAAGGCAGTTCAGGGTGGCTACTAACATCAACATCAGCCAGCAGACCATACGGAACGCCTACATGGGTTTAATCTCCGTTCTCGTCGCCCAGCAGTACGGCCACGCTTAACTCCAGCCCATAGGGCAGCACGCCGCGCCTCTCTGCGCACGTCACGTGAGGTGGACACGTCAGCAATGGTCCCAGGTCCTGTTCAGTGATAAATCACGCTTCACCCTTCACCACAACGACGGCCGACTGAGGGTCTGGAGGCGCCCAGGGCAACGCTTTACTGACGCCACTGTCCAAGAAAAGGTGGCCTTTGGTGGAGGTTCTGTAATGGTCTGGGGGGCCTTCAGCCTTCACCACAGAACACCCTTGTATCATGTACAGGGTAACCTGACTGGCATCCGATACTGGGATGAGATCCTTTGACCGCTGGCTGTGCTACACTGCAGAAGATGGGACTGAGGGCTGTCTACCAGGATGACAATGCTCGCCCCCACAGGGCAAGGGTGGTCAACGACTTCCTGCAGCAGTCTGGAGTCAACAGAATGGAGTGGCCAGCATGCAGTCCCGATCTCAACCCGATTGAGAACCTCTGGGATGAGCTGGATCGCAAAGTGAGGAGCCACCCCCCTCCCAGGGATGCCCAACACCTCTACCAGATGCTGCAGGCTGAGTGGCAGGCGCTTCCACAGAGGATCTTCACCAATCTGGTCAACTCGATGAGGACTCGCTGCTTCGAGTGCCAGAACAGCCATGGTGGTTACACACATTACTGAGCTTTTGGGAGCATCAGTATGCCCTGTCTTGTGATTTCAATGACTTTGGGAAATCAAATTTGGATACGTACCCACTTTAATCAAATGTACACACCAAACGATTGCTCGAGATTGAATGCAATTGTGTATCGTTATCACTAAAGAATGGAATTAAATGTTGGCCAAACTTCAACGCATGGACTTTCTTATTTTGACAGTTACGAATGTTTGTGAAAGTGATCCTTAACTTTTTGTGTGTAGCTTATTTCATGTTTAAGGCTTGCATAGTGGCCGCAGTTTTGAACTGAGTTTCGTAAGATTGTGATAAATTCTTCAAAAGATTTGATTTGATTTCTGTATTATTTTATGAAAGATGTTTGAGCAAACATTCCATTTATTTTCGGCTCAACATGTTCTTCGGATCTCAGACTCGGTATTTTAACATTCTTCGTTTCAGCGTCGGAGACTCCCTATGGGTGAAATGTATCCCTGCCTTTTCTCGCCGATCCAAAAACGTGGTGAGCTGCTCTCGCTTCTGCTCCTGCCTGCTGGTCGAAGTTGTGTAATTCTTGTGTTTGGCGCGCCATTTCATTCGAGGCTCCGAGGATCAAGTGTCTTTTTTTCGTTTTGTTTGGATGGTGGTTGTATTGTTGGTTTGGAAAGGGGAAGGGGGGGGGGGATGGTAGTCTGTTATGTACATAAAACGAAAGTTCAGTTTCATCAAAGAGGCATCACTGCGTGCGGACTAGTCCATATACGCTACACCACATCCGATAAGTTTTGAGACCACACTACTCATGATTTGAAGCTGATGGACTGAGGAAGCTGATAAAATGAAAGGGGTCGCTGTTATGGGTGCATCATGCTCATAATCATAACGATCGTGAAATAGTGTAACTGGAGGCGAGTTTTATTTATTTGTTTTCATCCCCCCATCCCCCCCCTCCCCCCCCCAAAAAAAAAAAAAAAAAAACAACCACCAACGAAACAAAAACAAAACAAAACTTAGAACCAAAGGCTTAGAATAATGTGGCTCCGAATCAGGTGTGTTCGAACCCAGTCTTGTAAGCCCTAGAAAGCCATCACGCCAGGGACTAGTTTCTCTCCCCTCCCCCCCCCCCCCCCCACCCCCCACCCCTCCCTAGTCCTTCCCCTCCTCGTCAAGACTGAAAATAATCTGACTTCTGTACAAGGAAGTTCCGGTTCTAGGTGGATAACCCTTGAAACCCATCACGCAAGTATTAATGCTGAGAACAGTTCTGCTTGTAAACGATAAGTCTTTTCTAACCGGGATAATCTAGAATATGTCGTCATCACCCCAGCATCTTTTTGTTGGTGGGAGTAGGTGGGGTCAGGGAGTGGAGAGAGGGGAGGAGTGGGGGAAGGGGGAGGGGTGGAGAGATCCGAGGATCAAGTGTCTTGTTTTGTTTTGTTTGGATGGTGGTTGTATTGTTTTTTTTTTGGTTGCGGGGGATACAGAGGCGGGAAGAAGATGGGAGTGAAGGAGGAGAAAGAGAGTACTTGCATTTCCTTTTTTTTTTTTTTTTTTTTTTTTAGCAGGTATTGCTTACTTGTGAGCAGTATGTTTAATCGGATGCCAACCCTCTCACTCTCTGTCTGATTCTCTTCTCTCTCTCTCTCTCTCTCTCTGTCTCTCTCTCTGTCTCTCTCTGTCTCTCTCTCTGTGTCTCTGTATCTGTCTGTCGGTCTGTCTCTGTCTGCCTGTCTGTCTCTGTTCAGTCGCCTCCCCAGTCTTTTTCTGTTTCTCTCTCACCCCCTCTCCTCTTCCCTCCTCTCTGTCCCTTTTGCCCCGTCTCTCTCTCTCTCTCTCTGTTTTTTAAGTGTTTGATATTTATTTACCAGAGCGTTCACTGATCCAACCTAATGTTTTTGTTACAGAGGCAAGATCTATCCGTGTGTAGTTTCAAATTGTTTCGTAGTGTTGCAATAGAAAGAACTGATCCACAGTTCAGCCTCAGACTTCGTGTGGTAGCAAGAACATTTCTTTAACGCACTAATGACAACATTGTATGGCGTATCAGAAAAAGAACATATTTTTTGGTTTTTGTCTCCCAGCCTCCAGTTTTTCCCTTCTTTACTACTTTTTTCTTTTCTTCTTTTTTTCTTTTTATTAAAAAGAAATTGAAGAACAAATTTAATAGGTGGGGCCTCCATCCTCCTATATCATCATATCGTCTTTTTTCTTCCTTCAGAAAAAACAAACGAAACAAAACAAAAAAAACCCTAACTCATGCTGACCATGCAATGTCTGTGTGGTGTTTACAGATGGACAGTCGCATGCTGACTTTAATGTTTCAGTCTGTCTGTCTCTGTCTCTGTCTCTCTCCCCCTTCCTCTCACCTCCATCTCTCTCCCTTACTTTTACTTTTTTCTTTTTTTTTTTCCATTAAAAATGTTAGCTTTACAACGGCATCTTTCCAGTGTTGGTTATTGGCAATGTGGTCTTCCTGCAGCTTTGTTCAGATCCAGATTTCAGTTTTCTTGTTTTATGGGCGATACCAATTTCTTTGCAGCTTCCACTGTGAATTTGTCTCCATCTTTGAAAAATGCAATTTTCCTCTCATTTCATGTGCTGCAACATCTGTGAAAATGCGATCTGGAACTATTTTATGTTTAAGGCCTGCATGGTGGCCGCAATTTTGAAGTAAGTTGCGTAAATCTGTGAAAAACTGCAAAAAGAAAACGCAAAAAAAGAAAAAGTAAGAAAAAAAAAATCATGATTTCTGCATCATTTCATGACGGAAGAATCGAGAAAATATTCTATTTATTTTCGGCTCATCATGTTCTTAGGATCTACGATTCAATATTTCGACATTCATTGTTTCAGCGTCGGAGATTCCCTTTGAGTTAAAAGTACCCCCAGCCTTTTCTCGCAAAAAGAAAAAGTAAGAAAAAAAAAATCATGTGATTTCTGCATCATTTCATGACGGAAGAATCGAGCAAATATTCTATTTATTTTCGGCTCATCATGTTCTTAGGATCTACGATTCAATATTTCGACATTCATTGTTTCAGCGTCGGAGATCCCCCCAGCCTTTTCTCGCCGATCCAATGGAGGTGGTGAGCTTCGCTGCTGCTCCTGCCTGCTTCAATGGGCCTTGAAAGGTAAGTTTTGCATGCTGGTCGAGGTTGTGTCATTCTTGCTGTAAGTGTTTGGCATGCC
Source organism: Conus canariensis (assembly GCA_033310375.1). Lineage (NCBI taxonomy): Eukaryota > Metazoa > Mollusca > Gastropoda > Neogastropoda > Conidae > Conus > Conus canariensis. The sequence goes on along the minus strand of CM065721.1, from coordinate 37,902,573 downwards.
ATTTCATTCTTGGATTAGTCTGTGATGCAGCCATGACTAGATTTAGGTGTGCTGGTTGTTCTCGTTCGTTCGTTTGTTTGTTTGTTCGGGTTAATATCCCAGTTCTCCCAGTGTTTTCAGAATCAAGACAGAATCTGATAATTATGTTAATGTTCAGATGCCGTTTTTGACCGCGGTGCGTGAGATAGCTCCTTGAATTTTGTATGATATACTACAATTAATTTTTAGTTACGAGTAGTAACGAAACGTGCACGCGGCAGATGGTAGACCGTGTATCCATTGGTAGCGTAACGTCGATCGATCAATCGGGACTTCATTTTTTTTTTTTAAGTGTTTGATTTTTTAATTTTATTTACCAGAGCGTTCACTGATCCAGCCTAATGTTTTTGTCACAGAGGCAAGATCCGTCCTTGTGTAGTTTCAAACTGAGTTTCGTTGTGTTGTAAGAGAAAAAACTGATCTACAGTTCAGCCTCAGACTTTCTGTGGTAGCAATAAGATTTCTTTAACGCACTAATGACAACATTGTATAGCGTATCGGAAAAAAAGAAAATTCTTTTGTTTTTTGGCTTCAGGCCTCCAATTTTTCCTTTCTTTACATTTACTTTTTTTTTCTTTAAAAAAAAAAGAAAAAAAAAAGTTAGCTTTACAATGGCATCTTTCCAGTGTTGGTCATTGACATGTGGTCTTCCTGCGGCTTTGTTTAGGTCCAGAATTCAGTCGTTCTTTTGTTGTTTTATGGGCGATACCAACTTCTTTGCAGCTTCCACTGTGAATTTGTCTCCATCTTTGAAAAAAGAAATTTTCCCTTCTTTCATGTGTTGCAGCATCTATGAAAATGCTATCTGGAACTATTTTATGTTTAAGGCCTGCATGGTGGCCGCAATTTTGAACTAAGTTGCGTAAATCTGAAAAACTGCAAAAAAAAAGAAAAAAAAAAGAAAAAAAAGAAAAAGGAAGACAAAAAAAAAAAAAAAAAAAAAAAAAAAAAAAGAAAGAAAGAAAGAAAATCATGTGATTTCTGCATTATTTCATGAAAGATGTATCGAGCAAACATTCAATTTATTTTTGGCGTAGCATGTTCTTCGGATCTACAATTCAATATTTCGACATTCTTTGTTTCAGCGTCGTAGATTCCCTACGAGTTAAACGTATCCCTAGCCTTTTCTCGCCGATCCAAATAAGGTGGCGAGCTGCTTTCGCTTCTGCTCCTGCCTGCTTCAGTGGGCCTTGAAAGGTAAGTTTCGCGTGCTCGTCGAAATCGTGTCTTTCTTGTTGTAAAGTGTTTGGCATGCCATTTCATTGTTGGATTGGTCTGTGATGCAGCCATGGCTAGATTTAGGTGTGTGGGTTGTTCTCGTTTGTTTGCTCGTTCGTTTGTTTGTTTGTTTGGGTTAATATCCCAGTTCTCCCAATGTTTCCAGAATCGAGACAGAATCTGATAATTATGTTGATGTTCAGATGCTGTTTTTAAACGCGGTGCAAGAGATGGCATCTTGAATTTTGAATGGTATACTTCAATTGATTTTCAGTTACGAGTAGTAACGAGACGTTTTTTTTTTCTTTCGAAGAAATATTGATTGAGTGTACCTCACTCAAAACAAAAGTTTTTGACTATCAAAACTCACTGTATAGTTTCCATCTCGCTGAAATAAATCAAATACACGAAAATGAATAGACTGATTAATGAATTAATTTGGCCAAAAGTAATGAGCATGCACACAAATGAAACTTACAAACATTCATGCACTTGGACACATATACAGAAGAGAAGAGAGAGGGAGAGGAGGAGGAAGAGGAGAGAGATGCACAAAAAATTTGGTCGTACGTTTTTCGATAATTGGATCATTTGTTCTGATGATCCCAACATCGCCCTCCAATCGATCACCTAGTGATAATGGCGATCGCTGACAGCTGCGATGCAAACATAGTTTGATAGTTTATTCTGACAAGCATGGTTTGTACTCCTTTTTGCTGGTTGGTGGAGGCATATTTTGGGTTGCTTTCACTTTCAAGGGGCTTGGTTTCAATCCTCCAGCTGAAACCACATATGTATTCATATATTTTTTTCCCCAGCATGGAGTAATGCTGGCTTCAGGTTTGCGTTGCGCTCCTCAGCGGTTCTTTCATTATGACACCATTATCAGTGAGTGGAGTGACACTGGGACACGGATTTCAGTCGTTCTCTTGTTTCATGGTAAACATCAATGTCTGCAGTTTCCATCGTGAATTTTGTCTCCATCTTTGGAAAGATTTTTTCTCTTAGTTCCTTTAATGCATCATCTGTCATTGTGCGATCTGGACCTATTTCATGTTTAAACCTGCATGGTGACCGCAGTTTTAAACTAAACTTCGCTGGTGACTGCAGTTTTGAACTAAATTGCGTAAGTCCGTGACAAACTTTGCAAAACGTTATATTTGATTTCTGCATTATTTCATGAAAGATGCATTGAGCAAACATTCTGTTTGTTTTCGGCTCGGCATATTCTTCGGATCTCTGACTCAGTATTAATATTCTTTGTTTCAGCATCGGAGACTCGCTACGAGTTAAACGCATCCCAGCCTTTTCTCGCCGACTCGAAAAAGAAGGTGGACTGCTCTTGCTTCTGCTCCTGTCAGCTTGAATGGGTCTTGAAAGGTGAGTTTTGCACGCTGGTCAAAGTTGTGTCGTTCTTGTGTTGTAAAGTGTTTGGCATGCCATTTCAATGTTGGATTGGTCCGTGGTGCAGCCATGACTAGATTTAGGTGTGCTCATTGTTCTCGTTCGTTTGTTCGTTCGTTTGTTAGTTTGTTTGAGACAAGATCCCAGTCCTCCCAATGCTTTTAGAATCGAGAAGGGGTTCTAATAATTATGTTGCTGGGGTAACTGCAACATACTCAGAATCATAATCCCGGTTAGAAAACGAAGTTGACCGTTTAGAAGCTGGACTGTTGTAGTTACCCAGCATCTTTTTGATGGTGGGAGTAGGTGGGGGTCAGGGAGAGTGGGAGAAGAGGGGGAGAGGTCCGAGGAGTAAGTGGGTTTTTTTGTTTGTTTGGAATGTGATTGTATTGTTGGTTTGGCGGCTGGGGATGCAGAGACGGGAAGAGGAGGGAGGGCGGAGGGAGGATAAAGAGAGCACTTGCATTTGTTTTTTTGTTGTTGTTGTTGCAAACATTGCTTGCTTGTGCGCAGTATTTTGAATCAGATATCAACCCTCTCTCTGTGTCTGTCTGTCTGTCTGTCTGTCTCTCTCTCTCTCTCTCTCTCTCTCTCTCTCTCTCTCTCTCTCTCTTTATAATCTCCCGTCTCTGCCAGTCTGTTTTTGTCCATTAGTCCTCTTCTCTCTTTTTCTGTGTGTGCCTCTCTCTCCCTCTCCTCTTCCTCTCCTCTCTGTCCCTTTTTCCGATGCTGTTTCCCTCCTTCGCTGTGACCCTCTCTTTTTCTTCGTCTTTCTATTTGTCTGTCTAGAAAACCATCACGTCAGCGGCTAGTTTCTCCCGAACTCCCACCCTTTCCCCTCCTTGTCAAGACGAACTGGAAATAGTCTGACGTCTTATCAGGCAAGTGTCGGTCCTAGATGGATGACCCTTGAAATCCATCATTGGCCAAGCATTGGCGCCGAGAACAGCCCAGCTTCTAAACGGGACAAGTCTGTTTTCAAACCGGGATAATAATTCTGAGTATGTTGCAGACCTGTTTACCCTACGATTTTGCCGTAATTTTTATGGGAAGAAATCGAAATTACGGGAATTACGGCAAAAAAAAATATATTACGGGAAAAAAAAAGGTTAAACGCGAAGTTTTGTCTGCTACCGTTTCGGTCAAAAGCAGTAAGAAGACATTTCCTAAGATGCCTTGCCTCTTTCACTTTGTTAAAGATGGCGACAAAGCCGTCTTACGCGCCAACGGCCGACTCTTATCTTGCGATTATGAAAATTACATTTTTTTTTTTAATTACAAGTTTTTGTCAGAGAGGTTACAGGTACACGAATTTGGGGTAAACAGGTCTGATGTTGTAGTTACCCCGGCATTTTTTTTTCGGTGTTGGGAGTGGGTGGGGTCTGTCAGCTTAAAATCATGCGTAGTGTGGTCTCAAAACGTAGCGGATGTGGTGTAGCGTATATGGACTAGTCCGCCCGCAGTGACGCCTCCTTGAAACTGAAACTGTGAGTGGGGAGAGGGAGGGAGAGGAGTGGGGAAGAGGGGGAGAGATCCGAGGATCAAGAGTTTGTGTGTGTGTGTGTGTGTGTGTGTGTGTGTGTGTGTGTGTGTGTGTGTGATCTCCAATCTCCCGTCTCTGTCTGCCTGTCTGTCTCTTTCCATTCGCCCCCCCCCCCCCCTTTTTTTTTTTCTGTCTCTCTTTCTCCCTCTCCTTTTTCCCTCCTCTCTGTCCATCCCCCCCCCTCCTCCTCTCTCTCTCTCTGTCTGAGTCTGTCGGTATGTCTGTCTTTGTCACTTTATCTCTGACTCTTTCTGTCTGTCTGTCCGTGTCTCTCTTTCCTCTCTCTCTTTCTCTCTCTCTCTCTCTCTCTCTCTCTCTCTCTCTCTCTCTCTCTCTCTCTCTCTCTCTCTCTCTCTCTCTCTCTCTCTCTCTCTCCCCGTGTCTCTTTCTCTGTCCCTGTCTGTCCCCCCTCTCTCTCTTCCTCCCTCCCCCTCTCCTCTCTGTCTCTGTCTCTGTCTCTCTCCCTCTCCCTTCCCCTCCCTCGCTCTCCCTATCCCAACTTTTTGCGTGCGGCGTGTTTTACACGTAAGTAATTTTTCACATTACCTGTGTTCATTACGTCAGACTTGACACTGATCAAAAGCGGATTTTCTTTGCTGCCTTTCTGCGACACCTGTTCACATTCACTCATGCTCACGTGCTAGTGCACGCGCACATACACACAGACACCCACATACACGCCACAAATCTTTGGATATTGAAACGCTTTACAGTGCTTTCGCATACATTTTTGCATGCGTTGCTCTCGTTTTGTTTACTAGTTGCGGGGCTTACTTTCTCTTGGTGGCCAAGTATACATGCGTTTGTGGGTGATTATAATTTTCGTTTATATTTTGTGAATGCTGTATAGTTTCTTTAAGACAGCCGGTCAGAGCTGATTACATACATCCGTACGAATATCGGATACCTGTCTCTGCACCAGCTGGCAGGAGTAGAAAAATTTCGTCGGGGGGACGAGAGGTGGGGATGGGGGGGGGGGGGGGGGGGGGGGGAGAGAACGAGAAAAGGTTACGCAGGCAAGAGAACCACTTGGTGTGAAATTTGGGTAATAATTGAAACTACTGTTGATGGCATGAAAAGAGTCTCAGTGTCTCTCCCCACGTAACAGTGGTAATGATACTACTGTCAATTTGGATGCAGAACAGCTTGCCTGCAGCTAAAGCGTTGTCTGCAGTCATCGACTTTGTTCACGGTAAAGTGGGGGTGAAGAAAAGAGAATAATCTTGGCGTACCTACAACTTAGCTAATTTTGTCAGAAAAGATCGTGAACTACAAACTTGTTGGTTTGCTCAAGACTTGCTTTAGATGATGATGATGACGTGGGTACCATGCACATCAGGTGAATTTTGCCGACATCGAAATCGTTCGACTCCGTTGGATGATGCACGCAAGGCTATCGTAGAGGAAGGGTGGGAAGCTAATCAAGATGCTGGATCCGTATCCTTACTTGCTTGGTAGAAAAAAAGGTCCGGAAACACGGCAACAGGAAACATTGTATTCCACAGGGCAGTGCGCATGCACTTCAACCGTAAAACGCTTATTGTCCACTGTCCACTATCACGCACATGTGACAGGACATTCAACTTAATTCCGGCCATCCGTAGGCCTACTTGGTCCTGTTTAGTTGCGTCTGAATGGCTTACCGAGATTTTAGACTATGATGGTTACGCTACTGACAGTGAGGTACGCAGATACAGAAGCAGTTTCAGGTTATGTCAAGGTTAATCAGAAAACAAAACGTTGGTAAAAGCTCGACAACTAAGTAGACTGGTTCACTCCTGTATGGCCACTCTCAGTTGGCTACAAACAACATGAACTGAGTTGAAGTGAAACACGACAAGCCTGTTTCTAGTAAGTGGAAGGTTCGTTTCAAAGGAGGTGAATGCGTTGATATCCCCAAATGTGCACGAGAGAAGGTGAAAAACGCCACAGCAAGCCTTCGGAGCTATGTCAGAACATGGCGACAGTTCAGTCAAAATGCCGCACCAGCTGGGGAAAAAATGATAGGTTCTTGAAATAATGCTGAACAATGAAGTAGTGGAGGAAAACAAGTGCAGGTTAACAATTCTTCAGTCGTTATAGTAATGACTTGGCAAAGATTGAAATTCAAAAAAAAGGTTCTTGAAATAAGTCAGAACAGCATATGATTTTCTTTTCAACGCATAAATCTAGTGATAAAAGCACCCCAACATGATTAGACTCTAAAAATGTTTTCACACTTCCCGTTCTTCAGGCTGAAGGTGATGTTCACAAGCTTGTTTACATTCGAAATTTGGCGACATTGGGTGGTCCACATCTGTGATGGGTTGGAAGGTAAGAATCCGATATTGATGAGGTTCTGGTCACCTCACTTGTAAACAGCGGCTTCAGTTGTAGACTAGTGTATCATGACGCATGCTGGCATTTGATGTGGGATAGGCTTATCACAGAAACTTTATCATGCACTTGGCGATCCGTTCAAAGAGCAAGTAAAGGGAGCTCCGCAGGAACACTACGGGGTGAAGAAACGTGCATGGTAGACTTCGACATTGAAACAGACTTTCGGCTTCAGAAGCTAGCCTCTTTCTTAATAGTACTAGGCCTAATGCGCGGTGATTCCAGCCGCCGTGGTGCCGCAAGCGGGTTGCTAGCTAGACGTGGTGATGGTTGAGGCCGGTTTGATACGGTCTAGTGTGGAGTGTGAATGTCTGAGCGAGATCAGAAGGAAACAGGGGCGCGCGCGCGCGTGTGTGTGTGTGTGTGTGTGTGTGTGTGTGCACGCGCGAAACGTTTATATACAGTTATTCTTTTTGAATATAAGGCATAAATACGTACAATATATAGTCACAAGACTTAGAAACTAGATTCACCATACATTGCTTCTGGGTCAGTCAGTGAAACTTGACGCACGACCTCAGGGTAGAGGAGATAAACATTCCCCTCTTGGGCATACATCGGAGTTTTACACATTGGGGAGTATGGTTCTGTGGTGGGACTGTGAAATTTGGAGGCGTGATCTCTCCTTTCAGAGCATTAATCTGACCATGTTTCTGATGCCAGTCTGATCGACAGGTTGTCAGAGAACATGACGGCCAGTGAAATGTATCGTGGAAAGTGGGTTTTAGTCATCAGTGTGAAAGGAGACGGAGACCTGTCAGCATGTGCAGTGTGGTATAAAAGTCAAAATCAAACATTACAGTCTCTCAGCGTTTTAATACTGACGCGCTAAGTTACATGGTCCGTCAGGAGTGTAGCACGTTCGAGGTCAAGAAATGGTGAGGAGTCTTGTGAATGCCGGCGGCCTTTGCAGTGACGTGAATGGCCAAGTAGTATTGGGGCTGGCCATGAGCATTGCGTCACTGTCAGATAAGAAGTAGTGGCGGTGAATCCGTGACACGACGGAGTGGTAAAGTGGGGCGGGAGGAGGGAAGGGAGTGGTAGGGGGGTAGGAGCGTCGACGATGTCATGTTGCTGCTGGAGTCATATCTTATCGTCATGTGGGCAGGAAACAAAGTCAGACAGACGTAGGGAGTGGATGAATGAATGAATGAATGATGGTTTATTGTGGTAAGCTTTACAAATCCCTTTCACAAGGCTGGGAAATGAAGGGGATGGAGATTTACATACACTGAGGCTAGAAATGAATGTCACCTATACATTACAAGAAAGTACATCGCGATTTGGATTCCAGATCACGGGATTGTATAGACCATTGTATACAATCAGATAACTGTCAGTCGGATTTTCCGGATGTTTGTCAGCAGTGCAGTAGTGACGAAGGAAGATTTCG
>CM065721.1:37812100-37889600 GCA_033310375.1 Conus canariensis | reverse complement strand
AATTTGAATTCAAAAAAGGTTCTTGAATAGTCAGAACAGCATATATTTTCTTTTCACGCATAAATCTATGATAAACACCCCAACATGATTAGACTCTAAAAATGTTTTCACACTTCCCGTTCTTCAGGCTGAAGGTGATGTTCACAAGCTTGTTTACATTCGAAATTTGGCGACATTGGGGTGTCCACATCTGTGATGGGTTGGAAGGTAAGAATCCGATATTGATGAGGTTCTGGTCACCTCACTTGTAAACAGCGGCTTCAGTTGTAGACTAGTGTATCATGACGCATGCTGGCATTTGATGTGGGATAGGCTTATCACAGAAACTTTATCATGCACTTGGCGATCCGTTCAAAGAGCAAGTAAAGGGAGCTCCGCAGGAACACTACGGGGTGAAGAAACGTGCATGGTAGACTTCGACATTGAAACAGACTTTCGGCTTCAGAAGCTAGCCTCTTTCTTAATAGTACTAGGCCTAATGCGCGGTGATTCCAGCCGCCGTGGTGCCGCAAGCGGGTTGCTAGCTAGACGTGGTGATGGTTGAGGCCGGTTTGATACGGTCTAGTGTGGAGTGTGAATGTCTGAGCGAGATCAGAAGGAAACAGGGGCGCGCGCGCGCGCGCGCGCGCGCGCGTGTGTGTGTGTGTGTGTGTGTGTGTGTGTGTGCACGCGCGAAACGTTTATATACAGTTATTCTTTTTGAATATAAGGCATAAATACGTACAATATATAGTCACAAGACTTAGAAACTAGATTCACCATACATTGCTTCTGGGTCAGTCAGTGAAACTTGACGCACGACCTCAGGTAGAGGAGATAAACATTCCCCTCTTGGGCATACATCGGAGTTTTACACATTGGGGAGTATGGTTCTGTGGTGGGACTGTGAAATTTGGAGGCGTGATCTCTCCTTTCAGAGCATTAATCTGACCATGTTTCTGATGCCAGTCTGATCGACAGGTTGTCAGAGAACATGACGGCCAGTGAAATGTATCGTGGAAAGTGGGTTTTAGTCATCAGTGTGAAAGGAGACGGAGACCTGTCAGCATGTGCAGTGTGGTATAAAAGTCAAAATCAAACATTACAGTCTCTCAGCGTTTTAATACTGACGCGCTAAGTTACATGGTCCGTCAGGAGTGTAGCACGTTCGAGGTCAAGAAATGGTGAGGAGTCTTGTGAATGCCGGCGGCCTTTGCAGTGACGTGAATGGCCAAGAGTATTGGGGCTGGCCATGAGCATTGCGTCACTGTCAGATAAGAAGTAGTGGCGGTGAATCCGTGACACGACGGAGTGGTAAAGTGGGGCGGGAGGAGGGAAGGGAGTGGTAGGGGGGTAGGAGCGTCGACGATGTCATGTTGCTGCTGGAGTCATATCTTATCGTCATGTGGGCAGGAAACAAAGTCAGTCAGACAGACGTAGGGAGTGGATGAATGAATGAATGAATGATGGTTTATTGTGGTAAGCTTTACAAATCCCTTTCACAAGGCTGGGAAATGAAGGGGATGGAGATTTACATACACTGAGGCTAGAAATGAATGTCACCTATACATTACAAGAAAGTACATCGCGATTTGGATTCCAGATCACGGGATTGTATAGACCATTGTATACAATCAGATAACTGTCAGTCGGATTTTCCGGATGTTTTGTCAGCAGTGCAGTAGTGACGAAGGAAGATTTCGGTTTTGAACCTCTTTGCAGCATGTTGTGCTACACCTCAGTTCTTCCTTCGACTCGCAGAGGCAATCATTCATTTTGTTTGTCATTTCCTCCAAGCACGTCATTATGTCTGCGACAGTGATGTCTGCGTCGGGAGTCTGTGCCGTAACATTAGTGGTATCTGCACAATCACCACTACTGTCTGTACCGCACGGATTTGCTGCTTGAACGAATGTTTTAATTTCTTGTTGCGTCGAATTTGTTACGGATGGATCGTTTTCACAAAATGCACCACAGTTATCCACATCATCTTCATTAATACGCAGCTTTTCAACATCTGTGTTAGATAGCAGGTCTAAGTTGGGAATCACTGTCACTAACTCACAGTCTGTGTCGCACGGTGCCATGTCGATGTCGTATGTTCCATTGAAGAATAACTCATTGCAGGCTGAGGTACTGTGGAAGGGGGTTGGTGTGGATACTGGAAAGTGTCAGCATAGGAGATTCCGTTGTCATTTCTGTCATCGAAGGCTTCACTTGCTTGATAACATAGTATATATTCACCACAAACTGAGTCTAATTATATATTTTTTAACACACACACACACACACACACACACACACACACACACACACACACACACACACACACACATATATATATAAGAGAGAGAGAGAGACAGACAACAGACAACACACACACACACACACACACACACACACACACTCACACTTCTCTTTCTCTCTCTCTCTCTCTCTCTCTCTCTCTCTCTCTCTCTCTCTCCTGTCTTTACCTATATGCCAACCAAGGTGTATCATTAAGAAAACATACGGCGTTATTACGTCTTTATTACCAGGTCATAAGAAATAGTTAAAAGGATAGTATACGAACAGACATTAGCACTTAATTTGATTAACTGTAGTTATACCTCAAGTCAAAAATAGTATGCATATGCGTCTAGGTGCGCATGCGCACAGACACACGCGCACGCATACACACACGCACACACACACACACACACACACACACACACACACACACACACACCACACACACACACACACACACACACACACACACACACACACACACACACACACACACACACAGAGAGAGAGAGAGAGAGGGAATCCACACAAGATTTTATTCTGAGAAAAAGTGGAATGGAGGCTACCTTACTATTCGAGCTATGAAGTGGAGATTGACATGGTCTGCTTTCCCGCCGAGTTCAACAGTTGTTATCTTGTCTTCTGAAAGGAAACAAGTCTAGGTCAATAATGACTTTCATTTTTCGTTCCGTGTACACCTTTCCCAAGAATCCAGAATATAACATTATTATTCATACATCATAACTGAAATTTGCCTATAGTCATCACATAGAGGTTCTCATCTACCTACTGGTTCCTTCCATTCCTTTGCCATCGTCATGTATTCCTTGCCCCCCCCCCCCCCCCCCCCCCTCCTGTACACCTTTCCCAAGAAACCAGAATGTAACATTATTCATACATCATAATTGAAATTTGGCCATAGTCACGACATCGAGTTTCTCATCTCCCTACTGGTTCCTTCTATTTCTTTGCCATCGTCATGCATTGCTTGTCTCCACCCCCCCCCCCCTCCCAGTCCCCCTCATGTAATCAATTATATTGCTACCTTTGTACCTCGCTTCATTTCTGCAGCCCTCCCCCTTCACCCACTACCCTCTTCCTGCTGTCTGTCAGCTATCGACGTCATTCACTTGTGTTGTCCCATTTTCAGTACGTTGACTCTTCCCACGGTTTTGGTCCCCTCGTATATTGTCTTTTTTTTTTTTAATATATATATATATATATGCTTTTATCTCGTGTTTGCAACATTTTGTTTCTAGCTATATGTAGAGCTGTGTTGGCTTACTCACTCGTGAGATGTATCTGGATCTGATAAGAGTGTTTGTGTTAAGTGTCATTTCAAATCCAGTGTGTGTGGTTGTTTGTGTACCTGTGGCACTGACATGACTAGTTTGTATGTGCATAGTTCTAGGACCGAGTGTGAGTGCTTTTATCTGGTTAGTTTTGTGTAGCAGTTATCGAGCCTTTTTTGTGTCTAGTTCACAGTTGCGTGAACGCGCGCGCGCGCGCGTGTGTGTGTGCGTGTGTGTGTTGTGTGCGCGCGCGCGCGCGCGCGCGCGCGCGCGTGTGTGTGTGCCACAGGCGTGTGTGTGCGTGCCACGGTGTGTGTGTGTGTGCGTGCGTGCACGCGCGCGCGCGCGCGAGAGAGAGAGAGAGAGAGGAGAGAGCACGTGCCACGGTACGTGCCATGGTGAGTGTGGTGTGTGTGTGTGTGTGTGTGTGTGTGTGTGTGGAAAGAGAGAGAGAGAGTGTGTGTGTGTGTGTGTGTGTGTGTTGTGACATCAGAAATAACATGATTCAGAGTTCTTAACCGCTGTTGCTCGAAAGCCAGCCGGCAAGAATGGGCCCAAACTGGGCTGTTAGAATCGAAGAAATAAATATTTTCGCGCTGTGAACAGTGCATCATTAGCACTTTTTCTTTTCTTTTTTTTTTTTTTTTGTGCGCACCCATTATATGTAAGCAACAGGAAAACTAGAAGTTTGTACGGAACGCAAATTCTTTGATAATGGGAGGCCACTCCTACGAGGTTTTTATGTCCCTTTTTTTGGGGGGGGGGGGGGGGGGGGGGGGGGGGACGACGTTTTGTGAAGGGTAAACGGTCAGGGATTGAATTAGGTTAGGGTTAAGACTGGATTGGGGCTAAGCGTTAGCTTTCGGCAGATGCGCCGAAGACAGAATTTTGTTCAGCGTGATCGATCGATACGTTTTCATCGTGTCCACACCGCGGAAGAGTCGCACTACTCCGGCAAAGTATCTCATTTCAAATCGATCTGCGTATGCTCGTAACTCAGTTTACGAAGGAAATATCATAGTTCAAGCATTTCAACAACTCGATTGTTTTGTTCAACGCTAACACTTTTTTGAGCCGAGCTGACAGGCTCGCTTCGCTCCAGCCATAGTAGAAATTGTCTTACAAGAGTGACGTCCACTTGAATGCCGTAAACTTCAAGGCTAGACGTACGGCGCCGTTCCAGACAAATGGGAGGGACCCTCCCATTTTTTCTGCGCCGTACCTGTAGCCTCTGAAAGAAAAGGAAGTTATCCACACGTAGACAGTTCATTGACGTAAAGAGCTCTTCAGCTTCCTTCCACTGATAAATCATTTCTACCTGCCGAAGTGAATGTGGACCCCAGGTTTTCTCCTGGTATGGGTCTGTAACCCGAACTCCTCAGTTCTCTATCCGGTTTACGTTGGCAATCCCCATCATCATCATCATATCTTTGTTTAAAACGTCCTCTATCCCGATTCCTGTTGAACAGTATATAAATAAATAAAATTTGAGATGGGGATAGAGGGACTCCGTGGCGCAACGGTAGCGCGTCTGACTCCAGATCAGAAGGTTGCGTGTTCGAATCACGTCGGGGTCACGAAATTTTTTGCGCCTTATAATTTTTTCCTCTTTTTTTCGTTTTTCGTTTGCTTTTTTCTTAAACAATGTTACACATAACCAATCTTCCCCACCCCACACACTTTTTTTTTCATACTTTTGTACTTAATTTATACCCCCCCCCTCCCCCCCTCCCCCGTCTCCCTTCCATTGAATGTTTTGTTTGTTTTGATTTTGTTTTGTCCACACTGTGATAAGATGAAGGGCTTGCGCCTCCATTTGCCAAGTATGACTGTCAGCTCGTGTGAACCCGAACTTGATGTTGTAGGGCTTATTTAGGTAAGATGTAGGCCCTACCACTGGTAGAACAGACCGTGCTGACTCCCTTACTGCAGAAATGATGTTGGACCTCGGCCCTATGCAAAGCAGAGAGAGAGAGAGAGAGAGAGAGAGTGTTAAAACACACTGACTGACAGACTGAAATCAGTTCATTGTCAGATTAACGGTTTTGGTGGTTCTGATATTTAAGAAAAAAAATGTGAACACAGAATGTCAACAACAATTAGGCCTATTGTGAAACAGAAATATCGCACACATGCACACTCACACTGGCGCGTGCGCATATGCACGCACACACACACACACACACACACACAACACTGCACGCAAGCATGCACGCACACGCACGCACGCGTGCGCACGCGCGTACACACACACACACACACACACACACACACACACACACACACACACACATACACACGTACACATACAGAGAGAGAGGGAGGGAGAGAGAGACGGAGAGAGGGATGTGAGAATATCTTAAATTAACATTTGATAAAGTCAGTAAATAGGAGAGACCACTCACTCACTTCTTACCTTTCCTTATATCGCACTGATGTATCCTCCCCTCCCCTCCCCAGCCCCCAATCCTCCCTCTCTCTCTCTTCTCTCTCTCTCTCTCTCTCACACACTCTCTCTCTCTCTCTCTCTCTCTCCTCGCTCGCTCGTTCGCTCGCTTAATCGCTTTCTCACTCTCTCGCTATTTTCCTCCCTACAGAATGTTATCCTATCTTTCACCTTCCGTTTCCAACGGTAAAACACAAACATATGGAAACATTTAAAATTCATGAATAAAAACTATCAAAGCGTGTGTGCACGCAACTTCGATACACGCATCCTCCCCTCAACCACCACCCTCAACACACACACACACACACAACCCACACACACACCCACGACACGCGCGCGCGCGCGCGCGCGCGCGCGTAGGCTACGTGCGCGTGCGCACATATGCTTCTCTACACGCAGTTACGTTGCACACAGACACTTGCGCAGACAGACCACAGACGGACCGCCGCGCGCACGTACACACACACACACACACACACTCCCTCTCTCTCTCTCTCTCTCTCTCTCGGCGGATGTTTTGTGTGAGAAGTCGCGCGCCAAGTGCTCTGTCAGTTAATTGATAACTTCGGCTAATTGAGAGTCAGATTGGTCCTCAGAGTGGTGCACGGACTTTGAGGAACAATGCCTTCTGGGCCTGTGGAGTTCCGAGCAGCATGTGGCGGATTCCTGCCTGTATTTCAAAGTTTCATGTTGAAACGGGCTGGCAGAGAAATCAGCAATGCGTGTCGCCATGTTGAGACTGAAGTGCAGAGGTGACGGTGCTATGTTAGGACTGCTCCTCTTCCATTTATTCTGGGGGAGTTTGCTTCTCCGATGTGGTGACATGGAGAGCAATCCAGGTCCTAACCCCATCCAGTCCAGAGACAGCACCAGGTAGACCCGACTGACCAGCGCCAGTGGAGGAGCAGCCAGCAGCAGGGCCAGTATGGAGAAACCTGGCCATCCTCACGGAAGGGAACTTTCACTGTCAGACATCATGAGCAAGCTGAACACCATGGAGTGTAAATTCGACGCGAAGCTCGACGATGTGAAGCGCGACATGAATGCCCTTCGTGAGGAATATGCTGCCATGCAGGAGGAGCTGAAGGGGCTACGGGAGGAGGTCACCAGTCTACGGCAGCAGAACCAGGACTTGACCAAGAAGATGGAGGAGCTTGAGACGAAGATCGACGATCTTGAGGGGAGATCCAAGCGGAACAACCTCATCATCTATGGACTGCCACGTCGGGAAAATGAGACTCCTGTGGACTGTGAAAATGTTTTGAAGGACCTCATTACCAATACGTTAGAGTTGTCTCAGGACTTTGAATTCGATAGGGTGCATCGACTGAACAATAGGCAGGACTCTCCCGTGATTGCTCGATGTGTTTTTTACAAGCAGAAGCTGGACATTCTCAGAGCAAAACGTAAACTACAAGGAACAAACACTTTCATCGGAGAGGACTTCTCGACCAGGGTGCGAGAGCTAAGGAAGAAATTGACACCTCACCTCAAGAAAGCCAGAAGTGATGGTAAACGGGCTACATTAGTCTTTAACTACCTCATTATCGACGGCAAGCGATTCACCATAGGTGCTGACAATGGACTTGTTGAATTAAGATACGATCTCGGCCAGTCCAGAAATAGTCTTAGTGATGTGTCCTTAACAGTGAAGGGAACCAACGGTGAGCTGACACCCGTTGTTTCAACCCGGTGTAACAGCCCGTTCTTACCCCCCTCTGGAACTTACCCCGGGGTAAGTCTGGGCTAGCCTGCTTTTACCCCCGGGGGTCATTCTAGGACTAGCTAGAACTTACCCCCCCCCCCCTAGTTGGAACTTACCCCCGCGGGGGTAAGTTTGGGCTAGCCTGGATTTACCCCCCCCCCCCCCCCCCCCAAAGGGTCAATCTAGGACTATTTGGAATCTTCCTCCACGCCACCCCACCCTTCAAACAAGAGAGGGTTATTCAGGGTTTTCCTCTGCCTTTTCCCAACACGCACACCCGCCTTTAAAAAAAATTGGGTTAGCCTGCATATTTACACCCCCTCTCCCATTTCCTATAATTATACAGTCAGTTGGGTTTTGACAAAGTGTAGTTCTAGACTCTTCTCAATAGATGGATCTCCTACTTCCCCCCCCCCCCCCCCCCCCCACACACACACACACACACACACACACACGCTGGTTCACTAACAGATACGTATTAACATTTCTCGCGCTAGCTTACATGCGTGGGTCAATATTCGGGTGTGTGAGTACGCTCATGCATGCGTTGGAAAGAAAGACGGCTCCGGCTACATGCCAATGTGACCAAGTGCCAATGTAACCAAGCGCAGTTGTGACAAAATGTCGTTGTGACCACGTGTCGTTGTGAACAAGTACCGTTGTTGCTTCATCCCGGTTTGCCTCTTAACTATTTTACAGCTATTTAGAGTCTCTTGAGTACCTGTGTACCTTAGCATGTACAATGCAGATGACTAGTGGTCAGTACCACTGACCACTGGTCATTATGACGTAAATCGGAGATTTTAACTATTTAACAGCTAATTAGTGTTTCCCGAGTGCTTGTGTACCTTGTACAATGTAGATTACTTGTGGTCAGTGCCACTGACTACTGGTCATTATGACGTAAATTGGAGATTTTGACTATTTCACAGCTAGTTATAGTCTCCCGAGTACCTGTGTACCTTGTGCAGTGCAGACAACCAGTGGTCAGTGTCACGACCATTGGTCACTTTAATGTATATCAGAGATTTTAACTGTTTTTACAGCTAATTAGTGTCTCCTAGGTGCCTGTGTACCTTGTACAATGTAGATGACTGGGGGGGGGGGGGGGGTCAGTTCCAGCTGGGGGGGGGGGGGGGGGGGGTAAGTTCCAGGTAGTCCTGGAATGACCCCGGGGGTAAAAGCAGGCTAGCCCAGACTTACCCCGGGGTAAGTTCCAGAGGGGGGGGGGGGGGGGGGGGGGGGGGGGGGGGGGGGGGGGGGGGTAAGAATGGGCTGTTACACCGGCGCTGTATATCAACAGCTCGTGAGACGAGCCGTAAGACCGTGTGTTTGTGAGGAAAAACTCAGCAATGTCAGTGCCGGTAGAAAATGTTAGCAACACAGATGTGATGTGTCTGATGGAAATGTTTGTTTGATGTCCTTGTCCTTTAAAAATGATGTATTATGTCATGATGACACTTGTAATAAAATGAATTTTTTTTCGTTTCTTCACTGGAATGTTAATGGATTGCTTTCCAAAATGCAGAATAATGATTTTATTTCTTATGTGTCTGGTTTTGATTTTTATGTTTTGTCGAGACGTTTGTAGATTTTTTTCAGTCGCCTGTGTTCTCTGGGTACACCGTTTTCTGTACACGTGCATTAAAGTTTACGGCACGAGGAAGGCGTTCCGGTGGGCTGGTGTGTCTTGTAAAAAATGAGATCCGTACCTTTTTTACGCCTTTGGATATCGTATCTGATTTGTTCTGTGCTTTTCTTTGTTGATAAATCTTTGCTTGGCACCTTAAAACATGTTATATTCGTATGTGCATATGTACCTCTAGAGGGGTCGCCCTACTATTCCTATTTTGATAAAGAAAATGGAGTTTCCTTGTTAGAAGAATTTATATGTGACTGTTTACTTTTTGTTAAAAACGATGTGGATGTGATAGTGTGCGGTGACTTGAATAGTAGAATCTCAAATTTCTCATGTGTTTTTGAAGAAAGCATGTTTACATACAATGATCAACATAAAAGTGGGCCACCTCATGTACGAAATTCAGAAGATATTGTCCTAAATAATTATGGAAAGCTGTTAATTAACATGTGCACTGCTTTGAAATTGTGTATTTTAAATGGAGTGTGTAAGGGCGACTTTCAAGGTCGCTACACATACATATCCGATAGCGGTAGCAGTGTGAATATTTTTTGATGTCTTATGATTTGTTTTCTACCACTTCCAATAGTTGCGAGATGCATGTGTCTGAGAGAACGGAGTCTGACCACATGCCTTTAGAACTGAAGTTCGCTTCCTCACGTCATAACTGTGAGCCCGTACAGGTAAACAACAGGCGCTGTACTATTGCAAAATTTGTCTGGAGCGAAGCTCATGCTGATTTGTTTAAAGATGTAATCCTTTCCGATGAAATGCAAGTGCGCATGCAAGAGGCAGTAAGTCTGGTTGATAATAACATTGAAGAAGCGTTAAGTGTGTATAATTCTTGTATAAAAGAGGCTGGGGAATGTATGAAGAAACAGGTTTGTATTGGAAAATGTCAGAAAGAAGACGACTGGTATGACATGGAATGTCTTGCTAACAAAAGAAATGGTTTGTAATTTGTTAAAGAGATATCGACGTTCTTTGTCAATACCGTCTCGTGTAGCCTACTGCAAAGCTAGGCGAGAATATAAACATCTTTTAAAAAGAAAAGAAAAAAGCAATATAATGATACTCTGTTGACAGAATTACTTACGTCTGTAAATAGTCAGAAAGATTTTTGGGACTGTGTCCGCAAAATTTCCAGAAAAAGGAAGCAACCCGTAAATGATATAAGTTTAGAAACATGGTCTCATCATTTCAGAGATTTGTTAGAAGGAAACGCTGGTCCTCATAATGATCTGGGAAATGAAAATTACATCGATGAATTCTGATCATGACGGTGACAATCTAAACCGTCCAATCTCCAAAGAAGAAGTTATGGTTGCGCTAAGAAAGGTAAAACCTCGCAAAGCTGCTGGTCCAGATGGAATTATCGGTGAACTGATAAAAACTGCGTGCCAGTCAAGTTTATTTCTAGATTTTCTGGTTAAATTCTTTAACTCCTTATTTGATCAAGGGGTATATCCCAGAAGTTGGTCCGAGTCTGTTGTCATCCCATTGTATAAAAAAGGTGATGCAAACGATCCAAATAATTACAGAGGAATTTCATTGTGTAATGTTGGCAGTAAACTGTGCAGTGCTATTATCAATAGGAGGTTACAGGAATGTGTGGAAGAAAATAACATTACTGGGGAATTTCAAGCTGGGTTCAAGAAAAACTATTCTACAGTTGATCACATGTTCACATTAATGGCATTTACACAAAAACAGTTATGTTTAAATCGTAAATTATATGTTGCATTTATTGACTTCGAGAAGGCTTTTGATTCAGTCAGTAGAACCTTGCTGTGGCCTATCCTGTTTAAAAATGGTATCCGTGGAAAACTCTATAAATGTGTTATTAGTATGTATAATTGTGTAAAGGCAAGAGTGCGGTCTGGTGCTGCTCTAACAGATTATATAAATTGCACTTCTGGTGTGAAACGGGGCGATGTCTGTAGCCCTGTTCTGTTTTCTTTATTCATTAATGATCTAACACAGGAGGTTATAAATTGTGGAAGGCACGGTGCACATTTCATAAATGACGTTTTGGAAATTTTCATTCTTCTTTTGGCTGATGACGTGGCTTTGGTGTCAGAAACAGTGGTTGGATTACAAACCCAGTTAAATACTTTGCAAAGAGTTGCTGCTTCATTAGAATTAAAAGTTAATATGGCAAAAAGTAATATAATTGTATTTAGAAAGGGCGGATATCTAGCAGCGAGAGAAAGATGGACGTACAATGGGTCTACAATGCCTGTTGTCAATGTGTATAAATACTTAGGAATATACTTCTCAACGCGTTTGAGTTTTGTCTTTGATTGCAAAGATTTGGCCAGCAGAGCAAAAAATGCGTTACTGTGCATATTAAAGAAATTATCATTGCTAAATAACGATTCCCTTACTTTGTTTTTGAAGTTATTTGATGGCCAAGTTCAGCCTATGGTGCAATACGGAGCTGAAGTATGGGGCCTTGATGCAGTAGCTGCGGTACACTGTGAAAAAATCCATCTGTTTGCTTTGAAGAAATTTCGTGGTGTATCATTGCAAACGCCAAATGATTTGGTATATGGTGAAACGGCTAGATTTCCTACATATTTGAATTCCATTATCAAGTGTGTTCGATATTGACTGAAAATTACTCGGATGCAAGATCACAGATTTCCATATAAAGCATATCGAATGTTGTTAGAATTGGACGACAGAGGTAAGAAAAACTGGGTGACTAATGTGAGAATGAAACTGTGTGAATATGGTTTCGGATTTGTTTGGATGAACCAAGGTGTTGGTGATATGAGTGCTTTTATCCAGGTATTCCGAGAAAGACTCGTTGATTGCAGTTGGCAAAAATGGAATTGTCATGTACATAACAGGACAGATTTGAATTATATAGAACGTTTAATAATCTTCGATTGAGGACGGGTCATGCCTATTTTACTCATTCGTTTTTATTGAAGGGAGAAGACCCGCCTTTCTGTGTTGCCTGTGATAGTCAGATATCTGTCCAACATATTCTTTTAGACTGCTGGGATTTATACGACATTAGAAGGAAACATTACACTGCAGATAATATGAAGATTCTTTTCCGTGATGTTCCCCCTGACAATATTTTTAACTTCCTAAAAGAAAATTTATTTCATCGTGTGTGAATTTGGTGTTAGATTTTCTATAACCAGTATTGATTTTTGCAGATTACAGTTAGTGATTTCAACGTGTTGGTTTTTAATCCTAGGATTGGTTCTTTTAATCTTTTTTTAATGGGTTGGTAAGGTTTTGCTTTTAATCCTTTTTTAACATATATACGTGGTAGTTTGAAACGTGGTGACAGTCCTGAGGTAACCTCTGCTGTTGACGGGACTATAATTTTAATCTTAATCTTAATCTTCGATGTTTACCTGTCTATACATCAATGAAAATGGACAAGCATTTAAAACGTATCATGACTAAGTTTAGATTTGGTGTTTCCGATCTCTTTACTCACTACTTTCGTTATAGACAGTCATGTAGTAGAAATTTGATCTGTCCGTTATGCCGAAATGCAAAAGAGGATGAAGTTCATTTTGTATTGGCTTGTCCAGTATTAGACGAACTTAGAGAGGAATTCATCTCACGAAAGTACTTCAATAATCCTTGCCTTTTCAAATTAACCTTATGAATGTCATCATCAAATGAAAACACAGTTAAACAGTTAGCGATTTATTTATATAAAGCATTCAAAAAGCGACTTATGTATGTCACATAAAGAGCACCAAGATCAATTTGCCACATGATTCATGATGTACATCCCCATTCTAAGGGGCTATGGCCTTTAAGAATAAAACATTTGAGTCTTGAGTCTCTCTCTCTCTCTCTCTCTCTCTCTGACACTCGCACCCCCCCCACACCCCCCCCCCCCCCGTCACACATTATGGGCTTACGTAGTAAAAACATATACACATGAATTCTGTAAAGCCTCATGTATACGAATGACACGAGAGAACAGCGATAGTAGGAGCACGGAACAGACCAACGTATGATTATGAGAGTAGAACAGCTTTAAATAGAGGGGAGAGTGGAGGGAGACGCAGTGATGGGGAGGGGGAAGGGGAGGGTAAGAGAGGGAAAAGCTTTGTTCTGCAAGCAAGTTAGACGCTGAACCGCTGTAATATCATATATTAAGAATACGATTGAAACGGCTATGGAGTAGAAGATCTTGAAAATGAAATACAGTTAAATTAGAAATATTTTCCGAATGGATAAGATTTAATAAGGTAAACAGCCCACTGTGCCAGGTTCCGTCCAGCCTCATAACTGGAACTGAACACTCTACACTCCATCAGCGGGAGATCAGTAGATTTGATCTTATCACGAGGAAGATGAAAATGAGTTGTACTATTGCAGTCAAATAGAAAAATGAGGCATATCAGGAATCTGATCATATGCACATGTAGATGCCGGCTTTAAATGTCTGACTTAACCATCCGTAAATTCACACTCTGTATTAAATTACGGTTTGGAATAGGCCCTGTGGGGTTAGTACACTTTCTTGTTGGATTAGTCGGATCCCATCCATGGTTCGGAGTTGAATCTTCGAGGTATTGCTTCTGTCTCATATTCCAGAGTAAACATGTGAGAAGACGGATGGCTTCATATGAAGACAGAGGGACATCACAAACCCAAAATCAGATTTCAGGCCCCCCCCCCCCCCCCCCCCCCCCCCCCCCCCCCCCCCACACACACACACACCTTTTTTCTTTTCATGAAATTCGGCTAAGGCATTGGTCCATACACTGGAGTGCCCAGGAACCTATAACAAAGTTGTTTTGGAACCCCGTGTTTTTAACTGGTGAATTAGAAACGAAATCTCACTATGTCTGAACGACTAGATTTTGGACATAAAAGAAAATTTAGTGTACCTGCAAACGAAAAAGAAAAAGAAATGACAAGACAAAACACGACGCGTTTCAACCTCTTTGATCTTCAGGCCAGATAAACAACATTCAGAACGATGAAAACGAAGAACGAGCAATCACTTGTCTCCTCAAATTACGTCCATTTTGCGCCCAGCTTGAGGAGATAAGTGATTGCTCGTTCACCGTTTTCATTGTCTGAGGGTCCCAGTCTCTTCAGTTGAGCCCATAGCAAACTCAACTCTGGGTGGGAGCCGGTCGGGGCAGAAAAATCCCACATGGTTCTGATGGGAATCGAACCCACAACCTCCCAGCCGGGAGTCTGCGACGCTAATCACTTCGCCACGACGCCTGGAAAATATTGAAAAGTGTAGGGAAAGGAAGGCATGCCTGGCGAACTCCAATTACAGTATGGAACCATTCTCCAATAGCAATGCGAACCCTGCATTGTTCGCCTCGGGGTATAGTCGTTGGATGGTGTTGATTAGCCTTTGTCCCTTGTTAAATTTCTTTGCTATGACTCTTAGCTTCACCTTCCAGACACTGTCGAATGCCTTTTAAGTCAATGAAAACATGACAGAATTCCCTCTGGTCTTTTCCCAATGGGTACACAGGTTAAAGATATGTTAGGTAGCACTTCTGCCTTTACGAAACCCAACCTGTGCTTCCGCAGTATTGGTATGTGCTCGCGGCTGTAATCTATTCAGAATGGATTTGAGTATTACTTTGCTCGCACGAGTGATCAAAGTGATAGTGGAGTGGCTCAGGCATGTTGGAGATTTCCGTTCTTGGGAAAGGTGACGATTAGTGATTGAGTCCATGGCGTGGGACACTCTCCAGCGGGCCAGGTTTGGTTGCAGATGTCAAACACTGCCTCTCAACCATGTTCTAAGAGTTCTGTAGAATGTTGTCAATGCCTACAGCCTTCACGTTCGAATGATTTATTGCGGCTATGGCTTCTTGAAGTACCGGGAGCTCGTCCCCCATTCGATGAATCCTGTATTGTAAGTACACTTGGATCGTCTTTGCTTTGTTGTAGAATTCCACATTTTTTTTGTGATGTCATCATCCTATGCGAGACGTTTACTTTGTTTTTGTTTGGTTAACTTTTTCTTAGAACCTTAAAGATTTTTCTATGTCATTGTTGCGCACGTTTTTTTGTTTTGTTTCTCTCTCTCTCTCTCTCTCTCTCTCTCTCTCTCTCTCTCTCTCAGTGTCCTGGCACTTTTCTTCGATCCAGCTCTGCTTCTCGTTCTTCATGTCCTCCCTGATCCTCTTCTTCATAGCGCCATGTTTCTCTAGCCCAGTCTTCTGATGATATAACTTTTAATTGATATGCTATTTAATCCATACTTAGCAGGATTTTTCCCAGTGATACTGACTTGGTCCTTGCCAACGCTCTAGGTGAGCATAAAGCTCCTTCTGTTGTCAAACATCTCGTAGTGCAAAACGTCTCCAAGATCCTGCCTGTGAACCATGGCTGGATTTTGTGTTTTGTTATCATTATTAGCATATTCCTAGTTTGAGAAGTTTCGCAAGAGCTTTGGGGTCTTCTTCCAGCAGCAGAGACGGGGCGAATGATCCTCCTACGGCCGGTTGGAATTATTCAGCAATGTCAGGATTTTTCAACTTGCCAAGATTGCATTTCAGACGGCTGTTCTGTGTGTGTGTGTGTGTGTGTGTGTGTGTGTGTGTGTGTGTGTGTGTGTGTGTGTGTGCGTGCGTGCGTGCGTGCATGTTTTGTTCTTCAAATGTACTTTAAGATTCATCAAGACAAGGTCGTGGTACGACCAACGTCAGCTCCTGGAAATGTTTTTGTTTTAGCCCAATTGATGCCAGAGCTAATCTGGTTCTTCACAAGAATGTTGTCTGTCTGTGATACTGACACATTTTGGGGTGCCAAGTCCATATTTGAGATTCTTTTTGTTCACTGAGAGTATTGGCAAGGACAAAGTTATCACTGGCAGATCCTTAATATGGATTAAATGGCAGATAAAGTCATGAGAATCGGTACAGTCGCTCTTCTTCGTTTTAGTGCACAACAGCTAGTAAAGAATTTTTGCGCGAATGAAATAAACCTATGACTTTAGTGCACAACAGTTAGTAGAGATTTTTTGCGTTAATGAAATAAACCTGCGATTTTAGTGCATAAAAATTAGCATACACTTTTTGCGCTAATGGAATAAACCTCTGATTTGAATGCACAAAAATTGATATAAAATTTTGGCGCCAATGAAATAAACATATGATTTTAGTGCACAATAATCGGTATAGACTTTTTGCGCTTACAAAATGAACGTATGGTTTTAGTGTACAACAAGTGGTAAACACTTTTTGCGCTAATGAAATAAACATATGAATTTAGTGCAAAATAATTAGTGTAGACGTTATGCGCTGATGAAATAGGCATTTGATTTTAGTGCTCAACAATTAGTATAGTTTTTTTTTTGCGCCAATGTAGTAAAGCATACACAACACTCTTTACCCCACCTCTTTCTGCGCAGTCTTCCACCCGCAATTGCAGTCGTACAACAGATCTATCGATACATTGTGGTAACTAATAATCCAACTGCCGTCACGCGCCCAACAGAAATGCAAAGGAGTGCCCATTGATCATGTTTTAGAGTTGCGTGAAGTACGCCATTAGTGGTAATTCCGCTTGCCACACACATACGCACGCGCGCGCGCGCACACCACACACACACACACACACACACACAAATAGATAGAGTATGCGCGCGGACGCATTTATGTGCATATATGCCTGTGCACGCTTGTGTAGTTTCGTATGGGTGGGGGGGGGGGGGGGGGGGGGGGGGGGAGGGGGCTTGTGTACTTGTGCATACACATGTATATGCATGTGCGAGTTTCGTGTATTCATGTCTGAAATGCTTTGTGCAAGAAAATTGATCAATTCCTAATGGTTATTCCACGTCTACATGCCAGCAGTAAACGTAGCTGAAACGGGCTTGGAAAGCTGTCAAACTTTGCAGGAATGTATCGTTATCTTAAGCTATGTAGTGCTGGGCAGCATAAAACAGAAATAAAACTCATCCTCTTTACTGTGTTTACACAGTGGGCAGATTAAATCATTGTCATCATGGGATCGATATTGGTAGTACTGCTGAGCCGTATCTGTTACACCGAGTCTGAGCTTAGTCATTACAATTTTCAGATGTCTATCCGAATTTAGTAGCAAATAAGTTTTCATATCAGGTACCGTACAATACGTTCTGTATACACTAAATCTATCACTATTCTTAATATGAAAATCCCATTCCTGCCACCTACACGAAATTAATCTTTCGCTACAATCAAGCAAAAAAGCATCTTTTTTTATACACCTTGATTTGTCCGAACAAATCTATACCAGTTGTAAGCAGCTTACAACGGATATTTGAAGCCCAGTTTCTTTTGTCACGTGAATCAAGATCCAGCAGCATCGTAACGGATTTGCGTGGCAGTCTTGACTCTCCCACTCGAGTCAGTTTTAGCCAAAATCGAATACATTTAACTACTGAATTGATATATTTTGAATGTCAATTCCCGTCCCCATAATTATTAGAGCATTTGAGAGAGAGAGAGAGAGAGAGAGAGAGAGAGAGAGAAGAGAGAGAGAGAGAGAGAGAGAATTCCCTCAACATAAACAAACAAAAATGATTCCATGAACGTGGGTTTAATGGATTGTTGATTATTCATAATAATTAATCGTCATTATTCACACCTTGAACTGATGATACACTAACAGCAGGCAAGGAACAAAGAGGAGAGAGAGAGAGAGAGAGAGAGAGAAAAAAAACAAAGAAACGAACAACAACCCAAGTAACAAATAAGACAAAGACATCACAACGCTTGAGAGAGAACAGAGCCATATTGAAGGTTTACCTTCAACGACCTTTTTTTTCCACAAGTCATTAAAGAATATTGGCACAACGTTTCAAAAAAAAAGAAGAAAATAGTAGAACATACTGCTCGGGGGAAAAAAAAAAAGCACACACGGTTTTCCGTTGGTAACAGGAAAAACAGTCCTTCAGAAGATCCCCGGTACTTCTCTTTTTTTTTGTTTTGTTTTTGTTTTTTGCACAAAGGGAATACGTTCAAAAAAAACATCTATACACCTTGTCAGAATCCCATGCATGTTTCGTGGCCCAGGCCAGACCCCGTCAGAGCCTTGACACGCATCAGAATCTGAGTTATTGAGCATGATCAGTGACCGATATACATGTATATATACATAATC
This sequence comes from Conus canariensis, assembly GCA_033310375.1. NCBI lineage: Eukaryota > Metazoa > Mollusca > Gastropoda > Neogastropoda > Conidae > Conus > Conus canariensis. Next base: position 37,871,136 of record CM065721.1, on the reverse strand, counting down.
AAACTACAGTCAGTCAAGCAACACCATAGAGGAAACAAGGCTGGAAAAGGTCACGAACTTGAAATGGACACGTGTCGTTTTGTATTTCTACAGACCCGTCTCTAAGACAAATACAGGCTCAACCTGGAAACATATGAAGTGAGAAAGGGAAAAAGGAAAACAAAAAAAAAAAGTCCACCTCCTTAAGTTTCCTTCATCGATCACAAAGGTGAAGAAAAAAGAAAAAAAGAAGTGGGCATAAATATTGTTATTGCCAAATGGTTTAGCAACAAAACCCGCACACAGTGCCCGGACATACACTAATATCTATCCAGGAGCACCCACTGTCATACAGCTGTGGTGGAAATTGACATCACAGCAAGAACGCGTAGGTACGTGCACGCACGCACGCGCGCACGAAGACACACATGCAGAGCAAGATCATCCCACAGACACGCGCACACACACGCACGCACGCGCGCGCGCAAACACACACGCGCGCGCGCGAGCAAACACATACACGAACGCACCGCGCGCGCAAACCACACAACAACACACACACACACACACACCACACACACACACAGCCACCTGAGCCGATGCATATTTTGCTTCTATCCCCCACTCTTCAGTGATGGTTGTCTTGGCTCACCATTAGCATCGTTTTGCTGGCTGTGATCGTTTTACCTGAATGGAACGAACTCGAAATGCGTGGTACAGTCTTATGCTGACAGGCTGTCTGTCCATCTTAAAGTAGGAAAAGCGAGTTCAGAAGACTTTGCGACCGTTGCGCTGTTCTGTCAAGTTTAGTGAGGAACTCACTACTGCCACTGCGCCAGCACAGAAATACGCTTCTAACGTTCAGCGGATCCGAGATGGACGTATGTCTCTTACAATGGCTAGTCAATGCGTGATCCAAGCCAGAGAAAGTCTGGTGGCGTCTCTGGGTCCTACCCGCACCTTCGGGTGTGTCTTTTTCTTTGAAGTGAACTCGTCTCCGTTAACGTTGTCAGAGTTCTTAACAGACTGATCTCAGAAGCACGCAAGCACTCGATGGTGGTCTAGCGCACTGATATACACCAACATTTATGCATGCGCTGGCTTCTCTCTCTCTCTTCTCTCTCTCTCTCCTCTCTCCTCGAAAGAATTCAGTGCTAACGTACTTTTTTCAGGTACAGAACAAATCGCCTAAACACAAACAACAACAAAAACACGACAAAAGTCAGTACACTTTCGAAAAGAAAAAAAAAAGTCAACAGAAACGCCACCATCAAACACTGAAGACTTGGACTAACAATAGGTACACCTGAAAGGGTTTCCAGTTGAAACATAGTGATCTTCTCTTTCCAGAACTCGTGTGGGCAGGGCCGAATGTGGTTAAGACAAGGAGAGCCATCACTTGCATCTTCCCCCCTCCCGCTTCGCCGCCACATCACAGCCTACCGAATGTGCATTACAGTCATGCCCATCCCCTCATCCTCCACCCCGTTTACCTTGCCCCCGTCCGCCTCTTACTCCCGCTGTCTGTCTTTTGCCTGCGTCTCTCTCTCTCTCTCTCTCTCTCTCTCTCTCTCTTTGCGCGTTGAACATGGGGAAGGGGGGAAAAGAGGAGGGGGAGAGAGAGAGAGAGAGAGAGAGAGAGAGAGAGGGGGTTATGAGGAGAGAGAGAGAGAGAGAGAGAGAGAGAGAGAGAGAGAGAGAGTATGAAAGAAGAGAGACGCAATGCAAGAAAGAAAGAGAGAGAGAGAGGAGAGAGAGAGAGAGAGAGACGCATATGCAAACAAGAACAAGCTAAGTGGAAAATCATACTATTTCAGACCAACAACGTTCTTCTATGGATGCCCTCCATTCTTTTTAACACACAAAAAAGTGTAAGAAAACATTTCAGGGAAAAAAAAAAAGAAAACGTTGATATTGCCCTAAAACGCAGTTCAACAAGACATAACTATCGACCACGCGAAAGCTATTGACATGTGAAAAATATGATAAAGCTATTGACATGAGAAAAAATATGATAAAGTATGTAAACCCCAGTGTGAAACAAATAATTAAACGTTAAAGTTGATATGCAACATTATTAAAAAAGAAAAGAAAAGAAAGGAATGTACAAAGTTGTTGAATGTATGGACTGACATCATCAGATCAAGTGCAAGTCTCTCACTCTCTTTTCTCTCCCCCTCTCTCTCTCACACACACACACACACACATTCCGTTGCAAACACGCATGCGCACACGCGCGTCTGCACACACACATACCCACAAATACACTTGCAAACACGCACACATACGTGCAAACACGCACACTGAACATGGACAAACGAAAACGTTCTGTTAGAGAAATTAAAAAAAAAAAAAAAAAAGCAACGGAACACAGAAGGTAATACCAAATATTATACCCGTGGCAGACATGGGGTCGTCCACAACTGTCAAAGCTGACGTTCAAAAGTCGATGTCAAAGATGACGTCATTCACAAACGCTATCAAAGACTCCCAATCTCAACTACCAAAGAGGACATCGATCACAGCGTCGTCAAAAATGACGTCAGCATCGGCCAAAGATAATGTCATCTATGCTGTTGTGAAAGATGACATTCTGAACTCGTCAGAGCTGACGTCATCCACAATATTGTCATCAAGAGGCCCGTCTTGGTCAGACTTGACGTCATCGGCCAAAACGTCCGTACTGGCCAAAGATGACATCGTGCGCGACATTGTAATGACGTCCGTATTGGTTAAAGATGACGTCATGCACAATATTGTCAAAAGACAACAGCCACATTTACTGAAAGTGATGGTCACAATCGTTATCGATGGTACGCGCAACTGTCAAAAGGTACTATAACGATGTTGGCTTGTGCAGTCCATTAAAGAACTTCAACGGCACTCACTATAATGATGTTGGCTTGTGCAGTCCACAAATGGCTTAAATAACTTCAACGGCACTCTTACAACATCCCCTCACCCCCCCCCCCCCAAGTTTTTATAAAAAACCGAATTTCTTATTTATATATCCCATCATCTTCCGCGACCATAAGCTGTTAGCAAAGATAAAAATGTCATGTGGAAGGTCTGAGATTTCATTCTGGAATTATTGTAAATGCAGTACGTCTCCATACACCGCTTTCCTCCTCCAGATATTGGTATATATAATCTGATTTCATCTTTACATTGTACCTGAGCCTCGTGTCTTTAGCTCGAGCGCTTGAAGATCGATTCATTTTTAAGCAAGCAAATCAAAAGTGGATTACTACCTGTAACAAAACGGCAATTTTTTTTTCTCCCCCCATAATACCACTCCAAGTCATATCACAAGTCTTTCCTTATTTTGGTCATATGGTTAATGCTTTACTAAATTGGACAGAGTTTCGCACAAAAAACATTCTGTAGCACAAACCACGTCGACAGTTGCGGACGACCCTCAAAAAATTGTATCGAATTCATAGACACCACAATACATCCCAGTGCAACGCGGGGGTCCTGTTTTTCGGCAACGACACAAGCGCAGTTCACGCTTGTTCCTTGACCATACAATCACATTCCTGAAAATTTCTACTGAGTTCGACGGAAACCGGCAATATCGCACTGCGAGATATAATGGCATACCGTATATCTGCAGAAAAACACTAACATCTAAATACAGACTGAGAAAAGTGAAACTGTTACTTCACTGACGACAACAGAAACTAATCTGATACAAAATCCGCAAGATTGGTCAGTCGTTTGATGAACCAGAGCACAAAGGACAACAGTTAGTTCAATCTCAAAAACATTTTTAGCTACAGTCCACACTCAGGAAGCTAGATATACAACAGGTACGGATTATGTATGTTAGGACAAATACACAGAGATCTCTCATTTACTTAATCTACTCTAAGACTCGGATGCACTATAATCTCTACAAGACGAGCCGAGACACCACATGAATTCGACCTCGTCCTCGCAAGCGGCTAGTATGTTTCAAAACTATATATGTTTTAAAATCCTAATGCCTTTCAGTAAACACGGTGCACACTGAACACAACACATCGTTTTCTCACACGCTTGACCTCTTATTGAAATACTATCTTTGGATGCTCTATAATCACTTCTCAGATTGACCGAAATATCGGTATCCGTTGTGTAACATAGTGTATTGATTTGATGTTTGGTTTACATAGCAACATAGCGGGATTATGACAGTATGACTCTTCCTTTCCTTTTCTTTTAAGGGTTTCTTTTTCTTCCTTTCCTTTTTCTTTAAACTTTGGATTACTTACTGTTTTTAACTGTTGAGGAAAGGGTGGTAGTGGGGGCGGGTAGGTACTATAGTCTCTACAGATTTTTTTTTAATGGGTTACGAAAATGGAATTCGTGTTAATGCAAGAAGCCGACTTTTGTTCTCTTCAAACGCAAGAAAATAGTAGACTGCTTGTCATTCCCAGCATTAACTCTCCGTAATATCTCGCTCGCTCACCACACACACACACACACACACACACACACGCACACGACACACACACACACACACGCACGCGTGCGCCCCATCTACCTTATCTCCCCACTCGCCTTACCCCGCCCACAGATCCGTGTTTAAATACATGGCCCATTGGGTGTTCGCTTGGACTTTCCCCCCCCCCCCCCCCCCTTGATTTTGACCATACTGTTTTAAATGCAGAGTAAAACGCTAATACAAATGCAAGCCTAAAAGTGCTGTATTTCCCTTCTCTGCTGCTATCATTATTTCTGTGCTATGATTCCATTGCCGTTTCCTTTCAGAAATATAACACTCTTGAATATTTCTCTCTCTCTCTCTCTCTCTCCTCTCTCTCTCTCTCTCTCTCTCTCTCCACACACACACACACACACACACACACACCCCCCCACACCCACCCACTCGCACAAATCCACGGCACGTCAATCAAACCACTATGTAGGCCTATAGCTATTCAAGCACTATCACCAAAGTCACAACACCATGCTTGTGACCACACACACACACACACACACACACAACCTACCTCTGACGGCTTATTAAGACTAGCAACGGACGAAGGTGTCCCTACACTAAAGGACATATACATGCAATCACACGATCCAAGTCACTGAATTTCTCTGTACAAAAGAGAAAAAGATGCACCCAGCACTTTGAGGCACCGAGGCTGGAGCCAACCCCCTCTCTCCCCCCCCCCCCTCCCTTTCTCTCCAGTAGAAAGGATGAAAATACACAAGTCATCCCGCCAGCCCGTCCACTTCCTTCCACCCTCCCCTCTCCTCCCCTCCCCGCCCTCCTGGCATTGACAATTATCACAGGACATTCGCTAGTAAGGGAATAATAATAAGGATAATATACTGTCATGTAGGATCAAAGGAACAACAATAACAATCATAAGAATAATAACAGTGATAACACAGGATCAGTTGGCTTCACAACACGGAGAGATCGGACAGAGACCATGTCCTGTAGGCGCGTACAGTACGGCTGGCAAACATCACAGAATGAGGGATCAGATCAATACCACAAAAAAAAAAAGAGAAAAAAAAAAAAAAACGAAACAAACCCACACAATAAAGACACGTATCGTGTAACACCAGACGGGGGTTTTAATCGACCGTATTTCTTTCTTTCTTTCTTTTTTTTTTTTCACCAACTTGGTACAACCTGCACGTTTTGACCCACCAGTTCTGGAATTGCTAGACTAGATCCAGGCCTTGGTAATATAGCCAAGTCATCAGGAGAGAGAGAGAGAGAGAGAGAGAGAGAGAGAGAGAGAGAGAGAGAGAGAGAGAGAGACGGACGGAGAGAGAAAAAGAAAAGCCTTGTAGGTACCATCGTCAGCACTGGGGAACTGGATTTGCAACAAGACGGCGAGTCTCCACTAAACTGGAGTGGCCACCAAGGTCCGACACAGTGTATCATTCCCTTCGTGCCCTGCTGCAGGTTTTTGCAGCCTTTCAACATGAAAAGGGAATGAAACTGGATCCCACCTAGCATTGGTTCCAGTGCACGGGACGAAGCCAGAGTGGGCTGAAATTGATTTGAAGAGCACAGAGATCCACGCAACAAGATACATGCGACAGGACGTGTTTGGGGACAGGAATGGACGAGATTCGCAGAGAAGACGAGGTCAAAGACGAAAAAGCAAGAGGACACAGAAGACACGAAGAGAAGATCCAAAAGGAGGACAAGACAAGAACAGAAGTGGAAGACGGAAGGAGAAGGAAGAAGCGGACGCAAGAGGAGGAGGAGGAGGGTAAGGACGATGATGATGATGATGACGAAGAAACAGAAGAGGAAGAAGAAAGTAAAGAGGAGGAAGAAAACAACGAGTTGAGAAAGAAGCGGACGGGGGGAGGTGAAGGAGGAGGAAGAAAACGAGGAAGAATGCAAGACAACGAAGAGGGGGGAAAAAAGGCGAATAAAATGTGAGCAAAGTAGACTGACTGGAATAAAGAAATGTCGCTGAAGGATGAATTACAATCCACTGATCAAAAGATAGACGATCGACTCTGCAACTGAAACCGAATCCGCAGAATGGGAAAACAGTTAACGGTCACACACGCACGCACATACGCGCGCGCGCGCGCACACACACACACACCTAGTAACAGAATTCAAAGAATTAAGGTGAAAGGCATAACAAAACCACCAGCCAGCGATTTCAAACCCTAAAGACACAAAAAGAGTTTTTGGCGCGCACTGGGGGTCGGAGGAGGGTGGTGGTGACGCTGTATAAATCAAATGCTCTTTGTATACAATTACCTTCTCCCTCCCCTCCCTCCAACAGCTATTAAGTTCCTGATCAGCAATCATTTGGAAACAAAGGAGGGGGGGGGATATGGAAGGGGGTGTTGAAGGGAATAGGGGAGAGCCGAGGGGACGGGTGGAAGTGGTGGTGGTGTGACGGTTTGTGAAAAAGGGACTATAATTTTATGGTGGTGTACATCCTAAACGATTGCAGACCCTACGCACGTGTGCATTGAAGGTTTGTAGACGTTAAAAGCCGTCTTGGGATTGGCACCATAAAATTGCACACCACCATCATCTTTATCGTTATTATATTGCATTCAATAATAATGATAATAATATTAATAATAACGATAATAATGACGATAATAACAGACCCGTGTACACTTCCACTGCTGTTGATGTACTTTTGAATAAAAATGAGCGTATTTTCTACAGAGTGTGTTCAAGATCATCTTTGTAAGAAGGAAGAAAGGGAGGGATGGTGCTGGTGGTTTCAGTGTTTCACCTTCAAAATGTTTAGGTGGTGGTGGGGAGAAGAGGAAGGGGGGGGGGGGGGGGGGGGGGGGGGGGGGGGGGGGGGGGGGGGGGGGGGGGGGGGGGGGGGGCAGCATTCGTTCCATTTTCATCTGCCATCACACCGCAGATATTCTTCCGTGTAGCAACCACCCGATCTTGCATGAAGTACGGTAAAAACAGGTTCTTCTGACACAAATTGTTGTCAAACCTGATTCATTAGAATACCTTGGCACAAATTCACGTTGTCTCACCGGTTCTTGCTCGCTTGCTTGCTTGCTTGCTTGCTTGTTTTTTTTTCCCGATGTTACAGGGCATGCTGTCAAAGAATCGGTCACAGCCTGTCGCAATTTCGCGCGCGTGGAAGTTAGGAGTTGTCGCTCTTTGGTCAAAGCCCCCCCCCCCCCCCCCCCCCCCCCCCCCCCTCCCTGTCTTTCCTTGCCATGGTTACCAGCTGCAAGTTCGATTAACACTCAAGAACTTTGTCACTAGATTTTCTTTTCGACGTACTTTTCTTTCTTTCTTTTTTTTTTTTTTTTTTTAAGTTCGCCGGTTTTTTTTTTTGTTTTGTTTTTTGTATTTTCGCTAAGTACATGTACAAAATATGGCGGAATCGTATTATTCTAATTATTGTTTTTATTATTATCATTATTAAATTCTGTCACGGTAAACCAACAATTAAAAACAAATCCTCCTGGAATGAGTATTGCAGGACTTCGACTGATGTCACATGATCAAGATTTTCCGGACATTTATTTTGAATGCCAAAAATCGTAATTTCTTATTTCTCTAACATATTGAATTGATCAAATTCTTCCTACACACTCAAACACACCCACATCCCCATCACCACCCACACAACCGTATGCGTTTTAATTCACAAAACCATTTTTCCCCGTTCATGAAAATCGTTTCTTTTAATAAAACAACAGTATCCGAAAAATTGTCCTCGAAAATTGATACTGCGTTAGGTCGGGCAAAAAAAAGCACACAGTCTCTGTCACTGGGTCCACAGATATCGCAAATATCTGAATTCGGAAGAACAGATTGAAAAAAAAAAAATTTTTTTTTGAAAACTTGACAAACTATATGTCAGTGTTGGGAATCCCCCCGACCCCTTCTCCCACATTTCTCTGTCTGTCTGCATTATTACAGGGGAAGGAACCAGCATTCTGACCAACGCTGAAATGTTAAAATAATGGTAAGGAACCCCGGAAAGGCCCCCCCCCCCCCCCCCCCCCCCCCCCCCTAAGGATGCATGAATCTATCATATTAAGAAACAGATGAAACATCGAAGCCACAACACCAAGGAGTAGTGCAATGATTTGGTTTATTATGTCCTACCCTTGCAAGAAAAAAAAAAAAACCCACTGGACTAATAGGGTTCTGGGAACGAACGTTGGAGGTTGTTGATTGAAAAAGTTCTCAAGAGATGTAAACAAGTGTTTCAGCCCGAACTCGCGATTATCCATCTAAATATTGATCACAGAAAGTGGTGATACGCAGCTGGCACAGACCGTGCGTGTGTGAAAAAAAAAAAAGTTTCATCCTGACATGAGGTTTGGAATAACAGACCCACTGTGATCCTTGCATACAAACTACAGTTTGAAGTTGTATGCCTGATGTGAGAGCAATATAAACGTGACCATACCAGAGCCAATAGGCAACACATGCTGCAGTATGTAAGCGATCAGGATGAACGTACACACAGTATAGACTAGTTATACGGGTTACAGACAGAAAGAAAGGGGGTGAAGGATGCAGATAACGTGTAAATGCTAAAACTGTTCGCTGACTGCATATGGGACCCATTCAATTCCGTCCGAGGACAGCATATGTTTGTAACGTCCGATTTTAGTCGACTTTCTTTTCCATAAGCGAGACCAGTCACTAACCTCGGTTTTGGCAGTGTGGTTCTGCCCATAGTATCAAAACAAAGATATGCCACTAAAAATTACGGGGATTTTGTCACGAACAGGGGGATGAGGGAATCCCTGGCACCAGGTATCCCAAGGCAGCCTGTGAAAATCAGTACACAGAAAGAAAATGGCTGTTGAAAAAAGGGTCAGCATTAACGTAAAATAATCGATAAAAAGGGAAATCTGTGAGTCTCATACTTGAGCCTTACCGTAAATATTCAATGTTGGAGAGAAAAAAAAAATCACGGGAATCGATAAAACTCATTTTTTCTTATGTACCCTGGATAAATGTAAACTAAAGAGGATTAAAAACACAAAAAACAGGTCCCATTCAAAACGACTGTAATCAGGGTTGAAATAAAAAGCAGCTGATAAGAGTAAAATGATTTGAAACGAGCAACAGACAGAGAAGGGGGGGGGGGGGGGGGAAGGGAAGGCAATGGTTTTAATGAAATAAAGGATTATCGTCTTCACAGGTTTTATATGAATAGCACACGCACACACACACACACACACACACCACACACGAACACACACGTGCGCGCGCGTGCGACTTCAACAAGATGATGCCAATATTCAGGAGGAGGGAGCTATAAAAAAAAAAAAAAAAAAAAAAAAGTGTCCACGCAAGTCATGTCGGTGACATCACATTTTTCTGACATCACCGGCACTTTAAAGGGCCGAAGACGACCGTATTTCCGTCTTCTCCCGACAGCCGAGTTTGTAGTTCAACGCAACCCATCCTGTTGCTACCATTTTTTTTTTTTTAACCCAATATTTCTTTTAAAAAACAACAACCACAACAAACTAACACATAAACAAAACGGCAACAAAATTTTCGTCTTCAAAATAACAAAGACGACCAGTCTTTTGCAGCTAAGCTACTATGTCGAATTCACACACAACGTCTGTGTTAAACCGAATGTTATTAGTATGAGAAAGTCTGGTTCCCTGGTTTCTTGCAAACAAACAACAAATGTCTGCGCAACAAACCCAAACCCCCAGATGTCTGTCTTCCAGAGCAACACACAGTTCAGGAACACTTTGCTTGCAACATCACCATCACTCACTGTCCGGCAATTTTTTTTCCCCTTCTTTCAGTTTCCCGCAACAAACAGAACGTTGATAACTTTTCTCTGGAAAGCACGCGTTACAATCTTGGCAGCAACAGAATTGCTTGGTATGCTATTCACCGTTTTATAGCAGTCAACAAAAGGGAGGCCGCACGTCTTTTTGTTCCCGGAGAAAAGACACACAACACCGTTGCTCTCTCTTTCTTTCTGAACGAAAAGGACCTCTCTCTCTGCCGTTTGTTCAAAGACACGAATGATGCTCCACAAACGACGAAAGCTCCTACGCCGACCCCAAACCGTTCACCGTCTGTTCTCCTTGGGTCGGGCGCAGGGGCATACAGAGAGGGGGGGAAACAGCCCGCTAGACACATTTGAAATCTATGTAGGAGTATTCGGCGTCGTCGAGATTATCTGGAACAGAGAGAAAATCCGCTCATTTTTATGTGATTTTATTCTTGTTGTGCGTGTGTGCGTGCATATATATAGAGATTGTGTGTGTGTGTGTGTGTGTGTGTATGTGTGTACGTGCGTGCGTGCGCGCGCGCGCGCAAGAAGTTAGGCTAAGAAAGGTTGAGGGCGCGTGCATGTGTACGTGTACGTAAATGTGAGTAAATGGGGGCAGAGAAAGATCAAACATTTGTAGGCCTACACGAACATGGGTTTATGTATGGATGTGTGTGTGTGTGTGTGAAACCATGCCTAAAAAGCAAACACAAAATGAAACTTGAATAGAAACGAGGCCGTTGGGAAGGGAACCATGGGAGTTGAAATAAGAATCATAAAAACAGAGATGATGAAAATATTTAAATAAGGGAGGAATACTACCACTTTTGGTGATAATGTGACGATAATAGTTGTAGTAGTAATGGCTAAACAGGGTTGGAGGACAGAACAGCATTTTTTTAAAAATATGAACTGATTGCTTAATGGTATGATAATAGTGACGATAGTAATAATGGTAGGTTAATAACAATGGCCAGTAGCAAGGAATAGAAAAGACCAATGAATAAAAAGCAAACAAAACTATTGGGTGGTGATCATAATGATAGTAGTTATATGTAGTGATGTTGGTAATAATAATAATGGTTGGAAAGAAATGGCACAGTTATAAGGTGAAGTTGCTCTTCTGGTGTCGGTATATAGTGTCGTATTCTATGTATTTGTGATCATCTTGCTACCCAGCAGCTGAGCTGTTACAAGTCGTATGTCATTTTTGAGGAGCATATTCTCAAAATGAAACCAAACTAAAAAAACAAACGTTGGTGGTCACAGACCAGTCATTTCTGTTTTCATTTAAAAAGATATATAACGATGATGTCAGTTACGATCTCATCTACATACGAACCGACCGAAAATTTTCCAGCCTTGCCCATGAATTTTTTTTTTCAATATCGGATTTTAATCAAATAAGCTGAGAACGTACAAATTCAGTTAAAGAAGACAGTCTGAAGATATTTCAACGCAAAAATAACACATCCGTAGGACACAAAAATACGTACACAAAGTATTCCTCATAACATTCAGCAGTTCAGATGAAAAAAGAAAAATAGCTGACCTATGCAAATGGTTGATGAAATAAGCTTACACTATAAAATACTCTACATATTATTAGAACTGGCGATTATCTTACATTGGGTTGTGTAGTTTTCTTTTGTATACATTGAAAATTGGGGTGCGGTGGGGAAGACGCATACATCTCTCCCTCTAAAGGAGGGGAGGGAGGGGGGGGGGGTGTTATTAATACGGATAACGAGAGGTCAGCTTACAAGTGTTTAGGACAAAATTGAGAATTAAAAGGCACTTTCTCCCTTGAATACACTAGTGTTATTCTGCTATATTTTGATAACCAACTGGAACAGTTATGTGCACACAAAAAAAAAAGAAAAAAAAAAATCGTCAATGCGACAGTCGCCACTTCCGAGTAGCAGTTGTCCGATTCCGTTCCAGTGAGTGTCCTGGTAGCAAGTCTTTTCCCCCCAGTCAATATGAACTCGAAAACCTGCTCTTTGCCTGGGCGTATGCGTTTCTGGTATATCAGCTGCAGCCACTGCTTTGAAATGGAGATGTAAATCGCGGAAGGAGCAATTGTATTTATTTCCTTTCCCAGAGGGGGCTGAAAGCATTTTTGCCTGCGGGCTTTGTTTCTGGTGGCACTTTGACCTAAAGACTAATCGCTTGTGGATCTTGCCCTCCACCCGTGTGTCATTTGCAGGTAAATTGCCTGCCAGAAGTTTTTTGAAACTTCAGTTTCATCAAGGTGGTGTCATGGGGTACATGATTGAAAGCTGATGAATTAATGACTGATGTCCGACCTACGCGTATCGTCGTATATGTGTATATGTGTGCGGCGAATGAGCACATGTATGTTGCATGGGCCTTGTGTGTGCGTGTGCAAGCGCGCGCGCGCGGGTTTGTGTGGGCATGCTCCTGCGCACACGTATCTGCACGTGTACGTGTGCACTGATAATTTTACAGTGGTAAGAATTTTGATTGGGCTGATTTCTATTCTTTTATGATCAGTTCTCTCATCAGGAAGACGTTGGAAAGCGGATAGTCGTGTGAAAGGTGCCTACAGGCGGCGCCATTTTGTAGCGGAATTTCCAGGATTGTCGGTGTCTGGCCATCTACACCGACTAGATCTGCTCTTCCACTGTTGTACGGTATGCATTTGTTTTGTAACTGGAGAATTCGCTCGTATCATGGGGTGGAAGCTCTGAATCTCCAACTTGGAGATAGGCTGAAGCCGCCCCCAAATTTTTTTTTACTGCTCCTCTTACCATGACGTCCAGTTGCTGATTTCTTTTATTATTGGAAAATTCGTTCTTACGACTTTCAAAACGCATCATCCAGTTATAATTATGTCTTCATCAATAAATTCTTTCCACAAAATCAAGTTTGTTTGCTTTTTTTTATTCATTGATCACTTCTGTTCCTTTCTGTCCCATGCTTCCCTTTCCAACGTTGCGCCAAATATGAGAAGACAACCGATTCTTTGTTTTAACTGGGAATGTGGTTTTGTACAAGAGTGTACACGTTATCTAAATGGGCCCGGTCCAGGAATGTGAAGCGATTACTGCAACTTGATCAGGTCCCTTGAGGCAATGCCTACACCCATGCATTCTCAGTAATAATTCACAAACTCAACGTTTCCAGTCTCTAACCATGGAAATCTAACATGCCAAGAGATACGCATAACATGTCCGCTCTCAACACAAGATCATGATAGGTCCATGGACATGTTATACGCATCTCTCAGCACGTTACATTTCCATGGGACTGGAGACATACATTTCCATAACTACATATGTGCACCGACTGTTAAACATTTCCTCCATTCTGTAATAGTACACCTCATAATAGCGACAGCAAGATTTACCACCAAACACAAGCTATAGGGGGAAGGGAGAGAAGCCACTATGATCCCAAGAACAAAACAATGAGAAAATATTCATTGTCAAGTTTGCATCTTGACCAACACCACTGGTAGTCGAGTTGCGTAGAGGCAGAAAATCTTGCGTCACGGCACACTGGTCAAGTTTGCATCTTGACCAACACCACTGGTAGTCGTGTTGAGGTAGAAAATCTTGCGTCACGGCACTCAGAATAAGCACAAACAAGTAAGACTATGGCTTACTATTCATGTCCACACCATTTGAAGTACAATTACTCGTGCATTCACACACCCGTTCACACAGACTCGCACACATTTGCACAAAACCAGAGAGAGAGGCTTCTGACTTACCATCTATACAAAAGTCCTGCAAAGTACAAAAAGAAAATCATGTTAATTGAATCCGTTTTGATGAGTAATATTGGTCTCTGTCACAATTACGCTGCCGACAGAAACGGCGCGCACACACTCACTCGCTCACTCTAAATGAGATGCTGCCGAATAACACGCACACTTCACAGTGATAGTGAAGTATGGCCACTTCGTTCAAGAACTCGTGAATTAAATCAGCTCGTCTACTTTAACCAAGAATGTTCCAACTTTCCAGTCACATCATTGCATAACATGAATATACGCAGGCGTATTTCAAATCATGAATTTATCACTTGCAGAACATTAATTTGAACATAACAGGTCTACAACACGGGTGTCAATTCATTCAGTATTAATCTTCACTTCTCAGACACCAACTTACAAAAATATATAAATGTCAACATTACATACTGACTTTCAAACCAAACACCGCTAATTACAGCAGAAATAAAGCCCATACTCGATCAATACACATCAAATGTAAGGTAAAAGAATTCTAAATGATAAAGGCATCAATAAGTAAATGCAAGACGGCGAAAGAAAAACCCTAAACATGCAAAACAACAGACAAGATGCGAACCCAAGTCCAGCTCAATCCGGAATCCTGAACATGCAAAACTAATGTAATGCCTGCTGCGGAAGTAAGTAAAACTCGATGTTGTTGCTCCAAAGGCAAACAAACAGGTCTCGACAGATAAAAGGTAAGGAAATAGATCACACGCTATTTGATCTTGTCTTGATAGGCAAGATGAAAAAAAAACGTCTCAGTAGGCAAAAGGCAAGGAAAATGGATCACCCACCCACCACTGGCCTCTCGATAAGCAAAAGGCAAGGAAAATGGATCACCCACCCACCACTGGCCTTCTCTCGATAAGCAAAAGGCAAGGAAAATGGGTCAACTACCACCTGACCTTGTCTCAAAAGTGAGGCTAGGAAACTGACCGACCACTGAACAATTTGACCTTGGCATGCAAAAACCAAGGACATGGGTAATCACCCACTGCCCTTGTCCCAGTAGGTAAAACGCTAGGAAATCGGTCACTCACCATTTGACCTTGTCTTGATAGGAGACTTAGAGTCTCCAGGCTTTCGTCGTGGCGTAGGCGAACTTGTCGCAGACGCCACCTGTCGACTAAGCTGTTCCTTTTCGCTGTTGGTGGCTGCTAGGAAAGGGACGACAATTCAGTCACATCAGGACAGGCGGAAACACACGATGAAAATCGTTCGGTTATATCCCTTGGTTTAATAAATAAAAGCTGCTCTCACTGAGTAACGCTTACAGTTCTCTGGCGCTCGTTTTTCGTACGCATATTACGGGAGTGGTGGGAGGGAAAGAAAAAGAGGGAAAAAAAAATCAACAGAACAGATGGTTGGGGAAAAAAAAGAACAGAGCGCTGACTCATATCTTTTAACGTGCAGCATTCGAGAAATCAGCTTATTGCTAGTTCACTTCGACTGCGTTTATAAAGTCTGCAAACACTGCTTTGGAGCTAAAATAACAACCAACAACGCAACAGTACTGAAGAAAGCAATTACAGTAAAAGATATGAACTGCCTGTAAACAGAATTCACTCCATGACACCAGTACGTCTCTCTTCATGAGTTACTTTGATTGAAAAGCAACGGGTTGAAAGGGGCTCCCCAAGACAGAGGCTGGGGAAAGAAAAAGGATTGCAGAAACCAAAAATGTTGGTTCTCGTTCTGAGCGTGGCACAGATATCGCTGTAATATTACGATGTTAAACGGGGGAAAGAATGAATTCCCAATGCCATTATCATCATCAAAAACTAGAAGAAATGATATTCCTATAACATGTTTTTAGCACCTTTGTCATTTCAGTTAAAAAGACCTGTTTGTCCAGACACGCTATCAAAGCAAAAAAATAGGAATATATATAACAAACGCTTTTTTTCGTATTCACATCCCCACCTCACAACCTGTTAACTGATTTCTTATAGCATTACTAGCATTAATTGGGTCAATGTGGTGAAACATTACTTGAAACCGTAACTAAAATATAGTAAGCTACCATGTTCCATTATATTATAAACATTTTCAAAATAAAAAGAAAACATGGCTGTGGATAGCATTGGCTACAAAGCAGATGTGTAATTTGGTTGCCGATATCCTGTTTGACACAGACATAATGTTGACGGTATATTCTCCTCTCATGTGCCCTGTTCTCATGCCCATATGGCGTTATGAATTATGCAAAAACGACTGAAAAGTGAAGAAATACGAGTACTGAATGATAAGGGATTTGCACATTCTTTACAAGAGAAACAATCATCTTCCAGCTATGGCTCTGACGTAGACACATTTAGTTAGAATATGTGGCAGTGTGACATTAACGATTTTTCACTTTGATTACTTAGGCATGACTACGGATTCTAGTCACAATCTGTGTCCGTCTTTGCCACAGATTCGGTTTCTTCAAATTATCGGTCCTAATCCTAGTTCGACTTTTTTCGATCACAAAATTTAGTGCATCTTCATTATGTAGCAAATTCAAATTCTTTCTTTGCGTCTCCTCATTGTGAAGACAGACTCACTTTTACCTGTATGTCGTCTGTCCCTAAAATAAAGACAGAAGAAGATGCATTTGCCGATCTGACTCACATGTGATCAATACATGCAACAGCCGGATGACAGTCAGTGAAGATGGGGAAGGACAAAGGGTAGGTAGACAATTTATATGATACACCTCACACAGAGACACACAAAGTGCACTTGGCAATCAGCAGTAGCAATAGCAGACGACGTTGGTTTTCCCGTCATTTCACTGGTCATTTCTTCAGCGCCCTACCTCACTATCACCCCACTGTTCGCCGTTCATCCCTTCCCCCCTCCAACGCTCTGTCTCATCTCGTTCCTCTCTGTCCATCCTCCACCTTCACTCCCCTCAGCTCGCTCACTATTTGCCCCTACAGCAGCTAGCGGCCTTGAATGTCCTGACCATGATTGCTACTACTTCCTATGCCTGTTATGCAGTGACCACGTGTGTGCCTCATGGGGAGAAAAGTTCATTCCCAGAGGTCTATTTCCATCAAACAGTTACTCGCAGTTCCTTTTTCTTTCTTTTTTCTTTTTTTTTTAAATGACCAAGTTCGCCCACAAATACAAAACGTGCATGAACCGTGCGACATGATATTCTGATGTACATGATAATTTACTGTATAAATGTAGTCTATTATAGTTCTTAACTTAGTTGTACATTCATTTATGTCTCCACCACTGCTTCCATGTAATGTCGTGTAACATGTCACTGATCAATGTATAAAGCATTTATTGTTAATTAAAATACCTTATAATAAAATGTGACTGGGTTTTATTGCTGAATTTGCTAAATTTTTTGCTCTCTAGCTAAATGCTAAATTTGCTCTCACCACACACACACACACACACACACGCGCGCGCGCGCCCCTTCATAGACTCTTTGTTACACATGTTAGTCAAAAATGCTTGGTTCCTTTGCACTACATCACTACGTCTGTTAAAAATTTGTCATCTTCGCTCAGAAGAGGCACTGCCACACAACTATCGGCTATACTTTTGCAACATCAAGGGTATGTCTTAATTACAGCAGCAACAACAGTCACATAACATGGAGGGAATACGAAATCTGAGAATCACCAGACATTACCTTCTTGTAGCAAATAAATCAGTCTATGATTTACAACTATCGGAGCATAAATACAGGGCAATCAGTTCTTTTTATGCGTGTGGAAGTTTTCGTGCTAAATGCACGAAACGACAGAAATAAAACTTAATAATGGATTTTTACTGAACACACGAGATAACTAATTTTTCATTGTTATTCTAATTAACATTCGTTTTAAAAGTGTTCTTTTTTTTAGCAACCCACACATCAGCCTATTCATCTTTTTGACAACTGTTCACTCTGATAACTTTTATTTAACACCTGCTAAAATACATTTCTTTGTTAAAAAAAAATTCTTGCATTTTTAATACAGACATACTAATTATCGTTCACTTCGTTTTTTCTACAAACAAGCATCAGTCTAAACGTTTTCCTAGAAATACTACTTTGACATAACATACAAAAGAAAAAAAATCAAAAGATTACATAATGTGCATCACAAATTCGATACATTTACTTTAAAACCACTTCTATGACAATGGTAGTGTATAGTAGGCTAAAACCACTTCTATGACAATGGTAGTGTATAGTAGGCTAAAACCACTTCTATGACAATGGTAGTGTATAGTAGGCTAACAGCATCATGCATGAAAAATTAACCATACAAAAAAAGTCTTGTAGAGAACTAACACCACATCTCATACTAAAATCTAAAAAGTGAATATGAAGAAACCACAAAACTAACAGCTTATAACCAATGCTAGATACACTCTAACCACAGCGAGAACAAGGAAACTGACTACACACGCAATATGGATCATGAAACAAATCTTAAACTGGAGACACGAATATGTGGAAGAAAAACGGACGAACAAAAATGAGTTATGAATAGAGAAACAAAAAGAAATAAGCTGTTGGACAGAGAGTATCGCAATTTATTTGTGTGTATTGTAGTGCGCCATGTTTCTGTACAAGTGTTTTGGTTTTACAGGCATAACTTGCATAATGACCCATCTGTGAATAACGATGAAAGTGTGGATACCCGTCCAGACATGCATTTTGTGTGTGTGTGTGTGTGTGTGTGTGTGTGTGTGTGTGTGTGTGTGTGTGTGTGTGTGCAGGCGCGTGCCGATGATTCTGACCACTGTCTTCATGTATATTGGTCAGTATACATATCCTATTTCAAATAGGCTACAGACGTGCAGGCATGCACTAAACAACTTAACATTTTCGTCTCTGATTGCACAACTGTGAAATTAGAACACTTTTCGGCTATGCTACTACTGAAGATACCGACTTCATGGGGAAAAAAATTACTAACACAGCCCATTATGGCTGCATTGTGCAAAAAAAAAGTCTCGCTCATCGCTATTTTCATTTTGAACGAATGAAAGGAAGAAAAATATATTCATGCGGAATAAAACTATGGATGAAGTCAAACAGAGTAAAGTATCATAGCAACCAAACGCCAAAAACTCTTCTTCGCAAATCAGTCCAAAGCCAACAGATCCACATTGGCACCAAGTGAAAAAAAAATGGTTACATAATTTCAGTCACGGAAATGTTGACTCAAGAAAAAAAAAGGAGAAGAAAATTCATTTGAGCAGACTGAAGCAAACGGGCGTAAAGACGTGCACTGACTCAGAGATGAAAGAGTTGTCTACCTGTCTATGGTGCAGGAAGCGGAAACAAGATAGAAAGGACGACAGGAAGTGACCCACTACAACAACAGGGTTGTCTGTGCGGCAGAAAGGGAAACAGGTGACGTGAGACAGGGGGGTATGTGGACACACGGGGCATCAAAGTAGGCTGGGATTGTTGGGGGGTAAGGGAGAGGGAGGGAAACAAACGTCAGCTTCAAAGGATCATCATTGATTAGTAACAATGCCCCAAAACAGTTTCCTACCTCACACAAAGACAAGAATAAACAGACGGTTGGCAAGAAAAGGAAACGACCGATAGGAAGCATGTTGACTTCTTCAATTACCCAAAGACAGAGCCTAACACCGGCAAGTCTTCTACTTTCAATGTGCTGGTCACCCAAAGCCTTTATTTAAATTCTGGTAGGGTACATGACTCGAATCCAGTTTGGAACAAATGTCATTTAGCGCTTCCTTTTAACTGCTTATAAAAAAAAAGAATCTTCACACAGTTTAGCTTTAAAGTTGTATGGGCTGGTGACGATTACAAATATAAAACATTTTAACAAAGACGCTGCCTCCATGTCAATAAAAGAACACCCAATAAAATCTCCTGTCTGCAGTTACTGAGTACGAACTTGTGGTATCCCATTTTTTTAGAATGCAAAACAAGAAATGTATTTTTAATGATACAGTGTGCATTTTCAAAACACCACAAAACCACTCATTACCAATTTGCTACATTTACAGACATTACACACTCGATGTACTTAATTTCACCACCTTATTTCTGCTCTGTACTATTGTTCACCTCGTTTGAAGTAACTTATCTGCAGGGCAGATACAAGTATTTAATAAGTCGGATTTTGACGGCAGCATATTGCTACAACAGTGCAGTCTGTAGAGCGATGTGCAAAACTAGCAGTTGACAAGCGCAGCAAATGACTTTTTCAAAATGGTACGGAAATAGGGGAGAAAGCAGTCACATGAAAATGTATCAAAAATGTGCAGCTAAAACTTTTTACGTGAAGGTTTACTTTTCTTAGTAAAAAATATAGCCTCAGAATGCATTGGGAATGACTTTTCCACATTCTAAAATCTCAACATTCTGACAAGTCTTAACTGTAATCACATTAATGTTACCGCCCAAGCGGTTTGGCAATTAGTGGGTGAAAATCGTTTTTGAAGTGTTGAAAATGATGACTCCGAGTCATCAGTGTTCTATCCACAAGTTTCACTCAAATCGGTCGCGAAATGTTACCAGTCATTCAACATCAAACAGCATACAAAGAGATCACGGAATCAAAGAGAATGGTCACGCTTACACCTATTTTTGAGCGGGGGAGGGGGGTGAGTAGGTCGGTTGGAATCGTCTTGAGAAGCAATGAAACTGATAAATTTCATAGGCATGATATACAGGGCAAGGACATAATTCTCAAATTGCCATTTGGTTAGCATGGCAGAAACTTACAAGGAAAATGTGTACGGTATAACAAAATAGCATACCTTTCCAGATATTACATAAAGAGAAACAGATTAACAGAAACGTATGCTATATAGCAAATGGCTCCGATAAAAGCCTGTTCTTAAAAGCTAAAATGTTACTTTTTAGAAATTTGCAGGGGATTATAAAACATGATAAACATGTTTCTGTTTTTACATATTACGCACAGACTGGCTGTAGGAAACGGGAAAAACGGCCACTGGGAGACACGATGTCGATTACTTGGAACACTTTTAGAATTGTGTTTATAAACAAATGCTCATACGTTAATTTTCTTGCACCATCTCCACTCCAATGATGCAATGAATGGTACATATCTGCATACTCGCACACACCACTTTGTTCACAAAATGTGTGCAATACTGAATCAAAGAACGGAACTGCACAAAGAGCAACGAACCACAACACATAATCGGTATTCATTATCTTCCTGCTCAATTACCGTTGATGATCAACAGACGATGTTATCATTGCTGTACACAACATCTACGCTTCTCGTTACCAGAGACACTTTGAACCGAGGATCCGTTTTGTCTTAGACCGCTGTGTCTTATTAGCATCTTTGGCTTCTTGATAGAAAAGCTGTGTAAAGGTAAACGAATAATAATAATGATAAAAAAAAAATCTTAAATAAATGTTAGCGAACCGCCCAGAGAACGTGGACAAACGAGTCACAAGACGAAACAACTAGTTTCGACCTCTTAGGTCTTCATCAGGTGAGACATTAACGAATAAAACAATGAAAATTCACTTAGCTTTGATCGCTTCAGATCACTTGGTAGGGTAGCGCAACCCTACCAAGTGATCTGAAGCGATCAAAGCTAAGTGAATTTTCATTGTTTTATTCGTTAATGTCTCACCTGATGAAGACCTAAGAGGTCGAAACTAGTTGTTTCGTCTTGTGACTCGTTTGTCCACGTTCTCTGGGCGGTTCGCTAACATTTATTTAAGATTTGTTTAGATTTCCGCCTGCAGTCCTCTCGCTTTGCAACTAGATAAAAAAAAAGTTAAGGTATACTTACAGCTAGAGCGTGCATCAGACTCAACCAAAGTGCCCAGCGAACGGCGCCGTGGTCCCAAGTCCGCGTCAGCTTCACTGCTGTTCCCACTGGTTAATCTCTGAATAATGATTAAAATAATAATAACACAGCAATAATGATAACGGAAATTTGTCCGCGCATGCATCCAGAAATCTGCTCGCAGTGCTTACAAAAGCGACGAAAATGATAATGAATTAAAAACAACTGACCTGCACCAAAAAGAATGACAAATGAAATAACCATGACACTCGGTACAATTGTGTAGAAAAATGAAAGACAGCTAAACCTAGGACACGTCTGGCATTACCCGCCCCCCATCTCCCAGTGCGCGTGCACACCCACACACACACTTATACACACCCACACATACACAAGCACGCATGCACGTGCGCACACACACACACACACGCATGCGCGCGCACACACACATTATGTATGCACACTTAATAACTTGGACATTCACGATCTGGATGAGCACCAATAACTGTAGAAATTATTGATTAATCGATAGAGCCAGCGAATGGCGGCCTGTGAAATCGACTAAAACGATTGTTCGACTGACTGTGTGGTGTGATGTGTTGTAATTGTGATATTCGGTGCTGGATTAGTTCCGCGAGACAGCCATCGTTGGTGTTCCAACCGCTGGACAGAAACACTGACCGACTGACTGGAAAAGTGGCCGATCAATAACCTGAATCACTGCAATAATTGCTCAGGTGATTTGGTGGTGTGCACTTTCTAGACCTCCTAACATATGGCGCTGAACTAGTTCCGCGTAAACCATCGTCGTTGGCTCAGCCAGTTCAAGTACGAAGTGGAATATCGACTGATTAATCGAAGAAGTGACAAGTCGATAGGCCAGTTATCGGAATGACTGCTTGCTCTATCACTGAACGGTATATTGTAGTGTAGTGTGATACAGAATACCGGAGTTGCATGGATTAAGCGGCGTTGTTGTTTCCCGCTGGTTGATCTCCGAACGGAAAGATTGACGGATTAACTGATGGACTGACAGTAAGTGACTGTGTGCGAGATCTTCGGCCTGTAGAGATGCTAAAGGAACGGACATGGCCTGAAGACGATGACCTGTTACTGCCCTTTCCAGCTGGTTGGTATACGCCGTCCTCCTCGGTGTTTGAAGTGGCTTTTAAGGTGGGTGTTGATTTCTCCATATGCTGTTTGCAGGGCAGGTTGTTCCTGCTTGCTGCCCAGGATTGGAGAGCTTGAAAGCTTCCTCGTGTCCCAATAAGATTAAACCCGAGTGACCTATTGTTTAATAAATACATGGCGTTGGATTTGTAAGTTTCAGCCGTTGTTGTTCTTTGACATTTCGGATCTGTGTGTTGGAAGTGGGCAGAGCTGACATGGATAGAAGAAACCCAGATGGACAGAGGCGGAAAGGAATGCCCGGAGTAGAGCGGCCTTCACGAAGAATTGTCATTAAGGGCCTATGCCCCCCTCCCCCCCACCGGCAGTGGAAGAGCCTAAGTATTGTAATACTGATCGATCGGTAACTCGAATGATTGTAGCACGGGTTATAATGTTGGATTGCATTGCATGGTGCTGTACGGGATTGCATCGTATTCTGTTGTCACTTCATGTTGAGTAGAGGCGGTTTCTACCTACTCACGGTGCAACAAATATTGTCGAATTTCATTGCATTGGGTTGTATTTTCATGTAATGGATTGTGTTGTTGTGTGTGTGTGTGTGTGGTGTGGTGTGTTGTGTGTGTTGTGTGTAGTATAGTATTGCACCGAGTCAGAAAGCATTATAATTCTTGAATTGTATTGCATTGCCCGATGCTCAGTCTTTTTTTTTCTTCTGTATTCCCACCCTTTGTTTTCTTATGAGTTGTATTGCAAAGCGTCGTATATTGCTGTGCTTGGGGTGTTGCTTTGCCTTGTTTCACGTCCTTGACACGTTTTCTTTTTTTCCCTCACCATTCTTCCCTTTTCGAGTTAAACAAAGACAACAGAAAAAAAATCTTAACCATGGAAAAAAAAAAAAGGAAAACGAAAAACTCACTGGAGAGGACGCGCCACGCTTGACGTTGCGTGACTTGCCCTTGCCCTTGCTGGGGTCAGGGCTGGCGGAGGTCAAGGGCGGGGGCACAGAAGACTTGGGCAGCTCAAAGCTTTGGATGACCACATGCTCCCGCAGGGGATACCAGTGGGGTTGTTGTCCAGAAACCCGAACTCTGCCACAGACAGACGAAGGACACACACATCATTCACGTCATCTTTGTGTCTGGTTGTGAAGGAGTAACCAGTCTACCACGTTTACGAGTTCTGCTCGTTCTCCAGAGTGATGTGTGATTGCGGTGACGAATCATCCGATAAAGTTTCGGCAACAGAGTTATGAAGGAAAGACAGAAGAAAAGAAGGAACAACGGGAAGAAGGTAGGTAGGAAAGATGGGGTGATGCAGAGAGGGGAAGGGGGGGGGGGGGGGGTGAAAGATGAAAAAAAAAAGAAAAGAGAAAAAGGAACGGATGAAGGGACTGAGGAGCTGAGGAGAAAAGGAAGAAAGGAAGATTTAGAGAAGGACGGAATAACATACAAGGGGGAGGGGGGGGGGAGGGGGGTACAGATAGAGAAACGGAAAAAGGAAAGAAAGTAAGAAGATATGACGAAAGGGAGGCAAAAAAAAGAAAAGGAGAAATCAAAGAGTAAAGAATATCGCAAGGCAGAGAGAGAGGAGAGAGAGAGAGAGAGGGGGGGGGGGGGGAGGAAGAGGAGGTAGACGGATGAAATTATGAAATGGACAAAATTTAATGCTTAAACCAGAAAGGAAACCGAAATGGACGACTGAATTTAAGAAATGAAAATTAAAATCTGAAACCAGAAATAAAACTTTTAAAAAGGAAGAAGAAATTAGATAAATGTTACGATATTTAGCAACATTCAAGCTAGCCATCCAGAAGAGACTACTACTACTTGAAAAGCCTGTTATCAAGACTGAAGAAAGCCGAGACTCTCTCTCTCTCTCTCCCCCCCTCCCTTCCAAATCTTATCGTCGTACCTGAGAGTTCCAGAACGAGCTCGCCGAGGAAGTCGTTGGCCTTGAACCGGTCGTAGTCCCAGACGGTGAGCTCCAGCACCTTGTTGCACAGCTCTCCCCTGGCTACGTCCTGGAATACCAGGGTCTGGTGCCACTCTGGGTTCAGGGTGCGAGCGATGTGCTTCGTCCTCCGCTTGTTCTCTGGCCTGGTGAAATTGAAAAAAAAAAGTTAAAAAAAACAAACAAAAAAACTCAAAAAAACGAAACAAAAAAACGTAGTAGAAAAAGATCTGAAAAGTAAAATATTTTGAGTTTTCACTTGACTGTGTCTCCAAATAAAACAGTCTGCTGTCATACCTGATTTAAGAAATTGATGTTTAAGAAGATTAAATCCTTGGGGCCTCCGAGGGGGGGGGGGGGGGGGGCGAAGATGGGAGATCATTGTGGAAGATCAAGTTACATCACGTCGGAGTAAAGCAAAATCAAATTAAGAAAAAATAGAGACTAATATAAAATAAAGTACCTGGAGTTCTACGCTGTTTCATGATAGGCGCAAAAGTGACTGTGTTTTTTTCATTCTTTACAAGTTAAAAAAAAAGGAGACGGAAGAATCTGAGAAGGGCACTCAGGATCAGCACCAGGATCACATGACATGCAGACTGAAGAAAGACGGTAAGGAATTCTGAACTAAACTGCCAGCCAGAGGATGGATTTCAGAAGAGGTGCTGTACTTTCATGTTGGGGGGTGGGGGTAATATGAGAGTCGACCTGAAAGCTGAAAGAGCAGGTACTCTGAGGGTGCCAGAAAGGAAGGTATTGTCATAGTCAGGCCTGGAAAGACAAAAAAGAAAAAAGTCTGGTGGGCCTTGAACCGGCCTTGATGCATTTGGGGTGTTAAGTAGACTTTTGAAATGTGTGCTATTAAATAAAGGGTTCGGAAAAAAATTGTAAAGGACACCAAGTTTGCATCATGCATGCATAGTACTCCTTATCTTGTTTAACTTCTGTTTCTCATTAATTATTCAGGTATTTGGTTAGTTTCAAATATATAGCTTTATTACTTTTTTTTTGGTTGCTATGTCCACCAATACTCCCCCCACCCTTTCCCTCCCGCCGCATTATACGCTGGGTGGTCTGGAGTGTGAATGACAAGATTGACAACAGCTTCCATCGGTTAAAACTTGATACGGAACACTCCTGCAATCCCCCCCTCCTGAGATATGTCTTACCCTCTCCCAGGCAGGAGGTAGACCTTGACGAAGGGGTCGGACAGTCCGTTGATGTCCCGGGGCCGGAGGTTCACGGCCTGTATCACGTGCACGTTCAGCGTGTTGTCATAATCGTCATGACTCAGCTGCAGCTGTAAAAACACAGAGCATCACCACCATCAAAAACCTCGTTAAGTACAGATGACCTTCTAAATAACGCACCTCAGACAAATCCTTACATAAAACTGGGCCTTTAAAGAGCAGTCTGGAATTATTTTTTGGCGGCAATTTTTTTTTCTGCTGTTTAATCCACGTTTTCTTAGTGGCATGACTCCCAGTAGCTGCCATACACACTGCCACTTCCGTCGCAACCGCAGCAATGACAGGAGCGATTTATTCGAGTTGTTACAAGACAACCCACCCGAGGAGACACCGCGTTGCTGCCTAGTCACCTAGGTGGTGGCACAGTGGAGTCTGTTCTGATGCAACGTACGCTGGCTACTACCTATTAAGCCCCCCACTGACGACTATAATGGCTTAGCTGCGGAGCCGGTGTGAGAGAGTCCTCCTCCGAAAGGCGCCACCACAGTCCTCATGGATTGGAGCAAACTAGAGAGTTTGATGAATTCTGAAAAGGCATGGACGTGGACCGGAAGTCGAAAATGAGGTCACCCAACAAAGCAGGGATCGCCCATGGAATTTGAGACTTTACAGTTCCAAAGTACTGTTGGAATAAGTCTAAATCGACCTCCATGATCTTGAAAATGGGGGTCGTAAAAAGACGCCAAAAGCCTTTCTTGAAGGCAAATCGCTCGCGCGCAAAAACCACACGGCCGTAAGGGACGAAAAGACCGACAGAGCAGAACCGGCAGCTTATTACAATGATTTAAAAACGACAACAACCGTTTCATACATATCATTAAATCTCTGTCGATGCTAACAACTCGCTTATAGGAAGAGCTACACGTGTAAACTTAAACTCTACTTCCTCGCCTTCCCCCCCCCCCCCCCCCCCACACACACACACACAGAGTGAAAGAACATACATTTATGCGAATATCTGTGTACCCACCTGGATAGCTCCCAGACCTTTATCCTCTGGTCTCATGATGGCAGGAGCCTGTAAACAGAACACAAACAAACCATTATAAAAATCTAAGAACGTTCGGGGGAACACAGACCTCTGCAAACGTTCAACGGATTCGTTCTCGACCCATTGTCCACTTTTTTTTCGCCGTATTTTGTTTAAATTCGGTTCAACAGTTTTCAGATAATCTTGCATACAGATACAGACACACAAACAAACAAGCACGGGTGTAAAGATAAGGTCCTTGGTGATTGGTGAAAAAAGGAATAAAAAAATCCGGCACAAGACTTCAAATGGCAAACAATCATTTTGTATGTCACCGTTCAATAAGGCTGTGTAACTCTTTCGTGGATTTCTTCGCCACTTTACTTTTTTAGTCTCGCCAACAGAAGCCCTTCGCTTCTAGGACGAAACGCGTCGGTTAAGGATCATCCGTCGTTCATTCCGTTCGTGTGATGGACCAGGGGAGGCTCGACATACATTGTTCAGTCTCCACACGCCAGCTGCTTTTGGTTCTTAGAAACTTTTGAATTTTGAAAATGTCAGCGACTGCCTTATTTTTGCAGAAGAAAAAGATGTGCACATTTAGTTGCATTATTTCTGACAAATGAGCAAGCATCATTAATTCAGAGTCTGTCTACTAGGTGCGAATCTTCAAACGGGATTGAACGTGAGGTGGGAAAAGGGGGTAGGCGAGCTAGATCGGTTTGTATTGGTCTTAGAGATCATTGCAGGACTTGGAGCTAGTGTAAAAGCGTGTAAAAGCGGCAGGTGTGTATTTCTTTTTTTCCAGATTATTTTCTCGGACGGAGGACAAATATTCTTTTATTCTGTATCTTACAAATTGTTCCAGATGTGAGAATAACTCGTGCGCTGATTTTGTGTTAAAAAGAAAAACTGTTTTAAGGGAGAAGACACGGTTGATGTTTCCTACATTTTTTTTGTCGTTCATTCCAGGTCCTCCATCCACAACCACACCCGGACTTGTGTCGTCGCAGCCCCAGCACCGGAAGCCCACAAGCCACAGTGAGGCAACCCACCAGAAGAGTCCCTGCGCCACTGCTGAATCATGACTCCGACAGAAGCAGGACACCGCCTCTTCAAGTCCCCTATTCTCGAAAGTAACTGGTCAGTCACAGGGACCGGGTGAGCAAAATTCCCCATCCGGAGGGAACCATCAAGTCCATCCATCCAGCGACAATCCCAAACACCCGCCAGTACTGAGGTCTCTCGATGAACTCGCCATCACGGGCAGAGAAGCGGAAACGAAGTCGTAACTGAGGGAAGCGTCTAAGAATCTGTGACTTTCTTTTTTGTATTATGATCAGTGAGAGTTAAGATGACGAAGATGGTATCAAGATCTATTCTGGTCCGAGACCAGATGGCAGGGCTGTACTCGGATATAAAGTTTTAGGAAGAGTGAGACTTTTATGTTCTGTCTTCAGACACACACACACACACACACACACACACACACACACCACACCACGCGGGCCTGCACGTACGTGTGTGTGTGTGTGTGTGTGTGTGTGTGTGTGTGTGTGTGTGTGTGTGTGAGAGAGAGAGAGAGAGAGAGAGAGAAGAAGAGAGGACGTGCATCTAAGTGGTTCCACATTGGCATGCAGTCGATGCGACAGATTTCTTTACAATATACTTATCACAAAAATGGTCATCAAGCGGTGCAAGTGCATGCACTCGCATCAAAATGTACGTATTAAAAATGGCCATCAACCACACACACACACACACCCGCTATGGATCACACACACTATGGATCACACACGCTATGGCTCACACACAACTGGTTTACCTGAAACTGTTTTCTCTGTAGATCACAATTGGTTTCCCCTTAATTTCCCTGGAATAAAAACTGTTTTTGTCCTTAGGGACAACACCGAGAATAAGTTGTTTTCCTAAATGAAAACAGTGAAATCCTCTTCGATAATTAATAGCCATTTTCCTGGGAAAACAGGTATTATCGGCTTATGAAGCTAGTACACTTTCATACAAAATTTCAGTTATCCCCCCCCCCCCCCCCCATCTTCCCTCCATACACGTACCCCCAACACATCCCTCTTCTCTGCTGACACATAAATCTTCCCACATTTGCACCCCCCCCCCCCCCCCGCGCGGCCAATTTTACCCACATGCCTTGCCCTCTTCTCCCCACCCCGCTCTCACAATCCCCCACCCCCACTCACACCGACCTTAGCAGCGGCGGCGGCAGCCATTTTGGCCGCCTCCTTGTTGTTGCCCTTCTTCTTGGACGGGATTCGGTTGCGCGGGGCCAGCTCCGGCGAGGCGGGCGCCGTGTTCCGCCGCCGCTCGTTGCTCTCCATGTCGGCACTGGTCGTGGAGGTCGTCGTGGTGGTGGTCGTCGGCACCACGCCGGCACTGGAACTGGTGGTGGTGTGGGTGGCGGTGGAGGAGGAAGGAGCCGTGACGGCGGTGGTGGCCGCAGCAGCAGCAGCCGCTGAGGAAGAGGCCGTGCTGGTTCCGGTGCTGCTCGGCGGCAAGGCGCTGTCCTCCGACCCGTCCGACATCAACTGCGGGTGCGACCGGTGGTGGTGGTGATGGTGGTGGTGGTGGTGATGCTGCTGCTGTTGCGCACTGCTGGGGCCAGAGTCGGAGTCTCGATGCCGCCTGTCCCGCTCCCCCCTCCCGCTGCCGCCCCTGTCCCCGCCGCGGTCTCGGTCTCTCTCGCCCCCGTTGTTGTTGTTGTTATTGTTGTTGTTGTTGTCCTGGTCTCTCTCCCTGTCTCGGTCTCGGTCCCGATCCCGGTCGCCGCGGCTGCGCCTGGAAGCGGAAGAGTCGGTCCGATCCCGGGGCCGCTCCTTGTCCCGTTCTCTCTCGCCGCGCTCTCGCGCCTCTCCCCGAGAGTCTCGCTCCCGCTCTGCCGGTGGTAGGTGATGGTGGTGGTGATGGTGGTGGTGGTCTCTGTTGCCCCCGCCGTCCCTGTCACCCCCTCCTCGCTCGCGGTCGCTCCGGTCTCTCTCCCGATCCCGGTCCCGATCTCTGTCCCGCTCGCTGTCGCGGTGATGTCGGCCGCTCCTCCTGTGGTGCCTCTCAGATCCTCCTCCTCCGTCTCCTCCTCCGCTGCTTCCTCGTCCCCCGTCTCCCCTCCTGTCCCGGCGGTCCGGGGTGTGTCGGCCTCCTCCAGAGGGTCGCTGCTTGTCGGAGGAGGTGGAGGTGGGGTCGGAGCGAGGGGTGCTGCAGGGGGAGGACATGGAGGGGGTGGGGGGACCCTGCTGGGAGGAGGAGGGCGACTCGGTGTGCTCGGCTGGGGAGGAGGTCTCCTGGATCTCCTCCAGCTGGGCCGCCAGGAGCCGGGGGTCTACTCCGGTGCGGGGCCCGACGGATCCCGACCTTATCTCCTTCACTGGAAGGCGTGAAGGAGAGGTGGTGGTGGTGGTGGGGTGGGGTAGGGTGGGAGGTGGAGGTGGGAGGTTCGAGGGTAGGGGTTGGGGAGGGATTAAGGAGTGTGAAGGAGAGCAAAAATGTCGATGTTAATTAATGCTGATCAAGGCTGTCACAGGACAGAGTGCTATGAATAAATGAAGACAATCGACAATCATCACATGAAATACAAAAGACAGGCCCACAGTTGTCACACACACCGCTCTCAGAACCACACGCCCATTCACACACACACACACGCACACACACACACACACACACACACACACACACATGAATATACGCACACGCACACTGAACGTTACTTGATCCATTCAACCAAAAACACCTAACTCTTTGACACCCCGTTCCCTACTCCCCCATCGTCCGGCCCTGCAGGATGGATGTCTAACTCCTCCTATGTGGCCTCCTCTAGTCAACAGGGCTAAAAAGAAATAATGAAAAAAAAAAGCTGCTTTAACTGTGGATGTTTAATCAGCTTCATTGGACCAGCAGCGTGTTCGCAGTCACAGGTTGCGAGTTCGAATTCTATTGGACCCATGAGGCAACCAAAAAACATGTGCAAGCTTTTCACATTTTCTGTCGTGCACGCACCCCCCCCCCCCCCCCAACACAAACTTTCGCAGCTCATCTTTAGGTGCTGCAGTTTCCGTTTTCGCTTCATGTCTTTTTTTGTGTGTTTGGAATGGTTATCTCCGCTGGCTGTATCAGTGGGCGCTGATGATGAAGATGAATAAAGTACGATAAGGACGATGACAACAAGGACTTACCGACTTCATCATAGCCCGGCAGGTTATCGTAGGAAGAGTGACAGCTTTCGCCTTGCTTGCTGCCGCTCGCCTCCGCAGAGGTACTGGGGTTATTGCTGCCAGTCATGCCACACACACACACACACACACACACCGGGGTTATGATCATAATGATAATTTTAATAGAAAAAGACAGTACAGGGGACAGAAACGATGTGCGCAGGATTCCTCCACCCCACCCCACCCCACAGTACATATGCTATTCAAAGTTAGTGTGACAGTATTCTGAAGGTAAGTACCGATTCACGTGTATATATATATATATATATATATATATATATATATATATATATATATATATATATATATATATATATATGTACACGAACACAAAACGCACACATATATACACACACATGCCCGCACAGCAATGTACATCCATACACTCGGGCGCCAACACGCGCGCGCGCGCACACACACACTGGATTTATCGAATTGAAAAGTACATTTTTAAGTGGTTGTAATTTATGGAAACGATGCAGAATTTCTGTACACCCTTTTGGCATTAAAACCCTTTATTCTAAGCGCCGTTTTAATAGTCATTCATTTTGTTTCGGATATTCACTTTTGAAGTTTTTATTTTTGTTTCATAAATCAACTATATAGAAGGTCTCCTAGGAAAAAAAATATATACCAATCTATCCGAAAACAGACTGGGTTTATGATATACATCTGTCTGCCAGACTGTCTACCTCTAAATAAATTTGTGTGTGTGTGCGTGTGTGTTCGTGTGCGTGTGTGTGTGAAAGAGTGCGTGTGTGTCTGTGTGCGAACTTGGCTAACGTATAAAGTGGGTTTAGAAACGGATTTCATCCGCCCTCCCGAAAAACCGCAAAAAAAAAAAAAAGGAAATCGGCGTCCTAGATCTCTCTCTCTCTCTCCCCTCCCCTCCCTCAGAGAGACAGAGACAGAGACAGAGAGAACTACGACCCCTACATCGAGATTTTCTTTCGTTTTGCTTTGCTTCGGGAGGGCGGGTGGAATCAATTTCTAAACCTTATAGATCAGCCTAACACACACACACACACACACACACACACACACACGCACACGCACACACACACCCGGAGCATTTCAAACAAACTAGAACTACTCACGCCCTAACGACGAGTTCGATCTCTCCGTTGGTCTGGTTGATGATCTGCTGGACGTCTTCGTACGTCTTGCCCGTCAGCTTCACCCCGTTCCACTCCAGCACCTGGTCCCCTGCACCACCATCCACACAGCCCTGGTCAAACTCCATTACATCTTCAAATGACGGACCTTTCAAGTAGCCATGGCGGCAATGTCACTCTAGACAGGAGAAAAGACCGAAGTCCTCGCCAGATACTGGGAGATGAACCGCACTCTCCAAGACCATTCTCTGAAGAAAAGTGCGAGGGGAGAGGAGACAAAAATACCAACAAACAGCTCTACGGGAAGCATTCTGACGCAACCACGGTCTACAGGTCAGAGTTCGGGGTTACCGCAATGGTCAAGTAGTAAATCGAAGTTTGAATTGATGAAGATCGCAATGGCTCTGTGAAAAAAAAAGTACTTTGGAATGTGAATACGACGATTTTATCCTGGAATTTGGGGTCAGTAAAATAGTCCAATGCCGTATGTCCGCAAGGATAGCAGAATTATGCATGACCTGTCGACTTCTTGTGCTTCTACGCCATTGGTAGGGCACAAGGTATTTGGGAGTGAAAAGTACAGCAGATGACAGGAAAATGAAGGATCATGTTGATCGTGCTGTAATACGAAAAAAAAGCAGATGCTGGAGTTGCGTCCTAGCCAGGCACAGATGGGTCAAGGGCTGGACTTTGCGATGAACGTTTTGATAATAAATGATCTGACGACAAAAGCCAGGTAGAGTTTTTGAGTGTAACAGAGAATATACGTGGACTCAGACCCCACAACCACGAGAGAGGGAGACAACCGCTGCAGCGTTCAACATTGTAGTGCCCCCTTGGCCTTCGGGGGGGTGGGGGGTTCCGGAAGCATTATATCTGTTCAGCGCTGTGATGTTGACTGACCAATGGAGATGAAATGCATGTGACCCACCGTGAGTGCATGCGAACTCAAGCTGCATGACTGACTGAAAAATGAGACGTCTATGTTAGAAATACCAAGATGCAGGGAAGCTTCTAATGTTCTTGAGTGTGTGTATGTGCGTGCGCGCATGCGTGTTTCTGTCTGTCGGTCGCTCTGTGTGCGCGCGTGTGTCTGTGAGCGTGTCTGTGACGGTTAATGTGTCCTTTTTTTCTTTTTGGTGTATGCTCGCGTGCATGGCTGTGAGTTCGTGCGTGCACGTATACAAACGCATGCCAACGTATGCCGCACATCCTAGCGCCCTGTATAACATTAAAGGAGGATGTTGTCGCCAGGACAAAGGGCTGTCCGCACTGAACAAATCGGCTAACATAAAACCCATAAAACGGGAATGACGACATGTCGGTGAAATCGGAGAACTGGCCCGACCCAGTTCAACCCTAATTTTTGTCGCCATCTGGACCATAAAGAACGACAATGGACACCTCACTCATGGGAAAACCAAATGACATGTCGAACCTGGAAAGGGGAGACGGTTTTGCCCCCGCCACCTCTTTGTCTCTCTTACAGCCAAGCCCAATCATGCAGAGAGAAAGCTGCACCAAGCTAGATGCAATATGAAACAGCTGTGCAGGCATTAAAACTTTATGGTAGACGACTGTAATAAAGCACAAATATAGCTCTGAATTGAAACAAAACCTTAAACGATGTGATTTTCTTTTTTTGTTATTTAATAAAGAAAAGAGTTTTTCATTCTCAACACAGGCCGTAGAACCTAAAAGAAAAACAGCTCGCGGGCCACAGATCGAAGACATCTCATTGAATCAACACAAGTTGAACGCCGATCGGCTATAGTATGGACATGAATCGTCACCAAGAAATCGAGTGAATCTGTATGGACAATTGTGGGAGAAATCTTCGGCCATTTGGTCAAAACGTCTGTGACACCTTCAGCCTTTTGCGATATTGTTGGAAGCATCTTGTCGAGATCGTTACACAAAAAACATTACTGAGTATGGTCGACACTCACTGTGACCCTAAAATCTTTCAACGGAGAGACCAAGGGGAATGAGAGTATAAGATGAACAAAAGTAAAGTAAGACAGAAGCAAAAAAGAAAGAAGATAGATAAAGGTAAACCAGAAGAAAAAAAAAGATGATGGAGGAGCTGAAACAGCAGAAAAAAGAAGATGAAGAAGACATATCTCTGCAGCCTTATCCATCACTCATACCTCATGTAGCTTTCGTCTCTCGTCTTTGAGACGTCACACACGTCATTCTCCCCTGACTGAGGATTTAACGTCTGCCCCTTTCCCCCGCTTCTAAATCATCCAGCATACAGCTAGTCTATGACTTTAACAAAACGAATGTCCGTCCAGCACCATCACAAATGACAGTATGCTTCAATGATGTCATACCCAAACATCGCCAAATTCACATACAGTGGTATCATACAGAATCTGACCATTACCATCCGCTATGTACAAACATGTTTTCCATCATGCCATCAACAGCCTCTGATCATTTTTTTTTAATCTTTCACTTGAGCAATTCTGCTAGCGAGGTCCTATGTAACCGGACGCACTGCTTTCCCCTCCATACCAAAGTACCATCTACTCACATTTTCGAGAGGAGGGTGGGTTGGGAGAGGGTCGGTGCGAGATTTGGGAAGATAGGTAGATAGGGTAGAGGGGGAGTGGATAGAGGTGCTGACCCATCGTCATGTACTGATCTATTAGCATTCTTCTTGTACCACTTATTCCAGCTCCTCCGATACCGCTACACAGTATTGTCCTATCTTAACCCACGCGTTCTTTTTTCCTGTGGTTAAGATTTCCTCTTGGACCCTTCTTGTCATATTTTTACGGATGACGCTGATCAATACACACACAAAAAGTGTTAAACTCTAGTCTCTATCCTCCAACTCCAAAACTTTGAACCATCAAGACTGGCAAACCTGCAAACGGCCCTGCAACTCGGCTGGCTATGAATGCTCTTTGTATGCATGGAGTAGGAGAGAATTTAGTGTCTAATATCATCTGGCGATGAAAGGACATTAAATAAACCACTGAACTGAACTGAGAATTTTTCATTTTCATACGACTATTTTCATTATCCTTTTCGTAGTCTAATAATGTACGAGATGATTTGCACTCTCGAAGCTGTGGTTGTGTTCAAGTGGGTTTTTTCCTTCTCGCAACGCAGTGGATGTACTCGTCTTCGCGATAAAATCATCGGAAGCTTGGACTTATGTCTCGGTCCAAACGCTCAAAAGTCAACAGGGAGCTGCCGCCCCGTTACCACCCACCAGCGGAGAACGAGCTCCGCCACCTGTCACCTACTAACACACCTCCAACCCATTCTTATTCTCCTCTCCTCGTTCCGATCATGATAAGAATCCATCTTCGGACTATCCATCCATGAGAAAAAAATATGCTCGCGTTTTTTTTTTTTTTTTTTTTTTTTTCTCGTTAGGATTAAGTTACCTGATGATCTTTAGCCGACCCTTAATTCTGTCTCTAAAATATTTGGAGTTCCTCTGTACGGACTGGGGAGGCTGAGCGCATAATCTACAAATTTCTCTTCTGTGAAGAGACATCTACAATGTACCATTTACAGCTGGTGATATGACCGTCAAAAATGGAAGGTAAACAAAGGGAGAAAATCTCTTTAAAAAAAAAAAAACACGATGAAAATATGACCGACAAATATGGAAGGAAAACAACAGGAGAAAACCTCTGTAAAAAAAACCAACGTAAAGCAGTGCTACCTACCCACTTCCAGCTCCCCGTGCAGCTGGTCGGCAATGAGGCCCGGGTAGATGGCGGTGACGAAGGCACCCGTTTCTGAGGTCCCGGGCAGCTCTTTGCCACCCACTATTTTCATCCCGATTCCATTCCCTGTAACATGAAGGACGAACCGCTGCAGTACTAGATAACAAAAAAAAAGAAGAGGGAGAGACAAAGGAGAGAAAGACAGAGAGGTGGAGGGACGGAGAGTAGATGATGATGAAGAGGAAGAAGTACCAGAAGCAGCAAAATGACAAAAGGAAGAAGAGAGGAAGAAGACGTACACGCGAAAGAAGGAAACGAGAAGAAAAGAGGGGGAAAACCCGCAAGTAGCAGTAAAAAAAAAGAACAGAGGGAGAAAAAGGATACAAAATAAGAGAATGAGAAATCAAATAAACACAGGAATAACGGGAAAGACGGAGGAGAAAGAGGTGTGAAAACCAAATGAAGAATAGAAAAGCACACTCGCTAAAATCGCCGTCACATACTGAGATCACTAACAATAAAAAATTTTTTAAAAAAACAAACAACATGAACAACAATGATAGTAATACTGAAAATTTGTATTAAAAAATATACCCATGATGATAAAACAGACGCAAAAATAACAAAAAACCCAGCAGTTATGCAAACGGCAGAAAAAAGACAGGTGTACCAAAACCAAAACGATGGGACAAAGGGTTAAGCGGCAAGAGGAGGAAATGTTAAATGCAGGAGGGGGTTAGAGGGGCGACGGAGGAGGTACGTAGGCTGACGGACAGACGCGGAAGGCGTACCTGCTACGGAACGGTCTTTAGGATCCCGAGTCACCAGGATTCGCTTCACTGGAAACCCATACCTTGTGGGTTCTGGAGGCGGTGGCTGTACACACACACACACACACACACACACACACACACACACACACACACACACACACACACACACACACACGCACGCACGCACGCACGCACGCACGCACGCACAGGAAATTAAAATCGCTTACACATATTAACAAATAATCGGCTTCAACAATTACACATTCTAGCTTCAACAATCGCCTAAACATCCTATCTAGATATCAATGTCTACCCGTCTTTCTACCTACCTGCCTATCTATTCATAGATCTATCTCTCTACATATACACACTCGCACAAACATGTTCATAATAATTTGCTCTCTCTCTCTCATACACAAACACACAATGTAGCTATCTAACTAAATATGTATGTCCATTTATCTGCGCACACACACTCGTGTGTGTGTGTGTGTGTGTGTGTGTGTGTGTGTGTGTGTGTGTGTTGTGTGATTATAATATCGAATATACGCATTTTTTGCCGGTTTCTATCGCTTCCCCATCTCGTGCTTAATTCATTGTTCATAAATTGTGTGCGTGGGAGCGTCTGTGTATGTGTGAAAATGTGTGCATGTCTGATATTTTCTTCCTGTCAAGCTTCCTTTTTTCTTCACCGTTGTGGCAGTAGCCCCCCTTGACGGGCACTGTGTGGAAGGCTGGGCCACACTGTGCAACTGAACCCGACCCCTGTAGCTCACTCACCCTTCGCTTTCGCTCGATCTGCTTGAGGATGGTGACTCCACCCTCCGTCATGTGCTTCATGATGGGCTCGTCTGCGTCCACACTGTTGTCACTCTCCACCCGGTACATGCCGTTCATCAGGTCTGCACGTGAAACACGGCGGCGTGTGTCAGGCAAAACGAACCAACCAAAACAACAAAATTCGTTCGTGGTCAACTCCTCTCACCAAAAGTGAATTTTCAGCTCCTCCCCTCCCCCCCCCTCCCCCCCCCCGCACACTGCGGTTCAGACGACATAAAACAAAATTAACTCGGTAAAGCGCAGACCTCTGTCATGGGGAACAGGTCTTGGATCCTCAACACAGATCCTCACCAAGATTTAGTGAGATGGTTGTTGGCCCACAGTCCCATCTTTCCACCAAGGTCAGGTTGAATAGTTTTAGCCCTTCCTTTTTTTTGCGCAGTCTTAACAATCAATTGAAAAAAAGAAAGAGAGAAACGAGCCTTGGGAGACAAAGAAAATGTAACCCCCGTGGCGGTGGTTGTAATGTAGGCTACATTTGCAACGAACGTCGACAAAACTTGAAACAGAAGAAAAAAATATACCCGAAGATGCGAGTGGGACCCAGAGAAGTGCTGGCCTCAACTGCCGAACGAACCAGCCGGGAGCAATCCTATACCATCCTTGGAAGCCTGCGCTGTTGTGTTCACGCAGAGTGCGGGCACGCACAGGGCATTCCATTCAGACGTCAAGGGACATGATTGCTCCCCGGCAGATCAGATGCCATTGTGTGACGGCCACGGGATGTGACACGGGCAGAACCTCAACGGGAGCGTTCCCATGGGTCGTACCAACCCATCTTTCATGATTGTAGAGCTCACCGGCGAAAAACGCCGCCGTAAAGCGACTGCCGTGTGCATCCCCGCAGCCTCACTGAAGAAGGAAAGACACGGGACCGGGAAGATAACAAAGGAAAGATAACTCCAGTGCTGAGGGTCACCATGGACATTTTGTGACGAGTATTGCCCAGGGGACGAAAGTTGAATCAGATCAGGTGTAACAAAAGGGTTCTCGTGATTCCCAAACGTAGGTCTGTTAAGGAAAGGGTGGTAATACTTATGCTTTAACGTCCTCTTGTTTACATCCTCTAGACCCCGTCGTCCTTATCTCCGTTTCAAAATAACGATAACTCTTTTGCTACATCAGTTTCATAATAACTGAATAAATGTTTGATCCCGGGAGTGTTTTTTCTCCATTTTATGTCATCAATCCCCCCCCCCTCCCCCCGTTCTCTCTCTCTGCCTCCCTAACACACACACACGCGCGCAAACAGACGCCCGCGCGCACACACACACTCTTTCTCACCTTCCGAATCACCAATCAAACACAACTCTGCAACGTGGCACAACATAGCATGACACACCCACATCTCCAAATTACCTTATCATACGGTGTCATAGCTCAGTCCTGCATAAACCCACCCAATCCCCTTCCTAGTCACCCCCCACCCCTTTGCTTCCACATCGCCAAGACAAACAGTAAATTGACAGGTCTACAACATATACACACAGGACAGCACAGCATACCAACATCATAGCGCAGGCCTCCACCCCCCGCCTTCCCCGACACCATCATCCACCTCCCCCCCCCCCCCCCCCCACCTTCTACATCGCCGATGTTGAACTCGGCTGACACGGGCCTGGAGCCGCTGCCGATGTTGTGGATGATCTTGCGGGACTTGTCCTTGACGTCGTCCAGCAGCGGCATGGCGGGCGTGACGTCACTGAGGCTGGTGGGGCTGCTCTCGGTGTCGGTGCTGGTGTTCATGTAGGTGTTGCTGCCGCTCAGGCTGGCCTGCACTGGGTGCGGGGGTCGGAAGTCCAGGTCACACCTGCTGGGAGGGGGAAGATGGACAAGTTAGAGAGACAGACAGACAGGCAGACATACAAAGAGAGTTGTAAATGTCATCACAGGGCTTGAGTCATGACTGTATGTATATGTATGTACAGAAGGGTAATCTACCACCAGAAGGAACTAAAGAAAAACAAGATACTAAGCATATAAACGTACTCCCAGTTTTCCAAATCGCTTATAAATCGGCCAAGTACCTTCTGAGATAAATAACGGCAAAATAATGGTTTTTACGGTTATTTAACCGATGTGCACTTTGAAACTGGTATTACTGGACTAAAGCTTATGTACCTACCAAATTTCATACAGATCGGACAATATGTCAAGAATAATGTGTTTTAACGGTCAAATTTTGAAACACTATATGGAAGTGCCATTTGTGTGTGACAACCTTTCTGTATACTAAATTTCACTAAAATCCACCGATATGTAAAAAATTAACGGCAAAATAACGGTTTTAACGGTTATGTAACCGATGTACACTTTTGAAACTGGTATTTTAGTCATCACTAAGCTAAAGCCTATGTACATACCGAACTTCATCCAAATCGGACAATATGTCAAGAATAACGGTTTTTAACGGTCGAATTGTGAAACACTATATAGAAGTGCCATTTGTGTGTGATAACCTTTCAGTATACCAAATTTCAGTACAATCCACCAATATATAAGAAATAACGGCAAAATAACGGTTTTTAACTTGTTTAATCGATTTTTAGCGTTACATCACTTACATATGGAAACGGGCTCCGATTTGTCACAAGATCATCCAAACCGCTTATAAATCGGCCAAGTACTTTCTTAGATATTCCATAAAGAAGAAAAACCGTTTGGGCCGTTATAACCGATAGTAACGGCTATTCTGGTCAAATAAAACATCGGGCATCATCCATGACCCATAGTGTAACACACCTACAAATTTTCAGAAAGATCGGCAAAGTACTTTCTGAGATATTCCATAAAGAAGAAAACCCGTTACAGCCGTTAGTAACGGCTATAACAGGGTAAACTAAAACATCAGGCATCATCCGTGACCCATAATGAACATACCTGCTAATTTTCACAAAGATCGGCCAAGTACTTTCTGAGATATTCCATAAAGAAGAAAAACCGTTACAGGCCTTACAGCCGTTAGTAACAGCTATAGCGGTGAACTAAAACATCAGGCATCATCCGTGGCCCATAATGAACATACCTACACATTTTCAGAAAAATCGGCCACGTACTTTCTGAGATATTCCATAAAGAAGAAAAACCGTTACAGGCCGTTACAGCCGTTAGTAACGGTTATAACGGGGAAATTAAAACATCGGGCAACATCCGTGACCATTAATGAACATACCTACACATTTTCAGAAAGATCGGCCAAGTACTTTCTGAGATATTCCATAAAGAAGAAAAACCGTTACAGGCCGTTATAGCCGTTAGTAACGGCTATAACAGGGTAAACTAAAACATCGGGCATCATCTGTGACCCATAATGAACATACCTGCTAATTTTCATAGAGGTCGGCCCAGTACTTTCTTAGATACTCTATAAAGAAGAAAAACCGTTACAGGCCGTTACAGCGAGGGAGATGGGGGGAAGCGGAGACGGAGGAAGACGGGGTGGGAGAGAGGACAGAGAGAGGGGGTGTGATCCCGATTCTTCTTATACGATTCCCGAGACATAATTGTGTATATAGATCATAATTGTGTATATCGAAGGGTAGTCTAAAGCACTGGGGGAAACTTGACACTGAAATATTATCGCATGGCAGAGGCACAGGCCGGGTGGGGGTGAGGGTGGGGTGGGGGGGGGGGGGGGGAGGGGGGGGGGGGCATGATAAATCAGACACGAGGAGAAAAGAGGTTTTAAACTATCGCCGATGTCTACAATTAACCTTTGCGCTCGACTGCTTTAAGTACTGAGTACCAACCTTCTCTAACGTGTATGTACCTACTTTGAGAAAGTTATTTTTCCAAGGTAAATGTGGGGATACTGCCAATTCAAATCTGAATGAGAGAAGCAGGTAATGAAACGAAATTAGAAAAAGTAAATAACCTACAGAAACATGCCTACTTTCGAAAAAAACAGGACATAAAATAATAATAAAACGAGAACGGAAAAAACAATTTAGTGTATCAAGGTAAAGGGAGCTAACTTGAACCTGGCGACCAATTGAACCAACGTCGGTTCCCAGAAACGCGTGATTTCAAGTCTCCAACTGAGTGACGATGAAACAGGCTATTTGATAAGACGCTTGCCGGTAAAAATTTTCAATGCCCGAGTACCGAAAGTCATACTGTAATCAAATTCATCCAGATTTTTCCCCTCCGGATTTCTTCATTTTCATGAAGATCTGTGTGCAAAAAAAATGTCTTCTTTTTCTGCTTTTGTTAACGTATCTTTCAACCATTCCTGAATAAAAACGCTTGTGACGATCTTTGAATAAGTTCTACGTGACCAATTTGCATAATTTTCGAAAAGCTGATTCTGCTTTCTGGACAGTCTGGTGATATAAAATGTTCAGATTTGTAACGTCAGACGTCAAAGTTGCGCCAGTGTTCTGCCTTGGTAGGGTATTACCATGACAATGCTTACCTATTATGTTTTTTCCCTTGGCATAGCCAATTTATGTTTCTAGCGAAAGTTGCAACATTATATTCTCGACTTTTTCACACTGAAACCAGAAGGGAAATGGGAAAAAAATCGCTCGTTTCTGCTTTCTTTGAAGCTGCTATGGACTGTAATCAATATTTTCATGTTCTGCTCCAGCTTTTCCATTGACTTGATTCGAAATTAGGTAATTGTTGACAAATTTTACCTTTTTTCTGTTCACAGAAAATGGCCCAAATAACTATTACGTTGTCCGATTTACCCGATGTGCCTGTTGAACTGGACTTCGGCAACACATTTTTCGTTTCATTTTCCTGCTTTTGGATATTCTTATTCTTGCTTCTAGTTCTATGTTCGTGTTTTGGCAATCACCGAGCTCAAGAAAATTTAAACAAAAAGAAAAAAAAAGAAAAAGAAAACAGATTACAGACTTAGGTGGTTCATTTTTGCCCCCTTTCACCTTACTCTGTATAGGTTCCTGTTCCATTTCATTTATGATTTAATGATGGTGGCAATACTACTACTGCTGCCACTGCTGCTACTACTTCTACTGATGATGTAAGGATGATGTGTACTCACATAGCCGGTAATACAGAGTGCATAAGCCCTAAACAAATACATGACTCAACACACGCACACACATCGCACCCAGTCAAGATGCGATGATTCTTTACCTCACCACCCCGCGCTATCCCCCTCTCGAGAATTCCTCCATCACCAAGTCACCATCCTCCATCTCAACTACCACCTAGCAACCCCCCCCCCCCCCCCCCCCCCCCCCGTCATCTTTGTTTTCTCCTTACTCCGCCCTTCTACATCCCCTCGTAATTCATCTTTCTGTAGACTCTCTCTCTCTCTCTCTCTCTCTCTCTCTCTCTCTCTCTCTCGCACCTCAGTGCGCGCGCAAACTTAAGACTACATTTCAGGAATATCCAAGGTCAATGCTGGAGCACACAACCATAGAAGAGCAAACATCTTGGAAATGAAGATCCTAAAAACCCAATGAAGTCGGAACTTTGCCGACGCATCACACTATCAAGTCATTCTCGCGAAAAGGCGATGCCAACTGTGGGCGAGTGTTCGCATCGAAAGAAACAGCCAACCAAACCAAACATCTAACCAACCAGCAAACCAACCAACCAACCAACCAGCCAGCCAGCCAGCCAGCCAGCCAGCCAACCAATCGAACACATAAACAAAGGGAAAAAAACAACATTTAGCAACCAGACAAGACCAATCACCGTTCTCTGAAATGAGGCCAGGCCATGTATTGGTAAATGGAAAGAAAGACGAAAAAAAAGCAATAAAAAGGTTCGCTATAAAGTCTAAGTCTCAGAAGTTAGTGTCGACTCCTAGAAAAAGGACCCCCCCCCCCCCCCCCTCTTCTCGTTTCATGGGATACTATCTATCAAGCAGACAAGCACACACAAAGAACGAAGAGAAAGAAAGAGGGGCGATGAAGACGGAGGAAGAAGATGGGGGGGGGGGGGGGGGGGGGGAGACAAAAGAGGAGTGGATGGGGTAGGGAAGAACAATAAAGATTGTTAGAGGTAGATGATGACGTCGACAATGATTTTTATTTCTAAGGGGGGCAAATAAGCAAGAACATGCTTTTTTTTTTTTTCCATTCGGCCCTTGACCTACATACGAAAGGGTTAAGAGCAAGTAGTACGCTAAAACTAAGGCAAAACAAATTCAACACAAATTCAGAAAACTCCAGAAACTGTCACTGGGTTGTAGTTTGTTCCTCTGTCATCATTTGAACAACGAAGAAAACTAACAATATTAAATCCTAGCAAATTGGTGAAAAGAAAATACAACATTTCAAAGATGACTTCGACATACTGAGATATATAATGTATATAACCGGGAAAGAGACACGAGTTTACTTACGGATCACATAGCAGAAAGAGAGAGAGAGAGAGAGAGAGAGAGAGAGAGAGAGAGAGAGAGAGAGAATATTCAGTCTATTTACGGATCACACAATGGAGAGAGAGAGAGAGAGAGAGACAGACAGACAGACAGAAGACACTGG
Organism: Conus canariensis; assembly: GCA_033310375.1. Taxonomy (NCBI): domain Eukaryota; kingdom Metazoa; phylum Mollusca; class Gastropoda; order Neogastropoda; family Conidae; genus Conus; species Conus canariensis. The sequence continues at coordinate 37,826,972 of CM065721.1, read as the reverse complement.
AAAGGAAAATAAAGCAATCAACAAACAAACGAACCAACCAAAAAACGAAAGTACAAAACCACAAAAGAAACTCCCACCACAAACACGATCGCCCCCCCCCCCCCCCCCCACACCCGCCTCAACTGACCTGTTAGCGTAAATCTCGGGCAATGTGACACTCCCGGACAGCCGGGCATCACGTGCATCCCGCGTAGAGGACGCCGACACCGAGGCCGGCCCTTGCACAGGAGGCAGCGAGTCGATGCGCTTGGTCAGAGGGGGCTGGCCGGGGGTGCCCATGACTCCCGAGTCCCCAGGGACCCCAGGGACCCCGGGGCCGCCGGCGCCAGGAGGCACCTCCCTGTCATAGACCCAGGCGGCCGCCGTGGCCGTGTTGACGTAAAGGGGCTCGTCCACACGGTGGCGACGGTGGTACTCCTTGTGCGCGAGGTACTCGGTCGAGCTGAAGTTGGACCTGGTCGGGTACGAAGGCAACGTCCCTCCTCCTCCTGCTCCTCCTCTTTCCCCTCTCTCCAAGCCGCCTCCTCTCTCTCCACGCTCTCCTCCTCCTCCACCTCCTCCTCCTCCCACCCTCTCAGGGGGTAGAGTGGCCACCCCTCCTCGGCTAGCAGCGATGGCTCCTGGCCCACGACCCACCCTGGCCGGGAGCACGTCGTAGATCTGGTCGAGGTCTTCGCGCTCCAGGCAGGCGCGTTCCAGCCTGTCCCGCTCCCGTTCCAGCTCCGCCATCCTCACGTCGTCGTCGATGGGCCGGATGATGCCTCGCGGGACGGGTCGGGGTGACACGCCCGCCGCGGCAGCGGCGGCGGCGGCGGCGGCGGGGGCGGCGCTCGCGGTGGGGACTGCTGCGGCGGGGTGCATGGGGGCGATCTGGCCGCCGTACTGGCGGGGGATGTCGTCGTAGCTGTGGGCGATGGCCTGGCGGGCGCGGGCCAGTTTGAGCAGCTCTTTCTTCAGGCGGGCCGTTTCTTCCAGCTGCTGCTTGCGTTTCTGAATCTCGTACTGCAGCTGAGGGGGACAACAGGAGGATACAGAGAGAGACAGAGACAGAGAGAGTGAGTGGGTGTCTTGATTAGGGCTTTGGGAACATTTCTTTCAGCATCTTCTTAGTTAAAGTGTATGGAAGCAAGGAAGGAAAAGTAAGTCAATCAGTTTTTAAGCAAGTATCTGTGCATGTGTGTATGCACGTATGTATGTACATATGTATGCATGCACGCACTTATGTATGTATGTGTGTATTTATGTATATATGTACATATTTATGTGTATATGTAAGTTATGTATGCATGTATGTGTGTATGTATGTATGCATGTATATGGTTATCTTTCTTGTCCATGATCTACTTAGGTACGTACATACATAGGACGCACGCACGCACGTACGCACGCACGCACACACGCACGCGCGCGCGCGCGCGCAAAGAGAACAACGGAAAGAAAGACACAAAGTGGCTACTTTGTAACCTGCGACACAACACCGTAGAAGTAAAAAAAAAAAAAAGAAAAGGATAAAATTCACAACAACACCACACACACACACACACACACACACCACAAAGAAAAGACTGCTTTGCAGCCTGCGACACGACACATCTGCAATATTTGGAGAAAGAAAAGAGCATCCAAGAAACAGGAGAGTGACTTCGTAGGCTGCGTCACTACACTGCTGCAATCCTCGGAAATTTAACAAAAAGAAAAAAAGAAAAACAAGCCATTTTGTAAGCTGCACCACAACGCCTTTGCAGAACTCAACAAAAAAGGGAAAAATATGAAAAACAAAAAAAAAAAAAAAGGATGAAGGGCAAGGGCGAGTGAAGAAGCGGGTGAAGGAAGAAAGACAAAAAAAAAAAGAACGAAAAAAAAAAAAAGAAAAAAAAAGAACTAGAAAAGTACTACACAACCCAAAAAAAAAAAAATCTGTCACAACACCGAGAGTCTCTCTCTCTCTCTCTCTCTCTCTCTCTAGGTAAGGTAAGGTAATGTTGCTTATAGCCCAGCCGACCGCAATGGGCCATATTGGGCTGTCACCACGTTAAAATCAATGCACAAGTCATCAGAAAAAAAGAAAAGAAAAAAAGAAAAAAAAACGCCTTTCACTACCTGCGCTTTCTTCTCCTCCCGGCTCTTCTCCTCGTCGTCCGAGTAGTAGGTGGGCGTCCTGGACCCGGAGCTCCGGCCGGACCTGTGGCTGACGGACAGCTGCTGCTCCGACCGGCTGCCGGACAGAGGCACGGAACCTACGGGCAGAAGGCCGGGGTGATCCTGCTGGAGACGCTCGCTGGAGCTGGCCCGTACCGGGTAGTACATCTTGGCGTAGTTGGCCGAGGACGACGACGATTTCTTGTACCGGCCGGCCGGCTCCGAGCGGGTGCTCTCCGAGTCGCTGAGGCCGGACTGCGAGCTGTCGTCCCCGTGGTAGCGCGCCAGGTGCAGCCCCGAGGCCGCCGCCCGCACGTCCAGCGGCTCCATCTTGGACTGGAAGTCGGCCTCGATGTCCTTGTCCTCCTTGATGGGCGAGAACTTGGAGATCATGGGGTCCGAGGACTGCCGCTTGTGGCGCTGGCGGCGCGGGGTCACCTGCGGGGACGACCTGGGGGTCAGGGCTTTTTCGGCTCCACGGTGATGTTGACGTAGCTGGGTGCCCGCTTGTCGGCGGTGGCGGCGGCGACCTGCCGGGCCAGGCGGTAGGCATCCCCTTCCAGCTTGAGGGCCCCAATCTGCATCTGCAGGGCGCGGATCTCCTCCAGCTCCTCCAGCTTCCTCTTGCGGTCCCGGGTGACCCTCCGCAGTTCCTCCTGCAGCCGCTTCTTCAGCGACTTCATCGCCTCCGTGATGGGGATGCCGTAGATGTTTATCAGGGCGTCGATGATCTCGTCCGTCTCGTCCTTGGGCCCAGAGCCCATGCCCGACCTTCCGAGGCCGCCCGGTGGAGGATGTGGCTCGGAGCGTGCTGCACCGAGGGCCTGCCCTTGTCCTGGGGGCTGGGAGTCTCCGCGCTCTCCATGCTCTTGGACTTCATCAGGTCCCCCAGGGGCTTCTTCCGCTTCTCCTGATGCTTCTGTTGCTGCTGGAGCTGGTGGTGCTCCTGCAGCTGTTGCTGCAGTTGCTGATGCTGCTGCTGCAGCTGCTGGTGCTGCTGCTGAAGTTTGGTGCCCGTGTTGATCTGCGCTACTTCAAGGTCTTCATCGTTCAGGGGAATCTGCGGACGTTATCACAAGGAACGTATCATGACCTGGAGGCTGACTATCACATCGACGTATACGTAGATGACAAACGATTGGATGAGATAGCATCGTTGGAGGTGAGGTTTCTTTTTTTTTCTACCGATAGCTACGCGCATGCCGATGACAGCAGGGAGCCAAGTGGAAAGATGTCACGATGACCCGATCGAAAGTTAACAATTTATTATCGCAATGCCACCTAAATGTCTGAACACAAAAATCTTCCCCCAAAACAGCCAGAAACAACAGAGCCCACTTACCCATAGACACCGATGAGGAAATGCAAGCTGGGACATGGGTTACATAGATACTACAGTGATGATGGCAATACTACTGCTGCTGTCGATCATGTTTATTAACGATGACAGTCATGACTGGGGACGATCGCAATATAGCATAAAAGTAATACATATTTCCCTCATTAACGATAAACAAAACTTCAAAGGCGGCCTCGCCCTTTCACTAATGAAGAACAAAAACCGCACCAGAAGCCCATCTAATCATTTAAAAAAAAAAAAAAGAAAAGCGCACAGAGAATTTGACGAGTACAAAGAAAACGCTCACATCACACACAGACACACATCACATTCCCCGCTCCCCGACACTCCAACACCCATCAGGAAACAAAGCGAAACCCAAACCAGATGATTAAAAAAAAATAAACCAACCAATAAGTCAAAAAAGGACAACGACAAAGGAAAAAGGAGGAGGAGGAGGAAAAAGAGAAGAAGAACAGAAGGTAAAGGAGAAGAGAGAGAGAGAGAGAGAGAGAGAGAGAGAGAGAGAGAGAGAGAGAGAGAGAGAGAGAGGAGAAAGAACACAAAAAAGTGGGGAAAAGTTTGTTTTTTTTTTAAACGATAAAAAGAAAACAAGAATAGAAGAAAAATAAAAGAAACCCAAACCATCCGAAAGAAAAGATTGGGGAAAGTGTTATATAACCCTCCACCTCGAAAAAGAAAAACAAAAACGAAACACACAAAAGACGAATAACGGTAAAATAAAACACACACACACACACACACACCTATATACATACACACACACACACACACATACGCGCGCGCGCGCGCATCCACACTACCCCCACCTTCCCCTTACACATACACTCACACACAGAAAGAAAACACACACACACATCCCGAACCACACACATGAATCCTGACCGCCCCCTCCCCCGTCTCCCTTCCACACACACCAAATCTCTCTCTCTCTCTCTCTCTCTCTCTCTCTCTCTCTCTCTCTCTCACACACACACACACACACATACGCCCAACCAAACCAGCTACCCACCTCGCCAGCTCTGTGAGCTACATGCGGAATGTGTTGCTGCTGCTGCTGCTGCTGCAGTGGCCCCTGTAACACTCGGTGCTGCACTGGAAGCGCCGCTTGCTGCCGCGACGGGAGATGCTGGACGTAAGGCTGCTCCGGCTGCTGCTGTTGCTGAGACACCAGAGTCTGACACGGCGGCACTTGAGCTTTGCGTAGCGGGACGACATCTTGGTGGAGCAGAGGCTGAGGGGATGTCTGGGAGGGGTGCATTAGAGTGGGTGATTATTTCCCTTTGTCAGGATCACGTGGGGGAGGTCTGAGGGACGACTAGGTAAGGTAAGGTTGCTTACAGCCCAGCCGACCGCAAAGGGCCATATCAGGGCTGTCACCATGTTGAAGTCATGTTGAAGGGATGGCTCATCGTCAATTAACTCGGCAATCAAGGAATCTAGCTAGCTAGCCATCAGCCCAACCACCAAGCCAACGATCTACCACAATCAACCAAGGAATCTAGCTAGCTAGCAATCAGCCCAACCACCAAGCCAACGATCTACCACAATCAACCAACCAATCAACTGATCGATTCCCTCATTTGAAAAATGTATTAGTGTCTGAACACTTGCTGGTTTCGGTTCCTTTCTTCCTTCGTTTGTTTCCTTCCTTCCTTCCTTTTATTTTTGTCCTCAAACCCCCATGTATTTGTCTTTTTTTTTAAAAGTGGGTTCTACATCCTATCCCCCCCCCCCCCCCCCACACACACACACACACTTTTTTCCCTTCCCCCTGACTCGCGCTCACCACGCAATGTCCGCATGTTTTCCAACGGACAGACGTTTTCTTGCTGAAGTTAAATGTTTTGTCGTTTGATACACGGCGTCTGGGTTTATTCGTGTACTGGTGATTCCTTCCTTTATTAATATCCCTTGTATTTTCAGCATTTATATTACAAAAAATAAAGAAATATCATTGCCACTTATCGAAAGGTCATTTTCAAGTCGAGTTTGAACAGTGATAACACGCGCACAGCAAAGAGATAACTAAGCCACGAGTGATTACGCCGTCCGTCCTGACGTGTCTGGCTCGGAGGACTTAACGAGTGCCACAGTCGAGCTGTTGACAGGATTGTTGTCATTGTTGAGGAGATGGTCATTATCCCGCGTGCTGGTATGGTCTGTGGAACAGCCAAGGCTGTCTGTGCCCTGTCTGTCTGCACGTAGCTCGAAACGAGTTGGGGGTGTCGTCAGTCAAAGCGTTTGTCGGCGAGGGCAGAATACAGCCCCAACGTAAAGCCCTGTAATGTAGCCGCTGAGCAGAACAGAGCTCCATTGCATCATCTTCATCCTCATTGAACTGGGCGCTGGAATAGCTTGATAAAGCGCCTGACTCGTAATCCTGGGCGTTGTGGGTTCGAATCTCCGCTGGGCCGTTTAGGCACAGGATGGATTTTTTCCCCCTCGGAGTTAACGTTTGTTCTGAATCCCTTTTCCCGAAAAGTCCTTCGAGTGAGACTAGAAACCGAGGTTCCGTGTTGTAACCTCTTGCACCCACGTAAAGTCCCAGCACCAGGTTGCGGAAGAGGCCAGTTTGGCTGATGGTATAGATGACACAATGAACGTTGCATGCACCCCGCGTGAGAAACCAGAATAGTGAAGAGAAAAAAGAGCTGAACAACTAGTACTGGCTAAATGATTCGAGAAACGACTGAATGTAGCGCCAGCAGGCAGATCTCCCATCGGCTCTACTTGGGTAGGCAGCTCGCTGGGTAAACGCTCAGAGCATGGTTTCTATTAGCGGACTGACGCTGAATGAATACTCTTACAACAACAGCAACAATGATAATAATAAATACCGATTATGAGCAAAGTTTTAAATCTCTGTCTGTCTGTCTGTCTCTCTCTCTCTCTGTCTCCCCCCCCCTCCCCCCCCCCATCTTCTCTCTCTCTCATGTTTATCACGGTGGAGCTCGGTTTAAAATCTTGTCGGAAGGACTTGTATGAGGCGAAGTCCGCACAAATGTAGACTCCGAAGACATTTCCTCCAGTCTGGATGTCTCCAGCGCGATTTGAACGCATGCCCCTTGAATCAAGAGAACGCCGAGCCAGCCAAGCCCCGTGCCTAAGGTCGGAATGCAGTCTGCGCCTCGAACTGAAACGTTTTCACCACGACTAAATAGGGACGCAATTTTCCTAAGGGCAGGGAACGGCTCATGCGCGCAAGATCCGGATCCCTCCTCCAGAAAGCTTTCTCATCGATTTCTGAGACTTTCAGACCCGGAAATGAAACGTGACGACAGAAAATGGATGGCTTCCGGTGCGCAGCTGGGATGCCACGTGTTGCGAAACTCCAGTTACAGCTTAGCGGTCCCATCTTGCTTGCTGTCCCTTCTTCGAAGCCCCTCGCCATTCAAATACTCCCACGCCGCCGCCAGTTCCAGCCTCCCCGACTACACCCAGCCAGCAACAGAAGCTGTCGATGACCACGTTTGGACTGGACAGCACGAGTGTCAAAGTCTGAAGGTCCTAATTAGCGGCTCTCTCTCTCTCTCTCTCTCTCTCTCTCTCTCTCTTTCTCTTTCTCTCTCTCTGTCTCATCTAAATTTGTCTCGTTATACTGATCATTAATGTTCACACCTTCAAATGGGGCTTTGGCCTTACTGAACAAAATTATGTTCTGTTCTGTTAAAGGAAGTCTAGCATCACGTTTTCAACAAAACTGGCACGAAATGACAGAATCAAGCGATGAATATCTGTTGTATTTCTCTTTCATGGAAGCGTTTGATTCCCAACGGTAACACTATTAACAAACAAAAAAGATTTAAGAGTAATTTGTTGAAGTTTTGCAGTTTGCGAAGATTCCGTGTGGTTTCATCAATCGTAGACATTGGTTCATGACGAAGTTCCGCATGACATTTTAATCCAGTTTTGTGAAGGAGAAGCTCAGGGTACAGAACGTTTTTTTTTTATTTTATGGCAAAATATGAGTTGTTTTTTTTTTAGACAGCTATTGATCAACCATGAGAGTCTACTAAAACCGTCGCTGTCTTAAAAGCGGTATGTTAAGAATGAAATGTTTTATCATTCTACATTATGCTGGCTCCAAACAAACGAACTCTGGTTACTGAATCAAATCAACAGCGTTGATTGTGGCTAGAACTGCTACTACAGCCAAACCGTATTCCGAAATGTTGCATGTTTTTGTCTACTACAGAGGATCGCATTACTTACGTTGTTGTTTCTCCCCTGTGACTGATGAGCAGAGAGAGAGAGAGAGAGAGAGAGAGAGAGAGAGAGAGAGAAAAGAAGACAGACAGACAGAGGGGGGGGGGGGGGAGTGAGGCAGAGGCAGAGACTGAGACAAAGACAGACAGACATACATACACAAAGACAAATAGACAGACGTACGGACCGACAGATGGACAGAAAGAGAGACAGACAGACAGACAAACACGCAGACAAACACGTACAGACAGAGACAGACACAGAAGAGGCACAGACAAAAGAGATCAAGACACAAAACAGACGAACAGTGCAAGATAAAACAAAAAAGCAGACACAAGGGCAATCAAAGACCACACACACACCCCCCTCATCCCACCCCCTACATCTTTACACCCCCCTCCCTTCCCTTAACCATCCCACCCCAACCCTCACTCCCCACGCAATTCTGCCCCCCACCCCACAACTCCCTCCCCCACCCCCCTCACCCCTACCCCCACCCCACCACCCTCCCAGCACTCTCACCTGCGCCTGTTGCGGGGCCACGGGCTGCTGTCGATGGGGATGCGGCAGCTGCCTCTGCCCTGGGGACGGGGAGGGGGAGGGGCTGTGGTCCCCCCTTAGGGGCACGGAGGGGGACGCCTGGCGGGGGACAGGCACGGGGGCGGAGCCAGGGGCTGGGGCAGGGGCGGGCGCGGGGGCAGGGGCGGACTCGGCGACCTTGCGCGCGGAGGCGGAAGACTTGGACCGCTTGCCCTTGACCTTGGGGGGCAGCACCGGCTCCTCGCCTACCGGGATAGGAGGCAGCTTCCGGCGAACCTGGGGAGGGGACGGATAGAAACAAAACAAAACAACAAAAAAAAATCACAGCTGAGATCTCAGGTTGCGAGTTCGAATCTCACAAACATTTTTTCCTCCTCAAACTAATCTTCCTTCACCCCCACCCCCTTTCCATTTCCAACATTAAAAAAACAAACAAACTTGAAATGTAGTGAGGAACCAGCAGGCATACTCGTCGCTACCGAAATGCCATGACGGTTAAATCGGTTACATCGCCTCTATCTTGGTGCGTGTGACTTGAAAGTTTGTGACGGAGAGTCGTGACTGGCGAGGCGTCAGACACGGAACCCGTACGACCTCATGCCTGTGTCCTGATCCCATAGGGACCATAACGATCATGATACATCCCACAGAAACGTGACCACCCACACAACACAGACAATTTCAGGAACGAAAGTCATCTTGACTTACATCCTCCCCACAGCTGATTCACGCAGAGTATTCAAACGGCCATGAACCCAAACCGCATCAGCCACCGTGTCACAGTGGTTAGCATCGGGGACCTTGAGTCGAATACTGAGATTTACGTCCTACTGGCCAGAGGCCCTCAAGGACAAGGTTGGTATACGGCCGAAATCTGCATTTTTCGTGGCAGTTGTCGTCGTTAGCAGCAGTGTTTGTGTCTGGTTCCGGATGGGGGTTGTCTGTTACTCCCTCAGCTCCGGTTCCGTGTGAACACCGGCTCACATTGCGGTGTTGGTCGGCCGACGGTCGGCGTCGGTGTTCTTCGCCTCTTTCCCCCTCAACAGACCTGTCTTCACGTGGCGATGGCCGCTGTGCCGCGTGAGGCCACCTCAAAGAGGGAACAGGACGAAAGCCGCTGGAGCGCTGCACGAGTCCCTTCTATTGTCCATGCAGACTACGACCACAAAGAGGGCAAGGTTTTTTCAGCCCAACCACCATGCCCTACCCTCAAAAACATGGTGCCCCAGGCTGCGGTAATCGCAGTCAGGCAGCGCTCCATCGCCGATCGCCCCACATCTCTAGGAGCCGTCCCCTCGCGACACAGGGCTAGACCCGCCACACAGACACCCATACAGACTGGAAGGTTGGCTGCGCCGCCTGACACTGACCTCTCACGTCAGTGTCCCTAAAAGGAGAGCTACTACCTCTCCCTTGGTGTTCACTGCTATGCCACCTCGCAGAGAGGACTAGTTTGAACCGTTTCAGAGGCGTGCATTTGTGGAAGTTGTGTGTGTGTGTGTGGGGGGGGGGGGGGGGAGGGGTCGTTCCGCCCAGGTCGACTCCTATCCAGAGTTCTTGAGTGTTCAAGGCTTCAAACTTGAGCCACACGGTCCAGTGACATCCCTTCCGTAGCTAGGTCTCTAAGGGTGCTGCTCCAATTTCCTGTCCAACCCCGCTGGGTGTCTCTAGTCTCTCGGGACTGGTTGACGCCAGAGATATATATTAGGAAAGGATGCGTACGGCACACAGTCTTTGCCATGTAGTGCAAGACCCAAAATGGACCTCCACAGCATCGAGAACCTATAAGTGTCTGTTGTGGTGTTGAATCCTTAAAGATAAGTATATGAAATGAAATACAACTCCTAAGTTTCTACAGAATGAATACAAGAGAACTGGTATACATGTCTTCATCCTTTTCTTCCTTTCAAAAAGGAACACACTAACTCCCTCCACCACCCACCTCACTCCATCCCTCCGCCCTCCTCTCCCACCACTCACACTCCTCCACCCCCCACCCCACCCCAAACCCCACACCCTCTCATCCCCCCCCCCCTCCGACCCCAACCCCCGTACCCCCCCCCCCACCTACCTTTTTCCCATCTTTGCCATTGGCGCCGCTGCTACCACCCGTTGGCACCGACACAGCAGCAACAGGAGCAGTGGTACTGGCAGCGATCGTCGTCGAGGAGGCGGTGACGACACTGCTGGTGGGGACGACGGCGACGGAGATGACGCTGGCGGCGGCGGGGGTGGGGGCGGCGGCGTAGGTGGTGGTGGTGGTGGTGACAGTGGCAGTGATGGTGGCGAGGGTGGCGCTGGCGAGGGCAGGGTGTGATGGTGGTAGTGGTGGTGGAGGGCAGGGACCACCACATAGTCCTTGTCCTTGGGGTGGGGGGCGGGGGCGGGCTGGGCGACCTTGGCGGGGTCTTTCTTGGGCAGGTCCTTACGGAGGATCACTTCCTTGCGGGGCTCGATCTTCTCCGGCTTGGTCTTGGCCGCGGCGAACTGCACAGGGGGAGTGGACACAAGAGAGAGGTGAGAGGGTGGTTGAGGTGGGAGGGGGGTAGCAGGTTGGTTGGTTTTTCCGTGACAAAGCTTTATTTTCATCATGATGGTAGAGATGATCATAACAGGGTTACATTGCTGGTCGTGAAAGTGAAAATGGTAGCAAGAACCACTATAGCAGTGACAGTAATTTAACAGGAATACAACAACAACTATAGTTACTATAAATATGAAAATGATACCAATAATAATAAAATTAATGAAAAATGTCATCATAATTATGATGATACTAAAACTGATGCTAATTCTAACCAACACAATCATATTCATAATGGTAATAATACCAAGTTACATACATGTTTACGTTTATAATAATAATAACAATTATGATAATCATAATGATAATAATAATAGTAATATAGCAACAATAACAACAATAACAATGATAGAAATAATAATCATAATCACAATAGCAACAATTATAACAATAGCAACAAATAACAACGTAACAATGGTGATGACGATGATACAATATCTGAAGAATGCAGTATCTAAATATGATTGTCCTAGAACACCTTAAATACAGCAAGGAGAAGAGAGAGAGAGAGAGAGAAGAGAGAGAGAGAGAGAGAGAGAGAGAGGGAGGGAGGGAGGGGGAGAGAGAGAGAGAGAGACACAGACAGACAGACAGAGTTTGTGTGTGTGTGTGTGTGGTGTGTGTGTGTGTGTGTGTGTGGTGTGTGTGTGTGTGTGTGAAAAAGCAGAAACTGAAAGAAAAAAAGTTTCTATTTTTTTTCGTTTGTATGTCTTTCTCAACTAAAACACAGTAATAAGAGAGGAGAGAGAGAGAGAGAGAAGAGAGAGAGAGAGAGAGAGAGAGAGAAGAGAGAGACAAAGAGAGAGAGAGACAGAGAAGAGAGAGGACAGAGACAGAGAGAGAGCACAGACAGGATGAATGAATAGCCAACAAAAACAGATGCAGAGAGAGAGAGAGAGAGAGAGAGAGAGAGAGAGAGAGAGAGAGAGAGAGAGAGAGAGATACACACGAAGTATCATAGAGACAAAGAAAAAAGGCAAGCATGCAGACAGCTGTACTCATATACAGACAGGCACGTAGACAGGTAGATAGAGAGCAGAATAAATAGTAGATAGTTATACAATAGCAAGGTAGATCGGTAGGAGTGTAGGTGGAAAAAAAGTGATTGATAGGCAAACAGAGAGAGAGAGAGAGAGAGAGAGAGAGAGAGAGAGAGAGAAGAGAGAGAGAGATGGGTTCATAAACAGATACATACTCTGGCAAATACTCTGAACAGAAACTTCCACTGACATGCAAGTTAAGTTTTTCACCCACACATTGGTTAAAAAAAAACGTTGAAAAAAAAAAACTACTGAGGAAAAAAAAAATAAAAACAACAACAACAACAACAACAGCGAGGAAAAAATGAAACATTCAAGAAAAAATAAACCCAAAATAAACACCTGGAATATAATGGACTACAGCCCTACTAAATGAAAACAATGAAGATATTTTTATTCGGACATGACTGCATGTTTAATGGCAAATACAAATACAAAAAAAAATACATATCTCCATCTATCCCTCTCTCCCCTCTGTCCTCTGTTCTCTCTCACTCTCATTCTCCCACTCCTCCCGCCCACTTCTACCGACTAAAAACAAACTCACTAAAAACACTCCAAGTAACACCCGCGCAGACGTTTCATCTCAAAATGCCTTCATGCTTTCATCAACGAAATGTGATCCATCGTGTGCAAATTCATCTACAAGGCTGTGAACTCACCCGTCTGTAAAAGCACTCCACTCACGAACACCCCTCCTCCTCCTCCTCCTCCTTGTCAATCTGTGTGTGTGTGTGTGCGTGTGCGTGCGTGTGCGTGTGGTGTGTGTGTGTGTGGCGTGCGTGGTGTGGTACATGTCTGTGCGTATATCTCTGTGCCTCTGTGTGTGCCTCGTTTACGTGATCGCATATCTGCTTCGAAACCTCTCTCATTCCCTTCCTTTCTCTCTCTCTCTCTCTCACCCCCCCCCTCCCTCTCTCCCCCCCTCCCTCCCTCCTTTTGTTATGCTCATCCATTTCCCTTATCCAGTAAAATGCTCAGTTTTTTCATTACTCCCCGTCGGCATGACGATTTGTTTGTCGATGCTTTTCGGATGACTTGTCAGCGTGAACGACAGACCTTGTAATGGTCTGTGCACGCCAAGGACAGATAGTAAGATTTTGTCTCCGCGTACAGTTAAGGTCAACCAGTCAGTCAGTCGGTCAATAAAACAAGCTATCAGTGTGTGTAATAGCAGTAGTGGAAGTAGAGGTGGTGGTTGGTGGTGGTGGTGGTAGTAGTAATAGCAAGCAGCAGCAGCAGCAGCAGCAACTGTAACAGTATTAACAGCAGAAGCAGTAAGCAGCCGAAGCGCAGCAACAGAAGCAGTACTAGAGGCAGTGATGTCGACATCCAGAAGCAATAGAAAAACGATAGTTGTGGTGGTCCTGATGGTTAGCAGCAGCAGCAGCAGCAGAAACAGTTGCTAGAAGTATGAGCGGTGACGTATAAGTGGTGGTGGTTGTAATAGCAGTGGTAGCAGTAGAAAGAGTAGCAGTATTAGCTGTAGTGGTGTTGGTGGTGGTGTTGGTGGTGGTGGTAATAGTAGTAGTAGTAGCAGTCGTCGCGTCGTCGTAGTAGTAGTGGTTGTGTAGTAGCAGCAGTATCAGTGGTAGTGGTGCAGGTGGTGGTGGTGATAATAGTTGTAGTAGCAGCAGCAGTACTGCAGTACCAGTAGCAGTCGTAGCAACAGCAGTAACGGTAGTATTAGTGATGGTGCTAGTAGGAGTAGTAGCAATGTAGAGTAGTTGTAGTAGTAAAAGTAAAGATGGTGGTGGTGGTGGGGGGGGGGGGGGGTATGAGCAGCAACAGCAGCAGGGAGAGCAGCAGCAGCAGCAGCAGCAGCATCCATCGAACTGACAAATCTGTTTGGCGCTCACATCAACGGCAGAGACAGAGAAACCATTGAAGCTCTATCTGTCCCCAAGACAAACCTCCTCCGGATCTGTAGCATCTGCCTGTCAGAGAGAGGGGAAAGAGGACGGGTAGGGAGGGGAATGATGCGGGGGGGGGGGGGGGGGGAGGGGGGGAGGAGAGGAGGGAGGGGAAGGAGGGGAGTGAGGTGGGGGAAGAAAATAGAAAGCTGACACAAGCAGGGCACGCGTCGGATACCGCTGAAAACCAAGTGTAACCCCTCCGTTTTAAAATTCCCTGGAATTATTTCCTTTCACGTGTCTCTCTCTCCCCCCCCCCCCCCCTTTCTTTGTTTGAGTAAACCAACAGTCCCAAAAAACTTCTGTTTTGAGTCCTCCCCCGCTAATTTGGACGAATTAATCTTAGGCTCAATAGTGTCCCTCTAGGAATTCTTGAAGAAGTTTTAAAAAAAAATTCTTAATGTTTTGCAGGTGCGAAGGGGGGGGGGGGGTACTTAAGGACACTACTCTAAAATAATCTCTCCGACTTGCAGACGTTGGTTCAAATCAACCCCCCCCCCCCCCCTTTCCGTGCTCTCATCCGAGCTTTCTGTGATGGTGTTTTCATTGTGAATGAGCCGTGTGTTTTGTAGCTTTGTTGTAGTGTTGTCAACGCGGCTGCGGGCAGTGGTGTACGCGTACGCTATAAAGACGATCGTGTTTCCGCGTACGCTGCCGCCTTACGGTCGTTGTCAGAAGCGCGTGAGCTGCTGTTGAACGCCATACAGACTGAGGTATTTTCTGCGTACAGTGGTTCTACCGTGTACACCGGATACCGGTTTCGCAACCAAATTAACTTTAGCCGTTTAAAAAACAAACAAACAAAAAAAACTGGTCATATTCCGGTCCCTTGACTTCATAGGCAAATTCTATTACGTTTCAGTTTCACTTTTCATCAAATAAGACGTCAAAGCGAGCGGACTGATCCGCAGTAAGTTAAACGTCATCTTTGAAACCATTGACCAAAAGAAATAAAGAATTAAGCCAAGAAAGAAAAGCAAAACACACACACACAACACACACACACACACACAACACCACACACACACACAAACCCAATGAAGACAAAGGTTTCAAGAAGAAGGTCACAAAACGCACTCCTGTCCAC
>CM065721.1:37794429-37812000 GCA_033310375.1 Conus canariensis | reverse complement strand
AACTGGGCGCTGGAATAGCTTGATAAAGCGCCTGACTCGTAATCCTGGGCGTTGTGGGTTCGAATCTCCGCTGGGCCGTTTAGGCACAGGATGGATTTTTTCCCCCTCGGAGTTAACGTTTGTTCTGAATCCCTTTTCCCGAAAAGTCCTTCGAGTGAGACTAGAAACCGAGGTTCCGTGTGTGAACGCACGTGTAACCTCTTGCACCCACGTAAAGTCCCAGCACCAGGTTGCGGAAGAGGCCAGTTTGGCTGATGGTATAGATGACACAATGAACGTTGCATGCACCCCGCGTGAGAAACCAGAATAGTGAAGAGAAAAAAGAGCTGAACAACTAGTACTGGCTAAATGATTCGAGAAACGACTGAATGTAGCGCCAGCAGGCAGATCTCCCATCGGCTCTACTTGGGTAGGCAGCTCGCTGGGTAAACGCTCAGAGCATGGTTTCTATTAGCGGACTGACGCTGAATGAATACTCTTACAACAACAGCAACAATGATAATAATAACATACCGATTATGAGCAAAGTTTTAAATCTCTGTCTGTCTGTCTCTCTCTCTCTCTCTCTGTCTCTCCCCCCCCCCCCCATCTCTCTCTGTCTCTCTCTCTCTCTCTCTCTCTCTCTCTCTCTCTCTCTCCATGTTTATCACGGTGGAGCTCGGTTTAAAATCTTGTCGGAAGGACTTGTATGAGGCGAAGTCCGCACAAATGTAGACTCCGAAGACATTTCCTCCAGTCTGGATGTCTCCAGCGCGATTTGAACGCATGCCCCTTGAATCAAGAGAACGCCGAGCCAGCCAAGCCCCGTGCCTAAGGTCGGAATGCAGTCTGCGCCTCGAACTGAAACGTTTTCACCACGACTAAATAGGGACGCAATTTTCCTAAGGGCAGGGAACGGCTCATGCGCGCAAGATCCGGATATCTCCTCCAGAAAGCTTTCTCATCGATTTCTGAGACTTTCAGACCCGGAAATGAAACGTGACGACAGAAAATGGATGGCTTCCGGTGCGCAGCTGGGATGCCACGTGTTGCGAAACTCCAGTTACAGCTTAGCGGTCCCATCTTGCTTGCTGTCCCTTCTTCGAAGCCCCTCGCCATTCAAATACTCCCACGCCGCCGCCAGTTCCAGCCTCCCCGACTACACCCAGCCAGCAACAGAAGCTGTCGATGACCACGTTTGGACTGGACAGCACGAGTGTCAAAGTCTGAAGGTCCTAATTAGCGGCTCTCTCTCTCTCTCTCTCTCTCTCTCTCTCTCTCTCTTTCTCTCTCTCTCTCTGTCTCTCTCTCATCTAAATTTGTCTCGTTATACTGATCATTAATGTTCACACCTTCAAATGGGGCTTTGGCCTTACTGAACAAAATTATGTTCTGTTCTGTTAAAGGAAGTCTAGCATCACGTTTTCAACAAAACTGGCACGAAATGACAGAATCAAGCGATGAATATCTGTTGTATTTCTCTTTCATGGAAGCGTTTGATTCCCAACGGTAACACTATTAACAAACAAAAAAGATTTAAGAGTAATTTGTTGAAGTTTTGCAGTTTGCGAAGATTCCGTGTGGTTTCATCAATCGTAGACATTGGTTCATGACGAAGTTCCGCATGACATTTTATATCCAGTTTTGTGAAGGAGAAGTTCAGGGTACAGAACGTTTTTTTTTTTTTATGGCAAAATATGAGTTTTTTTTTTTTTTTAGACAGCTATTGATCAACCATGAGAGTCTACTAAAGCCGTCGCTGTCTTAAAAGCGGTATGTTAAGAATGAAATGTTTTATCATTCTACATTATGCTGGCTCCAAACAAACGAACTCTGGTTACTGAATCAAATCAACAGCGTTGATTGTGGCTAGAACTGCTACTACAGCCAAACCGTATTCCGAAATGTTGCATGTTTTTGTCTACTACAGAGGATCGCATTACTTACGTTGTTGTTTCTCCCCTGTGACTGATGAGCAGAGAGAGAGAGAGAGAGAGAGAGAGAGAGAGAGAGAGAGAGACAGACAGACAGACAGACAGACAGACAGAGGGGGGGGGGGGGGAGTGAGGCAGAGGCAGAGACTGAGACAAAGACAGACAGACATACATACACAAAGACAAATAGACAGACGTACGGACCGACAGATGGACAGAAAGAGAGACAGACAGACAGACAAACACGCAGACAAACACGTACAGACAGAGACAGACACAGAAGAGGCACAGACAAAAGACAGATCAAGACACAAAACAGACGAACAGTGCAAGATAAAACAAAAAAGCAGACACAAGGGCAATCAAAGACCACACACACACCCCCCTCATCCCACCCCCTACATCTTTACACCCCCCTCCCTTCCCTTAACCATCCCACCCCAACCCTCACTCCCCACGCAATTCTGCCCCCCACCCCACAACTCCCTCCCCCACCCCCTCACCCTACCCCCACCCCACCACCCTCCCAGCACTCTCACCTGCGCCTGTTGCGGGGCCACGGGCTGCTGTCGATGGGGATGCGGCAGCTGCCTCTGCCCTGGGGACGGGGAGGGGGAGGGGCTGTGGTCCCCCCTTAGAGGCACGGAGGGGGACGCCTGGCGGGGGACAGGCACGGGGGCGGAGCCAGGGGCAGGGGCTGGGGCAGGGGCGGGCGCGGGGGCAGGGGCGGACTCGGCGACCTTGCGCGCGGAGGCGGAAGACTTGGACCGCTTGCCCTTGACCTTGGGGGTCAGCACCGGCTCCTCGCCTACCGGGATAGGAGGCAGCTTCCGGCGAACCTGGGGAGGGGACGGATAGAAACAAAACAAAAACAAAAAAAAAAAAATCACAGCTGAGATCTCAGGTTGCGAGTTCGAATCTCACAAACATTTTTTCCTCCTCAAACTAATCTTCCTTCACCCCCACCCCCTTTCCATTTCCAACATTAAAAAAAAAAAAAAGACTTGAAATGTAGTGAGGAACCAGCAGGCATACTCGTCGCTACCGAAATGCCATGACGGTTAAATCGGTTACATCGCCTCTATCATGGTGCGTGTGACTTGAAAGTTTGTGACGGAGAGTCGTGACTGGCGAGGCGTCAGACACGGAACCCGTACGACCTCATGCCTGTGTCCTGATCCCATAGGGACCATAACGATCATGATACATCCCACAGAAACGTGACCACCCACACAACACAGACAATTTCAGGAACGAAAGTCATCTTGACTTACATCCTCCCCACAGCTGATTCACGCAGAGTATTCAAACGGCCATTAACCCAAACCGCATCAGCCACCGTGTCACAGTGGTTAGCATCGGGGACCTTGAGTCGAATACTGAGATTTACGTCCTACTGGCCAGAGGCCCTCAAGGACAAGGTTGGTATACGGCCGAAATCTGCATTTTTCGTGGCAGTTGTCGTCGTTAGCAGCAGTGTTTGTGTCTGGTTCCGGATGGGGGTTGTCTGTTACTCCCTCAGCTCCGGTTCCGTGTGAACACCGGCTCACTTTGCGGTGTTGGTCGGCCGACGGTCGGCGTCGGTGTTCTTCGCCTCTTTCCCCCTCAACAGACCTGTCTTCACGTGGCGATGGCCGCTGTGCCGCGTGAGGCCACCTCAAAGAGGGAACAGGACGAAAGCCGCTGGAGCGCTGCACGAGTCCCTTCTATTGTCCATGCAGACTACGACCACAAAGAGGGCAAGGTTTTTTCAGCCCAACCACCATGCCCTACCCTCAAAAACATGGTGCCCCAGGCTGCGGTAATCGCAGTCAGGCAGCGCTCCATCGCCGATCGCCCCACATCTCTAGGAGCCGTCCCCTCGCGACACAGGGCTAGACCCGCCACACAGACACCCATACAGACTGGAAGGTTGGCTGCGCCGCCTGACACTGACCTCTCACGTCAGTGTCCCTAAAAGGAGAGCTACTACCTCTCCCTTGGTGTTCACTGCTATGCCACCTCGCAGAGAGGACTAGTTTGAACCGTTTCAGAGGCGTGCATTTGTGGAAGTGTGTGTGTGTGTGTGGGGGGGGGGGGGGGGAGGGGTCGTTCCGCCCAGGTCGACTCCTATCCAGAGTTCTTGAGTGTTCAAGGCTTCAAACTTGAGCCACACGGTCCAGTGACATCCCTTCCGTAGCTAGGTCTCTAAGGGTGCTGCTCCAATTTCCTGTCCAACCCCGCTGGGTGTCTCTAGTCTCTCGGGACTGGTTGACGCCAGAGATATATATTAGGAAAGGATGCGTACGGCACACAGTCTTTGCCATGTAGTGCAAGACCCAAAATGGACCTCCACAGCATCGAGAACCTATAAGTGTCTGTTGTGGTGTTGAATCCTTAAAGATAAGTATATGAAATGAAATACAACTCCTAAGTTTCTACAGAATGAATACAAGAGAACTGGTATACATGTCTTCATCCTTTTCTTCCTTTCAAAAAGGAACACACTAACTCCCTCCACCACCCACCTCACTCCATCCCTCCGCCCTCCTCTCCCACCACTCACACTCCTCCACCCCCCACCCCACCCCAAACCCCACACCCTCTCATCCCCCCCCCCTCCGACCCCAACCCCCTAACCCCCCACCTACCTTTTTCCCATCTTTGCCATTGGCGCCGCTGCTACCACCCGTTGGCACCGACACAGCAGCAACAGCTGCAGCAGGAGCAGCGGTACTGGCAGCGATCGTCGTCGAGGAGGCGGTGACGACACTGCTGGTGGGGACGACGGCGACGGAGATGACGTTGGCGGCGGCGGGGGTGGGGGCGGCGGCGTAGGTGGTGGTGGTGGTGGTGACAGTGGCAGTGATGGTGGCGAGGGTGGCGCTGGCGAGGGCAGGGTGTGATGGTGGTAGTGGTGGTGGCGGTGCAGGGACCACCACATAGTCCTTGTCCTTGGGGTGGGGGGCGGGGGCGGGCTGGGCGACCTTGGCGGGGTCTTTCTTGGGCAGGTCCTTACGGAGGATCACTTCCTTGCGGGGCTCGATCTTCTCCGGCTTGGTCTTGGCCGCGGCGAACTGCACAGGGGGAGTGGACACAAGAGAGAGGTGAGAGGGTGGTTGAGGTGGGAGGGGGGTAGCAGGTTGGTTGGTTTTTCCGTGACAAAGCTTTATTTTCATCATGATGGTAGAGATGATCATAATAGGGTTACATTGCTGGTCGTGAAAGTGAAAATGGTAGCAAGAACCACTATAGCAGTGACAGTAATTTAACAGGAATACAACAACTATAGTTACTATAAATATGAAAATGATACCAATAATAATAAAATTAATGAAAAATGTCATCATAATTATGATGATACTAAAACTGATGCTAATTCTAACCAACACAATCATATTCATAATGGTAATAATACCAAGTTACATACATGTTTACGTTTATAATAATAATAACAATTATGATAATCATAATGATAATAATAATAGTAATATAGCAACAATAACAACAATAACAATGATAGAAATAATAAAGAGAACTATAAAATAGGCATTCTGGCTCACCCACCTCCGCCAGCTCCAACCGGCTAAAGCCGGTTTCGCTGTTGCTCCGCCGGCTTACCCAGAATGCCTATTTTATAGTTCTCTAATAGTAAACACTTTACAAACATACATAATGTGTAGGATTATCTGTTTTTAACACTAATTTAGAAAACTTTTGAGACTTAAGTTTTTGCTTAATCCTTCGTTTTTCTTGATCGTTTTCAATAACATCATTTTCTTTCATACATTCATCAAATGCGTCTCTGTCTTTCATGTGGAATAAAACTACAGTCTTTAACTGTTCTCTAAAGTCTTTTAAAACTGAGTTATATTTTTGACATAAAATCCACACACTTATCCCAGCATGTCTTCCACTGAAAGCCAGTTTTGATAAAGTGTTTCTCTTTTTAACTATGTCTCTTTCTGCCGAACAGTCATCTATAATAAATAGTGTCTGAGTTCCTTCAAACTGTCTATAAAAGTGTTCTAAGCACTCGCTAAGTTTATTGCTGGGATCAATCAAATAGATTTTATCATCCGTCCATATAAACCTTCTGTCGTGATATGCTTTGTTCCATTTAAGTGTTGGGCAGAAAATTACTATATGATCAAAATTATAACGATAAACTGTTTGTAATAGGTCGAGGACAAATATTGTTTTTCCACAACCAGTCTGTCCACAAATCAATGAACAATGAGGGGTTTTTATCATAAAGTTTAACATCGGCATTGACACCAAAGTCGTCTGCTCCATAGTTTTATAACAGAATTTAATTTACACCAGTTAGTGTTGTTATCACACTATCCGTCAAAATTTGATCAGTACAATAAAATCTTATAAGGTCTAAATGTGTCAGATTAATCCAACTCAGTTTTGTCAGATTGTTTCTATTAAGACTAACATTGATTTTGTTGCTTGTTGTTACGACCTTAAAATTTTCACCATCGTGACGAACCACAACAGTAACTTTAAGATTGTCAACGTCTAAGTTTTGCCAGCTAATAAGAATTCCTTCCATAAGGTTGTCACTGACACCCACAGCTCCATTCCTCCCCACATCTTTTAAGACAGAAATTTCAAGTATTATTGTGAACGTGTCTCCTAATAACGTGCGTGGAAAGAACTGTACTTTTGTAGTAGCTTCCTTCAAAACTGATTCTCTTCTGTGGAGGATGTACTGTTTGCTCCCAAACTTCTTTATTTCGATCTCTTTTCGACTGTTGTCTTCTGGCATAAGACTTACATGTAAAGGGCCAGAGTTCAATGCTTTTCTAAAACTTTTTTGACGGTCGAAAAATGTAAATGGGCTTACGAATTCAAATTTTATGTCCCATTCTAAATATGGTTCTAAGTGCCATTTGTTGTCAGTTTTTCGAACTATTTTATATTCATACTGACCTGTATTATTTGCTTCTAGATTGCGTAGTTGTTCTAGTTTAGGAAACCTTTTGTTGTCGTCAACCTCTTTGCGCTTATAATAACCATCTTTAGTGTACTCAAAACCATACAAAGTGCCTATCTCACCGTTTTGTTCAAAGTCCTCAACGTCTGCAAGGTCTTTTAATTCTAAAGTTACACACCTCTCAGGCGCTAATGTAACTCCTGATTCTTCTGGTCCACGTGACATTTTTTAAAACAACGTATTATTTTATTTCTAAAACAATGTGCAGGTTATCACATTTTACGACTTTCCCTGTTTTATCTGTGATCTTTATATTAAATGATCTGACCCTCCCACAAGCTAATCTTTTAAACTGTAAATTAGGGAATTGTATAATTTCATAATCGCAATATGCAGCTTTCCCTGATGGAAGAGCTCTTAAAACAGTTGAGGGCTTTCCATCATATAAGTTTTCATCAGTGCTCAGCTCGTCCAAATGAACATAGAGTAATGAATGTAATGCAAGATCGAGCGGATATTCTCCCTCATAAGTAGTTTTGTCTGGTGTAACTATAAATTCATGACTGATTGATCGATTGTTAGTTGCAATGCCTAACATTTTAGCTAGCTCTACATCAAAAAGGTAACTTACTCTTTCTTCTTCAGGTTTGAATGTCAACATTACTTTCAAATTTGCATTGTTAAGTTTGAGAGTAATGTCGAAGTTACTCATTGCTTCTTTCAGCGAGCAAAACCCGTAATAACCATCAGGTATGGTTAACTGGCTAACTAAGTTTAATATATTATCAACTTTTAGAATCTTATTATTGTTCTTGGATTTACTTATATTAAACCATACGACTTTGTAAAAAATTTCATGGAGTGCAACCCTTCGGGTTCCGCATTCATTATCAATAGCATATTCTAAAAACGAAGGACTGTCTTGAGTTGTTATTGTTACAAACATTTTTAAAACAATTTAAAAATGAGTGCATTCAAATATACTAATGCAAAATATTCTGTTGGGCCGCACTACAATCTTAAAAATATAACAACTGACACCCTTGGCATTTCTGTGACTCAGTCTGACGCCTTTCAAGTAAAGGTTAGTACTCCATTGAACAGATATCTTAACCCTCCTATTAAAAACGACTACATCCCGAAAGTGTGGTTCAGTCATCCGATGCAGTTTTATCAGAACCAGTTAAACTTTGCTGTGTTTTGTGCATCAACTGGGTGTGGAGTGTCGTATACTGATCATTTAAATCATCCTGTTCCTTTGGTAAGGTCAGTGTATAGATTTCATTTTTATTACACCTTCAGACGTATTTTATCTGAACTGCAAGCGCCATTACCAAATGACAAAACGTTTAATCCATTCAGCAACAGAATAGATTACAAGGCTTTTGAAAGGATCTGTAACGAATTTGATATTGACCCAAAGGCAGACTTTAGACAAAAGTTGGATCTTAATCATGGTTTAGGCACCCTTTATTTTTGGGGCGTGCACAGAAAGTATAACTATGATTGGAATCCTCCTTACACATCTTTCTCTTCAGGCACAACTGTTCACCTCGGGTCCATAGAGCAAGAGCATAAAACAGCATGGACAACATTTATTTTGGATACATCTAAGGGCCTAACTAGAACGGGAATAGAACGAATAAACGACTCTATTCGTACTTATGTTTGGTGTTTGCTAGGTTCGCAAGCACAAACGAGATCAAACATAATTGATCCTTCTACTGGCTTTGACGCCCAAAAACAGTATTTAGCAAATTTAGAGGATTCTATTAATTCTGCAATTGATTTGCCTTCAAGTATTAAAAGGTACCAAAATGTTTTGCAATACGCAAGATCGAAAGTAGACTTTGCTGTTGGCACTGGTTTATACATGCTGCCTTCTGACCTCAGACTCCAGATAGGAACAATAATAAACTATAATAATGAAATCCTTGTGGCTGGTAAAGAAGAGAAGGTCGGAAAAAACGACATAAATTCTAAGCCAGCAATAGCAATAAAAAAAGAAGCCCCACCAATCCCCGAGCCCCCAAACCCCCCTCAAAACCCCATTCAATCCCTGTGGTCCCAAGAAATAATGACCATGAATATGAAAAGACGGCACTTGTTATTGGATTAACTGCCCTAGGATTACTTGGTCTTTATCTTACTATAAAGTAACCCAACTATTAAGACAACTAATGCCCATAAGTGCTCAGCCATAAAGCCAACTACTTTACTTGCGGCAGACAAAAGCCAGCTAACGATCCCTCCTATTATACCAGGCAAAGAGTCTATTGCCTTACTGGCTAATTTTTTTAGTAAGTTTGCAAGGTGATCGAGTTGTTTTTTTACCCATGATTTATCTGACGACGGAGTTGGCGGGCCTGGTGGCACTGCCCCCCCACCACCACCGCCTGTAATAGCCAACACCAGTGTACTTATTGCAAATCCTAAGGCTGTTATAACACTTGCTAATGTGACACCTTGCTCTCTAAACAGTGTTCTTATTCGTTCTGCTAACGTTGTGTCTTCATATAAAATTCTTTGGATAGTTTCTCTTATTCTGCTCACTTGAGTTCGTAATTGTTCTCGGTTAGTAGACAACACTTCTAGTCTTGCTGATCTCTCTTGTTCAAGATCTTTTAGTCTTTGTGTTATTCTTTCTTTAACACCAGGTCCTAAGTTGTGGTCATCAGCCTCAACTAGTTTTTCTTTTTCTCTTTTTATATGCTCATCTAGTTCACCCAGTTTTGCTAAATTGTTCGTTAATTCGCCTCTGATGCTTCTCAAAGCATGATCAAGGGCCGTTATTTCTCTCATAGGTAGCGGCGGATCGTGCATGGTTTTTAATACTGTTTCTTCTGAAAAACTGGTTTCTGCTTCTATTATTTCGTCTGCTGTTGGGCTTAAATCTTTAAGTTCCATGTTTTGTATTTGGTTATCTGTTGGGAGTTCTTGTAGTGTGTTTTGAAGTTTAGCAACTGCCTCACTGTCTAATCTTCGCGGTTTAGCAATGCCAAGGCGATTTTGATCGCTCACACTGAGCCTTTGTCTAATTGTAGTCTTTGCTAAAAACTTTGATGGGTCTGGTTTAGTTGTAAGCTGTACAGGTTGTCCTTGCTCGTTTTTAAAAATCAAATGGCCATCTTTTGTTTCAAAATCATTAGGGTCTATAAAATCAGGAGGTTCTTGGCCTAAACTTTGATAAAATGATTTGACCTTACTTTCTGTTAATTCACGCCGCAATGATTGTAATGGATGTGTCAAAGGCGTCATTTCACTCATGTCGTCTCCAGGATCAAAAACATCATAATCTTCTTCTGCCATGTTTTTAAATAATTAACTTTTTATTTTGTTTTATAAAAAAAAATGTCACAAGCATATGGTTCGATTCTTGACCCGCATAGAAGACTGAAAGAGCCCTTTGGCGTGAAGGGAAATAAACAGAATATTATTGTTCCAAATAATCCATCTACTATTGATTCAGATCAAATTCTTACTGTTAAATTTCCAGACCTAGGAGCAGATGAAGTGATTGTGCCGGGATCTGCACGGCTTACTTTCAAAATAGAACTTGATTCAGCAACAGACGCAAACAGGACAGTTGTACAGAATCTGGGACGGGCAATCGTTAAGAAAATTTCTATAAAACTTGAGGGGCAAGAAATATTTTCTTTACACAATGCAGACATATTTCTAATCTATTCTGATCTATGGCTAACCGATAATGAAAGGGCTGATCTTGCGTTTCAAGGAATCGAAAATAACGAAGCACTAAAACACAGAATAGACGCCGAAGACGCTAAAGACGGTAACAAGTATGAAGCTGTAAGTTTTGCTTATGGAAATCGCTTTTCTATACCCTTAGATTTTGAGTTGTTAAAAGCGCATGCGCCATACTTTCAAGGAGCATTAAAAGACAGATTGTCATATGAACTAACTTTTAATGAATACAAACGTGTCATTAAATCTACAGACACTGATTCCAAGTACAGCATTTTCGACATCTCGTTAGAGTTTGACATTGTTAGCAACCCTAACTTAGCAAGGCTGATTGAGCAACAATATCAGTCAAAATTAGCAATATATTACGAAAGAGTGATTCATCATTCAAAATATCCTAAAAGCAGAGCAGACACTATATGGAACTTTAGTTTTAGCGCCGCAGCAAGATCCCTTAAAGGTATTTTATTGCTGTGTGAAGATGAAGAACCATTCAAAAGACAAAGTGAAAAGTTTATCAATCCTAAAATAACGAAAGTACAATGTTCAATTGAGGGTAGTCCTAACCAAGTCTACGGTAGTGGGCTTAAACCTTATCATCATTTTGATGAAATAAGAAAATTGTTTGGAGGCGGGAGGTCTAGAAGTCCAACAGTAGACCTTGCGTCTAAAGATCTACACCTTCACAGTGTTAGACTTGATGAATATTTAACAACGAAATACGGTTTATGGATTGACCTAAGGTCAACAGAGGATAATCAGTTGCATGGGAGTGGGAGAACAGTTAAAGACGTAATAAACATTCCAATTGATAAAGAAAAAGAGAGTGATAAACCACTTAATGTACATTTGTTTTTAATATATGATGCGCAGCTGAATATTCAAGATAACAGATTGAAAGATATCCAATACTAAATTATTTTTATTTTAAAAAAGCATGTCTGTTACGACTTATCCAAAAGTGCCCAAAGAAGAGAACTCTGTAGACATAAAAACTTTCAGATTAACAAACATAACACAAATGCAAACCCAACTAGAGCAGGACCTTTCAAAATACAGCAAAACCAAACGAAGGTATTCTGCTGTCTTTAATGCTGTTACATATGTTAATACTGGAGCATCGATCACTAGTGCTCTATCAGCAGGAACAAGTGTAGGTCTCTTAGCAACAGGCGTAGGTGCACCGGCAGCTTTGCCTCTAGGTGGTTTGTCTTTAACTCTTGGCCTGTGTTCATTAGCTGTAAGTGCTGTCAGCAAAAAAATAAAAGCTAAACTCCAAAAGCACACAGCTATGGTTCAACTAATAACAGCTAAACTTAGTTCCTTCAAACTGATAATTGATAAAGCACTTGTCGACTCGAACATCACGGATGAAGAATTTAGTCGCCTACAGGCTGATTTTGAGGACTACAAAAGACAAAAGTTTGATCTTCAAAGAAAGGCAAGGGCAACTTTTTCTCAACAACCAGACACCGACCAGATAAAAAAGGAATGTTTAAAAAAAGTAAACGAAACATTAAACTCTGTTCTAAACAGCTCACATTAACAACCCCAAAGGGCGTTTATACTTTAGTTTATGAGTCCAAGCACAAAAAGACCGTTGATATTGATTCTGATTAAGTATTTTTTTTTTAATTTAAATAAATATTTTGAGTTAGAAAAGAAACTCAGCATGGATAAGATATATGAAGGTTCAGATGAATTGTTTGAAGCAATGCTCGAGGAAGAGCGTTTGTCAAAAGCTTTAAATGAGGTCGTTTTAGAAGTTATTGATCCAACAAACGTGCAGGCAAGCGTTGTACATGCTATTTCTCAAGTTCCAAGTAAACTAACAATAAACCCTCCAGTTAAAGTAAGGGTAGTTGTTTTAATCGACTATATAACAATAAACGAAGAAAATCTAGAAGTCTGGGTCTCAACTAAACAGCAGACTATTCTTTCTTATAATGACTTAACACCCGGTTGGGCAGATCAACTTCTTACACAGTTTAATGAAGCCTCTGAAGCAGCTAAAATGAGAGGCTCTGGTTGGTCAGAGGGCGAAGTCCTAGACATCAGATTAAAACAGGCTAAGTATGAGCCGATTGTAGGCAAGTCTTACATTCCACTGCCTCCAACATTAGTTGCAAAGAAAGCAGTTTTGAACATAAAAAATTCAGACGACAAATGTTTTATGTGGTGCGTTCTTGCTAGGCTGCATCACGTTGCCAAAAATGCAGAGAGAGTATCTAACTATTTACAGTGGGCCAATGATCTTAACTTTAACGGCCTTGAATTTCCTATGGTTGTAGACAAAATTGATCAGTTTGAAAAACAAAATCCACCAATAACTGTTAATGTCTACACATGGTCTGAAGAAACCAACCTTCTGCCAATTAGAGTGTCAAAGAACAGTCCAACAATAGGCGAACCAACCAAACACCATGTAGACTTACTCCTAATGCAAAGCCTTAATGGGTTGCACTACACTCTAATACGCACAATGAGTAGATTACTAGTGCATACTACAAAACAACATAGCAAACAAGAATTTTGTAGAAAATGTTTAACAAGAATTCCGTCTGTTCAAGCAGCGAGTGAACATGTAAAACATTGTCTTAGTCCAGTTGACTGCAATACAGAACTAATTATGCCAAGAGAAGGCAGTAAGGTTAGTTTTAAGAATTACAAAAAACTCCAGAGGTCTCCATATGTTGTTTACGCAGACTTTGAATCGCTTATTGTTCCTTATGAAGGACCTGCTCCAAAACATTTACCAAAAACAGTTATAATGAATAACCACCAGATTTGTTCATTTGCCTTTATTGTTGTCAGGTCAGATGGTGAACATTCAAAGCCAGAATTATACAGAGGACCACATGCAGCAAAACATTTCTTAAAACGCATGCAAGAAGTTCGTAATGCCTGTTCTAATAATCTATTCTTATCCGATCTTAAGATGACCCCCGAAGATCAAGATCGCTATGACTCAGCCACTCACTGTTGGATTTGTGGTTTAGAGCTAACACCTAAAAGTTTAAATCCAACAGTAAGAGACCATGATCACATTAGCGGAAAGTTTAGAGGAGCAGCGCATAACAATTGCAATCTTCAACTAAAGTTTGATCCTAGGACTTGGAGACTTCCTATATTCTTTCACAACTTGCGAGGTTACGACTCTCACCTTATAATGCAAGCAGTAACTAGCGCCTTTAGGGTGTCATGCATTGCGCAGTCATCAGAAAAGTACATGTGTTTTACTTTAAATAATTTATCTTTCTACGACTCTATGCAACACCTGATGGGGAGTTTAGAGTCACTGGCAGGATCCTTAAAGTCCTGCCCAATAACAGAAGAATATTTTGACCCAACTCTTGTTAGAAAGGGCGTTTACCCTTATGAGTACATGAACAGTTGGCAAAGGTTTGACGAAGATACACTTCCGCCTAAAGGCGCGTTCTTTTCTAGTCTCAGAGGAAAGGACATTAGTGATTCTGATTATTCGTATGCTCAAGATGCGTGGCAGAAGTTAGAGTGTAAAACGATGGGAGACTATCATGATTCCTATTTAATGGCGGATACCTGTTTGTTGGCGGACGTCTTTGAAAATTATAGGAAGACCTGCATGAAACATTACAGCCTGGATCCTGCGCATTATATTTCTGCGCCTGGGATGAGCTGGGACGCTTTCTTAAAATTTACTGGAGTACAAATTGATTTATTGTCTGACCTGCCAATGCTTCAGATGATTGAAAACGGATTGCGTGGGGGAATCAGTATGGCGTCGCACCATTACTGTAAAGCAAACAACAAATACTTGGACGACTATGATCCAAGTAAAAGGTCTAACTATCTCATGTATTTAGATGCAAACAATCTGTATGGATGGGCAATGGCGCAATCACTTCCATTACGCAACTTTAAAATGTACACAGATACGAATAATATTCAAAAAGCATTAAAGTGGTTGGGCAGTTTGACGCCAGATCAACAGTGTGGATACATTCTAGAAGTTGACTTAGAATATCCTCAGAAACTCCATGACCTGCATAATGACTATCCATTAGCGGCAGAAAGTCTAAAGATGGCAAAAACAGAACCACCTAAACTTGTGCCTAATCTTCGAGGCAAAAAAAATTATGTCTGCCATTACAGGCTTCTACAATTTTATTTAAGACATGGTTTGAAGTTGACAGCTGTTCATCGTATAATTGCTTTTGATCAAGAACAGTTCATGAAACCATACATAATGAAGAACACTGATCTCAGAACTAAATCCACAGATGCTTCAGAAAAAGACTTTTTCAAGTTGATGAACAACAGCTGTTTTGGAAAGACTATGGAGAATCCGCACAAGCGTAAAGATGTTAGATTGGTCACCAGAGAGAACGATGCAATTAAGCTAACTTCTAAACCTAATTATCAGGACTTCAGAAGATTTCATGATCAGCTTTTTGGCATAATGATGAAAAAAAAGAAAGTCAAATTGGATAAGCCCGTTTTTATTGGGTTTACTGTTTTAGTGCTGTCGAAGCTTTTGATGTTAGAATTTCTTTATGACTACTTTAAGCCCTTGTATCCAGAGTCCAGAGTTCTGTACACAGATACAGATTCCTTTGTTATAGATATCCCTACTGAAGATATCTATAAAGACATGGAATTAGAAGTAGCTAAAGGGCATGCGGGATGGTACGACACATCTGATTACCCTAAAGATTCGCCTTTGCATTCAGATATTAACAAGAAGGTTTTAGGTAAGATAAAGGATGAATTATCTGGAGGTGTGATCAAGGAGTTTGTTGGTTTGAGGTCGAAAATGTACAGTCTTTCAAGCCAAAAAAAAGTTGTTAAAAAAGCAAAGGGAATATCTCGTAGTGTTGTGCAGTCAAGCATAACCCATGACAACTACAAAGAAGCATTGTTTGGCAATAAGACTTTTCATCATGACAATTACAAGCTGCGATCTAATCTGCATGAGATTAACACAACAGTTGTAACAAAACGGTCTCTTGACCGCACTAACACAAAAAGAGTATTTGTTAATCCAGAGTTTTCATATGCAATTGGTCATTGGAGAATAGTATAATCATATGTCTTTAGGCTTATATTTTTCAGCAATCGCACGTTCAATTATATCATCATCTAATTTAGCAAAATTAATATTATTTATTAATGCTAGATGTGCTTTAATTTTTTTTGTCATTTCACAATATTCATGTTTCCATAAATCAAAATCAAAATAAAAGCTTTGGGGTTTAAAGCGATTGTCTGGCGATTGTTCTAGCCAGGGATTGTCAATCTTCTCAAATACTTCTTTAATGATATACTGATACTCAAATAAATCTTGCATTAATTTTAAAGACTTTTCCTTTGCCATTTCTGCCATTTCCCTTTGAGCTTCCATTTTAAACCCAAATGTATTTGCGTAGATTAAAACAGTTCTTTAAGCTTAACTATATCACCACCCAATTCAACCAAATTATTATCCATTACTGCTAAATGCGCTCGAATTTTTTTTTATCTTTTTAATATATTCTTGCTCCCAATCAAAATTTGAGGTTTTGTCTAGCATGGCATGATCAATCTTCTTAAATATTAGTCTAATAGCAAGATTATAATCAAATATTTTTCGCATTATTTCTAAGGACTCTTCCTTCACCATTCTTGCTTCCAGTGCCATTTTACGTAAGGATTCTTCCTTTTCCATTCTTGCCGCCATTTTAATTTAAATTAAAAAATAATTAAGCGACTGGAACTGTGTCTGGAGGGATTATCTGCAGTTCTTCCTTCACAAAAGATCTTCGGGGGCTGGTCGTTTTGTTGTGTCAGTTTCTCGTAAATAATACACGGGTGGATTCATTTTCACAATTTTTTTTTATCTCATATGGATCAACACTCCAAACTGGATCTGTTGCCCTGATGCGAGTGTCCCCTTCCGCTTCTCCCGGTGAATAAAGGTATCTCACTTTCAAACCAAATGGTAATAGTTTGCTTGATGAAGACTCTCCTTCAACAACATTTATTGTTTGTTTTCTGATTGCTTGTACTGGTTTTAGACCTTTAAATTCTTCATTATTCATTGCACGTAGAACTGAGGGCAGTCTTCTAACCCATTCTGTGTTGCGAGAATTGTCAATCAGCTCTCTGTGATACTGGTAGGAGAAAAGTCTTTCAGATAACTGTTTGTTAAAGTTTTCAACCAAACCCTGTGATCTGTGAACACCCGGAATGCCTCTTTTAATGGTAACTCTATGTTTTAACAATAATTGATTCACTTGACCTTTAAATTCTTTTCCATCATCGACTTGAATCATGCGAGGATAAGTTAAGGGTCCTCGTTGATATATCAGTTGTAAAGCGACAGCAACAGCAGAAGCACTCTTTTGTGTTAATGGTTCAGCATCTTTGTATCTTGAAGCTATGTCAATGACTGTAAGTGCGTACTTAAATCTTTTTCGTCTAATCGTATCATGGGGTAAATATAGAAGATCCATTTGATGGGTGTCGTTCGGTATTGTGTTGACAAAGTGTGGTCTTTGTATTCGTTTAGGCGCTGGTAAATAAATTTGCCAAATCGCTTGTTTAGATAACCATTCTTTTGCTGTTTGTTCACTGACTCCCGCTGCTTGGCTAAGCTTTTTAATTGCTGTTATTCCCTTCCAATATCCTTTTGGAGAATAATAGATTTTGTACATTTTTATTCAGCCAATACTTTGTGCAACAAAATACACAGCGGTCATGCCAAAGACAATAAACAATATTTCTTGCATCTTTTGTTTTTCTGATGGTTGATAAAAGTCGCTAAATTTTGGTGGGGGCAATGTTTCAACTTGTTTGCCTGTTACTAGAAAATATTCTTTTATTGCCTGGTCAACATCTTTAAATGTGTAAGCTGCATGTCCCTGTTGTTTAAGTCTGTCGTTAATAAAATCTAACTGCTCCATTCTTTGCTTTTCATAGGTGTCTTGTGCAGCAGCTAGTTGCTCCATAGCTCTGTTATGTCTTTTTCTCTCATTGTTATTTTGTAGTTTACTAAATGCGTAATTACTT
>CM065721.1:37771929-37774429 GCA_033310375.1 Conus canariensis | reverse complement strand
ATCGGTAGGTAGAATTATTGGGAAATTCTTCTTTGCAAAGATAACGGCAAAAATCTTCATCACGACAGTTGGCTGGAATGATGGAAGGTGCGGGGGTGCCCCGGGGTGCCCCGGTGCCGGGGTGCCCCTGCCCCCCTCCCCCCTGGCTCTCTTAAATTTTGCTTCAGATCTGTACCGTAGATCCACTTGCAACGTGGGAATGCAGAGTCTGTTCAGCAACATTATTTTTAAAGAACGCAGAGACTGTGAAGCCAGAGTTGTGAAATGATAACTACCAACCAAGTAACGTATTTTTCATTAAATAGCGAAGTTTTAGTAGTGACATACTCGTTTTTGACATTTTGTACATTCTATGTCTTGTTAAAACAAAAATTACACGGGAAGTAACTCTTTCACTACATACCGAATCTTACTTCCCCTGGCAGAAACTTTTTTTTTTTTTTTTTTTTTTTTTTTAAACTCTTGAACCGACTCGAAAAGACGGATCGACGAATCATTCGACCTCAAAGTCAGCAGAGGTTCGCGCTTTCTCCGAGTTCTTTTCTCGTTTTACTATATGTATATCGACACACACACCCCCTCCCCCGTACTGTACATTGCAGACACTCCCACACACCTCTGCCACCACTCACCTTGGTCTTGATGGCCAGCAGCACATCCATGTTCAGCAGCAGTCTGAGGACAGCACCATCACATCACCACCTTGATCACCACCCAGAAACACACAAGTTCCAGAAACGTCATCCCACCAGCGGTAGATACGTACGTAGCCTACGACTCAGCCACGAGCCCTCGCCATCACCTTGTTAAGTCGCTTCTCTCTCTCTCTCTCTCTCTCTCTCTCTCTCTCTCGCTGAACCGAACCGCTCTTTTCTCTCTCTTTCCACGCTTGTTAATTAAAAGCTCACACAACACAGTACGTCCCCGTCGCGACGCCTTCCCGAACGAAACTCAGCGATGACCAAACCACTACCTCCACCACCAACTCCAGCCGATCAGACAGGCAAAAAAAAAAAATAATAATAATAATCTCCAGCAGCAGTTTCTTTTTTCTTTGTTTCTTTTTTTTTTCTCTGTCTGTCTCTCTCTCTCTCCCTTTGTTTTGGCCGAGTCAGTGAGTTCTCCCTTGCCTCCCCGTCTGTCTGTTGAAGTCCTGGGCGGACTTTTCGTCTTAAATACCCCCCACCGTCCAGTTCACCACTCCTCTCCGCTCCACTCACCAACGAGTAGTGCACCAGGCGCGACTAGGTCAATGGGAATTAATCAGTTCGCGGCTTTGGCTGACGAGGCGCCCACCTTTTATGTCCGTTCACGCACGCGCTATTGATTACTGGAGAGAGAGAGAGAGAGAGAGAGAGAGAGAGAGAGAGAGAGAGAGAGAGAGAGAGAGAGAGAGAGAGAGAGAGACGTGAAGCATATCCATCCAAGGTTGGAGCGGAAAGCTTCCCCCCCCTCCCCCCCCCCCCCCCCCCCCCCCCCCCCCCCCCCCCCCCGCCGTCAGGCGTGGCACAACTGTTTGGAGGACTTCCAACTGTTTGGAGGACTTTGACTGTTTGGAGGACTTTGACTGTTTGGAAGACTTTAACTGTTTGCAGGACTTACACTGTTTGGAGGACTTTGACTGTTTGGAGGACTTTAACGGTTTGGAGGACTTTGACTGTGTGAGGTTTTATGTTACAGGTTTTGAATTTTCGAGGATCGATTTCTGATTCGTTTGTAAATGATGTGGGTGTTTGTGGTGGTGGTGATGTCGGAAATGTGTGTGTGTGTGTGTGTGTGTGTGTGTGTGTGTGTGTGTGTGTGTGTGTGTGTGTGTGTGTGTGTGTAAGAGAGAGAGAGAGAGAGAGAGAGAGAGAGAGAGAGAGTATGTATGTATGTATGTTATGGATGGATGTATGTGTATGTATCTTCCTGTCTATGCAAGATGTATCTCTCTACCTATATCTATCTGTCTATTCAAGTTGTATAGTCAAACATTCATACAATGTCCAAAAATGAACACAGGCCAGTTCCCATGAACATCTTTAGTATTGCAAAATCTGCTTTAAGGATCCACACAATAATTAGAAGAGATTAAAAAAAAAACACGTTAAATCTAGACACCTCTGATGGAAGTCACATCCAAGCACTGACTTGTAAAAGAAACAAACAAGAGAGATTAAAAGAAGCTTAGGTCTGAATATGATCGATGTCCTGACACGTTTACAGTGACAGACGCGAATCACATTGCCCATGATAATTATGACTGGATACAGTAATAAGGTAACAAACCGACGGTTATTGCCACAAAAAAACTGTCACCCCATAAACATCTGTCTCAGTCCAATGGACAGGTCTAGCGAAACAAAACTTCACTGAGTGGAGTCATTGACGTTCTGATTTTCTTTAGAGATGATGGCTTCTGTCTGTCTATCTGTGTGTCTGTATCTCTCTCTCTCCAATGGATTCTTTTCTCTTGTTTAGTAACATGTACACCCCCTTCAGTACAGGGCCTAGGCCT
>CM065721.1:37749429-37754429 GCA_033310375.1 Conus canariensis | reverse complement strand
AAAAATCCAGACAGGAAAGGTTGTTGTGTACATTTCAAACTAAAGACCCCCGAACGAAAAGCATCATGTTTTTTGTTTTTTTTCTTAGCAATTTTTGTTGTTGTTGCTCGTTACGCGAGTGCAATGATCGCCTGGTTTAGCTCACTGGTGCAGCTGACAGTGTGATGTTGTTCGTGTGTGCTTATCACGTGCAGTGACAAGGGGTATCTTTCCCCACCCCACCCACCCCTTACTTCTTCATTACATTATTGTGTTTTTTTAATTACCATCCCCTGCACCCCCCCCTCCCCTCCCTCCCACTCCACTACTTCTCCTCTACTTTTTTTGTTTCTGTTACCTTCCTGCTACCTTTCTCTCGTCCCCCTCCCGCTCTCCCACCCCACTCTCTCTTCTCTCTCTGTCACTCTGCTCTCTCTCTCTCTCTCTCTCTCTCTCTCTCTCACATCACCCGCCTTCTGCTAAAACGCATGAGTAAGAATTAAAAAAAGAAAAAAAAACCTGGTAAAGATGTACAATAACTGGAGAGAGAATGTAGAGAAACTACAGCCTTGCCACTGGATCGAATATCATCCAATTTTTTAAAAAATCATGCACATGTGCACACATCACTTACACACCCATGTACTCAATAAACAACACTGTATACACACTATCTTGGGACTAAAGAGAAAACAAATTATGCACATGTGCACACATCACTTACACACCCATGTACTCAATAAATAACACTGTATACACACTATCTTGGGACTAAAGAGAAAACAAATTATGCACATGTGCACACATCACTTACACACCCATGTACTCAATAAACAACACTGTATACACACTATCTTGGGACTAAAGAGAAAACAAATTATGCACATGTGCACACATCACTTACACACCCGGTCCCATATACTCATAAAAAACACTATATACATACTATCATGGGGACTGAGCACCACTACTATATTTCTAAGGAAAAAAAAATCATGCACACGTGCACACAGCACTTACACACCCATATATATATATATATATATATATATATATATATACTCATAAACAACACTATACACACTATCTCGTGGGCTGAGCACCACTATATTTTGAAGGAAAAAACAGATTATACACATGTGTACATCACTTACACACGCACACGCACACACACACACACACACACACACACACACACATACACACACACACACACACACACACACACACACACACACACAAACAACACTGTATACACACTATCTCGTGGACTAAGCACCACTATATTTTGAAGGGAAAAAAACAAATTCTACACATATGCACAACATCACTTACACACACACACACACACACACACACACACACACACACACACACACACACACACACACAACACTGTTACACACTATCTCGTGGACTAAGCACCACTATATTTTGAAGGAAAAAAACAAATTCTAAACAAGCACAACATCACTAACACACAACACACAACACACAACAACAAACAAACAACGACAAACACACAACACAACTCGTGGATGGCCACCTCTTATTTCACGAAGAAAACATATAAAGCAAAAACAACACAACAACAACAACAACAACAACAAACATATACAAACAACGAACACGACAACAAACGCTGATGTCCGTGCCTTGCGTGGGGAACTCAATGTTTCGACCTCACAGTTCACCCTTAGCCGTTGTCTGACAGTGTGTTAGCGCGTGGAAGCACAGCCATGGGGATGACAGTGGGATGGACGTGCTGGCACCCCAAGGGGAGACAGAGAGAGAGAGAAGAGAGAGAGAGAGAGGAGAGAGAGAGAGAGAGAGAGAGAGAGAGAGAAGGGGGGTGGGGGTGGGGCTCATTCACGCCGCCACCCGGGACTAAACAAGCATTGTCTTTCAGTCGGGGAGCTCAGTAAAGGGGGATTGTACAGTTGGATGGACGTGGTGGCACCCCCAGGAGGGAGAGAGAGAGAGAGAGAGAGAGAGAGAGAGAGAGAGAGAGAGAGAGAGAGAGAGAGAGAGAGAGAGAGAGAGAGAGAGGGGGCTCATTCACGCCGCCACCCGGGACTAAACGAGCATTGCCTTTCAAGTCGAGGAGCGCAGTAAAGCGGTATCCTGTGTGTGCCGGACCAGACAACAAGCGCCACCATCAATCTCCACCTGAAGGGACTCTGCAGCCGCAGCAGCAGCAACAGTGCAGTGTCTCCTCTGCCCGGGTGTCTCACGGAGACCTAATACAAACTGGACTTCTGTAGACTGCAGCCGCTGGGGAGTGTGACGGAAACGAACTTGGACGTGGGGAGTTGGAAAGAGGGGAGAGGGGGGAGGGAGGGGGGAGGAAAAGCTGTCGAGGGTGGGAACACGAGGGTGGGGACAGAGAGAGAGAGAGAGAGGAGAGAGAGAGAGAAGAGAGAGAGAGAGAGAGAGAGAGAGAGAGAGAGAAAGAGAAAGAGAGAGAGAAAGAGAGAGAGAAAGAGAGAGAGAGAGAGGAGAGAGAGGAAGAGAAAAAAAAAAAAAAAGAGAGAGAGAGAGAGAGAGAGAGAGAGAGAGAGAGATTCGGATAATTTATTCAAGCATAGGCCATTGCCCGAGAGAGAGAGAGAGAGAGAGAGAGAGAGAGAGAGAGAGAGAGAGAGAGAGAGAGAGAGAGAGTGAGTGAGTGAGTGAGTTCGAGGGAGAGAGAGTGAATGAGTTAGAGAGAGAGATGGAGAGAGAGAGAGAGAGAGGAGAGAGAGAGAGAAAGAGTGAGTTAGAGAGAGTGAATGAGTTAGGGAGAGAGAGGGGGGAGAGAGAAGAGGGAGAGAGACAGAGAGAGAGAGAAAGAAAGAGAGGAGTGGCGGAGGGGGAGGAATTAACAGTGAGGAAGCAGATCAGTGAGATCGGTCCATGAGATGACAATGGGACAGGTTACAATGTGTGTGTGTGTGTGTGTGTGTGTGTGTGTGTGTGTGTGTGTGTGTGTGTGTGTGTGTGTGTGTGCGTGCGTGTATGTGTGTGTTAAAAAAAAACCCATAAAAACCCCTCCAGACATGATGTCATCAACAGACGACAATCAATGCCGCGACATTCCCCAATAAACCACCATTTTGTTTTTGTTTTGTTTTCTTTCTGTTTTCGTTTTGTGTTGTGTTGCGTTGCTTTTGTTCGGGTTTTCTTTCGTTCTCTGCAACACGACAGGATCCTTTAACCACGCGCAAACATACACATCAGTCAGTAGCTGATACCGTTCTTACTCAACAGTCGACAAACAGACGCCCACAAACATCTACTAAAAAAAAAAAAAAACAGATCTGGGGTAACCGGGTGGGTGGATTTTTTTTTGGTCTTTTTTTTTCTATCTCTGACATCAGCTGTTTTTGTGGTGGAATCCCACATTTCCCACAGTCAATTGATTTCTTTTCTTTTTTCTTTTTTTTTTTTCTCTCACTCTCTTTAAATCCCTGTCAGCTCGTCATTTTCTGAAACCTTGAAGAAGACAGCCTTCCCCATTTTTTGTCTTTGGTTCTGATGGACAACACACCTCAAAGGGTCAGGCACAGACGCAACAGCCCACACTACAACCCCCCTCCCCCCCCCCCCCACACACACATACACTCAGGTGTACACACACACATACACTCAAGTGTACACACACAAGTATGCATTTACACACACACACACAAACAACCATACACACACAGACCACACAGACACACACACACACACACGCCTGCACGCACCACACACACACACACACACACACACACACACACACACACACACACACACACACACACACGTTTCAGCTTTTAGGAGAAGAGGCCTCGGATCAAGACAGCCTCTAGGCCAGCAGGCACAGCAAGGGTACTATGCTTGTCCGTCCGCTCCCTCCCTCCCTCCCTTGACCGCTGGCAGCAGGAGGGGATCGTGCGTTTTGTGGTGGACGGGGCACTGACCATTCCATGCACATCTCTGTGGCCCTTCGCCCACCTGCAGCACGTGGTGGTACTGGAGATCCGGCTTCACAATGTGGACGGCAGACTTGTTGTTCTCTCTTTAAAAAGGAGGGGGAGAGTTTTATGAGTAGCAAACAGACGGAACTCTCCTGTGATGGACACCAGTTTTGCAGGGAATCGCTGATCAAAATACGCCTTCTCCGTTCGTTAAGTCACCCACTTTCGTTCGCCACATGCCGACATATCCAAGTTCACAACGCTTCGAAAAAAAGAAGCAAGCTAACTTCCGGACAAAGAGATGGTTAAAGGGAAAAAAACAAATCGATCTGGCACCTTCATCAAGACGGTTCCAGCCTCAACGTAAGGCTTAACAATCTACCCCAAGTCCAGCACCAGCAAAGCCGTATTCTGCATATTGTGTTGCCTCCCTTGAGCCAAGACCGTTCAAACTCCAATCAAGCACCAGTCTGTAGTTCCTCGTAACTCAACGATCTCTTGCAAACTTGGTGTAGCTGGCTCTTCAAGCGACAGAGAGAAACGTTGGTTCGTCATCAGTTTGCGATCTAGATAAGCAAACAAACGACTCGTTCAGTTGAAAAGAAAACGCCTCAAAGAAGCAAGCTGCCCTCCAAAAGAAGCGGAGTTCTTCATGGAACGTGTCCGCCTGTCATCTACGAAAGGATGCTACGTCTGCTGGGTCCTTATCAGCTATTAATGAGGCTGTCTACTACAAGGAATCTATCCCATTCAACCCTCGGCGCGGCGCGTCTGTTCAGGATTCTATCGCCTCATCCCTAGTCCATGAGACTCGGGACACACACATACACACACACACAACAAAACGTGGGGGACTTTGGAGAGGGGGGGAGGAGAAAAGCAGGCGAGAAATTGGGTATCGATCTCACTGAGCTCCTTGCTTCCATTACACGCGCCACTGACTGCGCCCCAGTTGGGAGAGGGGGGGGGGGAGGGGGAAGGGGGGAGGGAGGGAGTTTCCAGAAATAGATGTCAGCGGTGTGAGGCTGGTGCCTCATATCTTATTTGTAGAGACTGACAGGAAAGAGGCGGAGACAGTTT
>CM065721.1:37711412-37716412 GCA_033310375.1 Conus canariensis | reverse complement strand
GGCAAGGCGGGGGGGGGGGGGGGGGGGGCTGGAGGTGGGAGGGAGGAGTGAGGTGGGGGTAGACGAAGGGAACGGGAGAAGCAGCCAGGCAAGTCATGGAGTCCAAAATCGATCCCACATCGTCCCCCCTCCCCCGCCCACCCCCCGGGCCCCCTCTCTCTTCCCCCCCCCCCCCCCTCACTCCTCTTGCCGTCCACATGGCTCTGGTGAGCTCCATCCGACGACCTCTCTTTGGACCTATGGTAAATCCAGGAACTACAACCCCCCCCCCACCCCCCGCCCCACCCATTCCGCCCCCATCCCCCACCCCATTTCCATGTATGTTCATGGGCACCAAACGCTATTGATTGTTGTAGCGAGAGACTAAAAAAAAAAAAAAAAGGTCACGTTTCTTTTTCTTCCCCCCCCCCCCCCCCCCCCCCCCCCCTCCCCCAAGTTTTCTCCAAGTGCTATTGATCACGTGCCAAAGCCACTACCAATCGAAGACACACACGTTTCTTTCCCCCCTTTCCCTCCCTGTGTTTCTTTTCGGTTCCCAAGCAGTTAAGTCAGTTGTTCCAAATACTTGTAAACGTAGTAGAGAGACTAAAGAGATGTCACGTCTCCTTTTCCTTCCAAACTGTCGGTCCGTCCAAAGATAGTTCGCCCTCCGTAGGGCGTACAGTCATTTTGGTCCGTCCAAGTGCTGCTGATGGTACAGGAACAGACTGAGCATGTCTGGAGTTTGACTTCCCAGACCGTTTTGTTCCACACCCAGCGGGTCGTGGTGGCGAGAAGAGGCTAAAGATGTCACATTTTCGTTTCCTTTTCTTTTTTTTTTTTTTTTTTTTTCTTTTTTTTCTTTTTAAACAGTTCTACCAAAAGCTATTTTGTGGTTAGAGGCTGAAGATGGTCACATTTCTTTTCCTCCTACAGTTGTTCCAAGTGCTATTGGTTACAGAACAGGAGCCTAACACAGTTGTTCCAAGTAATATCGAGTACGTGCAACTCTAAAGATGTCATTATTTCTTTCTTCCTTTCTGTCTTCTTTCTTTTTTCTTTCTTTCTTTCTTTCTCCCTTCCTTTTTTCTTTCTTATTTCGTCTTTCTCCTTTTCTTCTTCTTTCTTCTTTCTTCTTTCCTTCCTTTTTCTTCTCCTTTCCTTCTTTCTTTCTTTCTTTCTTCTTCTCTTCTTTCTTTCTTTTCTTTCTTTCTTTCTTTTCTTCTTTCTTTCTTTCTTCTCTTCTTTTTTTTTCTTTCTTTTTTCTTTCTTTTTTCTTTCTTTCTTTTTGTCTTTCCTTTTTTTCTTTCTTTCTTTTCGAGCCTAACACAGTCGTTCCATGTAATATCGATTACGCAACAAGAGTCTGAAGATGTTGATTTCTTTTCTTTCTTTCTTTCCTTCCTTCTTTCTTTCTTCCTTCCTTCTTTCTCTCTTTTTTTTTCTTTTTTTTTTTTTTCAAAGTGGTTTTTCCCGAGCGCCATTGATTATTTACACAGATTCTGGAAGACACCAGATGTTTCTTTTCCCCGAACAGTTGGTCCAACTGCCACGGATCACGAAGCAACCGTCCAACGATGACGCGGTGTCTCTTTCCCCCCAACAGAAGAGGATGTTCAAATATACATTACCCGCGCAAATGGAAGTACTGATCGGTAGTACTATTATCGATCAACGTCAGCAGACTGTTGGTAGCCATTTGGGTTCCCCCCCCGCACAAACAGTTATTTTTGATAACATACAAGTACGATAACTCTCGCTCCCATGATGGAATAATTCCAGGCCCGTCACTCCCAAACGAATGCCGTTTCTTACCGGCACCAAACCGCCTAGCAGAAATGTCAACACAGAGCACGCAGAACAAACAAACTGGGAGACAACCCTGAAACGGGATGTTCCCAGCTTTGCCCATAATACCTCACGTACTGAGGGGAGCAGGAGTTACCCTTCTTGTTTGTTCTTTACTGTTCACTTTTCCCTGTCTCATCTAATGTACATGTATTTCCTGTCAGCCTTTTTTAAGATAACAAAAATCCCGTGTTAGCACAGCATGGTCAAAGGATTCCGACCATGCTAAGATATCCAGTAACCTCAGAGAGAACAACAACAACAACAACAACAACAAACAACACAATTCATAACAGTGAATGTGGACTGCTGGTCCTTTTTTTTTGTTTGGCCTCCAGTCTCCCCGCTATTGTCCACCTCATGACGCTATTCTGGTCGAAATGACCATCTGACGATTGAAACATACACAGAGATGCAGCGACTCCATGGCGCCATCTATGTGGTCATAATGCCAACAAACAAACAAACAAACAAAGAAACAAACGAAACCTGAAACAAAACGACGACGACGACGACAACAACAACAACAACAACAACAACAACAACAACAACAACAACAACAACAACAACAACAACAACAACAACACATACGAAGAATGGATTGAAGCGGGTGACACAGAGTTGTTGCAACACTTAAAGCTTAAATAAAATCAAAGCCACCGAGGAGACAGGACAAGAACGAGAAAAGATTTTTTTTTTTTTTTAAGTGTGCCAGTCTCGCGCTTGTCGTGTTTTCACAGTGGGTGTCGAGTCCATTGTTTGACTAGACAACAGCAAAACAACAACAACAACAACAACAAAAATCCATAAAATCGTGAACTTTTGTGTGATATTTATACTGCAAATTTTTCTTCTACCCCCCCCCACCCCCTCCCCCTTCTCCAGTCTTTTGATACTTTCCTTGTTCTAAGTGTGCGGCCACCGCATTCTTTGTTCTTTCCCTCCCCCCCCAACTCTCGCTCTCTCTCTCTCTCTCTCTCTCTTCTCTCTCTCATGCACCCAATGTCCCGCTCCCTCCATCCCCACCCCCACCCACCCCGTTCTTCTCCACACACACACATACTTACGCACACGCGCACACACACAAAAAGAAAACCCAAACAAATGTTCACCTACACACACGCACAAGCCCTCGCCCAACTTGTTCCTTCTCCCTCCCCCCCCCCCCCTTCTTACTCTTTCACTTCCTCCTTCCCACCTCTGTTTCTCTCTGTCTCTGTCTCTGTCTGTCTGTTTCTGTCTGTCTGCCTGTCTGTCTGTGTCTGTCTGTCTGTCTCTCTCTGATAAAACACAGGTGCCCACGGCAAAAAGGAAAAGAAGAGAGTGTCAACTTGAATCCTCTTGAGGCTCTAACGACCAAAAAAAGCCAGATTTAAAGGTCAAACACAGTTCAATACAAACATCTCCGGGGTGGGGGTGGGGTGGGGGCGGGGTTGGGGGGAAGGGGGGGGGTACAAGATCAATGCAGGTCTCCTCCTGGCCTTTGAAACGTCGGCCTACCCGTCCTCGTGTGATTGGGAACTCTTTACACAGGAGGAAGCCAAAGTGGCTTACATCTACAAAACCTTCAAGGGATGCGCGTAGGAGGCGGAGTAGGAGGAGGAGGAGGAGTAGGAGAAGGAGGAATAGGAGGAGGAGGAGGAGGAGGAGGAGGGGAAAGATGCAAAGGGAGAAGATG
The DNA here is from genome assembly GCA_033310375.1 of Conus canariensis. Classification (NCBI taxonomy): domain Eukaryota; kingdom Metazoa; phylum Mollusca; class Gastropoda; order Neogastropoda; family Conidae; genus Conus; species Conus canariensis. Next base: position 37,712,907 of record CM065721.1, on the reverse strand, counting down.
TCATTTTTAGCCTCTCCTTTTTCTCCCTCCCCCCTCTTCCCACCTCCTTCCCTTTTTTCCCATCCCTCTCCTGTAAACTTCCGTCTTTTACTTTCTACAGGTTTCGTGATTTAGGCATTTTTTAGAAAAAAAAAAAACAAATCACAAGACAAAACACGACGCGTTTTGACCCCTTCGGTCTTCTTCGGGCATGATAAAAAAAAAAAAAAAAAACAACGTTCAGCACAATGACAACGAAGAACGCACGATCACTGATCTTCTCAGATTCAATGTCCATTTTTGCGCCCAATTCGAGAAGATACGTGATTGCTCGTTCTTTGTTTTCATTGTCCTGAATGTTGTTCGTCTTTCCTGACGAAGACCAAAGAGTTCTAGAAACGCCTCGTGTTTTGTCTTGTAATTTATTTGTCCCTCTTGTCTGGCGGAATAATGATTTTTTCTCTTCCAAATTTCTTTCAGTTTCCCGCCTGCAGTCACTTTGAAACTAACTGCATCACAAAAGTTTGTTTTTCCAAACCATCCTGATGATGTCCTGAAAAGTTGGATGGTGTGTGTCTCTGCTTGCATGAATGACAGTGTCTGACGAAGGAACAGTCAGTGAATTTCATCTCCCTTGCCTGGAATGGACAAAGTATGTGTTGTTCATTAGGGTGTGGAATCGTTGCGGCCCTCAAGATTGTGATATACCAAACCCAGCCTGTGACTCCAATGACTCTTCACAAAGTTGTGGGAAAGAAGAAGAAGAAGAAGAAGAAGAAGAAGAAGAAGAAGAAGAAGAAGAAGAAGAAGAAGATGAGGAAGAGGAGGAGGAGGAGGAGAAGGAGGAGGAGGAGGAGGAGAAGAAGAAGAAGAAGAAGAAGAAAGAAGAAGAAGAAGAAGAAGAAGAAGAAGAAGAAGAGAAGAGGAAGAAGAAGAAGAAGAAGATGAGGAGGAGGAGGACAACGACGAGAACGAGGAGGAGGGGGAAGAAGAAAGAAGAAGAAGAAGAAGAAGAAGAAGAAGAAGAAAAGAAGAAGAAGAAGAAAAGAGGAAGAGGAGGAGGAGGAGGACGAGAAGGAGGAGGAGGAGAAGGAGAAGAAGAAGAAGCAGAAGTAGAAGAAGATGGAGAAGAAGAAGGAGATGAATGTGAACTTCAAAGTACCGATCGGGTTCTTCATCATTGATATGAATGACAGGATAATCTTCAAAGTTCAAAAGTCCGCATAGAGCATTTGCATTTTTCCCCAAAAAACTTTCCCGATTTGGAATCCGAACAGACCTCACATGAGCCTAACGCTCAATAAGGCGTTGTTCAAATTCACTTAAGAAACTTGTTTTCGTTTCAACTCTGGAACAACCGAACAATTCTTAAGTCCGACCTGCACAGTCTCTGCCTGATTGAAGTATTCAAGTTTGATGCCTTTTTCGTTAAAGTAATCTGGAGTGACGTGATCATTCATTTCTGTTGGTTCTGTGTGGGCTGTGTTGTTATTTCTGCTGGGCGATTCGGTGTCGC
>CM065721.1:37701412-37706412 GCA_033310375.1 Conus canariensis | reverse complement strand
CGTACTTCGCAATGCGATGGAGAATGACGAATACAATGCAATGCGATGCAGAATGACGAATACAATGTAATGCGATGCAGAATGACGAATACAATGCAATGCGATGGAACACAACACACTGAGCAAACCAGTTCAAACCATCCCAATACAGTTCAGCATAACAAACACACAAAAGCACGGCAGAATGCAACACTACGAAACGCGTCGCAACACTACTCAGCACCATACCAAAATGCAATGCAAATACACCAAAACACGACACGTCACAACACGACACGACACAATACGACACGACACGACACGACACGACACGACACGACAAACACGACACGACACAACACAATACGACACGACACGACGCGACGCGACGCGACACAACACGGCACAATACGACACGACACGACACGACACGACACGACACAATACGACGCGACACGACACGACACGACACGACACGACACGGCACGACACGACCGACGCGACACGACACGACGCGACACGACACAACACGACACGATACAATACAAAAGGATACAATATGATACAATGGGATGCCATGCAATAAGAAATGCAACCCAACCCAACAAAATGTCAGTCAACACTCCTCAACGCAAAACAACACACCAGTTTACAATGCAATGCAATACAATCCAGCACAACACAATACAATACAAAGAAAACATCAACTCAGGGACACGGACCTTACATTGGCCACACGCATTATTTTCTTTAAAACATACCTCTGTCTCTGACATCACCAGTCACCGACTTCAAAAAAAATGACTGGGATGGTCTGTTCTCTCCGCCCAGGAGTTGATCTTCTTACCTGTAGCTGATCCTCTCTCTCTCTCTCTCTTAGTAAACTTTTGCTAAAACACACACACACACACACACACACACACACACACACACACACACACACACACACACACACACACACACGCACACTGCCGAACCATGTGTCGACTATGATGACTTCTCATCCTAATTCAGTCACTTGGAGCGTGAAAAAAAAAATCGTATCTGCATATACGTTAAAAGTTATCGTACGAGTGTTTCCAAGATGAAGCCACCCTGGTTCCTTAATACTGAACAACTGCAAACTCACAGGCATTTTCAACAGAATTGTCGTCTTTTTTATATAAAAAAAAACCCCGGCATTTGTAACAAAAAAATCACTTTTCATGAATACTTATATAACTATTCATAAAAGGAGATTTTCGTTGCAAGTTGGTGTCGCAGCTGCTGCGTGTGTCAGTCTGCAATTAAGTACACATGATCTTTGATAAGTCAATTAGGTCGAACTCGAGCTTTAACACTTTTCAAATGGGAGTAAAAGTCTTTACTGAACAGTTAACTTTTTGAAAAAGACAGACAGGAAGGAGGGAGGCTTGGGTGTGTGTGTGGGGGGGGGGGGGGGGGGGGGAGGGAGAGGGCTACGAGCTGAGCGAATCCGGGTTCAAATGCTAATACTCAGTATAGGCTCAACATGGGTATTGCTAAAACCCAGCAAGTCCAGTGGTTGTCTTCGGCATCACTCCAGAGAGACAAATCCTCGGACAACTAGTCCAGATGCAGTATAAGGGAGACAAACGAACAAACAAAACAAACAAACAACCTTACAAAACTCTCGCAAAATTTGATCCACAGATCAAAAAAAAAAAAAAAAAAAAAAAAGATTTTTTAAAGCAATCACGTTGTCCACCACCACATCCCTTCCCCTCCATCCTCCCCCACCAACCACCCTACTCCCCTCGACCCCTCCCCCCCTCCCCGCCCCACCACTTTCCTTTCCCATCCCTACTCAATCTAAAAGCACCGAGCGATTCCCTTTTGGTTCCACCATTTGAAGTCAGAACTCGCAGACTGCACCCAAGGACCTGCGTTCTTCCACCATCCACCATCCGTCATCAACTTCACTATCAATCCTCCTCCTCCTCCTCCTCAACGTTCTCACAGCCGGAAGAGCTCTACCCCTGGGAGAGAGAGAGAGAGAGATCACACTGACCCAGCCAAATCACACACACACACACACACACACACACACACACACACACACACACACACATACACACACACACTCTCTCACTGTCACACACACACACACACACACACACACACACACACACACACACACACACACACACACGCACACACACGCACACACATACACACACACACACTCTCTCCACACACACACATTCTCTCTCTCTCTCTCTCTCTCTCTCTCTCTCTCTCTCTCTCTCGCACACACACGTCCCACTTTTCCTGCAATCGGCGATAGGCAGAACAGGATGTGTGTGTGTGTGTGTGTGTGTGTGTGTGTGTGTGTGTGTGTGTGTGTGTGTGTGTGTGTGTGTGTTCTGTTTACCCATCGTTTTTGTTTAAAAGGGCGTGAGTGTTCAACACCCTCCCCAAACCCCTTCCACACACACACACACACACACACACACACATACACATCACATCACATCCATCCACCCCCCTCGCATGCTTCCCCCCTCCCTTCATCCCACACCGCCTACTCTTCCTCTCCCTCAGTCCCCCCCCCCCCCTCTGTTGTCTCTCTCTCTCTCTCTCTCTCTCTCTCTCTCTCTCTCTCCCTTCCTCACGGTCTTTCTCTCTCTGTGCCGTCTCTCTCTCTCTCTCTCTCTCTCTCTCTCTCTCTCTCTCTCACTCTCTCTCTCTCTCTCTTTCTGTCCCTTTCTTTCCCCTCTTACCCTCCGTGTTTTCCCCTCCTCTATCTCTTTTACACCCCCTCCCCTCTCTGTACTTCTCCTACCTTCCACCTTCCGCTATTCCCTCCTCTCTCCCTCCTCCCACCCTCTCTTTCCTCCTCCCTCTTCTATCCCTCTTTCCTCCATCCCCTCACTCTCTTTCCCTCCCCCTTTCTCTCCATGCCGCTGTCTTCCCCCTCCTCTATCCTTCCCCTCCTCCTTCTCTCTGTCTGTCTCTGTCCGCCTCTCTCTCTCTCTCTCTCTCTCTCTCTCTCTTTCGTTCACTTGTTACGTTTTTTTTTTCTCTCTGCACTGCTTTCTTCCTTTCCTTCTTTCTCTCACATTTCCTCATCCTCTTCCTCCACCTTTCTCTCTCTCACTCTGTCCTCTCTCTCCATCTCTCTCTCTCTCTTCCTCTCTGTCCTCTCTCTCTCTTTCTTCCTTTCCCTCTCTCTCTCTTCCTCCTTTTCTCTCTCCCTTCCTCCTTCTCTCTCTCTCTGTCCATCTCTCTCTCTCTCTCTCTCTCTTTATCTCTCTCTCCCTTCCCCCTCTCTCTCTCTCTCTTTCTCTCTCCCCACCTCCTTCTCTCTCTCTCTCTCTCTCTCTCTCTCTCTCTCCCTCCCTCCCTCCCCTCTCTCTCTCTCCTCCCTCCCTCCCCACCCCCCCTCTCTCTCTTTCTCTCACCCCGATGCTTTTCCCGGCTCCCAGTCGTCGCCTCTGAAGAGAGCGCAGTTAATCTGCCTTGCCTGGGATAAGGAGTGGTTTCTGTGGGCCACGAAAATAACGCCGCTGCCGTGTGGACGTTTCACATAATTCTCTCTCTCTCTCTCTCTCTCTCTCTCTCTCTCTCTCTCTCTCTCTCTCTCTCTCTCTCTCTCTTCATTTGCATTCTTGTCCCTGAAAGAGATTGGCTACGGTTCCAGACGAAGACCTCACGACGCCTCGCCAGAAGACATGGCCGGCAAGTTCCTTTCAGTCTGCCAGTCAGTCATCCGATACTTCATTCATTCGTTCGTTCCTTCGTTCGTTCCTTCGTTCATTGATTCATGATAACTATGGACAGGTTGCGTGATTGATTGATTGATTGATTTTTTTCCACACATTCATTCGACCACCATGCCACGGAATGGGGTGGTGATGGGGAAACGGGGAGCTAAGAGGAGGTGGTTCTGATATAACCCGCAAACTTATTTCATTCATTCATTCGTTCGTTCGTTTTTTCGTTCGTTCCACCCTTCCTTCCTTTCTTTCTCCTTCCTTCCTTCATGATAACTATGGACAGGTTGCTCAATATACAGCTGGCAAAATTTCATTCGTTTACTTATTCATTCACTCATTCAGTCATTCACGCACACACCATGTCGAGGACAAGATATGATACAACCAGCAAATTCAATTCGCTGATTAATTCATTCAATTAATGGATTGATTCGTTCTTTCGGTCATTCTCTTCATTCATTCACCCTGCCACGGGGATTTGTGACTGTGATATTACCCGCCAATTTCATTCGTTCACTCACTCATTCACTCATTCAATCGTTCAACCACCCGACGACTGGGGAAGGTGGTTGTAATATTTCCAGTAGATTTCATTCATTCATTGATTCATTCGTTCGTTCGTTCGTTCATTCATTCATTAACTCACTCACTCATTCATTCATACATCCATTCATTCATTTATTCATTCATTTCAGCCACCATGCCACGAGGGAGGGGGGGGGGGGCTCCCTCAGATGGTTCTGATATAACCCGCAAATTTCATTCCCTCATTCATTCATTCATTCATTCATTCACTCATTCATTCAGTCATTCACTCATTCAACCATGCCATACGGACAAGTAGTTGTGATATAACCATAACAATGTAACGATGTCATTCATCCATTGGCCGTGGACATTTGGGACATAGCCCTCAAACTTCACTCCTTTCCTCACTCGTTCAATATAGCCTTAAAATTTCATTCCTTCACTCTTTCTTTCAATACACCCCGCAAATTTCACTCCTTTACTCTCTCTCTTTCAATACAGCCTGAAAATTTCATTCCTTCACTCACTCTTTCAATAGGGCCCCTAAAAATTTCATCCCTTAACTCACTCTTTCAATGTAGCCCCTAAAAATTTAATTCCTTGACTCGGTCATTCAATATAGCCCTAAAATGTCATTCACTTACTCACTCATTCAAGATATCCCTGAAATTTCATTTTTTACTCACTTCTTCAACATAGCCTTAAAATTTCATTCCTTTACTCGCTCGTTCAATATCAACCCTAAAATTTCATGGC
>CM065721.1:37683912-37688912 GCA_033310375.1 Conus canariensis | reverse complement strand
CACCATAGCGTTGGATGACTCGTCTGGTGCCAGTATGCCAGCAGCCAGCCCGCCCGCCACTCGCTCGCTATTCCATGATGCTAAGCTGTTGTTTGCTGCTCTTCAGCTCAATAGTTCACTCATCCAATTACACGTCAACGCAGACTCAGATTCCAACATCGGGGAAATCTTCAGTTCCGTCACATGGGAATATGAACATAAAAGCGGATTCTGGAAAGAACATGAACATTGGGCGGGGGGGGAGGGGGGGGGGGGGGGGATAGGACAATGGAAATAAGATCTTCACATGCGAATGAAAAAAATCATGCCTGGAAACGAAATTCTCAGTTGTATGAGCACGGATGCACGCCCTGGAATAAAAAGCTTCAATTTTAATCACATGCAAACACAAAAATCAGACCTGGAGAGAAATCTTCAATTCCAGTAATGTTGAAACAAAATGAGACTTTAGTACAAACTCTTCAGAATGTTATACGTGAACGCGAATGACACTCATCATTTCTATCAAACGTGCACACAGAATCACAACATGGAAGAAAAGTCTCCAGTTTACGTCGCATGTAAAAAAAAAAAAAAAAAAAAATAGAGCCTGTAAAGAAAATCTCCAGAGTTATCAATACGAACACTAAGTCATACCCTGAAAAAAAAAAAAGAATTCCCGCAATCAGACACTGATAAGAAAAGTCTCAGAGAATTCCCACAATCAGACACTGATAAGAAAAGTCCCAGGGAATTCCCTCAATCAGACACTGATAAGAAAAGTCCCAGGGAATTCCCACAATCAGACACTGATAAGAAAAGTCCCAGGGAATTCCCTCAATCAGACATTGATAAGAAAAGTCTCAGAGAATTCCCTCAATCAGACACTGATAAGAAAAGTCCCAGGGAATTCCCTCAATCAGACACTGATAAGAAAAGTCCCAGGGAATTCCCACAATCAGACACTGATAAGAAAAGTCTCAGAGAATTCCCTCAATCAGACACTGATAAGGAAAGTCTCAGAAAATTCCCTCATTCAGACACTGATAAGAAAAGTCTCAGAGAATTCCCTCAATCAGACACTGATAAGAAAAGTCTCAGAGAATTCCCACAATCAGACACTGATAAGAAAAGTCCCAGGGAATTCCCACAATCAGACACTGATAAGAAAAGTCTCAGAGAATTCCCACAATCAGACACTGATAAGAAAAGTCTCAGAGAATTCCCACAATCAGACACTGATAAAAAAAAGTCCCAGGGAATTCCCACAATCAGACACTGATAAGAAAAGTCTCAGAGAATTCCCTCAATCAGACACTGATAAGAAAAGTCTCAGAGAATTCCCACAATCAGACACTGATAAGAAAAGTCCCAGGGAATTCCCACAATCAGACACTGGTAAGAAAAGTCCCTGGGAATTCCCTCAATCAGACACTGATACAAAAAAAACACCACACACAGTGTGAGGAAAATCTCCAGATGATCACATACCAACATAAAATCATACCCTGAAAAGAAAAAAAATTCCCACAATCAGACACTGATAAAAAAAAAAAAAAGTCCAGTAGTTATCATCATCACCTGTAAACAGAAAATCAGACATAGGAAACAAACTTCTCAGTGTTATCACATGTGAACAGAAGATCAGACTCAGAAACAAACAAACAAACAAAAAGAAAACAAAAACAAACTTCAATGTAAACACCGAATCAGATGTACACGCACTTTGTCTTCCAGGCAGAACATCTTGTCATTTTCTTACTACCTGATCAGTGAACATCTAGTCAGAACCTAGAACCTGGAACCACAAATTAAGGACAGTTCTATCAGACGTGAAAACAGGTTCGGACTCTTGACAATGATACCGTCCACCACACATCCTGCATCAAGGCGAACTGAACGGAACGAAGATGCTTATCTGTCCGTGCCTTTTCTGTCCCTGGTGGGAGAGAGAGGAGGGGGGTTCAAAATGTGTTAAATGATGATCATTGGACCTGCAAAATCATTAAACAAAAAACAAAAACAAAACATTAAACAAAATAGATTCGCCTAACAGTTTGACTTCACCAAAATGTCGGTCGGACAGTTTCTGTAGACTGAAAAAACAAACAAACAAACAAAAACCACACCCAAACACACACACACACACACACACACACACACACACACACACACACACACACACACACACACACACAAAACAATCAAAAACAACAAAAGGATGGGGTGGGGAGGAAGATTGGAGGGTGCTACTGTCACCAAACGCTGCGAAGTTTGTGGCTAGATCTGATTAGCTAAGGAATTATGGCTAGTTGATGAGACTAGATATGAGAAGCAAAGAAATTATGGCTAGTTGATGACGCTAGATCTGATAAGCAAAGAAATCATCGCTTGTCGATGCGACTTGATTCGATAAGCAAAGGAATTATTGCTAGTTGATGTGGAGAGATCTGATAAACAAAGGAATTAACAGCTAGTTTATGAGGCTAGATCTGACACCGCAACGGGATGAATGCTAGTTCATGTGGCTATATCTGGTAAGCAAAGGACATATTGGATGAAGGGTTAGAATGTGTGTGTGTGTGTGTGTGTGTGTGTGTGTGTGTGTGTGTGTGTGTGTGTGTGTGTGTGGTCAGGGAGGTAGTATTGGTTCTTTGTATCCGGGTAAACAAATGCGACGGTGTATTTTTCACACATACACAGACACAACACACAGACACACACACACACATACACCACACACACACACACACACACACACACACACACACACACTGAGTGTCTATCCAAGAGAGTGGTGTGCTGGTTCGTTCTCTCAGAGTGAAGACCGAAGGGCTGTTCAGAATCCACGAGAAATGACGGTCTAAAAATCACATCACCATTCGCATGAAATAAATAAAGCTGTGGGGTATTCTCTTTTTCGAAGAAAAAGAAAAGGTAAAAAAAATCTCTGGATTCTTGTAACATCTGGACAGAAGTGAACCCCCTCCCCCCCCCTCCCAAACACACACACACACACACACACACACACACACACACACACACACACACACACACACACACACATTTTTGACTGTCTTGTTCTGTCGCAGACGGCTTTGATCTGCATGCCATGCACACAGAGCATCACTGACAATGATTGATAGGTTTGTTTTCTTTCGGTGTTGTTTATACAAATGAAATGATAATCATAATGCCAGATTAACCCTCCTACAAAGAGAGCGAGAGAGAGAGAGAGAGAGAGAGAGAGAGAGAGAGAGAGAGACAGACAGACAGACAGACAGACAGAGTAAGACAGAGAGAGAGAGGGACAGGCAGAGAGAAGAGAGAGTGAGAAGAGGGAAGACAGAGAAGAGACAGAGACAGAGAGAAAGAGAGGAGGAGAAGAAATGTGAGAGAAAGAAGGAAAGTAGAGATCAGGCAGAGAGAAGAAACTAAGTGAAAGATAGAGGAAACAAGAAACAACGACAAGAGAAAAAAAAAAAAACGAAAAGGAGAGAGAAAGAGAGAGAGAGAGAGAGAGAGAGAGAGGAGAGGAGAGAGAGAGAGAGAGAGAGAAACAGAAACAGAGAGAAACAGAGAGAGAGAGAGAGACAGAGACAGAGACAGAGACAGGTACAGAGACAGACAGACAGACAGACAGACCGAAAGAATACGAATAGAAGTGTTTAACCGACAGTGAAATGAATAAGCAGCAGCTTGTCAACACTTCCATACTGCCTTTCAAAAATAAATATAAAATTTAAAAAAAGATAATAATTAAGTATGAAGTCCCTGGTGCGTCCTCCACCACTTCCAGTTCCCCCCCCCCCCATCCCCCATCCCCCCCCCATCCCCACCGCAACCTCAATACAACAGAAAGAACAAAACAATCTCAACTTTAAAGTACTCATGGCAAAGCAAATGAACACTCAGTAGTTGTAGAGAAAATTGCACACATAAGCGTTCAACATTCAGAGAGAGAGAGAGAGAGAGAGAGAGGAGAGAGAGAGAGAGAGACGAGAGAAGAGAGAGAGAGAGAGAGACGTAGACAGAGAGAGAGAGAGAGAGAGAGAGAGAGAGAGAGAGAGAGAGAGAGTATCCCACTGGAATTAAAAACGGTTAAATCTCAGAAACGATAGGAGGTGCGGGTGGGGAGTTGGAGGGGTGGGGGGTGGGGTGGGCTATGACCATCCCAGCGGAAATGACAAAGCGTGACGTGGACGAAGAGAGAGAGAGAGAGAGGAGAGAGAGTCTGAACTTTGAAGCCGAGTTGAATTACGGGGTCACTGAAGTGAGAGAGTGGAGAAGACTATGACTATCGACGAGTAGGTATCCATAACGGTGACGTATACACACGCGCGCGCGCACACGCGCGCACCCACCCACACACTCTCACACACACGCGAGTGGAGAGAGAGAGAGAGAGAGAGAGAGAGAGAGAGAGGAGAGAGAGAGAGAGAGACGGCCACACACACACACACACCACACACACACACACACACACACACTTACCTTTTAGTAATCGTCTGCCATGTCACTCACTCCAGGAAGAAAGAACACGACACGTACACACACACCCATGCACAGTTCGCCATTGCGTACAGCTTTAGCACGTGCGACACTTTCCACACGCTCGAATTCAGGTCAGCACGCGAAACACCACTACGTCACCGCCTAGTATGGCTTCCATGGCTTCGGTGGAAATGTGTGTGACACATACGCCACACATAGGCTACACATACACACAAACACACACATTAACACGCGCACACAAAAATTGTCACCGTACCGCCTCCACCACATCCACTCCACCGCTAGGGAGGCGGGGTGTGGTGGTGGTGTGGTGGTGGTGAAAGCGCATTAGGGGAGGAGACGGGGGGCGGGGGGGGGGGGGGGGGGGAGAGTGAGAGTGGGGTTGGGTTGGGCTGGAAGTGACTGACGGAACCGATAGAATTAACACCTCCGCTGGTTCTTGAAAACCTGACACACGCATACACGCACACAGAGCTTTGGCTGTCGGCGACAGCTTTCTCCCGGTT
>CM065721.1:37673912-37678912 GCA_033310375.1 Conus canariensis | reverse complement strand
GAACACAATGGTTTAGACTGAACCGAAGAAAAGTTCCAGACATGGCGACCATAGTCAGAGAAAGAACGAAAGCCATGCATCTCTTTTTCTTCTTTTTTTTTCCCCTTGTTTTTGTTTTCATTCCAATACGTTAGAAATAGTAAAGAATTCGAATTGGTAAGGATTCTGTGGGGCATTCTCACTCTCTGTGTTAATAAGGTGTGCCAGCATTCTATGAAGCCAACAGTAGACCGACGACTTTCATAGGAGCAGACCATGAATACGTCCATTGTGCCACAGTCTCGACCTCTGACGTCGTCGTCCAGACAGAACCGCCCGGGGTCGGATAAAAAAGAATCCTACATCACAGCTGGACGCCTGTCCCTCCTCCATCATCAAAAACACAGACTAATGATGAGGAGGGTTGAACACAGCAGGTCCTCCACCAAGACCGACCACTCTCCATCCGTACAGAACAATCGCCTCCCTTTGGTCAGAGTTCGGGGTTACAGCAAAGGTCGGGTTACAACAAAGGTCAACTAGTAACAACACAGTTTGAATAGATGAAAATCGCCCTGGCTCTGAGAAAAAAAAAAGTGAAAAAGACGACTTTTATCCTGTACATTGGGCGGGGGGGGGGGGGGGGGGGGGGGGGGGGGGGGGGGGGGGGGGGGTCAGTAAATTAGTTCAATGCCATAACATGTCAGCAACGATAGCAGAATTCTGCACGGCTTGTAGACTTCTCGTGTTCGTACGCCAGTGGTAGAGCACAAGGATTCGGGAGTGACATGTCTAGCAGACGACAGAAAAAAAAAATGAAGGGTCATATGGATCGTGCTGTGAAATAAAAAGAAACAAGATACTGGATCGGCCTCCCGAGTCAGGCACAGTATGGGTCCAGGGCTAGACTGTGCTATGAAAATGCCTTGGTAATGGTTGATCTTCTGACAAAAGCCAGCTGCAGCTTTGAGAAGGTATACAGCGTTTTGGGCCCAAGTGTAACAGTGGACTCGGACCTGTCCGTCACCAAGACCTACCACTCTTCAGCCATACGTAAGAATGACCTCCCTTTATATCGCTGTTGCTGCCGAAGTGCGTTACGAGCCAAGAAACCAGCTAGTCTCCTTCTCTCTTTTGATCTTTTTTTTTTTTTTCTCCAGTCTTGTTCTTCTGAGAGACTGAGCACTGAAGAGACTGACAGAGCCCAGCTTTTGAAGTAAGGAGAGGCAAGACCATTGAACGAGGTGGAGGGGTAGAGAGAGTGGAGGAGATGGTGAGGGTACGGGGATGGTGGGGGTTGGGTGGAAAGGGAGATGAAGGAGGTGGGGGGAGGTAGGGGGGAGGGGTATGGAGGTGGGGGGGGGGGGGGCGGGCGGAGCACAGGAAGTGTGGGGTGTGGGAGGAGGAGGACTCAATGTCTGGGCTGACAAGCCCCGGTGTCCCCCAAATCCCTGATTAGAAAATCAATGACAGCGAGGCTACACAAATTTAGTATTTGCCCTCTGTCTCTCTCTCTCTCTTTCTGTCTGTCTGTCTGTCTGTCTGTCTGTCTTCTCTCTCTCTCTCTCTCTCTCTCTCTCTCTCTCTGTCTCTCTCTCTCTGTGGCACGCTCTCTCGTCGTATCTCTGCCTTCATCTATCTCTCTGTCTCTGTCTGTCGGTCTGTTTCTCTGTCTGTCTGCCTGTCTGTCTATCTGTCTCTCTCTGTGCGTGCGTGCGTGTGTGTGTGCGTGTGTGTGTGTGTGTGTGTGTGTGTGTGTGTGTGTGTGTGTGTGTGTGTGTGTGTGTGTGCGTGTGTGTGTGTGTATGAGTGTGTGTGGCATGCGCTCTATACTATCTCTTTTCTGATAGTTTTCCCTGTGTTTATCAGAATACCTGTCTCTCTGTCTGTCTGTCTATCTATCTGTCTGTCTGTCTGTCTGTCTGTCTTACTGTCTGTCTGTCTGTCTGTCTGTCTGTCTCTCTTTCTCTCTCTCTTCCGTCTGTCTTTCTTTTGCCGCTTTCCTCTTATTCCCACCCTCCCATCCCTTATCTCTTGTCTTTCATCAAAGCCCCCTCCCCCCCCCCCACCCACCCCCTCCTCCTCCTCCTGAATAACATGTGGCTGAAAAGACAATGCGTTATTTGAATAGAGGCTTTTTCCATAGACAGAATCCCTCGTAAGCTCATGAGGCAAAACAACAGACACACGAACCCACAGCACACGCTTCTTCGCCGAGGAACACCACGTTACAACATCAGCTGTGGTACAGACCTGATCCTCCGTTCGTCCTGTACGGCTGCAAAAACGCACGCACCGATTGGTTTACAGAACATCTCGCCAGAGTTTTCCGACAACGAGAGACCCGACAAGACGAAAAAAAAAAAGATAGGATAAGGTGCAGCTCGATAGGATCCGATACAGTGCATTGTAATACAATGCAGTACAATACAATACCACGCAAGACAATACCATACGATGCAATGCAAAACAATGCAATGCAACAAAATACAATGCATTGTATTGTATTGCATAGTATTTTGTTGCAACACAATATAACGCAATGCAATACGACACCGTACAATGCAACACAATATAACACAATGCAATAAAACATAACGCAATGCAACGGCAATGCAATGCAACACAATACAACTCAATGCAATACCGTGCAACACAATGAAATACAACACAATACAACGCAACACATTACAACGCTACACGACACAATTCAGCACAATACAATGCAACACAACACAATACAACGCAACACAATACAATGCAACACAACACAATTCAGCACAATACAATACAACACAATTCAGGACAATACAATGCAACACAACACAATACAACGCAACACAACACAATTCAGCACAATACAATGCAACACAACACAATACAACGCAACACAACACAATTCAGCACAATACAACACAACACAACACAATTCAGCACAATACAATGCAACACAACACAATACAACGCAACACAAACACAATTCAGCACAATACAAAGCAACACAACACAATTCAGCACAATACAATGCAACACAACACAATACAACGCAGCACAACACAATTCAGCACAATACAATGCAACACAACACAATACAACGCAACACAATACAATGCAACACAACACAACACAAAACAATGCAACACAAAACAATGCAACACAATACAAGAAAATACAAATGCAGTACAACGCAATACGATACAACACAACAGAATAGGACAACGATAAGAAACGGATCAGGCACAGTACGGTACAAAAAGCATAGTAGGGCAAAGGAGGTAAGGTAAGACAGGAGTGGGTTACGTGGAATGCATAAAAAACAACAACAACAGATGAGCAACGCACGTGTCTGCAAAGAATGCAATCAATCCTTCTAAGGGAGATATAAGAAAAACAAACAAACAAACAAACAAACAACTTGAGTTCGTCCTATTGCGCAACTCTGAGAAGCGTGTGTGTACGTGCGCGTACGCGCGCGTTCTGTGTGTGTGTGTGTGTGTGTGTGTGTGTGTGTGTGGTGTGTGCGTGGTGCGTGCGTGCGTGCGGCGGCGCGCGCGCGCGCGCTGTGTGTGTGTGTGTGTGTGTAGGGAGGGGGGGGCGTGTGTGTGTGTTTGTGTGTGTGCGTGTTTGTGTTGTGTGTGTGTGGTGTGTGTGTGTGTGTGTGTGCGTGTGTGTGTGTGTGTGTGTGTGTGTGTGTGTGTGTTGTGGTGTGTGTGTGTGTTGTGTGTGCGCGCGCGTGCGTGTGTGTGTGTGTGGGCATGTGGTGTGTGTGTGTGTGTGTGTGTGTGTGTGTGTGTGTTGTGAGTGTGTGTGTGTGTGTGTGTGTGTGTGTGGGTGCGTGTGTGGTGTGGTGTGGTGTGTGTGTGTGTGTGTGTGTGTGTGTGTGTGTGGTGTGTGTGTGTGTTGTGTGTGCGCGCGCGTGCGTGTGTGTTGTGTGTGGAGGATGTGCGAGTGTGTGTGTGTGTGTGTGTGTGTGTGTGTGTGTGTGTGTGTTTGTGAGGTTGTGGTTGTGGTGTGTGTGTTGTGTGTGTGTGTGTTGTGTGTGTGTGCCGGCGCGCGCGCGCGCGTGCGCAAGTGTGTGCATACGTGTGTGTGTGTGTGTGTGTGTGTATGTGTGTGTGTGTTGTGTGTGTGTGTGGTGTGTGTGTGTGTGTGTGTGTGAACAGTCAAAACCTTGAGTGTTCTCTTTGGGAGAGGATGTAGGGGAAGGGAGGGGGGGGGGGGGAGCTAAATCTTTTGCCATAGAAAACAAAGGCAATTACACCGCAAAGTGCAGCTCGTAGTCTTTGGAAGGTTGGTGCCGTCTACATCGTTGTTTGGCATATTGCTGCCAGTGCTGTTTCTCTTCATTTTACTTTCAACGGCATTTAACACAGAGACAAAGAACACGCAGAAGAAGCAGTATTGCCGCTACGTATTGAAGAACAGCGATTTATTGCGAACGGTTCGAGACGGAGTGATGGGGTAGAGATGAGAACTGGATGGGGAGGGGGGGGGGGCGGTGACGAGCCGGAGAGAGAGAGAGATGGAGGAAGAGAGAGAGGGGAGAGAGAGAGAGAGGGAAGAAGAGAGAGAGAGATGGAGGAAGAGAGAGAGAAGGGGAGAGAGAGAGAGGGAAGAGAGAGAGAGAGAGAGAGAGAGAGAGAGGAGAGAGAGAGAGAGAGAAGTGGAGGAGAGATGAGTAGAGGGGCTTAGAGAACAGAAACGAAGACACACAAGGAGAGACAGAGAGAGAGAGGAGAGAGAGAGAGGAGAGAGAGAGAGAGAGAGAGAGAGAGGGAGGGAGGAGAAGAGAGAGAGAGAGAGAGAGAGGAGAGAAGGGAGAGAGAGGGAGAGAGAAAGAGACCTTGAGGGATATAGAAATAGAAAGAGGCTAGCATAGAGACAACAGAGAGAGAGAGAGAGAGAGAGAGAGAGAGAGAGAGAGAGAGAGAGGAGGAGAGAGAGAGAGAGAGACACAGAGACAACACAGAGGGGAGGAGAGAGAGAGATGAGAGAGGAGAGAGAGGAGAGAGGAGGAGAAG
>CM065721.1:37666412-37668912 GCA_033310375.1 Conus canariensis | reverse complement strand
CGTTAACACGTGAAGGGACATAACTGCTCCCTGGCAGATGCCATTGTGTAATGGCCACCGGATGTGACACGACAGAACCTCCACTGGAGCGTTCCCATGGGTGTAGCAGCCCATATTTCACGACTGCAGAGCCCACCGGAAAAAAAAACAAAAAAACAAAAAAAAACGCCACCGTCAAGCAACTGCCTTGTGCATCCCGTAGCCTCGCTCGTTGCTGTTCCGCTGACAGGTGATGACAGTACAACAAGTTTTAGGGTATATATAACAAGGGAGGCATGAAACAGACAAACATAGTTTCTTTCTGTCAACTATCACAAATACTGGACACTTGCCATTTTCATATTTGACAAGAAGATAACAATTTTTCCAAGGATGTTCCCAAATGGTCGGGACGCCCAACTTCAACCGTTACCATTTTCTTTTCGGGGAGGGTAATGTCACAATCCACAACTATTCAAAGACAGAGAAACCGCTGTTCTAGCGCTCATGATTGCTGAACCTAGGCAGCCCTTGGTGAGGCGATCCCAGGACCAGTCAAAGTGATTTCGTTCCGTCAAATATAAATCGGCCAGTGTCCTCCAAGTAAGTGAACTCAATCTCACATCGAAGATAAGCGACCAGTTTTCGTCGAATATAAATCGGTCAGTGCCCTCTGACTGAATGAACTCAATCCAGCATTAAAGTAAGCGACCACTTGCTATCGTCCACAGACTTCTGAATTGCGATTTAATTTCGTTGTTTCGGATTCCAGCATGCTGTAGATTACTTAGGGGGTAATCTGTGCACGTCTCGTAACGGTTTGACCGATTTGTTTTGGGGATGACGTCCTGTGAGAATGAAAGGGTTTTTATACAATCTGAAATAAACCTTTCATAGTTAAAGCAGTGATAATGCACCAGAGATGCTCAGAGTCATTGTTCAAGTTATACACCAGAACACCGAAAATGCTAAAGAGAGCTAGAATCGTTTTTTGTTACACCGTGAAAGTCACTGTGATGATTTGAAAAAAAAAAAGATGATAGTAAAAACAGTTAAACAGTGCGACTTGTCAAATCAGCAAGTGGCAAGAGATTCTCGATTCCACAGCGCTTTACGATGTTAAAGGGATAGAATCAAAAATTCCAACATTGCCTGGTCACTTCCCTTC
Source organism: Conus canariensis (assembly GCA_033310375.1). NCBI lineage: Eukaryota > Metazoa > Mollusca > Gastropoda > Neogastropoda > Conidae > Conus > Conus canariensis. Next base: position 37,667,765 of record CM065721.1, on the reverse strand, counting down.
CTGTGTTGAGTATGAATCAGTACATTAATAACTTGACAGGAAAGAAGTGGTGTCTTGTTTATTTCATGTCTCCATTGAAAAAGGAAACTATCAACATATGGACTCGACTCTTATTCTGCATTCGCAGAGTCGGATCATCTGCCATATCTAGTCGCATGGGACAAGACGAGACAAGACTGCTGACAATTATTGCAGAGGGGATTTAGGCTGTTCCACCGGTAAACAAACCAACAGCACTGAACAGAAAACGGCAACAACACGACAACTACATGTCAACAATACAAACCACGACGAAACGAGTGATCACGAACAAAGAAAAAAAAATCACCGAAGCGAACTTTCCCGAAAAGTTACGAATGATGAAGGGGACGGGCCCAAAATGACACGGGAACAGATCATCGGCAGATAACTCACCTGCTCAAAGGCGCGGATCTTGTCTCGCACGCTAGCGGTGGCTTCCCCTTCTTCGCTGCCGCCGCCTTCCGACTCCAAGCTCTCCGCGCGCACCGGGGGTGGGGGCAGAGCGCGAGGCCCCTCCATTCCTCCTCCTCCTGCCCCGGACGCTTTACTCCTGACCGGTACAGGGGGAGGGGCTCTCTTGCCGGGGGGTTTCCCCTCAGGGGGCTCTGGCTGGGAGCTGAGAGGTTGCTGGGTGAAAGGATCGTAGGAAGCAGCAGCCGCCGGTCTGAGGGGATCGTAGGCAGCGACTGGTTTGGGGTCGTATGACGCCATGGCCTTAGGGTGATCATACATGACCACGGATTCAAACGTGGCCGCGGAGCTGGGGTCGTAGCAGATCAACGAGTCAGGGTCGTAGCCGGTCCCAGCGGCGTGCCCCATGCCCAGGCTGACGTCGGAGGTCAGGGGGAGGTCACCCGTGCTGTTGTACTGCAAAGTGTCTTCGTCAAGGTCCGTGCCGGCCGAGGACGGGGAGTGGGGCTTGGGAGGCGAGGAGTCCGAGTCTGGCGGGGTGACGGGCGAGGGGAACATGTACTGGTCGTTGTCCGGGGAGGAGGAGGGTGAGACCGACGTGCTCTCGGAGAACTCGCGTTTGATCAGCTTGTGCTCGGGGGTGGGCGGGGAGTCCATGACTCGGTAGTGCGGAGACACGGACTGCTCCTCTGCCTCGATGTGCTGGATCAGCAAGGGGCTGGGCTTGGCCTTCAGGTCCTTGGCTTTCTTCTTCTCAGCAGAGTCCTGCCGAGGGATGCTCGGAGAGTCCGAGTCGGAACCGGTCGCCCCTCCAGACGCAGAAGCGTGGCTGGTGCTTTCGCGGTGCTGCTGCTGCTGCTGCTGTTGTTGTTGCTGGCTCGCCTCGCCGGTTTTCATAGAACTCGGGCTGCCACGAGAGGT
>CM065721.1:37646412-37656412 GCA_033310375.1 Conus canariensis | reverse complement strand
CCGACCCTGTCCCCCTCCCCCTCCCCGTCCTCGTCCGAGGTGGAGCTGTGAGAGCGGGAGAGGTTGAGCGATCGTGGTCTGTGCTTCTGGCGCCGGTCCCCCGCGCGCCGCCGTTGCCCCTCCACCTCCTCCTCCTCCTCCGCCCCCCAGCACGCTCTGCCCGGTCCTCCAATCCCAGCGGCCCCGGGGTGGCTGATCACGCAGAAGTCTCGCGAGATCTCCTCCGTGCTGGAGCCATCGGGTCGGCTGCGTTCCGAGGCGATCTCGTCAAAGTCCAGGTCCGAGGCCAGATCGGAGAAGTCGTCGGACTCGCTTTTGGGCAAGGAAGCTCCGGGCCCTGAAAGGAGATGCGGCAGGACACTGGTCATTATGGTCAGAAGGGCTGGTGAGGGTGTTCTGTCTGGATCCAAAGGGAGGAGGGGGGTGGGGGTGGGGGGGGAACAAATTGCTATATCTCACTGTGTTTGGTACTTTGTGAATCTGTCAGTCTCAGTTTATCAGAGTTATCATCGTCCTCGTCCTCGTCATCAACATCATTTATACATCTTTTCATATCATATTTCATCATCATCATCATCATTATCATCACATCATCATCATCATCATCATCATCATCATCATATCATCACCTTCTTCTTCTTCTTCATTATCAAAGTCGTTATCGTCGTCGTCGTCGTCGTCGTGGGTTGTTGTTTGTTGTCGTTATCATTATTATTTCAACTATTATCATCATCATCATTCATCTCTTTTATCATTCTCCGTATTGATCTTGTTGAAATTAACTATTATTTCTGATCATTATCATCATTATTATTTGTTTCAAAGTGGAGTGACTGTAGGCGGAAACTGAAACATAAAGCAAACACACACACACACACACACACACACACACACACACACACCACCACCACACCACACACACGCGCGCGCGCGCGATATCTACATTTGCTTTTGCTTACCTAACAATTCTCCCTATTTCTCTCTCCCTGTCTGTCTGTCTGTCTGTCTCTCTTTCTCAACACAGAATATCACCAGGAAGAGTTCACTTATTGTCACAAGTTCTGTCGTGGGCGAGAAAAGTATGTTTGCTCAAAGTGATCTTGGTTTATTGTCGTTCCATTTGCAGCCTTGATACAACGCAAATTGTAGCAATGCAACAATCTCCACGAAAAATGTAACAGTGCAGCAGTCTGGATTCAGCAGACTTCTGCAGCGTAGCATTGTTTTGTGACGATTGTTACGTTGTTACATGTTACATATATAAATTGTAACTATTGACCTATACATCGTCAAATGACTTGAAATCACATGCACATTTCCACCCCAGCGGGTCTAATAACATCGTTTTTCATCCCATTTCACAGACTTTAAACGTAACATAAGGCAGAAAAAAGTCAGCAGGTGTGGACAGCCATCTAGCCAAAACTATTAGTAGCTTCAATAGCTTTTGGGGAAAGCAAACCTGAGAAAAGACGATCTTTCAAAAGGAGTAACAAAATTACCGCATCCGGCGAGAAGGTTTCCGTCAGCCAAATGAACAGCAAAATATGAAATGAAATTATTGACCGTTCATTTAAGTGCTACTGAGGGGATCAAACAGATGGATTTAATATGATTTATTACCCCCAATAGCAAAATATTTAAGTCTCAGTATTCCTTTGGGACCAAAAGTTATGGATCGAAGAAAACTGAAGGTAACATTTTTTTTTTTGTGGGCATTGCTGCGTTGCTGCATTTCACATTATATGATATAGCCTGCAACCTCAGACATCCAATGCGAAAACAAATCAGCGTGCAAGACTTTTTGCGTCAACGAGACACTGCCACTGAAGACTTGAATGACACAGGCCAACAGTCCCTACCTTGGGAAACTCCACACAGAATACAGTCTATCAGCCAGAAGGACTCTCTCGGGATAGCGAAGACCTCTAACTTCCATGAAAGTCTACTCCAATCCATCACATACCTCTTGAAACATCTGAAAAATGGCACATATACCTTAAAATGTATCTGCGCCTAAAGGACCCTTCGTCGTCTAAATTATCCTTTGATGGTAGTTGCTGATTTCTAGCTCAGTTTGTCACCGTGCAATGGCTGAGAGAGAGAGAGAGAGAGAGAGAGAGGGAGACAGAGAGAGAGAGAGAGGAGGAACGAAGAGATGAGAGAAGAGAGAGAGAGAGAGAGAGAGATTGGAGAAGAGAGGATTGAGAAAGGACAAAAAGGTAGAACGAAGGGTCTGTACTACCCATTACTTCATTACCATCAAATACAAATCGACCAAATGATGTGAGGGACAGGAGAGGAGAGGAGAGAGAGAGAGAGAGAGAGAGAGAGAGAGACGAGAGGAGAGGAGAGAGAGAGAGAAAGAGAGAGAGAGAGAGACACTGACACTGACATCTTTTATTGACATTGGCTAATAGCCTTTTTGTCAAGGGGGTACAATGTCTTTTGTTTTTGCATAGAAGAAAAGAAAACGAAAGAAAAACTGCAAATTAGGTGCCTACACAGCTAAGCAAAATCAAAAAATTATTTCCATTTCCATCACTCATTTGTGTTTCTTGTCTATGTTCTATTGCAAAATCATTCTCACACAAAAACCATTCCCTTCACATGCGCACACTGATCCATCTTAACTTCCATCGACTTGCACGCACGCATTTATATCCTTATCCTCCCTTCTCCCCATTCACATATATTCTCTGTACAGATAATTTATCTGACTTGATATTATGAAAAACAAAAAACAAACAAACCAAACCAAAAAAAAAAAAAAATAAAAAAAAAAAAAAAAAAAAAATTCACTTGAACATCAAGCTTCGAGGTCAATAAGTATTCCACACAATAAAAATGAAATATAATTGACATCCCTTCAGTGCTTTGAACTTTTATTCATTCATAATTTTCTTCCGCGTGTCTACTGCTTCTGTTAGATATTTTGCCAGCATCTTTAACAATGTTTCATCACTTGTTTGCAAATACTGTTCAGGTTTCGACTCTTGACTGTGTTATTTTCAAATAGTCTTGATTTTTTTTTATGTTCCCATAAGCAGGACAAGTGAACAAAAAATGTAACTCATCTTCTCTAACTGCATTATCATTACACAATGGACATGAATCATCAACAGCATCATTATTTAGATACCATCTTTTATTAGCCTTTAACCCCAGTGTTCTATTTCTAAATCTTGCAAGGATGCCTCTTTGCCACCGATTAGATACTAGATGTAAATACTTTTCTGCCTCCAAGTTACTTTTGAAGGATAGGAACCAGGAATATTTATCATGTTCTTCTAGTTGGCTGTGCCAGTTTCGTTTATACGAGGAAAGTAATCTATCTTTGAATTCAGACATAAAAACGGTTTCGTTTCCAACTCCCTGGCTCAACCACAACTATTCCAAACCCATTCTCTGTTAGCACTTTCTTAATCTTAGAGGCCCCAGTTAACATTTCCTAACTCACACTGTTGTAGCATCATGTCGTAGGCTTGCCTGCACAGTCTAGCTACTGGTAATCGTATTACTTTACACCAGTATCTAACACACTTCACAATACATCTGATGTACAAAGGGTACCTTCCTGTTTCACCGTAAGCTATTTTATTGGACGAATGAATCGGAATATTCAAAAACCGTTTGATCGCGTAAGTGTGCACTCTTTCTATGTTTAGATTATTTTCAAGTCCCCATATTTCAGCAGAGGAGAGAGAAGAGAGAGGAGAGAGAGAAGAGAGGAGAGAGAGGGAGAGAGAGAGAGAGAGAGAGGGAGAAGGGAAGAAAGCAGGTCTGTGCTACCCATTATTTCATTAGCATCAAAATGCAGATTGAACGGATGGTCTCAAGGACAAGGAAGGGTAAAGGAGAGGGTGGAGAGGGGAAAAAGAGAGAGAGAGGGGGAGGGGAAAGGAGAGTGAGTAGAGAGGAGAGGAGAGGAGAGAGAGAGAGAGAGAGAGAGAGAAAGAGAGAGAGAGAGAGTGGCATATACTATTTCATTGCACAACAGAGAGAAGAGAGTAGGGAGACCAGAGAACTACAATGCAGACTTGGTCTGCAGTCTGCTGGACATGTCAAGGGACGTCTTGGTTGTTCGCCGCCCGCATCACGTTGATTGGAGCTAACAAAGAAAAGCAGAATGACAACAACAACAACAACAACAACAACAAAAAAAAAAAAAAAGCTTCAAAGTGAGTTTCTCGCGTGGAGATGCACCATTCGAAGGTATTGAGGCGCGACAATTCATTGATGGAACATTTGTGATTATTTTGCCAGTCTGTCTGCCTGCCTGCCTGCCTGCCTGCCTTGCTGCCTGTCTGTCTGTCTGTCTGTCCCTCTTGTGTTCCTGAGTTCCTCTTTGTCTGTGATTCTGTCTCTTTGTCTGTCTTTCACTCTGTCTCTTTCTCTCACATTTGCTGGTGCCTATTCCCTTCATAGTTACCCCCCCCCCACACACACACACACATACACACACACGTCCCTTCAACTTCGCGTTCGCACACGTTTAGCCTGCTTGGCTTCCATTTTGTCTCGATCAGAGAGAGAGAGACAGAGACAGAGACTGAGACAGAGACAGACAAACAGACAGACTGACAGAGACAGACAGAGAAAGACAGAGAAGACGAATGAGAGAGAAAGAGAGAGGGAGAGAAAAGACAGACAGACATACAGAGAGTGCGTCCATACAGAGTGAGAGAGAGAGGGAGAGAGAGAGAGGGGGGAGAGAGAGAGCGGACAGACAGAGAGAGAGAAGAGAGAGAGAGAGAGAGAGAGAGAGGAGAAAAGAAGAGAGACAGAGAGACAGAGACAGAGACAGACGTAATGACGTACTGGGCACAGGAGAAAGAAAAGCATGAGAACGGCTCATAGTATCCATTACTTCATCAGCACCAATATGCAGACACGAGTCACATCTGCTAAGCGACCCTGTCGTACGTTGGCCGCTGTTTTGACCAGAGGAGAACTACAATGCAGACTTGGTCTGCAGTCTGCTGGACATGTCAAGGGACTTGTTGGTTGTTCCCCGCCCGCATCACGTTGATCGGAGCTAACAAAGCAGAATGACAACAACAACAAAGCTTCAAAGACAGTTTCTCGCATGGAGATGGTTCATTCGAAGGTATTGAGGCGTGACAGATCATTGATGGAAAGCTTGTGATTATTCCGCCTGTCTGTCTGTCTGTCTGTCTGTCTCTGTCTGTCTGTCCCTCCTGATTCCGCCTGTCTGTCTGTCTGTCCCTCCTGACTCCGACTGTCTGTCTGTCTGTCTGTCTGTCTGTCTGTCCTTTTTCCCTTCTGTGTTCGTGGGTTCCTTTCTGTCTGATTCTGTCTCTATGTATGTCTGTTTGTCTCTTTCTCTCTCATTTTTTATCATCACATCATCATCATCATCATCATCATCATCAATCACCTTCTTCTTCTTCTTCATTATCAAAGTCGTTATCGTCGTCGTCGTCGTCGTCGTGGTTGTTGTTGTTGTCGTTATCATTATTATTTCAACTATTATCATCATCATCATTCATCTCTTTTATCATTCTCCGTATTGATCTTGTTGAAATTAACTATTATTTCTGATCATTATCATCATTATTATTTGTTTCAAAGTGGAGTGACTGTAGGCGGAAACTGAAACATAACAGCAAACACACACACACACACACACACACACACACACACACACACACACACACACACACACACACACACGCGCGCGCGCGCGCGATATCTACATTTGCTTTTGCTTACCTAACAATTCTCCCTATTTCTCTCTCCCTGTCTGTCTGTCTGTCTGTCTCTCTTTCTCAACACAGAATATCACCAGGAAGAGTTCACTTATTGTCACAAGTTCTGTCGTGGGCGAGAAAAGTATGTTTGCTCAAAGTGATCTTGGTTTATTGTCGTTCCATTTGCAGCCTTGATACAACGCAAATTGTAGCAATGCAACAATCTCCACGAAAAATGTAACAGTGCAGCAGTCTGGATTCAGCAGACTTCTGCAGCGTAGCATTGTTTTGTGACGATTGTTACGTTGTTACATGTTACATATATAAATTGTAACTATTGACCTATACATCGTCAAATGACTTGAAATCACATGCACATTTCCACCCCAGCGGGTCTAATAACATCGTTTTTCATCCCATTTCACAGACTTTAAACGTAACATAAGGCAGAAAAAAGTCAGCAGGTGTGGACAGCCATCTAGCCAAAACTATTAGTAGCTTCAATAGCTTTTGGGGAAAGCAAACCTGAGAAAAGACGATCTTTCAAAAGGAGTAACAAAATTACCGCATCCGGCGAGAAGGTTTCCGTCAGCCAAATGAACAGCAAAATATGAAATGAAATTATTGACCGTTCATTTAAGTGCTACTGAGGGGATCAAACAGATGGATTTAATATGATTTATTACCCCCAATAGCAAAATATTTAAGTCTCAGTATTCCTTTGGGACCAAAAGTTATGGATCGAAGAAAACTGAAGGTAACATTTTTTTTGTGGGCATTGCTGCGTTGCTGCATTTCACATTATATGATATAGCCTGCAACCTCAGACATCCAATGCGAAAACAAATCAACGTGCAAGACTTTTTGCGTCAACGAGACACTGCCACTGAAGACTTGAATGACACAGGCCAACAGTCCCTACCTTGGGAAACTCCACACAGAATACAGTCTATCAGCCAGAAGGACTCTCTCGGGATAGCGAAGACCTCTAACTTCCATGAAAGTCTACTCCAATCCATCACATACCTCTTGAAACATCTGAAAAATGGCACATATACCTTAAAATGTATCTGCGCCTAAAGGACCCTTCGTCGTCTAAATTATCCTTTGATGGTAGTTGCTCATTTCTAGCTCAGTTTGTCACCGTGCAATGGCTGAGAGAGAGAGAGAGAGAGAGAGAGAGAGAGAGGGGGGGAGACAGAGAGAGGAGACAGAGAGAGGGAGACAGAGAGATAGATAAATAGATAGATAGATAGATAGATAGATAGAGAGAGAGAGAGAGAGAGAGAGAGAGAGAGAGAGAGAAGATTTGAGAAAGGGACAAACAAAGGTAGAACGAAGGGTCTGTACTACCCATTACTTCATTACCATCAAATACAAATCGACCAAATGATGTGAGGGACAGGAGAGTGAGAGAGAGAGAGAGAGAGGAGAGAGAGAGAGAGAGAGAAGAGAGAAGAAAGAGAGAGAGAGAGACACTGACACTGACATCTTTTATTGACATTGGCTAATAGCCTTTTTGTCAAGGGGGTACAATGTCTTTTGTTTTTGCATAGAAGAAAAGAAAACGAAAGAAGAACTGCAAATTAGGTGCCTACACAGCTAAGCAAAATAAAAAAAATTATTTCCATTTCCATCACTCATTTGTGTTTCTTGTCTATGTTCTATAGCAAAATCATTCTCACACAACAACCATTCCCTTCACATGCGCACACTGATCCATCTTAACTTCCATCGACTTGCACGCACGCATTTATATCCTTATCCTCCCTTCTCCCCATTCACACATATTCTCTGTACAGATAATTTATCTGACTTGATATTATGAAAAAAAAACCCAACCAAACAAACAAACCATTTACTTGAACCATCAAGCTTCGAGGTCAAATAAGTATTCCACACAATAAAAATGAAATATAATTGACATCCCTTCAGTGCTTTGAACTTTTATTCATTCATAATTTTCTTCCGCGTGTCTACTGCTTCTGTTAGATATTTTGCCAGCATCTTTAACAATGTTTCATCACTTGTTTGCAAAATACTGTTCAGGTTTCGACTCTTGACTGTGTTATTTTCAAATAGTCTTGATTTTTTTTCTTATGTTCCCATAAGCAGGACAAGTGAACAAAAAATGTAACTCATCTTCTCTAACTGCATTATCATTACACAATGGACATGAATCATCAACAGCATCATTATTTAGATACCATCTTTTATTAGCCTTTAATCCCAGTGTTCTATTTCTAAATCTTGCAAGGATGCCTCTTTGCCACCGATTAGATACTAGATGTAAATACTTTTCTGCCTCCAAGTTACTTTTGAAGGATAGGAACCAGGAATATTTATCATGTTCTTCTAGTTGGCTGTGCCAGTTTCGTTTATACGAGGAAAGTAATCTATCTTTGAATTCAGACATAAAAACGGTTTCGTTTCCAACTCCCTGGCTCAACCACACTATTCCAAACCCATTCTCTGTTAGCACTTTCTTAATCTTAGAGGCCCAGTTAACATTTCCTAACTCACACTGTTGTAGCATCATGTCGTAGGCTTGCCTGCACAGTCTAGCTACTGGTAATCGTATTACTTTACACCAGTATCTAACACACTTCACAATACATCTGATGTACAAAGGGTACCTTCCTGTTTCACCGTAAGCTATTTTATTGGACGAATGAATCGGAATATTCAAAAACCGTTTGATCGCGTAAGTGTGCACTCTTTCTATGTTTAGATTATTTTCAAGTCCCCATATTTCAGCAGAGAGAGAGAGAGAGAGAGAGAGAGAGAGAGAGAGAGAGAGAGAGAGAGAGAGAGAGAGAGAGAGAGGGGGGAGAAGGGAAGAAAGCAGGTCTGTGCTACCCATTATTTCATTAGCATCAAAATGCAGATTGAACGGATGGTCTCAAGGACAGAGGAAGGGATGGAGTAGGGAGAGAGAGAGAGAGAGAGAGAGAGAAGAGAGAGAGAGAGAGAGAGAGAGAGAGAGAGAGAGAGAGAGAGAGTGGCTTCTATTGTCTCAATCAGAGAGAGAGAGAGAGAGAGAGAGAGGAGAGAGAGAGAGAGAGAGAAGAGCGAGAGAGAGAGGAGGCTCATAGTATCTATTACTTCATTAGCACCAACATGCAGACAAGTCACATCTGCTAAGCGACCCTGTCGTACGTTGGCCTCTGTTTTGACCAGAGAACTACAATGCAGACTTGGTCTGCAGTCTGCTGGACATGTCAAGGGACGTCTTGGTTGTTCCCGCCCGCATCACGTTGATTGGAGCTAACAAAGAAAGCAGAATGACAACAACAACAACAACAACAACCAAAAAAAAAAAAAGCTTCAAAGTGAGTTTCTCGCGTGGAGATGCACCATTCGAAGGTATTGAGGCGCGACAATTCATTGATGGAACATTTGTGATTATTTTGCCAGTCTGTCTGCCTGCCTGCCTGCCTGCCTGCTTGCCTGCCTGTCTGTCTGTCTGTCTGTCCCTCTTGTGTTCCTGAGTTCCTCTTTGTCTGTGATTCTGTCTCTTTGTCTGTCTTTCACTCTGTCTCTTTCTCTCACATTTGCTGGTGCCTATTCCCTTCATAGTTACCCCCCCCCACACACACACACACACATACACACACACGTCCCCTTCAACTTCGCGTTCGCACACGTTTAGCCTGCTTGGCTTCCATTTTGTCTCGATCAGAGAGAGAGAGACAGAGACAGAGACTGAGACAGAGACAGACAAACAGACAGACTGACAGAGACAGACAGAGAAAGACAGAGAAAGACAGACAGAGAGAATGAAGAGAAAGAGAGAGGGAGAGAAAAGACAGACAGACATACAGAGAGTGCGTCCATACAGAGTGAGAGAGAGAGGGAGAGAGAGAGAGGGGGAGAGAGAGAGCGGACAGACAGAGAGAGAGAGAGAGAGAGAGAGAGAGAGAGAGAGAGAGAGAGAGAGACAGAGAGACAGAGACAGAGACAGACGTAATGACGTACTGGGGCACAGGAGAAAGAAAAGCATGAGAACGGCTCATAGTATCCATTACTTCATCAGCACCAATATGCAGACACGAGTCACATCTGCTAAGCGACCCTGTCGTACGTTGGCCGCTGTTTTGACCAGAGGAGAACTACAATGCAGACTTGGTCTGCAGTCTGCTGGACATGTCAAGGGACTTGCTGGTTGTTCCCCGCCCGCATCACGTTGATCGGAGCTAACAAAGCAGAATGACAACAACAACAAAGCTTCAAAGACAGTTTCTCGCATGGAGATGGTTCATTCGAAGGTATTGAGGCGTGACAGA
>CM065721.1:37623912-37633912 GCA_033310375.1 Conus canariensis | reverse complement strand
TCCCAGCAGCTCCAGGAAAAAAAAAAGTTGGCAGTAGAAGGGGATCTAGAAATCATGACCTTGATGCGGCCTGACCCGCCTTAGAGTGTAAGGAGTTCAGGGCCGAAAGTACTTGTCTGAGGGGGGGGGAGGGGGGGGGACCTTGATGCGGCCTGACCCCCCTTAGAGTGTAAGGAGCTCAGGGCCGAAAGTACTTGTCTGAGGGGGGGGGGGGGGGGGGGGGGGGGGGGGGGGGGGGGGGGGGAGGGGGGGGGACCTTGATGCGGCCTGACCCCCCTTAGAGTGTAAGGAGCTCAGGGCCGAAAGTACTTGTCTGAGGGGGGGGGGGGGGGGGGACCTGATGCGGCCTGACCCCCTTAGAGTGTAAGGAGCTCAGGGCGAAAGTACTTGTCTGGGGGGGGGGGGGGGGGGCTTCTCCTGAAGCCTGCTGTCAAGACTCTCCTGAAGTCTTCTGTCTGCAGGGGGGGTGTGTACTCTGAAGGGTGCATGGTCTGTCTGGCTGGTCACAGCATCCCCACTTCAAAGCGTTCCTCGAGTGAGTTAGTTCATTGCTTTCTACCTCACCTACACCTCCTTCCTGCTGCCCACGATCCTCCCACTCAAACTCCCTCGATTCCACCCGTCTGAGCTCTTACCTTCTACCTCACCAGACCAATCGATCGCGGCTGGCACATACACACGACATAATGACCCTTTCACAACGACCGTGAGCTCCAGCGTTGCCTGAGAAAGTACGAGCGCCACTCTATCCTCCGACTTTGCTCTGGCAGTTACGAGTACTGACCAGGTCACCTTCACGCGGGTGTTCCTCCGACCGTCGTAGTCTCCGTCCCACCTCTCTCCCTTCTGTCTCTCTCCTCTCTCTCCCCCTCTCTCTTCTCTCTCTGTCTCTCTCTCTCTCTCTCTCTCTCTCTCTCTCTCTTCTCTCTCTCTCTCTCTCTCCTCTCTCCTCTTAGCGACTCGGCCATTATACTGATTAGGCCTGTACTGACTTGAGACTGGAAGAGAAATTCTTGTGGGAATATTTTTGTTTGTATGGAGAGCGAAAGAGATATAGACAAGACACAAAAGATATTTTTCACTCTTGGTATTATGCTTCTCTGTCTGTCTGTCTGTCTGTCTGTTTGTCTCTTTACACACACATGCACACACACAGGCATATATATAGATATATACGTGCATTATATATATATTATATATATATATTATATATATATATATGGGGGGGGGGGGGTGTGAGCGCGCGCGCGCACACGTACACAGAGAGAAAGACATAGAGACATAGACAAGACAGACAATTTTTGAGACAGAGAAGAAGAGACAGAAAGCTCAATACAGAAACAGACTTTGAGAAATAAAGAGCAAAATCGATCAGCCATGGAAAGGGGCTGACTGATTCTCCAATTCCATACTCAAATATTTCAATTTTTTAAGAAGCTTTCGGAAATCAATTTCTTTGTCCATCTTTTATGTGCAAAATTCTTCACACTATGAACGTCTTCTGAAAATGCAGCGACAACATTTACACTAGCGGACCATCTTCTAAACAGAATAAAATCATTTCGATTACGTTAGGGGAGAGAGAGAGAGAGAGAGAGGAGAGAGAGAGAGAGAGAGAGAGAGAGAGAGAGAGATTGAGAGAGAGAGAGAAAAGACAGAGAGAGTGAGAGAGAGAGATAGAGAGAGACAGAGAGAGAGAGAGATGAGAGAGATAGAGAGAGAGATAGAGATAGAGAAAGAGAAAGAAAGAGAAGAGAGAGAGAGATTGAGAGAGAGATAGAGAGACAGAGAGAGAGGGTGAGATAGAGAGACAGAGATAGAGAGAGATAGAGACAGAGAGAGAGAGAGATTGAGAGACAGAGAGAGTGAGATAGAGAGAGGGAGAGACAGAGAGAGAGATAGAGACAGACAGAAGAGAGAGAGAGAGAGAGAGAGAGAAGAGAGAGAGAGAGATGGAGGAAAGGGGGGAGGAAGGGGAAGCGGAGCAGAGGAGGAGCGAGACAGAGAAGGTATTGGAGAAGGATAATTGTGTGGAAAGTGCTAGAGCCCAAAGCTAGGAAATAGCAGTGAACGTTCTCTCTTTCGCCTCCGCTTTTTCTTTCTTTTTTTTTTTTTCCCTCGTTAGTGCCTCATTCCGAGATTCTGGACATCGTGTTCTTTTGGTTTTTGAAATTGAAAACACATTAAGGACGACATCATCAGCAAGAGGTTTGAAATCGGGCAAAGAGCAAACACCGGAGGAGAGTGATCATCGACCTACTTTAACCAATCATTTTCTATTAAAAAGAAATGAAATTCAAAAATAAAAAAAAGAAAAGAAAAAGAAGTCACTTTCTCTTGCAGTTTCTTTCTTCTTCATTTGCAACCCCCCCCCCCTCCGCTTCCCCCCCCCCACCACACACACACACGCACGTACATATGCATGTTAAACACACCAACATATGTACACACACAAATGCGCATGCATGCACACACACACAACACACACACACACACACACACACACACACACACACACACACACACACCCCTTCACAGACACAGACAGAAAGACAGAGAAACTCTTGCTTTCCATCTCTATGTAAATAGTAAAACAAAACCAAAAAAACAAAAACAAAACAAAAACCTCTGTATTTGCAAAACGTTATCTCTACATCCGACAAGCTCCTCAGCTTGTCAGTCTTATGAAAGAGCTCAAGATAGAAAGAAACCCAACACCGCTAGAAGGCCTATTTGTATGACAAATACGCACATTATCTCCCTTCCACTGCCTTCCGGCTATCTCTGCTAAGAAGTTGATGCTTTTATCCACGTACGTAAGTTTATCTGCCTGTCAGCAAGATGATGTGAAAAAAACAAAACAAAAGAAAACTATTCGACTGATTACAACGAAAACTTGCAGGAAAAATGGCGCGAGGCCCACGTATAAACCCGTTTAATTCTCATGCAGATTCTCATTCAGATCAAAGGGTGATCCAGGATCCGTTCAACGTTAGCGGAGGTTTGTGCTCTCCCGAGTGTCACTTTCTCGTTGTTTCTGTTTGTCTCACTCTATCAAAGTTTGTTTTTCCTTTTTTCTCTTTTCTTTTTTTTTCTTTTTTTTTTTGAAAGGGGGAGGTGGAAGATAGCGGTGCAGGAGGGGGTGGAGCGTGGAGGTCTGCAGAGGCATTAACATTCCTGCTGCTCTTAAGATTTTTTTTTTCTCCATCACCCTGTTAAGTTTGTATGGGTGTTTATTATGGTTTTAATGACTTTGATTTTGTTTGTGTCTCTTCTTCTTCTTCTTCTTCTTCTTCTCTTCTTCTTCTTCTTCTTCCTCCTCCTCCTCCTCTCCTTCTCCTCTCTTCTACTTCTTCTTCTTTTTTTTTTCTTTCTTCTTCTTCTTCATCTTCTTTTTCTTCTTCTTGTCCTCCTCTTTCTCTTCTTCTTTCTTCTCCTTCTTCTTCTCCCATCACAATCATAGCCCAGTCTTCAAAATGAATTTGGCTGTTCTTTGGACTACACACACACACACACACACACACACACACACACACACACACACACACACACACACACTCGGGAACCTCCCCCCCCCCCCCCACCCCGCCGACAGCTTCCAGCTGCCTCATCGCCCCATCAGGTCAGGTTTTCTGTCTCTCATGCAGTGTGGTTGCATTCCTGTAGCATGTGCTGTTTCCCTGTCTGCCCAGCTGTCCACACTGGCAGGGGGGGGGGGGGGGGGGGGGGGGGGGGGGGGGGGGGGGGGGGGGGGGGGGGGAGGGGGGGGAGGGGCGGAGGGGCGATCTCCGGTGCCCATGGCAGTTAAAGCCTCGCATGTCCTGTGCAAAGTCAGGAGACGGATCTGCTCTGCATAGGAGCTTTGTGCCATCTTTTTCTGCCTTCTGTCTCCTGATGTTCTTGTGATCAGGGTTTGAAGGCTCACGAAGGGCGACTGATCTCTCTGGCTCCACCACGGGATCTCATTCTGTAGTACCTTGTGTCTGTTTGTCATTGGTTTATCGTCCCCAACTCGCTTTGTGGGGTCTCCTTCGACCCTCTCTCTCCTGATGTTCTTGAGCAGGGTTTCCAATCTCATGAAGGTCGACTGGTCTCTCTGGCTGATCCCAGGATCTCATTCTGTTTTAAGTCATGTGTTTGTGATTGGCTTACCGTCCCCAACCTCCACCCTCTAGCCCTACCCCTCCCCTGACCACCATCGCCTAATACCCTATCCGGCCCCGTTCCTCACCCCTCCCTCCCCCACTCTACCTTGCAACCGAATTTTGAAGTACCGGCTGGCAGAACTCGTGCAAGTGACATTATTTCACAACGGACTCTGTGCTCCAGGCAACGATGAGAAAGTCAGATGCGCCACCCGTGATCCTTCGACCTTTACATCTGGCAGTTTCAAGTACTAACCAGGTGTCTTCTTTCACCGCTAATGCTCTGTCACCAATCAATAGCTCTCCCCCCTCTCTCTCTCTCTCTCTCTCTCTCTCTCTCTCTCTCTCTCTCTCTCTCTCTCTCCTTCTCATAGTCAGCTAATGTATTGATTATGTACATACTGACGGGAAGAGAACGAAAAATGCTTAAGGGTACATTTTGTTTCCTGGGAGTCAGACACAAAAGACATCTATGTCTTATGTATATATGCATATACATCTGTCTATTGATCTATCTATCTGTGTGTGTGTGTGTGTGTGTGTGTGTGTGTGTGTGTGTGTGTGTGTGTGTGTGTGAGTGAGTGAGTGAGTGAGTGAGTGTGTGTGTGTGTGTGTGGTGTGTGTGTGTGTGTGTGTGTGGTGTGTGTGTGTGTGTTGTGTCGCGCGTGCAGCGAGCCCGTGTGTGTGTGTGTGTGTGTGTGTGTGTGTGTGTGTGTGTGTGTGTATGTGTGTGTGTGTGTGTGTGTGTGTGTGTGTGTGTGTTGTGTGTGTGTGTGTGTGTGTGTGACAGACAACGATACAGTGATACAGAGAGATAATGGGGGAAGGAAAGAGAGAGAGAGAGAGAGAGAGAGAGAGAAGAGAGAGAGAGAAGAGAGAGAGAGAGAGAGAGAGAGAAGTACAGGGACAGCAAAATCAGCGAAACGAAGAGCAAAAATCGATCAGCCACAGAAAAAAATTTTAAGTTCTAAAATTTCATACACCAACATTTCAATTTTTTTTTCCTAAGCTTTAGAAAATCTATTTCTCCACACATCATTTTACCGGCAGAATTTTCCACGTTATGGACATTTCCTGACATTTACAGTGAAAGACTTTATTCTAAAGACAGGAAAAATAATTGATTATTTTAAGGTGTGGGGAAAGAGGGTGGGAGGGGAAGGGGATGGAAGGGATGACCAAAGAAAGAGGGAGGCAAGGGAGAGGTGGGTGAGAGGAGAGGGGGGGGGGGGGGTGGGCATGAGGAAAGTGGAGACCAAAGCTATAGATATGAGCGAAAATTCTCTCTCCTTCCTTTTCTTATTTGATTTCATTACAGTTTGAGAGCATCGTTTTACGATTCTGGACATAATGTCCGTTGGTTTTTGAAATTGGAAACAGATTAAGAGCGACATCAGCGAGAGGTTTTGGAAGGTAGTAAAGAGCAATGGCCAGAAGGCAGGGACCCAGTGAAATCACTGTATTTTACACTTTCGTTCTCCACTCCCAACGCACGAGCGCGCGCGCGCGCGCGCGCGCGACACACACACACATGCACACACACACATACACACGCACGCACGCGTGAGCGTACGCAAACGGACGCGCGCGCGCGCGCGCACACACACACACACATTTACACACACACACACACACAACAATAGATAGATAGATAGATAGATAGATAGATAGATAGATAGATAGATAGATAGATAGATATCATACACAAGAAAACAAAACAACAACACTTTTCCGGACTGCAAATATTTCGGCGATTGCCTTTATCGATGCTTATTGACAGTGACGCATTGCAGAGATCGTCATCAGTATAATGACGTTTTTCTATAAACCCTACAATGACGTCAAGCTCACAATGATAACCACGTTCGCAAAGTTTCAATTTCTTTCTAAGACTGGGAGGAGAGGGGGGGGGGGGGGGGGGGGGGGGGGGGGGGGGGGGGGGGGGGGGTGGGGGGGGGGGGGGGGGGGGGGGGGGGGGGGAAGAAGAAGAAGAAGAAAAAAAAAAATTCAGGGGGGTGTCAGGCCCCTCACCATCACCCCAACCCACCAAGCCCCCCCCCCCCCCCCCCCCATCACCCGACACATCCACACCCCCATCCAACTCCCCATCTCACCCCACACCCATTCACTCATTCACCCACCTACCCCAAGAACACCCGCCCCCATCCTAGCCCCCAAGTCACGCATCCCCCAGTCCCTCGCCCCCCCCCCCCCCCCGGGGGCCCCCTAATTATTTGTATCCCCCGATCCCTGGGGACCCAAGCACCCAAGACCCTTAAACTCCCCCACCCCTAACACCCAGGGACCCCACCTCCCTGCCCCCCGAGGTCCCCAGCCCATTCCCCAGGCCCCCCATTCTTGGGTCCCTGACCCCAGCCCCTGGGCCATCTCTTATTCTCCCCTCACTCATCTCCCTCTCTGACCCGAGGATAGAGTTTGTCACTTGCACATGGGGCCGTCTGCCTCAAAACCTCCCCTTCCAACCCTATCGCCGCCTCTGTCCTATCTCCCCTCTCTCTCCCCTCACCATACCCCCCACTATCTGCCCTTTTCACCTCTCTCCCTCCCTAACCAGTTAGGAGACTCAGAGAGTGTTGAGACCCCGAGGATAGAATGTCCTGAGTTTGTTGATCCAGAACTGCTCCCTTGCGTGCCTGTGAGCAAGGTTGTTTGTGAAGACCTGCTCTATGGGCATGCACCTCATGTCCTGCAGTGAATGGTCTTTCCTGTTGAAATGGCTAGTAACATGAGTGCCTGTGTTTTGCAGTATGTGGGTTCTGTGGAGGTAGAAACGTGTTCTTAGGGCATTCTTTGTTTCTCCTACATACTGCGCCCCACGACAATGCTGGCAGTAGAGCAGGTAAATGATGTTTGAAGACTTGCACGTCATGCTATGTCTGATGTTGAAGACTTCTCCGGTGGTGTCGCTGGAGAAAATTTTGCTCTCCACCAGATGTTCCCTACAGATGACGCACCTGTTGTTGCATCTCATCACCCCAGCCTGTTCTTGCGTAGGCTTGACTTGGGGAAGGGAGGAGGGCATGATCAGGTTTCGGATGCTCCTGGAGTTTCTCTCTCCCACAACAGGCACTTCAGGCACAGCCTTTTTCATGCGTGCACTTGTGTGGAGTAGTGCCTGTTGCTCCCTGAGCCAGTCACGTAGTGGTGGGTTGGAAGGGTGATGAGTGATGACGAAGGGGACCCTGGTGTTGACAGTTTTTGCCCTGTACATTAACACCTCAGCTCTGGGGAGGCTTCGTGCTTTTGTCAAAGCCTGTTGTAGCTTGCTCGGTCTGTAGCCACGGCTGAGGAACATGCCCATGATGGTATCAGCATGTTTATCAAAGTCTTTAGTCTTGGAGCAAAGACGACGGAGCCTCAGGAACTGGCAGTAGGGGATGTTGTACTTACAATGATGTGGATGGCATGAGCGATGGTGGAGGTAAGCATGAGTGTCTGTGGGTTTTGTGAAACAGTTCAGTGATGATGAAGCCATCATCAAATTTGACGAGAATGTCGAGGAATGGGATGGACTGTCTGGATGACTGGACTGTGAATTTGATGGTTTGATGGAAAGTGTCAGAGACCTACTATTTATATATATATATATATATATATATATATATATAGAAAGAAAGAGAGAGAGATGAGAGAGAGAGAGAGAGAGATATCATACACAAGAAAACAAAACAACAACACTTTTCCGGACTGCAAATATTTCGGCGATTGCCTTTATCGATGCTTATTGACAGTGACGCATTGCAGAGATCGTCATCAGTATAATGACGTTTTTCTATAAACCCTACAATGACGTCAAGCTCACAATGATAACCACGTTCGCAAAGTTTCAATTTCTTTCTAAGGCTGGGAGGAGAGGAGAGAGAGAAGGGGGGGGGGGGGGGGGGGGAAGAAAAAAATAAAATAATAAATATAAAAAAAATAAATTAATAAATAAATAAATTAAAAAAAAAATTCAGGGGGGTGTCAGACCCCTCACCATCACCCCAACCCACCCAGCCCCCCAGATCACCTGACTCCACACCCCCATCCAACTCCCCATCTCACCCCACAACCCATTCACTCATTCGCCCACCTACCCCAAGAACACCCGCCCCCATCCTAGCCCCCAAGTCACACATCCCCCAGTCCCTCACCCCTCCCCCCCCCCCCCCAGGGACCCCCTAATTATTTGTATCCCCCGATCCCTGGGGACCCAAGCACCCAAGACCCTTAAACTCCCCCACCCCCTAACACCCAGGGACCCCACACTCCCTGCCCCCCTGAGGTCCCCAGCCCATTCCCCAGGCCCCCCATTCTTGGGTCCCTGACCCCAGCCCCTGGGCCATCTCTTATTCTCCCTCACTCATCTCCCTCTCTGACCCGAGGATAGAGTTTGTCACTTGCACATGAGGCCGTCTGCGTCAAAACCTCCCCCTTCCAATCCTATCGCCGTCTCTGTCCTATCTCCCCTCTCTCTCTCCTCACCATACCCCCCACTATCTGCCCTTTTCACCTCTCTCCCTCCCTAACCAGTTAGGAGACTCAGAGAGTGTTGAGACCTAGCCAGGTTTGTTTACATAACTTATATATAATATAATATATATATAGTTATGTAAACAAACCTGGCTAGTCTCTGCGGATATTTGCACGCGAGATCACGTACCTAATGTGTGGTGATGACGCTATGTACGGGTCTCGTCTCAAGCAACTTTTGACTGAAGGCTGCGTACAGTGGACATAACACGTGTCCTACTGTTTCCTACATGAATCCAATTTTCGCCACAAAGTACTACTGTTTTTTCAATCACCCTTACGAGTTCGTTCACATTTTGCTCCCTCTCATTTACATTTTTTCACATACATTATGTATTTTTTTCCCGGTTGCTCAGGCAGAAGCTACAACTATCAACTCCAAATAACGTTCAACAGTACTATATTCTATACTTCCTTTTTTTTTTTTTTTTTTTTTTTACAGGTAGCTAGACAGCTTCAACTATCAACTCCAAATAGCGTTCACACATCACTGTATTTTCCTTTTTTTTTTTTTTTTTTTTTACAGGTAGCTACCATTTACCACATAAAACCGTTTACATAGCTTTACTTTTTTTTTTCCTCGGCAAGTGGATATTAATGACGCCACATACTGCTCACATAGTGTTGCTTCCTTCCCCCTGTACCCCTCCCCCTCCCTAGTCCTGTACTTTTCTTACAGTCAGTTACTCTTCACTACACCATATCATTATTTTAGAACTATCCCCCCCCCCCCCCCCCCCCCCCCCGTGCTTTTCACACAAATCGTTATTTTTCACTGCACCCTACCGTTCACGGCACTATGTTTTGTTCCTAGCTTTTCTTCTACGATAGACCTGTTCCGGTTAAAAAGAAATCAAGGGATGATAACGCCTGTCTTTCCATTGCAAAGAGTTACCCTCTCCTCCCCTCCCCCTTCCCCCCCCCCTCCCCCCCATTTCTCGGGGCAAGATCGTTACGCGATTCGTGCACACGTCATTTTGGTAAGCCAACGCCATATTGAACCCAAGGAATGTAGATCTGAGTCGATCAAGGACAACAACAACAACAACAACAACAATGATAATAATAATGATGATAATAATGATAATAACAATAATGATAATAATGATGATAATAGTAAGGAGAAGAAGAAGAAGAAGGAGAAGAAGAAGAAGGAGAAGAAGAAGAAGGAGAAGTGAAGACGAACTGATCGTAACACAGTATCTGCATCACAGGTGCATCGTGTCACTCCTATGTTTTGTCATTTTCTATCACTGATTCAACCGTTAAGGTGACTGATGGACAAAACAAACTGTTCCGGGGAAAAAAAAAAAAAAAAAATA
>CM065721.1:37611412-37621412 GCA_033310375.1 Conus canariensis | reverse complement strand
TCTTAAAGTTGTGAGTTACCAGAGTTGGGGACAGGATACGTGCACTTCAATTCATTTATCAAATTCTCTGGTCAGGACAAGGATTTCATATGCACAGGAAGTATATTTTTCAGCTCCTAAGTATCTTCTAAAAAAGTTACAAAGCACAGATTGCAAGGCATACAGAATAGCCCTGGGAGTTCCCCTTTACGCTTCCATTTTAGGGACATATCATGAAGCTGGCGTTTTGCCCCTGGATGCTTATCGAAAATTAGCTTGTGCTAAATACATTCTAAGATGTTCTACTGTTCAGAACTCAAATGAGGATGAACTTGATATGCGATCTGATTTAGATTTTCCAAAACGCGCAAAAACAATACGATCAAATAAAACCATCCTTACGTACTCCTCAAACCTGTTGAAATCTGCCAAAATTGATCACAAAACCATAGCCCCACGCTATCCCCTGAGTCCCATTCCTAATTGGGAACTTATCCCGGCAAGGTTTGATTATACATACACTGATTTGCAAAAGAATGTTAATAATAACGTCTTAGGTGCTATGGCCAAGTCACATATTGACGATAGTTATCCTAATCACTTAAAAGTTTATACAGACGGATCCCTATTAAACGGCAATGCTGGTTCCAGCTTTGTTATTCCTGCTTTGAAAGCAGATAAATCTTTTCATCTTGGAAAGGGGTTTTCTGTCTTTACGGCTGAACTGATAGCAATCCTAGTGGCTCTGCATTATATTATTGACATTCCACGTGATTTTTCTAGAATACTTTTTGTTCTTCAAGCAATGGAATCTATTGCTGCTACCAATCGCGCCGAGATTATCACCGAACTAAAAATTCTGATCCATTTCCTTACATCTAGAGAGATAACAGTGGACTTTTGCTGGATTCCGTCACAATGTGGGACTGTAGGAAATGAATGGGCAGACAGAACTGCCCGTGTGGGATCCAAAAACTCTGAAAATTCTGTCTATATCAAAATACCTTGGAGTCTTCATGAAGCCTATGGACTCTTAAAAAGAGTCTCTTTTGAGTCTTTTCATAACCTGTATAAAGATTCAGTACTCTTTAAAATACATGTACAAGATTCTTCACTGAGTTGCTGTTCAAGAACTCTGAAATCTGCTCGTCCATCTTACTCGTCCATTCAAATTCGTAAACTGTATACAAAGACGTATGTACATGTACACAAATTTTGGAAACTGGAATCTCTCTTTTACAGGCTTAAAGTTAACGCTCTTCGTACAAAATTCCACAGAAATTTACAATGCGCTTGTGGAGCAGTCGACAGTTTCAATACTCTGCATATTCCTTTCCATTGTTCCTATTTTAACTTATCTCTCTCCAACTTCCGACAAAAAGATTCCCTATGCATTTTCCAGAATCTTCACGCCTTTTTTACATTTGTAAATTCGTTGATGTTAAGCCCAGTTGGCTCGTTTGTGTAAATATTTCCAGGGTTTTTTTCAAATGCTTTGTAATTTATCTTTTAAATTGTTACATTTAGAACAGTATTTTCATTTCAATTGTCAAAGTCGCACACGCACACACACACACACACACACACACACACACACACACACACACACACGCACGCACGCACATACACACGCACACATACGCACACACACACACATACACCCTCCTCCCTTCTGGAACTATATCTTCATTCTTGGTCTAAAACTGATACGCTATCCTAGGAGGACTGATGAGGTCTTATGCGCATCCACTGATGGTAATTCTCTGTGCTGCTCTTTACTAGACTTGTTCCGGGAAAGAAGAAAAAATCAAGAGAAGATAACGCAGATCTTTCCCTTGCAAACAAACCTACCTTTCCTCATTTCATGGGCTACTCAAATGGATCTGGACAGTCCAATATTTGATGTGAAGCACACGCCAGAATGACTATCGGAATATTGAGTGTCTGTCTGCATAACAGGTGCACCGTCTCACGTCCCGTGTTTTGGCATTTTCTTCCTCCGATTGAACTGTCAAGCTGACGGATGGGGCAAACTTGCCTGGGGTGTGCCCACTGGCGCCGTTTGTCCTAAGAAAACGGCGGGGTCACTCCCGCTGAACGCGAGCTGCAACGCAGATTACCTCCCTGGATTTCCCGAACACCGTCTATTTTCTTTACAAACAGATGTATGTCTGTTCGCCCACATTAAACTTATTTCTGATAAGTTTACACACTATTGCTTCCCTAGATTTCTGAACATCGTCTATTTTCTCACAAACAGGTTTATGTCTGTTTCGCCCACATTAAATTATTACTAAGTTTACACAATATTATCTCCCTAGATTTCCGAACACTGTCCATTTTCTTACAAACAGGCCTATCCCTGTTTCGCTCCACATTAAACTATTTCTGATAAGTTTACACACTATTACTTCCCCAGATTACCGAACATCGTCTATTTTCATACAAAAAAAAGAAAGCTCATCTCTGTTTCTCTTGTACTGAACTATTTCTGATCACAGTCCACACAACCTGTCCTGTTGATCACCCCTGACTGATCGAGCGTATTGGCTTTGCCTTTGGAGGCAACAAGTTTGCTTCTGATGGTATTACAGGATTAGGACGGACTGTCACTGGTGTTTTTTTTTTTTCTTTTTGTTTATTTTTTCTGAACTGATTTTGCGACTGAGTGCTTCAGTTAAGCAGCTGACGTAAGGGAAGGTGACGCGTCTTTGGTGAGGGGTGAGCTGATTAGTGGAGGGGTGGGGAATGGCTCTCTTACGTCCGGGCATGTCTCGTGTTTATTTTGTCCACCCCGAGATACTGCAAGCACCTGTCAAGGTGCTGTTGCTTGTTCCTGTGCTAGATTTTCGTCCGTGCAGCGGAGGGCGCTGGCTCTGTGGCGGAGGGTCCGGAACATCCCCGGTTTGTGGTCCACTGGCAGCTGGCTTGTCCAGCTGAAGGTACTGGTCGGTGTGCGTGGTCTTTCTGCAGACGCTGAAAGTCAGGGAAGGCAGTCACCCTCTCGTGATTACCGTACCCAGCTTGGCGACACGTCTGTCTTCTTCCACCTCTCTGTGTGAACTTTATCGCTAAGTGTTGGATGTGTTAGTGCTAGGTGAATTCCTCCGCACTTCTTCCTTCGACACAGGCATGCTGTCCCGCCCCCCACCCCCCATAGCGGTCCCATACTGGAGTGAGGGCGGAAGAATGTCAGCGGTTTCTGCTCAAAACCCTTCTAAATCAGGTTGGCGGTTAAGGGGCATGACAGGGAAACCCATGGAATTTCCTTCTGTCCTCTGGAAGAAGTTTCCATCGAAGATGAAGTATGTGGTGGTCAAGCACGCAGTGAACAGGTTAAAATCCTGATGAACTGACAGACTGGCTCTCTGAAACAGAGTGTCATCCTTCTGCAGGCGGTCATGAACGATGGCGATGCTTTCCTCCAATCGTGCCTTGGTGAACAGTCACATCATAATAGAAAACCAGATGTTTTGCAGGCAATCACGAACGATGGAGATGCTATTCTCCACAGGTGCACAGGTGAACAGTCATATCGTAATAGAAAACCAGATGGTCTGCAAGCGATCACTAATGCTGACGATGCCTTCCTCCAAAGGTGCACTGGCCAAAAGACTCATCATAACAGGAAACCAGATTTCCATCGGGGTTGATCCTGTGCTGGGCTAACTTCGTCACAAGACCCGCGCTGTTCTTGATGTCATGCTCCGTCCGCCCGATTTGAAGAGAGAGGAAGGACGTCAGCGACCACTCTTGCCGTTTCATACGTCATGAAGTCTCTTGAAGCCATGATGACGCGGAGTGGGACGTTCTGCTTGTGCGCTTTGGGAAGTCCAACAAACTTAGGCACCTTATACGTTGAAAGATGTCATTTCCTGGATTGCTCCTGCGACAGACCTCGCCCCCTCCCCTTCTCCATCCCCTACCCCCGACATGCACACACACACGCGCGCGCGCGCGCCGAACACACACACACACACACACACACACACACACACACCACACACACACACACATTCACACTTTGTTTCAGGTCTTTCAAAGTGTTGAAAAGCAGAGAAGAGTAGCGGTTTGAGGGTTTAGTAGGCGTTCCTGTCTTCCAGGACTTAGGTGATCTCTTCATAGTACAAGTCCTAGTGCCACTGTCTTCCTTCATCTGCAGGAAGAATGAGGATGGGTAGGGCTATCCTTTCTCAACAAAGTCAATGCTTGTTCTAGTTTTTTCCCCGGAAGAGAGGGTAGACTCGCTAAGTTTTGCCTGCTTCAGAGAATGCCTACACATTCCGAATATAGGCTACACTTTGATCTTAGCCAAAAGGCCGAGAAGCGATTGAATACAGGCTGTCATCCCTTCAGTTTCTACGAGGACCGGAGTACCTGCACGCTGTTTCAACGTTGGCAATGAAATCTTCCAGAGGCAACTTCTCTGGGAAGAGTGCCATGTTATGACCCTTTTTCTCCAGAATCGACTGTTTTGCCCGTGTGAAAGCGCGATCAGAAAGGTCAATCACGCACCTGTCCTTGGTATTACTTTCAGTTGCTCCTCCCACGTTGATAATAATCGGCAGACTTTTGTCCTCAGCTTGTGTTGGCCTGGAAGCCAGGTTGTCAATTTTTTCTTTGCTTCCGCCGATGCATGCGCACTGTATCACACTGCTTTTTTTCCTTTATAGTCTCCAGCAAAATGCACACACTTCCTCAGACACACGGCCCGCTACATGCGCATTCAAAACCGTTATACGGTTCGACAATCTCTTGTTTGATTATCATGATCTTGCTGTTCGTCTCAATTCGATCCGTGCGTTAATGAGAGCGTCATGAGGCCCCCGTCTGTGATTTTCTTGGTCACTGAATCTTGCACAGACGTCGTAATGAAGACAGCAAATGTGTTTGCAAAGCAGGGAGAAGGTGATTCCGGTACTTTGCCAGATGTTAATGGTGACTGTTGATGACCTTCCAATCGTAGTCGCGAATAGAACGTGTGGAATTTTCAACTGCTTGAGGCGTACGCACGATAGAATATGCTAAACAATACACTCGGTCAGTATCATTGATTGATATTGGATTCTATTCTTTACTGGGGATACAAAACACCGTAATGTTTTCAGCCATTTAAACGACTCATACTTCATATACGCGCGCGCATGTGTGTGCGTGGGGGGTGTGTGTGTGTGTGTGTGTGTGTGTTGGGGGTGTGTGTGTGTATGTGGTGTGTGTGTTGCGGTGCGCTGTGTGTGTGTGTGTGTGTGTGTGTGTGTGTGTGTGTGTGTGTGTGTGTGTGTGTGTGTGGGTGTGTGTGTGTGTGTGTGTGTGTGTGTGTGTGTGTGTGTGTGTGTGTGGGGTGTGTGTTCATATACGCGCGTGCGCAGTATGTATGTGTGTGTGTGTGTGTGTGTGTGTGTGTGTGTGTGTGTGTGTGTGTGTGTGTGTGTGTGTTTCTAGGCTTCTGTTTCCCTTGTTGTTGAACGAAACTTCTCACCAGTTCTGATGGTTTCCTTTTTTTCCCCATCATTGAAGATTTCAGGAGAGACCCTCCGAGATTCTGTAAACGCAGCGCGCTAGCGTGAACTTTAGGAGATACTGCAGGTTTTTTTTTCCTTTCGTAAATGGTTGTGACGCGCGGTTTCAGCTGTGAACTTTCTTATAATGATACCATCACGCAACATAAGGGAGCGTAAGGATTTCCTCTGAACTGAGCGAGTAGAGGTATTCGTAGTCTCCTTATTTCATTCGTAACAGATGGCCACGGGTAGGCGGATAAACAACACAGCAGTAAAACACATTGTGTCTAGGAATAGTCTCATTATGGCCTGTCGCTCTAGCATAAGGACTAACTACTAACAAAGCCCAGTACCGCATCCCTCCCTCCGTTTTCTTCGCGAAGTCTCTTGCTGCCGATAGGTGTTGGGGAAGACACGAAAAGTAAACATAATGACGTTATCCCATGGAAGTCCCAGACGTTACGTGATAATGCCATCAGGTCTCATTCAAGTCTCCACTTCTCAGAAACTAATCGTTGACGGTAAAAGTTTGGTGGTATAGCTGTGGACTTGTTTCTCAATTTTTTTTTAAACGTGCGAAGTGTAATACCGACGCGTTAACTACAGGTATTTGTTGAGTGTGTTGTCAGCGTTTTCATGTGGATTTTAACAGGTTCAGACGCAATGTGATAATGTCATCTGGCCCCGCTAACTCACCCCTGAGCACAGACTGATAATTGACAGAAAAAGTTAGATGTTGACCAGTCTGCTCTCTCTCTCTCTCTCTCTCTCTCTCTCTCTCTCTCTCTCTCTCTCTCTCTCTCCTCTGTCTGTCTGTCTGTCTGTCTGTCTGTCTGTCTGTCTAATCTGCCTGTCTCTCTCTCGTGTGCGCGCGCGCGCGCGCGCGCGTGTGTGTGTGTGTGTGTGTGTGCGCGCGCACGTGCGTGCGCGTGCGCGCGCGCGTGTGTGTAGGATATTCCCTCTCTCTATTTGTCTGTATGTCTGTCCATTTGTTGTGTGTGTGTGTGTGTGTGTGTGTGTGTGTGTGTGTGTGTGTTGTGTTGTGTGTGTGTGGGTGTGTGTGTGTGTGGTGTGTGTGTGTGTGTGTGTGTGGTGTGTGTGTGTGTGGGTGGTCGTGTGTGTGTGTGTGTGTTGTGTGTTTGTGTGTGTGTGTGTGTGTGTGTGTGTGTGTGTGTGTGTGTGTGTGTGTATGTGCGTGTGTGTGTGTGTTGGTGTGTGTGAGTTTGTGTAGATGAGAGAGTATAAAGATGGACGTGGGATGGCAGAAAAGTGAGAGAGAAGGACAGGGGCACGGACATATACAATTAGATCTCGGTGGGTGCTTTCACAATGACTGTTTTTATCCAGATCACAATCGAGCGTTCACAGACATAGAACTACATATCGGGCCGATCATCCATCTTTTTACAGATAGTTACCACTGCTCGTTACATGTATAGTTCCTATATTGTTCACAAAACGACAGTTCCCCGTCCTTTCCTTGCAGACCGGTGGCTTGCTACGCACTACACATACTATGCACATGCATTGTAACATGTTTTCTTTTCGTTTTTCGTGTTGTTTTGCAGGTGGGTACTAGCATACACATACTATCACATAGCACATATGTTTTTTTTCTGTTCGTTTGCTTCGTTTGCACGTAGCAACCACGCACTGCACATGCTATGCACATAGCATTATAATTATGTTTTCACTTCGTTTGTTTCGTTTGTTTTGCAGGTGGCTACTACGCATACACATACTATGCACATAGCATAACAATGCTTTTTGTTTCTTTTTGCTTCGTTTTGCACGTAGCAACACGCTACATACATGCACAAGCGCTTAAACATGTTTGCTTTCGTTTTTGTTCACAGTGCTACATCACAACGCATGCGGTCACGTATCGCTCTTTTTTCTTTCACTTTAACCAGGTATACAAGTTTCCCTCTCTTTGTTTAGAGTTGATGATTGTTTTCAATCCATTTTTGTCTTCCGTGACTCTCTCCAGTGGCTTTACTCCCCCGCCTCTTTCCAGCTCCCTGTCCACACACACACACACACACACACACACACACACACACACACACACACACACACACACACACCGCGCACCCCCGGCTTGTCCTGCCACAGCTTCGGCCCCGGCAATCCACAGGGAAGTCAACGTCAAGTCGTCACACGGCAACCCATCAGAGGAGACACTGCACTGCTGCCGTGTCACAAATTCGGTGGTGTCAAGTGGTACCTGTTCTGATTCAATATATTGTGGAGACCCTCTACCAAGCTTTCTTCTGAGAACATATTAATTTCTTCGTCGCGGAGTCAGCATGCTTATTAAGGTGCGTTTAACTTTTCCCTGCTTGTATCCTTCACACGGCATTATCTACCCCCCAAAAAAAAAAACAAAAAAAAAAAACAAAAACAAAAAAAAAAACAAGAACAACAACAACAAACAACAACAACAAACAACAACAACAACAACAAAACCAGACAGACATTTCTACCTGCATATACCTTTAATACATTACGACTCTTATCCTACTTCCAGCTGCATATACCTTTACCTAATTTAGGTGTATTCACTATTCCCTGCATAAATTGTTCACACAGCGTTAACTTTTTCCTGATTTCGTTCCCCACTTGTAGACATTTCTAACCGCATACATACACCTTTCGTACATTACCTCTCTTTTCCTACTGTTCCAACAGGCGGCTAGTGTTTTCGCCATACATACCATACACTGTGCAACCTTTTTTAACACCATCACTCCCAACATGTAGCTTCTTATGGTCGTAATTTCTCCCCTGGTGCTTTACACGTACCCCCCCCCCCCCCCCGCCTCCCTGTCCACCCAGCAGAAAATGGGTATCAGATTCAATTCAGAGGAATTGAAAAGTGAATAGGAGAGGTTTTTAGGGGTTCAGCCTTGCCTTATGCTTTTCCTCTAGACACGGTGTCACTCGAAACGTTCACTTCCCCTATGGCTTAGACTTTGTGACTTTTGACCTTTAGCCTTTTGTCTAGGACTCTGACTTTTCACCTGAAGGACTTTGACATTTGACACCATTATTCTTTATGCCAGGATCGTTCTTTTATGACTTCTATCGCGTAACGCAATGCTGTAATTTCCTCCCTCCCCCCCTCCCCCAGTTTCCAGCTGTACACGTTTCTGTTTGATTACGCTGTATTGAGCTGCAGTATTGTACAAAGATAAAAAGAAAACAAGAAAAAAAAGGTCACACAAACACTAAAATAGCGTTTGGAATGTCACCGGTGAAGGTCAGTTCATCTTTTTAGTGTGTGTGTGTGTGTGTGTGTGTGTGTGTGTGTGTGTGTGTGTGTGTGTGTGTGTGTGTGTGTGTGCGTGCATGCGTGCGTGTGTGTGTGAGTCTGTGTGTGTGTGTGTGTGTGTGTGTGTGTGTGTGTGTGTGTGTGTGTGTGTATGTGTGCGTGCGTGCGCGCGCGCGTGCATGCGTGTGCGTATTTGCGTGATGGCAGGCAATACTTTTCAACAGATATAACTTCACTTTGTCTCTACAATAAAAAAAAAAAAAATTCCCTCCCTCTCCATCTTCACCCTTTTTTTCCAGCGCGCCTGCTCCCCCCCCCCCCCCTCCCTTAAAGGAACAAAAATCCACAAAACAAAACCAACATAAACAAAACAAAACAAAGGAAAAACACCTCAAAACAAACAACGAAGGAAACAAGCAAACAAACAAAACTTCCCATAGCGGCACTTGCAGACTTTATAAGTGTTTGATTCGCTTTGAGGGCCACTTGCAGTGTTCAGTACGTTGGTAGGTTGATAGACACGTTCTCTGCTTCCTTTCCTCTTCAACCCCCCCCCCCTCCTCCCCC
The DNA here is from genome assembly GCA_033310375.1 of Conus canariensis. NCBI lineage: Eukaryota > Metazoa > Mollusca > Gastropoda > Neogastropoda > Conidae > Conus > Conus canariensis. The sequence continues at coordinate 37,612,091 of CM065721.1, read as the reverse complement.
TTTCCTCTTTTGTCCTCGTCCTCCCTGCCCCTCCCTCCCCCCTACCCCACCACTTACTTCCCCAAACACCCAGCTCCTCCGCCACTCCGATCAGTACCTTTCTCATCCCTCTGCTAATGTAGAGATTGTGTGCACACATCAAATGTCCCCCCTCCCCCCCCCCCACACACACACTCCCCTCACACCCACACATACCCCTCTTCTGCCTTCCACCCATCTTCTTCTCCCGTAGTCTTCGCCCCCTCGACAGTCATTCCCCCCCCCCCCCCCCCTGCCTTTATCAGTTTCTCTTAGCACCTCCTCCCCTCCCCCCCTTCCCCAATTCTCCATCTATTGACACACACTCCGACCACCCTCTTCCTTCTACCCCCCCCCCCACCCCCACCCCCTTTCGCTACCCCGTCGTCAGTACTTCATCAGTTTAGCAGCTTCCTCAACAAATCTCGGACCTCCCTTCCCTCCCACCCCTTCCCCCACCCTTCCCCCTCCCCCATCCATCTTGCCCCTCCTCCCTCTTCTTCTCACCCCACCATCCCCTCCTATCCCCCCCCCCCCCCCCCGCACCTTGCTCGCTTCCCTCCCCTGAACCCTATGACTGGAACAAGCTGGGGCTGTGACGGTCCGTGCTGTAACAGTTCCAGCAATTAAATGGCTGATGTCGCTTACAGCCCGTGTGTGT
>CM065721.1:37598912-37606412 GCA_033310375.1 Conus canariensis | reverse complement strand
AATTTGGGCGCAATGTGCAATGATTGGTATGTTTTAACGTTTGAGACACTTCGAGAATTTGAAAAAGAAAGGGGGGGGGGGGGGGGGGGGAGGGGGGAATTTTTTGGAACAGCGGGAAGAGAAGTCTGAATCTACTCCCTTCGGTGGGTGGATGGGTGGGAAGGAGGCGTGGGCAAAGAAGGGGAAGGGTGGCTGGCTGGGCACGTGCCTTTTCTCATCCGCCAGGGGCATGATTTTGGAGCGTGGGTTGATTAGGGAGCGATACACCGGAACGGTGTGACATCCTGAGTGACATTCCGTGCCGGCACGTCACATATTCATGTCCCACTGCAGGAGAAAAAAAGAATGTCGCCATGTGTGAATGTACGGCTCGGGATCCAAATTGACTGGGTCACTTGTATTACGGCGACCTTGGTGTACATGGTGGAGCAGGGATGATTGAGTATGCCTAAATGACGGACTTCCGACGGATTTGCATCTAACATCTCATATGTTGTCGAAATCAATTAAAAATGAAAGGCCACAAATATTGTAATGCTACTTTTGAAAAGGAATTTTATAAGTAAATCCGCCAGTTGACATGGACAAAAATTTCAAGACAAAACGCGACACGTTTTGACCTCAAGTCTTCTTCAGGCAAGACAAAAACATTGATTCAACGTCCATCCTGCGCGAATTTGAGAACATACGTAAATTGCTTCTTCCTCGTTTTCGTTGCCACCACGATCGCTATCATCACGCAACACTACCATCGAAACTGGCACTGCCACTGGCAGTGACATGTAGGCATCAGTGATCACTTAGTACACCTACGTCATAGAAAAAAGTGACCGATCAAACTCTGCGGCTCTCATATATGACAATTTGTTCCATACTGGACATAAACACGTGACCTGCCGGTACAAAAGGTGACGCCAGCCCCGGGGTGTCCCGCCTTCTGGAAGCCATGTGCTGATTATTTCCCTTTTCTGCTACTCTTCGTAACTGTTTATTTTTTTGTGTTGAGTAATTTTGTATGTTTCACGAATACAGTTCATTTTTAAGCTTTTTTTTTTGACTGTGTATGTGTTCAAGACAGTCTTTTAAAAGCTTTTTTTTTTGATTCCTTTTTACAGTCTTTAACCAGTTCAACGTTTAACTTTTTATGTCAAGACAGCTCTTGTCTTCTTAGTAGATTTCTCGCCAAGTAGTAAAGTGAAAACTGTACACTCTGTCCAGGAATAAAACTAGCGGTCCATTCAGTAATGTCTCTATGTGACCACACGGTTTTTCTGTTGCTTTCAAACGTCTTCCAGTACTCTTTGTACACTTTTTTTTTGTAAAATTAGGAGTGGAAGAACGCCTGGAACTCTCAGCACAGCCGAAAATCTTCTCCGCGTTAAGAATGTCAGTAGTATATTTCTCATGTCCTTCACTGCTGTCTACATGCAGATACTGTCTTCACTCTTTTTGTTTCATGATGGGTCCTTGTTTCCGCTACGGCCTTGAAAAGACTCTGTGTGGTCAGCTGGAAAGCGATACTAAAACTAAGCTTTGTATGTGTATTAGACACTGCCTTCGGGGAAAAAACCCACAACAACTTAGATGGGTTCTGCGCCTGTTACGCACTGGTAGGACAAACGACTCTGCCTGGCTCAAGTCTACACGTACGCCAGGCAGACAAGAAGAACATCTCTGGCAGTCATCAAACCGCCTTTAAGCTGGTCTGGTGCTGGCGTGTTGCATGTCATGACTCTCTGTCTAAATCCTTACTACAGAGTAGACTGGAGGCTGGACATCTATCTCCCCGTGACTCCTGGTTCAAGACCATCCTACAGGGTAAGGTAGAAAGTGGATATGTATCTCTCCGTGACACCCTGTCCAAGCCCATTCTACAGGATACAGTCGAGGGTGGACATGTATCTCCGCACGACTCCCTATACAAGACCATTACTACAGGGTACAATAAGCTGGACATGTATCTCTGTGACTCCCTGTCCAAGACCATCCTACAGGGTACAGTGGAGGGTGGACATTATCTCCCCGTGACTCCTTGTCCAAGACCATCCTACAGGGTACAGTGGAGGGTGGACATTATCTCCCAGTGACTCCCTGTCCAAGACCATCCTACAGGGTACAGTGGAGGGTGGACATTATCTCCCCATGACTCCCTGTCCAAAACCATCTTACAGGGTATAGTGGAGGGTGGACATTATCTCCCCATGACTCCCTGCCCAAGACCATCCTACAGGGTACAGTGGAGGGTGGACATTATCTCCCCATGACTCCCTGTCCAAAACCATTTCTACAGGTAATGGAGGTGGACATTATCTCCCATGACTCCCTGGTCCAAACCATCTTACAGGGTAAGTGGAGGTGGATCATTATCTCCCCATGACCCCTGCCCAAGACCATCTACACTGCACAGTGCAGGGTGGACATGTATCTCCCATGACTCCCTGTCAAGACTTCTTATAGGGTAATAGGAGGCGTGGACATGTATCTCCCCATGCCCCCCTGTCCAAGACCATCCTACAGGGTACAGTGGAGGGTGGACATTATCTCCCCATGACTCCTTGTCCAAGACCATCCTACAGGGTAAGTGGAGAGTGGACATGTATCTCCCCATGACTCCCTGTCCAAGACCATCCTACAGGGTATAGTGGAGGGTGGACATGTATCTCCCCATGCTCCCTGTCCAAGACCATCCTACAGGGTACAGTGGAGGGTGGACATGTATCTCCCCATGACTCCCTGTCCAAGACCATCCTAAAGGTATAGTGAGAGGTGGACATGTATCTCCCCATGACTCCCTGTCCAAGACCATTCCTTTCAGGGTAAGTGGAGGGTGGACATGTATCTCCCCTTGACTCCCTGTCCAAGACCATCCTACAGGGTACAGTGGAGGGTAAACATGTATCTCAACATGACTCCCTGTCCAAGACCATCCTACAGGGTATAGTGGAGGATGGACATGTATCTCCCCATGACTCCCTGTCCAAGACAATCCTACAGGGTACAGTGGAGGGTAAACATGTATCTCCCTATGACTCCCTGTCCAAGACCATCCTACAGGGTATAGTGGAGGGTGGACATGTATCTCCCCATGACTCCCTGTCCAAGACCATCCTACACGGTATAGTAGAGGGTAAACATGTATCTCCCCATGACTCCCTGTCCAAGACCTTCCTACAAGATAGAGTAGAGGGTACACATGTCTCTCCCCATGGCCCCCTGTCCAAGACCCTTCTACAAGATACATGGGGGGGGGGGGGAATTATTGGTGAATGTAAATGTCCTAGAGGCCCACTGAAAAAGATCTTGGATGGACAACGTAAAGGAAAGGCCTGCTAAAATCACCTCTTCCTGGTTGCGCATGACCGAGAACTGTGGAGATTCCTGACCAGTCTAACGTCTGCCACAGCCTTTATGACCGTAGTCACTGGACGAAAAGAAATAACGTGATGTGGAAACTTATTTCCGAAATTAATTACTTTCCTAAAATGCTTAAAAAGGAAACAGGAGGAAAAGAACTAACATAATCATTTTACACCTGTCTTTGCAACACACGAAGTCAGAACTAGCAACTATATTATGTGATGGAATTTATAAGAGAAGTTTTACTACATTCTGAATCAGTATTGTTTGTAAAACAAACAACAAAAAAACAAAAACAAAAGGGAAAACATAAAACGATTACTCTTGAAATCTACATTTCAATGCACAAAAAAGAATTCTTTACTTTGAATGCGAGTATGTGATAACTCAAAAAATGTAAATTTAAAATGTAATTAATTGCAAACCGCCAAGAAAACGTAGACAAACGAATCACAAGACAAAACACGACGCGTTTCGACCTCTTAGGTCTTCTTCAGGCAAGATACAAAACGCTCAGGACAACGAAAATGAACGAGCAATCACTTATCTTCGTTCACGTCAGCGCAAGATGGGCGTTGAATGAAAACGATGCTGTCGTTGATGTTGAAACTTATTTCTGTAACTGTCTAGATTTCCCTCAACCCCACTGCCTGTTTGTCTGTGTATCTGTGTATTCTGTATCCATTGCTGTTTACATGCATGTTTTCATTGAACGCCCATCTTGCGCTGAAGTGAACGAAGATCAAGTGATTGTTCGTTCATATTCGTTGTCCTGAGTGTTTTGTATCTTGCCTGAAGAAGACCTAAGGTAAGAGGTCGAAACGCGTCGTGTTTTGTCTTGTGATTCGTTTGTCTACGTTTTCTTGGCGGTTCGCTATTAATTACATTTACAATTTGTTTAGATTTCCGCCTGCAGTCGCTTTATTTTGCAACTAGATCACATCATGTAATTTGAAACAGCAGTATCATTTAATAATGAATTATACAATGTCAGCAGTAACTGTCTGAATTCCCCTCAACCCCACTGCCTGTTTGTCTGTCTACCTGTGTATTCTGTATTCATCGCTGTTTAGTATGTTGATAATACAAAATAATTATGCTCTTTTACTCACCAACCGTTTATCAATTTATTACGAGTGTATGAGCGTGCTTGCACATTTTTGTGTTCAGTTATGTTTATACTGGCTTTCACTTACGATTTCTGTCTTGTCTTGCTCTTTATAAACTCATCTGTACAACAGGGGTTGATATGAAACGTACGTCAGCTTATTTTACTGCAGTCGTGTAATTTTAGATTTGATGCGCATATAAACACACTCAAAACACACACACACACACACACACACACACACACACACACACACACACACACACACACACACACACAGAGCCACGCATGCACGCACGTATGCATGCACGTACGCATGCATGCATTTGAACACACACAAACAATGAAAGCACATATTTGCATGCATGCATGCACTCTCACGCTCTCTCTCTCTCTCTCTCTCTCTCTCTCTCTCTCTCTCTCTCTGACGCACATACATACACACAGACACAGACACACACACACACACACACACACACACACACACACACACACACACATACACACACACACACACACACAGAGGACAAGCAATCGCACCAAACATACAAGCATACATCTACGCTTCCATGCAAACATGCACATGCCCGCAAACAAATGCACCTAAGATATCAAACAGTTCGAGCATGCACGGAAGAGCGACGACCAGTTGCAAGAAACCGAGGTTTCATACCACTCAATGCCCCACCTGAACACGTACAAACCAGAACACAACAACACACAGACGCATACACGTGCACACACCACTAAATCAGAAACAAGAGAGTGCGAAAGAACATTCCACAGAGAGAGAGAGAGAGAGAGAGAGAGAGAGAGAGAGAGAGAGAGAGAGAGAGAGAGAAGAGAGAGGTGAAGGGCATCTCACTCTACCAGCATTGCAGACCTTCGCTTGAAGTCATCCGAGAAGATCCTGTACAAGAACTGTGACAAGAAAAGGGAACATGCACCGTGTCGTTGGATGCAAGGTATGCACAGACTCCACACCAACAGAAAGGTTCAACAGTGACCAACATCGGATAAAACGGAGAAAACAAAACCCCAACAAGTTCAGGAGGACCAAATATGAGTTCTTAGATAAGGATGCTGGAAAAAAAATGTGTGCATCTTTTCGTATAACTGAAGTTGTGTATAGATACGTAGTTATACTTGTAACGGTGAAATATGAGCGTGTTCGGGGGTACACATGCAGAAAGGTAAAATGTGACCAACATCGGATAGAACAGAGATACAAAACCCCAACGACTTCAGAAGGAGCAAGCGTGGGTTCTTAAATAAGGATGCTGGAAAATGTGTATGTCTTTGCTTATAACTAAGAATGTGTATGGATACGTCAGTAAACTTAAGTAAGGGTAACATATGTGCGTGTATGGCTTTTTAAAAAATTTTCTTGTGAACTGCTACGTTTCATCACCCTGGCCGTAACATGAACATACCGACGACTCTTGTCCGCTGTTCCAAACTGATTTTTTGACGTATCTCCATTTCAGTGTTTCACAGTTTGAGGAGCTCGGAACGTCTTATTTGAAAAGAAACATCTTTTATTTGAAAGCTTTTTGACAAAGTTGTGATATTGCACGAGCATGAAAAACAAGGATGAATGAGAAGAACAAAGAAGCTAAATTAACAGCACATAAAGCTATGGTGATGACAAATAAAACATACCAAGTATCCAACAACAATACAATATATAATATGACCTACAGGCTATCACTGAGTCACCTAGTACAGTGAGATGCCAACTGAATGTCTAGTGGGAGAATTTTACAGCAAATTATTTCACATTCTCGGGCATTGTAATCTTTGTGTCTCAAGCAGCAGTCGCTGTTTCAAATGTATTGCATCTCTTGGTCCTTATGAACATGTTTCAAAATTAACACGATTTCCGTTTTTTCCCCTCAGGATTTCGATGTACTGACATTTAACCACAAAACCCCTTGTTGTTCCAATACTGCATGCACACTACGGACATTTAACCACAAAACCCCTTGTTGTTCCAATACTGCATGCACACTACGGACATTTAACCACAACCCCCCTTGTTGTTCCAATACTGCATGCACACTACGGACATTTAACCACAAAACCCCTTGTTGTTCCAATACTGCATGCACACTACGGACATTTAACCACAAAACCCCTTGTTGTTCCCATACTGCATGCACACTACGGACATTTAACCACAAAACCCCTTGTTGTTCCCATACTGCATGCACACTACGGACATTTAACCACAAACCCCCTTGTTGTTCCATACTGCATGCACACTACGGACATTTAACCACAAAACCCCTTGTTGTTCCCATACTGCATGCACACTACGGACATTTAACCACAAAACCCCTTGTTGTTCCAATACTGCATGCACACTACGGACATTTAACCACAAAACCCCTTGTTGTTCCAATACTGCATGCACACTACGGACATTTAACCACAAAACCCCTTGTTGTTCCAATACTGCATGCACACTACGGACACAGGCTGTACCTAATGAAAAGAAAACGTACTGACATGCAAACATGCAACCTTCGCCATCAAAGTAACTGAGAATTTGTTTTTCAAAAGATCTAAATCAACCACCCTGATGACCAAAACTAAAATCATGATCATTCTCCCGATCATCATGCTTCCCGAAATTGCCTTCCAGTATCAAAAACATCTTATTCCTTCCTTTGATGTTTTCGCAAGTGCAAAGTTTAACAGTCTTTGTATTGTGCACACAGCAAGAGAATCATGCTACTGTCATTCCAAAAAAAAAAAGAAATGATAATAGTAAAGCTAGAAACTCTACAGTAAGGGAACCAAAGGGGGAAAATATCACCAAAAGCAGGCAGTTTCAACAAAACCCCACAATGAGCACCATGTCAGACTACAAACTCCACAAGCAAAGGAAACAAGCACGGCTACTCTACAGAAAGATCGGGGAACGAAATATGAAACAGGGCATGCTCCAAGAGATACAGGATTTTTTTTTTTACACTAGCTTCGTCTAGGAGACTTGAAAACCATTCGAACAAGACAAAGACAGGCAATGC